>OY755199.1:8324015-9069942 GCA_963576735.1 Bedellia somnulentella | reverse complement strand
GAGTCCCAACCACCACAACCTAGTATATCTAAGGATGTCATTTGTGGCTATATCGAATTGGTATATAGATTTGTCGTCTGTACTTAGTTTGTTGAATAATGTGAGGGTATTTTCATCGCTGAAGTTCCAGGAATTAGTGAGGAAATAACTTTGGGCTATGTTCAGCTTGTACATCTTTTTGTATAGCTTCAATGCTCTGAAAATTTACAATATATTTATTACATGTTGTTTTAAGGGCCAATTTCTACCCATGGGTGATCGTAAGAGGCGACTAAGGGTATAAGGGCTTTTCGAGTGATTTTTGGGCGATGTGGTTGGAGACCCGTCACCAACAACCTTTCTCAAAATCTTTTCCCGTTGTAATTTCCAAAAGTGGCTGAGGAATTTCTAATTCCTTAGCTCTGGCTACCCCTTCTAGGGATTAATAGCCTTGAGTATATGTATGTATGCATGTTGTTAACGATGAGGAAAAACAATGTAAGGAAACCCACAAGGCTAAGGACTTAATTGTACTCGATTATTATATTCTTTCCTAAGCTGCACCTTGTCATGTGACGGTGTATTCGTACAAAACACAACAAATACATACATACATATTCTCACGCCGTTAGTTCCCATTGGGGTAGGCTAAGACTATCGATCGCCGCTTTGTACGATCCTGGTAAACCTCTCTAGCTTCATTCACATCCATCAATCTTTTCATACATGCTCTTTTATTCTTCGTACTACGGACACCTGCCTTTTTGAGTACATTTTCTATTTGATCCAAATGTGTCCTCCGAGGTCGTCCTACAAAACACAAGTTAAACGTTAAACAAAGTATCGTTGGGATTGGTCAATATATATAATAATTATATAATTGTATTATATATTATATAATATTGTCAATATCAACGATCACTTTAAAAGCCCCATATACCATAGTCAGCTCATACATCATTTGTTTATTTTTTTATTATTAATTTATCATGGTTGTTAACGGTGAGGGAAAACATCGTAAGGAAACCCGCTTAGTTGTACTTGGTCATGTGACAGTGTATTCGTACAAAACGGCGATAGGCCTGCCCCCTATCACGTGAGTACACTGTCTATGCAAAACGTGGGTACTCTGAACACCAGGTGACAATGTCACGTAATGTTTAGAAGTATTTATTCCTCTGCCAACCCCTTCGGGTATATACGGTTTGAATATTTGAGTATGTGGGTAATTAATCTATGTAATTAATACATAAGTTGTAAATAAGTTGTGTTTAATTAAGTTCCGTTTAAATTGCATTTATATTTGACCGTAATTTAAATAAAAATAAAATAAAAATCATTTATTTCAGGCTAGTAGCCCATATTTAGCCATTACATACAACACAAAATGAAAACTACAAAATACAAATAAATTAAAATTATAAAAACATGTCAATTAAAAGTTATGTCCCAAAGAATAAAATCAAAATAATAAAAATCAATAAAAAAGAAAATTCATCAAAAAAAAGTAATAATCAATAAAATAAATAAAATTCAAAATAAAATAAAATTAAATTAAAGAGTTATTCATTTGTCCCTCACCATAAAAGTTGACTGGAAGAAATCACGTTAAGGCGATAAGTCCGCCGTTGTGTACATTTATTGTTTTGTAATTTTTAAATACTGTTTGTGTGTTGTGTATTTGTATGCAATAAAGTGTTTATTTTTATTATTATTTTGTGGTATTGTATACTTACATCCGTTTCTTCCCCATAATAGTTAAAACAATATCAGCCAAAATAGCGGGGATGAAATGAAGAAGCAGCGTGTATATTCGGTACATGAAAATATTGTTGGTATTGTATGAGTAAACCGCCCCAACCATTTTCGGGCTTTCATACTTGAAGCGACAATTATCTAGAGTATATTTCTCGGATTCGCCTGAAAAAATATGTAAGAGTACGGCTGTCATCATCACTAAATATATTTAAAAATAAACTGAAATCCCATTTTTTTAAAACCTTAGGTTGGTAGATTTTATAAAGTTAGGTATATGTATTTATTTGTATTTATTATATTATATTATATAAGTATGTATATGTCGTGACCATATCGTAGATTTGAACACATCGTGAAATGATCGATCATTTCATGAAATAGTCACATTTCATGATGTGGCCAACTTAATTTGATCAGATCATAAAATCGTCAACGTTTCACGATTTAATCATCCACGCCTGGCCAGATCATAGAAAAGGGCGACCTGTGAAATGCGATCCAAACTCAACGGTTTTTTAACATATTGCTCAGTTTTTTCGTAATTTGCAAAGTACTCGAGAACCTTTTCGTCGAAAACTCTTTTGCAATCACTTTCTTCTTTAATTAACTTTTTTACTGCGAGAAATAACATTTTTGACGGTGGCCGCCATCTTCCTTCACACATAAACAAAGCGTTTTCAGCGCCTCTACCGGTAATTAATGCAACTACTTTACGATATGACCAAATAATCTTAACCATTTCATGAAGAGGCCGCGCGTTTAGTTGGCCATATCGAGAAACGATTTCTTATCATTGATCTGCCCAAACCACATCACGATGTGGCCAATAAACAATTGAACATATCATGAAATACGACTATTTCATGAAATGATCGATCATTTCACGATGTGTTCAAATCTACGATATGGCCACGACATATATACATGTATATTTATTAAGATATTGTATAGTATATTTGATATAATAATTATTATATATATAATTAATATACAGGTTGTAAATAAGTTATGTTTAGTTAAGTTCTATTTAAGTTGCATATATACTTGACCATAATGTTTTAAAGAGTTGTCTAATTTGTTCCTCACCATAAAGGTTGACTGGAAGAAATCGCGTTAAGGCGATAAGTCCGCCTTTGTGTACATATACTGTTGTACCTATTTTGTAATATACTGTTTGTGTGTGTTTTTTTTGTATGCAATAAAGTGTTTAAATAAATAAATATGTATATTCAAATAATTTATTCCAGATAGTAATCAATATCGCATATCAATAAAAATACTAGGTAATAAATAATGGATAAATGCATTATCAGTAAACATGAGGTTTTCATGAACAAAAACATTCAAATTCTAAAATACTAGGTGATCAATAAAACTTTTTGCTGTGTAGTTTCGGCTTAGAATAGCACTACCCCATTTCTTCGGGTGGGTGTACGTAAGAGGCGACTAACGGTATTGTGGCTTTTAAGGGATTTTTGGGCGATGCGGTTGGAGACCCATCACCAACAACCTTTATTTTTACCATATTTTCCCCACTCACATTTCCAAAAGTGGCTGAAGAATTTTTAATTCCTTTGCTCTGGCTACCCCTTCTAGGGATTTACAGCCGTGAGTATATGTATGTATGTATGTCAATAAAACTTTACATGCTGAATGGAGCGAGGCTGAACAAATTAAAAGAGATAGCAGATCCTTTGTTCAGTTAGCGTTATAAAACCATCTCATAATTATTGAGTCTGATATCATGTGCTGTGTAGCCTCGGCTTAGAACAGCATTACCCCATTTTTCTTATCAACCTTTATTGTACCATCTTTTCCCCTCTAAAATTTCCAAACGTGGCTGAGGAATTTCCAATTCCTTAGCTCTGGCTACCCATTCTAGGGTTTTATAGCTGTGAGCATATGTATGTATGTTGCATTAAAATAGCACTACCACATTTCTTCCCTTGTGTGTTCGTAAGATGTCACTAAGGGTATTGAGGCTTTTTAAGTGATTTTTGGGCGATGCGAAATAAATTATTTTCCCTCTAAACCAAAATGGTTGAAGAATTTCTTTTTCCTAAGCTTTGGCTTCACCTTCTAGAGGTTTATTGCTATGTATACGTAAACGTATATTTGTTTGTATTATATAAATGGAAAAACTAACCAAACTAAACTGCATATAAATAGGAACAAGAAATCCCTCAGCCACTAAAGTAGATTGTAAAACAAAAGTTTTTGGTGATGGGTTTCCAACCGCATCGCCCAAAAGTCACTCAAAAGCCTCAATACCCTTAGTGACATCTTACGAACACACAAGGGAAGAAATGTGGTAGTGCTATTTTAATGCAACATACATACATATGCTCACAGCTATAAAACCCTAGAAGGGGTAGCCAGAGCTAAGGAATTGGAAATTCCTCAGCCACGTTTGGAAATTTTAGTGGGGAAAAGATGGTAAAATAAAGGTTTTTGGTGATGGGTTTCCAACCACATCGCCCAAAAATCCCTTAAAAGCTCCAAATCCGTTAGTCGCCTCTTACGTACACCCACAGGAAGAAATGGGGTAGTGTTATTCTATGCCGACACTACACAGCAATGCAACAATATATAAAAAAAATTACTTACGCCATTTAAGAGGCCGCCGTAATCCACTCAAAGTGTAAATTTTAGGGTCATCACCCTTTCTCTTGGTCTGCGTGGTCTCCCAGGATGCTGCTATAGCCAGATTGTTAACGAAATCTACAGTTACTATATCGAAATTACGAGTGTCATCCACAAATAGGGTATGGATTGCGCCTACACCGTATCCAAGGATTAACTGAAAATAAAATATTATTTAGCGCTGTAACTGTGCCTAAATAATTATTTATTTAGGCACAATTACAGCGCTTACGCCCGATTTCTGAATTGAGTATTCAAGCTGAGAACGACTCAAGTATCTTTTTATCTCACTCAGTTGTTAAAATTTCAATGCGACAGAACGATTCTTAAGTTGTTCCCAGCTGGAATACTCAATCAGCTGAAATACTCAATTCAGAAACCGGGCGTTAAACTAAGACATACATTCAGAACATGAGAACATCATTTATTGAAGCACGAGAGTAGTGAATGCAGTGGAGATGAGGTCCTTCGGAAAAAAATGTAGTGTAATGGTTATGCGATCGTGTGAGAAATGACGTGCTTTGTGAAAGGTGTGTTGTTTAAGCCAAGATAGCTTAAAAGTAAATAAACAAAGACGGTATTTATATTTAACATTCTTTTTGTTGTTTTTACTCGCCAAAAAGTTAATCTTTGGTAATGTGACACATGTTTTTAAAGTTGACATTGGTGAAATTATTGTAGCAACACGATTGAGGCCACGAAGAAAAAATTTAAGTAAATAACGTAGTTACATCAACGCCATCTACAGAGCTGTAGGAAACTATGTTGTTTTTTTATTTCTCAAAAAGAAAACCTCTCATTAAAAAAGTATTTTTAAGTAGGCACTGGCTGAAAATCGGCGCTTTTGTCAATTTATGTGACAATGGCAAAATACCGAGCCAGGTACCTTTTCGCCAAATCAGGGCACATTGTGTAAATTGTAAGTTTTGTGTTTTATTATTATTTAGTTTTTTTCTAGTATATAGGTTCTTTTTTTTGTTGTTGTATAAGTTGTTTAAGTCTATGTTTATTGTTTTTTTATATTGTTTGTGTCCTCAAGAGGCGAATAAAGATTTTTCTTTCTTTCTTTCTTTCTTTCTAAAAGATGATATTGCAAAAAAGATGGTTTGGGCACATAGAGAGGATGAATGATAGTAAATTGGTGAAAAAGATCTATAGAGCCAATGTGGAAGGTAATGTGAGTAGAGGACGACATCGGAGGACACTTTTGGACCAAATAGAGAGCTCAAAAAGGCGTCAAAAGGTGTCCGAAGTATGAAGAATAAAAGATCATGTTTGAAAAGATCGATGGTTGTGAACAAAGCTAGAGAGGTTTGCCAGAATCGTACAATGTGGTGATCGATAACCTCTGCCCGCCCCGATTAGAACTAACGGCGTGAGTATATGTATGTATGTTTTCAGCATAGTGGCGACTTAAAATGTCACTACCCTTTTCTACCAACAGGTGTCGTAAGAGGCGACTAATGGTCTTTTTAAGCGGTTTTTGGACGATGCGGTTGGAGAACCATCACCAACGATCCATCTTCTCCCCTATTAACTTTCAAATGTGACTGGGGAGCTTCTAGCTCTGAAGCTCTGGCGGGCAGCCAGAGTTTTTGGGATTTATTGTCATGAGTATATTTCTTTATTTATTTATTTATAAAAACATAAACATTACAGGTATATACCTAATTCGATCATGTTTCATTAATCTACTAATAACAAAAAACTTACATCTATTTTATCATAAAATTTTTAGACATGCATCTTTAAATTCCGTTGAAGAACACGAAAATATATCAACTTGCTCCGCAACCTGATTCAGGGACATGATGGCTCGAGAGAGCGCACTGTCGCGCAGCAAGTTAGTGCGCGCCGCCGGCGTCGCCAGCAGTCGGCCGCGGCGTCGTCGCTAACACGAGCTTGGAACTATCAGATGAACGATACCGAGTATTGTGGGATTATGAATGAATTAATTAATATATGTATGTATGTAAATACAACTTACTCCACTTGTACCAAAAACGTTGCCATAGTTTATCCATCCAGGAAACGGCTCCCTATATGATGGAACGACTGAAACAAAACAATTAAAAAAAAAAAACTTACTTACTGTGTAGTGTCGTCTTAGAATAGCTTTACCCCATTTCTTCCCATGGGTGATCGTAAGAAAGCGAATAACGGCATTTTTCAGTGATTTTTGGGCGATGCGGTTTGAGACCAATCACTTTTCCCCGCTTTACTTCCAAAAGTGGCTGAATAATTTTCTGATTGCAAAGCTATGACTACCCCTTCTAGGGATTGAAGGCTGTGAGTATGTTTTGAACTTACCGATAGCTGGACGTATAACACAGAGAGGCAAATCTTTGGCCATATTTGCTACCATTACTTCCGCAGCGGCCTTCGAAAATGTATATGAATTCGGAAACTCTCCCAATAAACTGAAATAAAATTTATAAATCATCAACTATTTTCCGAAGTAGTCAGATGTGAGAAGAATAAAATAGCATGAATATGAAGAATAATTTATGTAAGGGAAGCAAGAGAGATTTGTCAAGTTCGTAACAAGTGGCGATCGATAGTATCTGCCTACCCAAATAGGTATAATGCGCGTGAGTATAAATAGTAAGTAAGTATCAACTCTATCTGGTTTATGTCATCAAGGGTTGCGTGTCAAATAGTTAATCTGTCTGTTTGTCCATACTTATGCCTATCCGTCAGTTACAGCACTTTCTATGTCTTGCATCGTGATTGCTAGGAAGCTGAAATTTACACATACATACATACATATACTCACGCAGTTAGTTCCTTCCTTCGCAGCAAAAAATACTTACCCAGGATTAATATCCGTTAATCTCTGCACTTCCAAAGTCTCTGCCAAGTTAATAAGGGATTCCGGACTCAGAGGTACATCGTAGCATTTTTCATACACATCCTGGTCCTCTCTTTCAGCGCAGAATGAGAATGCGGTTGATACGTGGACCATAGATTTCAGATTATGACATTCTTTGGCTATATATATACATATACATACACATACATACATATACTCACGGCCATATTTCCCTAGAAAGGGTAACCAGAGCTAAGGAATTATAAATTCCTCAGCCATTTTTGGAAGTTGAGTGGGGAAAAGATGGTAAGAATAAAGGTTTTTGGTGATGGGTCTCCAACCGCATCTCCCAAAAATCCAATAAAAAGCCCCAATACCCTTAGTCGCCTCTTACGACACCCGTGGGTAGAAAGGGATAGCGACATTCTAAGCCGGCACTACACGGCAAATACATATACTCAATGCAATAAATCCCAAGGGATGGCCAGATTTTTAGAATATTACTCAGCCACTTTTGGACGTGAAGTGGGAAAAAAAATTGTAACACAAGAGTTTTTGGTGACGGGTCTCCAACCGCATCGCCTAAAAATTATGTGAAAAAGCAAAAATACACTAGCCAGTAAACACTGCTGTGTACCAACTTACAATTTGTATTTATGCTTAGCTCGAAAAACATTTACGTACCGCGATGTAGGAATATGAGTGAGACGCTGCTATGTGCTTAACAGTACTACTCCCACACCCATAGCCGTTGCCTCCGAACAATCACGGAAGGAAATTGCTATTCTAAGCCGACTGCAAAAAATACTTACCCAGGAGTAATATCACTTAATCTCCCCACATCCAAAGTTTCAGCCAAGTTAATAAGGGATTCCGGACTCAGAGGTACATCGTAGCATTTCTCATATACGTCTTGGTCCTCTCTTCCAGCGCAGAATGAGAATGCAGTAGATACGTGGACCATAGATTTCAGATTATGACATTCTTTGGCTAGATATAGCATTTCGCGGGTTCCTTGAAGAAATGATTCGATTAATATATTTTTTTAGCCGTGATAGTCATCTGGGTTGAACGATCGCGATACAGAAGGGCGTAAATTCAAGTTCCGGGTCGAGCCTACAACAATTTGTCTTTGGAAATACATACAAACATACATATACTCACGGCTGTAAATCCCTACAAGGGGTAGCCAGAGCTGAGGAACTAGAAGTTCCTCGGCCACTTTTGGAAAGTACAGTGGGGAAAAGATGGTAAAAATAAAGGTTTTTGGTGATGGGTCTCCAACCGCATCGCCCGAAAATCCCTTAAAAAGCCCCAACACCCTTAGTCGCCTCTTACGTACACCCACGGGAAGAAATGGGATAGTGCTATTCTAAGCCGACACTACACAGCAAAAGTAAGACAAGTAAGTAAGGAAAAGACAAATTGTTGTAGGAAAAGAAACCCACTTGGCTAAGTTGTACTGAGTCATGTGACAGTGTATTCGTACCTAACGGCGATATGCCTGCCCCCTATCACGTGAGTACAATGTCCAAGCAGAACGTGGGTACTCTGAACATCAGGTGACGATGTTCAGAAGTATTTGTACATCTGCCAACCCCTTCGGGGATATACGGCATGAACACTTTAGTCTTGAAGGTAATGCTGGTAGACGACCTCGGAGAAATCATTTCGACCAAATAGAGAATGTGATCAAAAAGGCAGGTGTCTGAAGTATGAACGATGAAAGAGCATGTATGAAAAGATTGATGGATGTAAACGAAGCTAGAGAGGTTTGCCAGGATCGTACAAATTGGCGATCGATAGTTTTTGCATACCCCAATAAGTATTAACAGCGTGAGTATATGTATGTACATTATAAAAAAAAAATTGGTGGTATTTTTATGTTCCTCTTCCTTTAAATTTCTTTCTTTTGTTAAATATATTGTATTCTAAACTCCACTATATATTTATAGCAGTATATGTGTCCTATAGCAATAGCTGTGTAGTGTCGGTTTAGAATAGCACAACCCCATTTCTTCCGGTGGGTGTACATAAGAGGCGACTAACGGACTTGGGGCTTTTTAATGGATTTTTGGGCGATGCGGTTGGAGACCCATCACCAACAACCTTTATTCTACCGTCTTTTCCCCTCTCAACTTCCAAAAGTGGCTGAGGAATTTCTAATTTCTCAGCTCTGGCTACCCCTTTTAGGGATTTATAGCCGTGAGTATATGTATGTATGTATGCCTAAACTCCACAGGCTAGTATAGGGCATTTTCAAGTGATTTTTGGTCGATGTGGTTCCTTAAAAAACCCATCACCTACGATTATTTATTTCTACTATGTTGTCCCCTATCAACTTCCAAATGCCACTGATGAGTTTCTAGCTCTGAAGCTCTGGCTACCCCCTTTTGGGATTTATGGCCGTGAGTATATGTATGTTTGTATTATTTGTATGACAAACCTCTAGTATTAGTCAGGACAGCTTTCTTTATATGCTCATCAAAATTCACCGTGGCTGCTACATGAAATATATGTGTAATCTGTAAGGAAAAATACATTATGTATTTATATTAAACATACATACATATACTCACGGCTATAAATCCATAAAAGGGGTAGCCAGAACTAAGGAATTAAAAGTTCCTCAGCCACTTTTGGAAAGTTGAGTGGGGAAATGATGGTAAAGTAAAGGTTGTTGGTGATGGGTCTCCAACCGCATCGCCCAAAAATCCCTTAAAAGCCCCAATACCGTTAGTCGCCTCTTACCTACACCCACCGGAAGAAATGGGGTAGTGCTATTCTAAGCCGACACTACACAGCAATTTATATTAAACTTTATTATATAGTAGTGGACCGGCCCAGCTTCGCACGGGTAGCGTAGTTTTAAAAATATCTGAGGTTTCTTCAATCACTGCTCCACTTTTTGTGAAATTTAACGTAATGATTACAACTTATAGCGCTCCTGAAAGTCCTGAATAGTGCAGCTCAGTGATTGTGAAAGCGCTTTTAGGAACGGTTCACAATCTCCGACAATAAGCTCTTGCAAACAAACAATCAGAGTTACAAACTTTGCATACATCATACATATACTCACGGCTATCTTTTGCCCGCGCAACCGTTACACAAAAATAATCCTTATAGCATGATTTCATGTATAATTTTGGTGATTCTGTACAGATTTCTATGATTCTTTTTTTATCGAAGAAGTAATAATGTTAACATTTCTAAATTAGGGATGAGTTAGAGTATTACAAACGTAAGATTAAACAATTATAATCAGAATGCTCTGAACTACAAAGCTATCAGGAGTTTATCGAATAAAAAATCCCTAGAAATAATTTATATGACAAACACATTGCCTATGGTTTTTTAAGAACAAATAATTCAATATTAGTTATTATTCATTCGAATTACCTCCTGAGTGAGTGTGGAGTAATCCTCATTGTTCAGCCCTATCCTCAATTCTGAGACGTCTCCACTAACTGCTTGAATTTTCAGCTCAAATTGTGGATATCTTCTTCGTAGCACATCAAATACCTGTAAATTGATACATACATATATTTAAGCAATTAACTATCAGTAGGGTAGGCTGAGACTATTAATTACCTTTTTGGGAACCCTCTCGATATTGAAATTGATAAAAAAAATTACATAAATACATATATTCATGGCCATAAATCCCAGAAAGGGGTAGCCAGAGCTTCAGAGCTAGAAACTCCTCAGACACTTTTGGAAGTTGATAAGGGACAAGATAGTAGAAATAAAGTATCGTTGGTGAAGGGTCTCCAACAGCATCGCCCAAAAACAGTTATAAACACCGCATACCCTTAGTCGCCTCTTACGACACCCGTGGGTAAAAAGGGGTAGTGACATTGTAAGCCGACACTTCACGGCAAAATAACAACATTACTTTTCCTATGTCAAGGCCTCAGTGACGATTCAGTTTGTTGATGCGAATTATTTTGCATCAATTTGTAATGCTAATTTACTGTTATTAGAACAAAAGACCGTGTTTCGGTTTTAACAATAGAATGCATATGATTTAGCTTGGAAAAGAGTACTGACTTGAAAAAGGTTAATGTATCTATTCAATTTCCGTGTAGTATGTGACTGAAAAATTATTACGTGCGATACTGAATGGCAAATTTAAATCGTTCTTTGAAATGTCATGAATTTTAAATTTATATTTATTTATGCTAAAATAAATTAATTTTAATATATGTACACACTTCACTAGCTCCACTCTGTCCAAGAATATATTAAAACAAAAAAATATAATTGTAATGAATTCAAATAAATTAAATTATTCAAAACTAAGTGAAAAAGGGTAATGCGGTAAATGGAGCAATGAATAGCCTAATGACCTGTCAATCCGTGTCTGAAAAGGCCCGAATGGCTGTGCATGATGCTGTTCTTGTTCCTACGCTTATGTATGGAAGCGAATGTTGGGTGTGGCAGAAGAAGCATGAGAGCAGAGTGAATGCAGTAGAGATGAGATCCCTCAGAAAAAAATTGTAATGTTAGATTATGTAACCGAGTGAGAAATAGTGTTATTCGTGAAAAGTGTGGTGTGAAAGATGATATTGTAAGAAAGATAGAAAAAGGAATTTTGAGATGGTTTGGGCACATAAAGAGGATGGATGATAGAAAATTGGTAAAAGGGATCTATAGAGCTAGTGTGGATGGTAGTAGAGGACGACCACGGAGAACACACTTGGACCAAATTGAGAGTGTGCTCAAAAAGGCTGGCGTCCGAAGTATGAAGAATAAAAGAGCATGTATGAAAAGATTGATGGATGTAAACGAAGCTAGAGAGGTTTGTCAGGATCGTACGAAGTGGCGATCAATAGTCTCTGCCTACCCCAATGGGAACTAATGGCGTGAGTATATGTATGTATGTATGTATTCAAAACTAAATTTATGTATGATTTGTATTTGTTTAATTTTTTTATTTGGTTTAATTTTTAATATGATTTAATTTTCATTTTTTATACTTATATAGCATGGATCTATTGTTTTCCGAATAAATAAATAAATAATTATTATAACTGAGAAATAATATTATTTAAGAACATTATGTTTTATCTTGGGGCACATAAAACTGTAGAAAAAGAAAACCATGCCATGTAGTGCCGGCTCAGAATCTCACTACCCCTTACTACCCACGGGTGTCTTAAGAGGCGACAAAGAGTATGGGGTTTTTTAAGTGATTTTTGGATATTTTATTTCCACCATCTTGACCCCTATCAACATCCAAATGTGGCTGAGGAGTTTCCAGCTCTGGCTACCCCTTTTTGGGATTTCTGGCCGTGAGTATGTATAAAGAAATAGTGTCAAGCGGAAGTCCAAGGACAGAATACTCCTAGGGGTACCCGAATTACCCCCATGTATTTTCTGCGACTTTTTGTAGTTTTCGAGATATGATTTTTTAAAAATCACCCTTACAGCTCAACTGCCCCGTGTATTTAGTGACGTCACGCAATAGACCTGTTAACATGGTCTTGTAGACAACAAGATTTTTTTTTAAGGCGATGTAGAATTTTTATCGAGCAGGAAGAATGACATTTCGAAAAAATTTTGTGATTTAATAATAAACAATCAATAATAACATTTTTTTAGTTTTATTCGGCCCAATCTTTTAATCTAGTTTTTTCGACTTACTGTGTTTCAAACATTTTTTCAAGTATGAAGTCGTGGAGATAGCTCGATCAAATTTACATGGCAAATAGCTGACGAAATTGGCAAGTTTTTAAAAATAATTTTGGAGACATTTTTGGGATTAGTTTTTTTTTAATCGTTTTAAAAGAGATCTTTAATTTAAACATTTTAATAAACTTAGGATTCAACATTTTTTTAATGGCTTAATAGTAGCATATCGGCTCACAATTGCTTTTGTTTTTGCAAGTGCTACTGTACACCTATTTCAGAAACAAAAATTAAGCTTGTATCTCAACATTGATGCCTCTGGGACCAATAATGTCAAATAAGCCAAGGTTTAACAAAAAAATATGAAAAAGAATCATATCTCGAAAGCTAAAAAAAGTCGCAGAACATACATGGGGGTAATTCGGGTACCCCTAGGGGTATTCTGTCCTTGGACTTCCGCTTGACACTATTTCTTGGGACACCCTGTATATGAAGAAAACCATACTGTGAAAGTGTTACAAGAATTTCTATTTAGTCCTAGTGTTGGATTTGCTCTAATTTGTTCACTTCGAGTACTTATTTGTTTATTTGAGAAACAAACGGTACACAATATTTCTAGCAAGAAAAAAATACAGAGAAGTTCTAGACCTATAAAGTTTCTACCAATAGTTACATAGTTGATATTAAAAACAAAAAAATGTACTATAATATCGATTCAAATCTTTGTATACTCGATAATACAATAAGTAATTAAACAGAGCTTTAGAAGAGAAAATTCTTCAGCACTTTTTTGGAAGTTAAGTAGGGAAAGGATTGTTACACAAATATTTTGGTGATGGGTCTGCATCGCCCAAAAGTCACTTAAAAAGCTCCGATACCCTTAATTGCCTCTACAGAGAACCCATAGGAAGAAATGGGGTAGCGGTATTCTAAGCTGACACTAAACAGCAAAAGTTAACTAAAACTGGACTAGCAAAAGTGGTGCCAGCTAAAAAAATAATATGGTAATTAAAATTTATTGGATATCATGTTCGTGAAATTGAAATGTTTTTTCACTATTGTTTAATTTTACTTAAGTTAGTGTATAATTACATACATACATACATGCATACATATACTCACGGCTATAAATCCCTAGATGGGGTAGCCAGAGCTAAGGAATTTGAAATTCCTTAGCCACGTTTGGAAAGTTTAGTGGGAAAAAGATGGTGAGATAAAGGTTGTTGGTGATGTGTCTCCAACCGCATCGCCCAATAATCCCTTAAACGCCCCATACCGTTAGTCGCCTCTTACGTACACCCATCGGAAGAAATGGGGTAGTGCTATTCTAAGCCGACACTACACAGCAAATGTAACAGTATATTTAATGTGTCTTTAAATAGGTAAAACATTAACAAAAATGTAGCATTTAATTTTCTATTGCCCTTTAATGGGTAAGTTTATTCCTATTTAATTTCCTTATAATAACTGTCAGAATTCTACTTAATTAAAAACTTAGGTACAGTACAGTATCATAAAAAACTCACCGGATCTTCTAAAACACGCGTTAATCTATCTTCTAAGGACTTGCCTCTTTTATCTCTTATTAAAATATATAACTTCTTAATACCGGAACAAGATCTGAAACAATATTTATGCATTACATACACATATATCCTCACGCCGTTAGTTCCCATTGAGGTCGGCAGAGACTATCGATCGGCACTTTGTACAATCCTGGAAAACCTCTCTACAATCAAACACTACTTGAAAGTGTAAAAAGAAACAAAGGATAGAAGAATTTCGCACTGGAAGCCATTGATACTGTAGCTCAATTGGCAGAGCGATGGGGACCCGAGGTCGCGGGTTCGATCCCCGCCGGTGTCGAAATTTTTCTTTCCTTAATTAAATTTTATCCGTGCTTTTGCCGTGTACTGCCGCCTTAGAATGTCGCTACCCCTTTCTACCCAAGGGTGTCGTAAGAGGCGACTAAGGGTATTGGGGATTTTTATTGGATTTTTGGGCGATGCGGTTGGAGACCCATCACAAAAAACCTTTATTCTTACCATCTTTTCCCCACTCAACTTCCAAAAGTGGCTGAGGAATTTATAATTCCTTAGCTCTGGTTACCCCTTCTAGGGAAATATAGCCGTGAGTATATGTATGTATGTATATATGTTAATTTATCCTTTTTTTATTATTCTCTGGCTTCGTTTATATCCATCAATATTTATTAAACAATGAAATTAATAAAATACTTGGGCTATGGGTGTTTTTATGTTTAAGATGCATGGATGTTAAAGGTACAAAAAATCATAAATGTACTAACTACACAACATTTTTGTACAATACATAACTAACCTATTGAGGAAACCCACATTGCTGAGATGTACTTAGTCACGTGACAATGTATTCGTACCAAACGGCGATAGTCCTGCCCCCTATCACGTGAGTACCCTCTCTAAGCAAAACTCTGAACATCAGGTGACAATATCACATGATGAACAGAAGTATAATTACCTCTGCCAATCTCTTCAGAGATATACAGAGTGAACGTTTGAATATGATTCAACGATATTGTTTGTCATTAATATGATTGTCACAATGCATGGTACAGGATGCCACTAAGGAAAATAAAATAGCAAGGAGGTTCTATCTATAGTCATTGACTAGATACCCCTTTCTACCTTTCTACCCACGGGTGTCGCAAAAGGTGACTATGGGAAGGGGTTTTTTTAAGTTTAAGCGATGCGGTTGTAGACCGTGATAGCCCAGTGGGTAGAACACTCGGTTATCGTGCAAACAACTAGTGTTCAAATCCTGGGTCGGGCCTACACCAATTTGTCTTTTCTAAAGACATATGTGTGATTAATTTATCATGGTTGTTAACGGTGAGGGAAAACATCGTGAGGAAACCCACATGGCTGAGTTTTACTTAGTCATGTGACAGTGTATTCGTACAAAACGGCGATAGGCCTGCAAACTATCACGTGAGTACACTGTCCATGCAAAACGTAGGTACTCTGAACACCAGGTGACAAAGTTATGTGATGTTCAGAAGTATTAGTGCCTCTGCCAACCCCTTCGGGGATATTCGGCGTGAACGTTTATGTTATGTTATGTTATTATGTTGTAGACCTGACCAAGATCGTTTTTTACAACAGTAAGGAGTTTCTATCTCTGAAGCTCTGGGAACCCCTTTTTGGGATTTATGGTCGTGAGTATATGTATGTATGTTGCTATAATCTTACCTTAACAATTTCTCAATAAGTTGTTGCCCAACAAACCCAGTTCCTCCTGTGAGGAAAACTACAGCATCCTCAAAACTTCTCTGGATCGGAGTGCCTCCTTTCTTTTCTAGGTCCTCGAGAGCCTTCATCTCTGAGAGGTACTGTACGTCGTAATCTAAGTCTGTCATTGTTGTCATACTTGTGGCCTGAAAAAGTAAATTTATTAACCCATTATTTTTACTAACCCACTTTTTGTTTGCTGTGTAGTGTCGGCTTAGAATAACACAACCCGATTTCTTCCGGTGGGTGTACGTAAGAGGCGGCTAACGGTATTGGGGCTATTAGAGGGTTTTTTTGACGATGCGGTTCCATCACCAACAACTTTTATTTTACCATCTTTTCTTCACTCACCCCTTCCTACCCGCGGGTGTCGTAAGAGGCGACTTAGGGGGTATTGGGGCTTTTTAAGTGATTTTTGGGCGATGTGGTTGGAGATCCGTCACCAAAAACATTTATGTTTACCATCGTTTCCCCAATCAACTTCCAAAAGTGAGAACAACTTAAGTATCGTTCTGTCGCATTGAAATCTTAACAGCTGAATGAGACAAAACGATACTTAAGTCCTTTTCAAATTGAATACTCAATTCAGAAATCGGGCGTCATTGTTGTAGATGTTGAGGGAAAAAATCGGTGAGAACACTCACATGGCTGGCTGAGTAGTCATGTCACAGTGAATTCGTACAAAAAGGCGTAAGGGCAACTCCCTGTCACGTGAGTACACTCTCTATGTATAACATAGGTACTCTGAACACCAGGTTACAATGTCAAATGATGTTCAGAAGTATTAGGACCTCTGCCAACCTCTACGGGAATATACAGCGTAAACGTTTGAGTTTGAGATTAAAAGAAAAAAAATCTATTCACTAAAAATTTACTAACATTGTTTATCGAATGACAAGGCAAGTTTCACAGATATAAACAAATTAAGAACCAAAAACAAAAAATAGGTTAAAACTACAAGTGATTTAAAACATACATATACTTACGGCTATAATTCCCTAGAAGGGGTAGCCAGAGCTAAGGAACTAGAAGTTCCTCAGCCACTTTTGGAAAGTTGAGTGGGGAAAAGATGGCGAAATCAAGGTTGTTGGTGATGGGTCTCCAACCGCATCGCCCAAAAATCCATTAAAAGCCCCAACACCGTTAGTCGCCTCTTACGTACACCCACCAGCAGAAATGGGGTAGTGTTATTCTAAGCCGATACTACACAGCAAAAAAAAAACAATTATAATTACCCAAAAAAGCAGAAGATTTTCACAAATATCCAGTCACAAACGTTTATCAACAGATCACAAGTCCTAACACAAGTACTTCTAATATCTATATAAGTAATACTAACGAAATTCATTTCAACAAATCCATAATAGATACTTTGACTCCCAATTAAACCCTGAGGTTAATCTATTCATGCGATAATTTTATTAACAGTTAGAAATACAGCGTGGAGTAAATTTTTTGCGATATTTTAGTAGAATACTAGTTCAAGCCATGATAAAAAAAATATTGATAAGACTAATAACATAACATAATAACATAAACGTTCACGCCGAATATCCCCGAAGGGGTTGGCAGAGGTACTAATACTTCTGAACATCACGTGACTTTGTCACCTGGTGTTCAGAGTACCCACGTTTTGCATGGACAGTGTACTCACGTGATAGGGGGCAGGCCTATCGCCGTTTTGTACTAATACACTGTCACATGACTAAGTACAACTCAGCCATGTGGGTTTCCTCACGATGTTTTCCGTCACCGCTAACAACCATGATAAATTTGTTTCTTTTACACTTTTAAGTAGTGTTTGCGTTCCCTACCTCCGAATATTTTACAAATTCGGAAGGCCACTTGTCTACCTTTTCAGATAGAATGCAAATGTTGAGAACGCTTAACTATCACATAATTTGTTTTTTTTTTGTTCATGAAAACCTCACGTGGGGATTATTACTAATAAATCCATACTAATATTATAAATGGGAAAGTGAGTTTGTTTGTTTGTTTGTTCCGCTTTCACGCCGTAAATACTGAACCGATTGCTTTGAAATTTTTCAGACGTGTAGTTAGAAGTCTAAATTAAATAATAGGGTACTTTTTATCCCGGAAAAAATATGTTCCCATGGGAAATCAAAAATATTGTTTGCTTACTAAATGCATTGGAGATGGCGCTGTGCATCGTTTAAAACAACGTAAAATATTGTAAACTAATATAAAAATCAAAATTTAGAAGCCTAATGGTACGGTAATGGATACCCGAAAATAAGGAACTACCGAGGGATGATGTACTATTTTTTTATCGTATATAATTTTTTTTACATCTACTTATATTGCAAACGAATATTAACATGTAAATTTAGAAGCTAAATGAAACGACGACGATTCCTTGAAACTAAGGAATCCGCAAGAGTTCTCATAGGAACATCAAAAAACCTTAACTCATATATGGCTCAAAATATTGCAGCGATTATTTTTATCATCGATGGAATTCACATCAGACACTTTGTTAATGTTCACTTTGGAAAGATGAAGGGGTTTCATCAATTTAAATGACAAATTTGTTTATCAATAGTAAGACTAATATGAAATAAAGCGTAATAAAAATTTGACACCGCCCCGGTAACGTCTCCGTGGCGTAGCGGTATAACTAACTACTATGAATATTTAATTAGAACTATTATGAATCAATCGTCCCGGGTTCGTATCTCAGGTAATTCAAGCTTTTTGTAAAAAAATGTTTTGTTAGCTTAAAATAACACTATATATAATAATAACAAGCACTATCCCTTCAATTTAGCGATTATTTTGGAAGGAGATCCACCACTAATCATCCCTATATTGCCGAGCAATCGCTGCAAGCTCTCCCACTATCACCAACGGTCAGTGTAAGGGGCAGCACCGGGCCGTCGCCGCAGCGCCAAACTACTATCCGTATCTGTACTTACTAAAGATATTCTCATTTCTGAACATAAAAACTTGGTATATTTGTTTCATGATTCTTATGAACAATTAAAAAGGAATTTTTGGAACTCAACCCCTAACGGGTTGATATAGCAAATGAAAGTTAATATAGAGTTTTTTTACATTTTATAATAAAACTTGGTGCGATTGAATTTATGAAATCCATCTATCAATCATTCATGAATATATGCTAACAACCATGAATTCCATAAAAGGGTAGCCATAGCTTCGGAGATTCTTCATCAAATTTTGGAAATATATTGATAAAAGATAGGTTAATAAAGGTTGTTAGTGATGGGTCACAAACTGCATCGCCCAACAATCACTTAAAAAGCCTCAATGTCCTTTATGTCATTTACAATGCCCGCGGGATTATAAATATAAAAAACAGAAGTTGAGATAGTGTTTCGGTATTTTGGTATTATGTAAACTGGATGCAAAAAATGAAGTCCACGCGGACGAAGTCGCGGGGCAAAAAGCTAGTAAAGAATAAATCAAAGAAAGAAAAATTTCGACACAGGCGGGAATCAAACACGCGACCTCGGGTATACTATACGCCCCCGTCGCTCTGCCAATTGAGCTACCGTGTCAATGGCTGCCAGCGCGAAATTTTTCTATCCTTTGTTTCTTTTACACTTTTAAGTAGTGTTTGCGTTTCCTACCTCCATTTTTTTACAAATTCGGAAGGCCACTTGTCTACCTTTTCAGATAGAATGCAAATGTTGAGAACGCTTAACTGTTACATAATTTGATTTTTTTTTTGTTCATGATTACTCTTTCCTTTTTTTTCCTTGATTTATTCTTTATTTATTAGTAATAATACCCACATGAGGTTTTCATGAACAAAAAAATTAAAATAATATTGATATGAGTTTAATACGATCATAAGTCTTTTCGTCCGATAAAAAAACACAAAATTAACAGACTTATTTGTTTATTATTGATTTAAAATAATAAATCATAAAAGTATTTTTTTTAAAAGTCTTCATCTTTGCGAATGATGTCATTGATCTAAAAATTACGAAATGGAGATAAATAAATGTTTTATTAAAATATTGCTGATTACAGATCATTTTACAATCCGTAATCTCAAGTGAAATTATTACGAAATTTATAATTATGATTCTATGTTTCCTTTGTTTTATATCAATAAACTACGAACTTGTATGCTTTTGAAGCCAGATTGAAGGTCAAATATCATACACTTTTTTGTTTGATAGCTGTGTAGTGTCGGCTTAGAATAGCACTACCCCATTTCTGCTGGTGGGTGTACGTAAGAGGCGACTAACGGTGTTGGGGCTTTTAATGGATTTTTGGGCGATGCGGTTGGAGACCCATCACCAAAAACCTTTATTATACCGCCTTTTCCCCACTCAACTTCCAAAAGTGGCTGAGGAATTTATAATTCCTTGGCTCTGGCTACCCCATCTAGGGATTTGTAGCCGTGAGTATATGTATGTATTTTTTTGTTTGAAATAAAAGATAATCTTAGCGCAATTTTATTTAATATCATGAAAATAAAGTTTTATAAAATATTATATATACATACTACTACATACTAACGCCCGCCCCGTTAGTTCCCACTGGGGCAGGTAGAGACTATCGATCACCACTCTGTGCGATCCTGACAAACCTCTATAGCTTCGTTTACATCCATCAATCTTTTCATACATGCTCTTTTATTCTTCATACTTCGGACACCTGCCTTTTTAAGCACATTTTCTATTTGATCTAATGAGTCCTTCGTGGTCGTCCTCTACTAACATTACCTTCCAAATTGGCTCTATAATATATTATGCGTACATATTAAACACAGATCAAGCTAGTCCCAAAACTACAAACAAGTTAACTTGTTCTATGAGATACTAACTCAACGATACATTTTATATTATACAATACATATAGACGCATGTATGCTATACGCTTAGAATAGCACTAACCCATTTCTTCCGGTGGGTGTACGTAAAAGGCGACTAACGGTACTCACGGCTATTAACCCCTAGAAGGGGTAGCCAGAGCTAAGGAATCAGAAATTCATCAGCCACTTTTGGAAAGTTGGGTTGGGAAAAGATGGTAAAATAAAGGTTATTGGTGATGGGTCTCCAACCGCATCGCCCAAAAATCCCATAAAAGCCCCAATACTGTTAGTCGCCTCTGCTACTGTGTAGTTACTGCGTAGTGTCGGCTTAGAATAGCGCTACCCCATTTCTTCCGGTGGGTGTACTATTAGATCTATCATCTTATAACCGGCTTAATGCAGATTTTTAGGACACCCTGTATAATACATAGGTTTAAATTTTTATTCACGAAGTTTTTGACTTAACTAAAATTGCTGAACTAATCCTCAGCTTAGATTATCCTTATAATACACACAATTTCCCTAAAAAGGGTAGCCAAAACGGGGTAAATAATTATCATAATAATTCTAATCAATAGGCATGAATAAGTGAATAGAGTAGGAATATATAATAAATTAAACGCAAACATTCACGCTTTATATCCCCGAACGGGTTGGCCGAGGTACTAATACTTCTGAGCATCACGCGACATTGTCACCTGGTAAACTCAACCATGTTTTCCTTGGACAGTGGCATCACGTGATAGGGGATATGCCTATCACCGTTTTATACAAATACACTGTCACATGACTAAGTACAACTAAGCCATGTGTGTTTCCTCACAATGTTTTCCCTCACCGCTAACAACAATGATAAAACCAAACATATGACAATGAAAAGACAAATTGGTGTAGGCCCGACCCGGGATTTGAACCCTGATCGTCTGCACGATAAACGGTGTTCTACCAACTGAGCTATCCCGGCTGCTCTCAAAAGAATAAAATTTAATGTATTCTGTGATATCTTGCTCTTTAATATACACATAAATAAATGATAATATATTAAAATATGTATAACAACCAATTGTTCTAAAGTAGACTTAAATAACTGACAAGACATGATTAAATATCAATTATATTTAAGATATTCAAGGTTCACTATGTAGTGTCGGCTTAGAATAGCACTACCTCGTTTCTACCGATGGGTGTACGAAAGAGGCGACTAAGGTATTGGGTGGGGCTTTTAAGGGATTTTTGGGCGATGCGGTTGGAGACCCATCACCAACAACCTTGACTTTACCATCTTTTCCCCACTCAATTTTCCAAAAGTGGCTGAGGAATTTCTAATTCCTTAGCTCTGGCTACCTCTTCTAGGGATTTATAGCCGTATGTTATGTTATATTTAAGATACAGATTAATTATCCATGCAATTCCGGCTTAGAATGTCACTACCTCTCTCTGCCCAGGGGTGTTATAAGAGGCCACTGAGGGTATGGGGCTTTTTTAGTAGTTTTTGCGCGATGCGGTTGGAGACCCATCACCAACGATACTTTCTGTCCTGTCCTCTATCAACTTCCAAATGTGGCTAAGGAGTTTCTAGGTCTGAAGCTCCGGTTATCCCTTTTTGGGATTAATAGCCGTGAGTATATGTATGAATGTATGTTTTTTTATTACTTTGTAAGTGTAATTTTGAAATAACAATGCAATAAATAGAATTGTCTTTAAGAAACACATTAATAATATTTCAATCAGACTGCTAAAGTTTTCGTATTTTTTTATTTTCTATTGTTGGAAGCCCGAACATGAACATTTTAAGTCATAATTGTTAATCTGCATAAAAAAACTTACGACTGTAATTTTGTACCGTCAGAATCATATAATATTGATATACTCGTGCCGTTAGTTCTCATTGGGGTAGACAGAGACTATCGATCGCCGCTTTGAACGATCCTGGTATACGGATTTAATTTACGGGGGTTAGGAGTGGGGTAAAGAAAAAAAAAATACTTGATCATGATTTTCTATAGAGGAAACTCTCTATTAATATCCAGACTAACCCTTTGTTGTTCTAAAGCGCCCAGTACACAATGGCCAGTGATGGGCCACGCTCCACAATGCACAATTGTAGGCTACGATCACTTGGTGGTCACAAATAGCCCATTGCTCATTACTGCCTGGCAATCCACTTGCGATGGACGTCGAAGTAATTGTGGCTGCAGCTATTTATTTATTATTATGTATGTAATTTATTTTATTTATGGCGCTATTTATGTTATTATTACGTCGTACGTACGACGAACTAAACAATGGCCCACTGTGGAAACACCACCGGCCACGCTACGCCACGATTCCTTTGAAGTGTGCCCAAAAAACCGACAACTGCACCATTGCGCGCCACGATCGACAATTGTCCGCCATCATGCACCATTGCCACCTCCCTGTACACAGTGGCGATAGCGTGCCAAGTCACGTAAAATTAACTATAATAATAAATAAATCACAGTAAGTAGTTTGCTGTGTAGTGCCGGCTTAGAATAGCACTACCCCATTTCTTCCGGTGGGTGTACGTAAAAGGCAACTAACGGAATAGGGGCTTTAAAGGGATTTTTGGGCGATGCGGTTGGAGATCCATCACCAAGAACCTTTATTTCTCCATCTAATCCCCATGTAACTTCCCAAAGTGGCTGAGGAATTTCTAATTCCTTAGCTCTGGCTACCCCTTCTAGGGATTTATAGCCGTGAGTATATGTACTGTGTATGAGTAACTGCTTCTATCGTCTCAAGGTTCTTTATAATATACGCGATTACCTAAGTGTGGATTTGCGTATCTACCTTTGTGAATCGCTGATATTGTCGAGATTAAACTATTGTGATGTGGTCTATGAGGGTTGCATACTGGCTCGTACACAGAAATTGATACAGCGAGTGCAAAACGCATGTGCCCGTTTTTGCTTTCAAATCCCTCCTCGCTCCCACGTTACCCCGTACTTGGACGATGCAAAGCTGCTAAAAATGCAAGCGCGGAGACGACTACACCTCGCCACATTGTTGTTTGGAGTTGTTAGGCTAGAATCACCGGCTTATTTGTATAAAAAACTGCAATGGTCCAACAGTGGCTATCAGTTCAAAGTCAGGGCGATCTTGCCAATGCACCGATCCGCAGCTTTTAGAGGTTCTTTCAGGTTTGCAGCGTCCAAGTGCTGGAACGATCTTCCTCCACCAATCCGGGATGTGTTCGGCAGGAACACCTTTAAGCGTAAGCTGAAGGAGTTTTTGCTGGCACATCAGTAAAATTTATATTATTTATTTATTTGGCATACATTTATTATTGTTTATATTATATTTTGAAATTTATTTATTATAGAAAAATGAAAAATGAAGCGTGTAGGTGTTTGCTCTAATATATCAATATATTATTTTGCATAATTTTACCCTCCAGCCAAGATTTCTTCTGTTATGTTTATGTATTATCGAAATTTTGTCATATACGTGTATTTTATTGTAATTGTTTGCAAATAATGTTCTATATTTATTTATGTGTATTTACTGTCCCTTGTCCAGCTGAAAAGTTCTACATAATAAAGTGTATTAGTGTGATGCCTGTGTTGTCACTCTACAATGGTACTGACTGAAAATCAGTGTTGGGAGTCAAACGATTCACAACGTAATGCTGAGTCAGTACCAATTCGCTGTTGCAGTGGCGCAAAGGACTTAGAATAAGTATTAATTAGTTTGTTTTTGTTAAGTTGTTTGTTTTCCTCTTTTTTTCATATTTAATATTGTGTTAATTTTAATAGTTATTATGTATATTATTACTTTTTGTTTGTATGTTTTTTGTGCCACACATGGCGAATAAACGTCTTTCTTCTTCTTCTTCTTCTACATGTAAATCACAGTAAGGAACCTTAGACTTGGCTCCACTTATTTTATAGATTTCTTTACTTTTTAGAGATAAGCAAGCAGCTCTATCGAGACTTGGCTAGTTTTTATTTTACAGAATGTTTTTGGTGGGATAAACATTTCCAGCTTAGGGAACAGATGAAAGTCTAATAGAGCCATATCAGGTGGCAGTACTTTTGGCAGCAAGTCGTATTTGAGTTCGTTAATTTTTACTATAGCCTTAACACGCATGTGTAATCTAGCGCTGTGGTTTTTTTCTATTTTATTTGGGACATCAACAGCAAATAACTTAAAATAACATAATGGTTAACAAATGACAAACATAAGGCCAGTGACAGGTATCCACAGAAAATTTCGACAATACTTACAAAGAAGAAAAACTTAGCAGTAAAACTAACTAAACTTAGACTTAAACTTAACTTAGTAACAGACATAACCCATAAATAGGAAATAAAATATGATCTTCATTTATATTTGAAAAGTGGGTGAAAGATAACAAAACGGAGACGAATAAAAGAGAAAAATACAAATATACGAAATAATTGTTTAAGGGTGTACGTAAGAGGCGACTAACGGTATTGGGGCTTTTTAAGGGATTTTTGGGCGATGCGGTTGGAGACCCATCACCAACAACCTTTATTTTACCATCTATTACCCACGCAACTTCCTAAAGTGGCTGAAGAATTTCTAATTCCCTAGCTCTGGCTACCCCTTCTAGGGATTTAT
The DNA here is from genome assembly GCA_963576735.1 of Bedellia somnulentella. Taxonomy (NCBI): domain Eukaryota; kingdom Metazoa; phylum Arthropoda; class Insecta; order Lepidoptera; family Bedelliidae; genus Bedellia; species Bedellia somnulentella. The sequence goes on along the minus strand of OY755199.1, from coordinate 9,044,435 downwards.
AGCCGTGAGTATATGTATATGTATGTATGTATGTATGTACGAAATAAAGGTAAGTAAGTAAAAGTAGTAAGTAAAGGTAGGTAAGTAAAGGTGTGTGTGTGTGTGTGTGTGTAATTGTGTATGTGCGTGTATGTGTGCATCATCCTCTATTAAAAATTTAATGATGTCATGACGGAACTTGGCTTAAGAGGTACAAAACGGATCTAAGCCGCTAATTTTTTTATTGAATACAGAGGCAAGACGGACTAAGGTAGAATTTTGGGCATAATTGGTGTGAACGAGAGGAATGGAAAATAATCTATTAGATGTATGGCGAGTACGTCGTTGTGGAAAACAAAAAGAAAACTCTGATAGTAGCGTGGGAGAATAGAGGTGGCCTGAAAAGATATCGTGGAGCACCATCATATCCAACAATACTCTGCGATCTTCAAGAGTTATGAAGTGATATTGTCGACAAGATTCTTCGTACGATTTCCGTTGGGACGCCACGGACGTCGTCCAATTGATGTTATTTATCTAATAGATAGATAGATATTTGCCGAGTAGTGCCGGCTTAGAATGTCCCCTTTCTACCTACGAGTGTCGTAAGACTAAGTGGCTAAGGAATTTCTCATTTCAAAGCTCTGGTTACCCCGTCAAGGGATTTACAGCCGTGAGTATGTGTGTTCGCGCCAGATATGTACTCACGGCTTTGGCATATTTTATTTAGTCTGCGATTGGTAGATTTGATTTTGATTGCCAGTTAAGTTGAGATAAAAAATAACTCTTGACTGCGCTTTGGATTTTTGAATTGAATTGGCGTATTGAAAATTGTAATTGATTTGTATAATTTTGAGTATTGTGATACAAATAGAAGCAGCATATTTTGATAGTATATATTGTGAATCGGTGAAATTGTGGACGATAGCAAAGTTATCGCACTGGAAACAAAAACCTTTGATGTGCTTTGAGAGCATTGGACCCGACAAACAGCTGTCGAAGATATTAGTAAAATACGAAAGGAAAGAATAAAAGGACACGATATTCCTTGGACAGGGAATCGTATTATTGATCCCAGACTGAATGCATTCAGATCTCCACAAATTATTGAAGATAGCCAGCAAATCACTTCGAAGAACTAAGGACTGAACACCTCACCAGTTCCAGCCTAATGATCAGAGTTTCCTCTTTTCTCTGATTTGAAGCTAAAAGGAAACTTGATTGATGTGCTGCCGGCCAGTGTAGCGGTAAGCCTTTCATCTCTGAAGAACCAACATCACTTGGAATAACACAGAAACACGAACATAATTTTGGTAGCAACAGCGTGGTTACACACGAACAAGAAATTAAACCTCTGGGAAAAATAAATAAATTAAACTAGTGCGAACTGTGAAACATACTATTGACTTTAAGTGTAATTGTTGTGTTATAAATTGGTATTATGGTGTTACATTATTGATAGTACAGAGATCCTTATTGAGTGTTTGTTAACATGCCATATGTTCCTCAAGTTGAAATCTATATTCCATATTAATTGCAGTAAAAGCAATTGTTGTTTGTTTAACACTATTTTGAATAATAGTCTAGAATTGTGATCATATCATCTTATTGCAATAGTATTGAAAGCAATTGTTGTTTGTTTAACACTATTTTGAATAATAGTCTAGAATTGTGATCCTATCATCTTATTGCAATAGTATTGAAAGTATTTGTTGTTTGTTTAACACTATTTTGAATAATAGTCTAGAATTGTGATCATATCATCTTATTGCAATAGTATTGAAAGCAATTGTTGTTTGTTTAACACTATTTTGAATAATAGTCTAGAATTGTGATCCTATCATCTTATTGCAATAGTATTGAAAGTATTTGTTGTTTGTTTAACACTATTTTGAATAATAGCAGTCTAGAATTGTGATTCTATTATCTTATTGTAATATGAAAAGACACTAAAAATGGTAATAAATACATCTAAAAAATTGCAATACATTTATCGAATGAAAAACTCTCAAAACAAAATAAAAACCATGTGGTCGTTTATAAATGAGCGTACTAACAAACAAAATGTAAAAGAAAAAGAAAACATATATCTCAAAATCGACCAAAGAGATATAACAAACCCACGTCTTGTTGTGGATGAGTTTAACACTTTCTTCACTTCTATGGGGAAAAATAACTCAAGTAACCCTAAAGGGAGACCCGTTATTTCGCCTACTAATAACTCTATGTATTTAAGCCAAGTTACAGAGAAAGAAATTTTGAAAATAATAACAAGTTTAAAAAACAAAAAAAGTCACGGAGTAGATGAATTTCCACCGATTTTATTCAAATATTGTGCCAATGAGCTGGCGTTTCCACTATATCTATTAATTAACCAATCATTTTCAGAGGAGTGCTACCCCCAATTATTAAAAAAAGCCTTAATAAAACCAGTACATAAAAAATACCGAAAGACTGACCCTAACCACTACCGCCCAATAGCTCTCTTGCCTACTGCATCTAAAATATTCGAAAAAGCAATGAGCAATCGTATATACTCGTTCTGTGAAAAATATAAAATTCTAAATGATTGTCAAAATGGTTTTCGTAAAAAACGATCAAATTTATAAATACACTCAGGAAATATTAAACTATCTAAATAATAAAAAATATGCAATAGGAATCCTAGTGGATATGAAAAAAGGGTATGATAGAGTTCAGTTTGGTATCCTACTTAACAAGCTTCACGGCGTAGGCATCCGAGGAGTAGCCCACGACTGGCTGAGATCATTTCTAACTGACAGGCAACAGTGTGTGCAAATAGAATACTATAATAATAAAACGCGGGAAATAACTAACGTTCGATCTGATTATTCCCCTATAAACGCATCTATCCCCCAGGGCAGCGTTATCGGTTGCTTGTTTTTTCTATTATATATAAACGACCTCCCACAGGTACTTAATGAATCGTGTGTATTATTCGCAGACGATATCTCTTTGGTTATCTCAAGTAAAACCCAAGAAGAAGTAAATACAAAACTTGAAATTGTCCTTAATAACGTCAATAATTGGTTAACAGACCATAACTTAGAAATTAATCCGGATAAGACTAAACTTATATCATTCCATCCCCATCAAAAAAACCCCCTAAATATAAACTTTTTATATAACAATAAAAAAATTGAATCTGTAAACACAGCACCATTATTAGGAATAGAAATAGATAAATCATTAAATTGGAAAGCTCACATAAATAAAGTCCGCGAAAAACTTGCTAAATTTACATATGCACTAAAGGAAGTTAAAAAAACCACAGATATACAAACTGCACTCTCAGCTTACTACGCGTACGCCCACGCGTGGCTCAGCTACGGCGTGATACTTTGGGGAAACAGTACTGAAGCGCCTGACCTACTAATCCGTCAAAAAAAACTTATAAGGATCATTGCAAATATAGAGCCCACCGTTAGTTGTAAACAATATTTTATTAAGTTCCGAATATTAACTTTACCCTGTATTTACATCCAGGAAATCTGTAAATTAGTCCGAAACCACCCAGAACACTACATAAAGAGGCAAGACATACAGCAGAGATACACTCTGCGGCACCGAGGTAACTTAGACCTACCACGCACACGGTTGCATTTACAATCCAATAATGCTCACATGATGTCGATTAGGATCTATAATAAATTACCAGATTATATAAAAAAGGAAGAAATATATAATAGATTTTTAATTTTACTAAAAAACTTTCTTATTGATAAATGTTATTATAGAGTGGAGGAATATCTTAGTTAAGGTTGAGCAATATTAGTACCAAATTTCTAAGTCATTCTTTATAGTTATCTAGTTCTGTAATAATACAATATCAATAATTAATTTGTTTGTTTTTTCCACTTATTGGTAAAGCTTAATGTAATGATAATATAGATGATACTATAGATTAACCTAATTACCTAAAATAAACCTAATTTAATAATAATGTTAACTAAAATAATAATACTTTGATCTAAAATAATATTAATTTTATTGTTGTGCTGTTTAAATTTGATACACATATTTATAGTGTTTTTAATTGAAGAAATTTTAATTTTGTGCCATGTAATGTTTACTACCTTAATTTTTAGTTTTAGTATCTACAGCCCTCTTGTGAAATTGCATGTGCCCAACAGGGTCCATATTTATAACTGTACCTTGATTACACCAACGATTTGTACACTTATGGTTTGCAATAAAAGTTTGAGTTTGAGTTTGAGTTTAGTCTTGTAAGTATACATGTCAGTACTTATAAATGGGTACAGCTTCACACTGTACTAAGTTAGATTGAGGTTATATACATTATTTGATCATATTAGTTATTTCCAAGTGGGTTTGAATAAGTGGTAGGCTAACTTTATTCATTTACTTTAAATTTCTAGTTGTTTTTTGATATTTTGTAGACTGGGTTGTGTTAACAGGTTCACAATCAGTTGCCAGTTTTGGTTTGTAAAATAAGGTTAATAATTGCAAGTCTGGGACTTGATATTTTGTATATGGTGTTTTTGGTAACTAGTTCATTATTGTTGCTAGATTGTATTGCCAATTGATATTTGTCTTTTGCTAGTTTTGAGTCAGGTTGCTTCTTTTGTATTCCTTTGTTGATTTTTAACCGACTTCAAAAAAGGAGTGTTCTCAATTCGACCGTATATTTTATTTTTTTATGTTTGTTCGCCGTATACTTTGCCATTTATGAACCGATTTTGAATATTATTTTTTTATTCAAAGGAAGATACTCCCGGATTGGTACCATGATGAGGATATCAGGGTCTGATGATGGGATCTTGGAGAAATCGAGGGGAACCCTCAAATTTTATAGGCAAATGTACCGCGTTTTACATATTTTCTGAACTAATATTGGCATATGCTGCTGAGCTGATGATGGAAGGTGTGGGTTTTCAATCACTAGGTATTAGGAAACAGTTCTTTCCACATCTATACTAATATTATAAAGCTGAAGAGTTTGTTTGTTTGAACGCTAGGATCTCAGGAACTACTCAATTAAATTGAAAAAATATTTTTGTGTTGGATAGTCCATTTATTGAGGAAGGTTTTAGGCTATATATCATCACGCTGCGACTAATAGGAGATAAAAGAATCAGCTAAAAATGTTGGAAAAACGGGAAAAAATATTCATATGTGCAGGCTTCTGTTGTGTGCGCTGCGTAAACGGTTTAAGTTACCCAAAAAATATGTATTAAAGAATTATTCCTCTTTAAACGATCTAAAAAAATGCGCGCAACAGTTTATGTCTAGCTTTTAAGATAGACTCACTAAAACCATTTTCACTGTTATCAAATTTGGTCGAAATTAATGCTTTATTGCCAATTATTTGCATATTCTATTTATTAGAATTGAGCGTATTACTGGTTTTTCCGATGTACGATTAGTATGATATAACAATATCAAAGTGTAATAATAATAAAACATCCAAAGTTAACTTTCAACATCTCATCGTGTGATACCTAATACTTATTCAATACACTTTAATTTTGTAGAAGTTTTTTTTTTATATTAACGCTAAGTTTTTGTTTTTCACACGGCCAACTATATGTCGCGTTGTCTAAATCGGGTTGCGGGGAAAATCAGTATGTTATTCTGCCACAAGAAAACAAAAAATATATCATTTACGCAGAAGTACTTTAAGATATATTGGTTTTTATTTAAAAACACAAATTGTCGCGGACAAAGTCGCGGGGAACAGCTAGTTCTATATAGATTTATACTCCTCTTCGTAGCTTTTATGAAGAGAATTACAGGTTCACTAAACATTTCTTTTGTTATGTTATTGTTACCGAGAAAGTACCATGAGACCAGGATCTGATGATGGCATCCCAGGAAATCGAGGGGACTGTCGAAACTCACAATCATGTCACAGTGTATTTGTTCAAAACGCCGATAGGCCTGCCCTGTATAACGTGAGACAATGTCACGTGATCATAAATAAAAGATGTTATTAAAGGAAAGAAAAATTTCGACACTGGCGGGGTTCGAACCCGCGACCTTCGGGTATACGCACCCGAAGGTCGCGGGTTCGAACCCCGCCAGTGTCGAAAAAATTTTTCTTTCCTTTAATAACATCTTTTATTTATAAGTAATAATCCCCACATGAGGAATTCATGTCAAAAAACATTAAAAAAAAAATAAAAAAATAATGTCACGTGATATTCAGAAGAATTACTACTTTTGCTAACCCCTTCAGGGATATTCGGCGTGAACGTTTGAGTCGTTCTTGAGATGTAGAATTGTAGACCATCGTCTTTCGAAGGATTTTAAAAACAATGTAAGGTTACATATTGTTGAGCCTATTAAATATCGTACTAAATAAATAACCTATATAACTATATAATAACGTAAATACAGTAACCGTCGCTTCCTCATCCGAGAGGCATATTTGCCAGGTCTACCCATCTCTAAAACTCGTAAAATAAAATAATTTTTAACAAAAAGAAAACCGACTTCGTAGTTGGAAAAACAACCGAAAATAAACAATCTAGTACTAAAAAGTACGAAATAAGTTTTTTAATTGAATTGAGTACTGTGATTAATACCTTAGCAATTTCTTTATTCCACACGCGTCATTTCAACCTACCTTAATATTACAATTCTCTTAAATTAATTTTTGAGTCGGTACCAGTCAAACAAAAGTAAATTCACACTACTATCTATCTCTGATTATTACATTCTAAACAATATATATCTATCGCCTAACGTTTTAAATGGTAATACGTACAAAAATCAATTTACCTTACAACTACAAGGTACCCTACATTTTACATGTGTATGAAGTGCGAAATACACACTTCTTATTATCAATTATCATCGAGGCTGGCACCGGCTCACAAATTAATTTAAGAGAATTTTAAGATTTAGGTAGGTTGAACTGACGCGTGTGGAATAAAGAAATTGCTAAGGTATTAATCACAGTACTCATATTCATTTAAAAAACTTATTTCGTACTTTTTAGTACTAGATTACTAATATTAATAAATTTCTTCGCTTAATTCCGCTAAATAATACCTGCAGTCTTCATGCAACATGCACTGTGCACCGCCCGCCCTTCCACTTACTAGAAATCGAAAAGCAGACAATGCACCACACACACACCCGCAAGCGAAAACCACAGGCAACCACAAACATGCGACGCGTTTCGACTCAACACGAGTCATTGACGAGCAGTTAGTAGACAGTTCGGCACTGCTTTTCGATTTCTTGTAAGTGGAAGGGCGGGCGGTGCACAGTGCATGTTGCATGAAGACTGCAGGTATTATTTAGCGGAATTAAGCGAAGAAATTTATTAATATTAGTATTGCTATGGATTTCCGCAAAGTAACGCCTGATTCAATCCAATATAGTACTAGATTGTTTATTTTCGGTTGTTTTTCCAACTACAAAGTCGGTTTTTAGGTATCATATCATAGGTCGTCAGGTGTTGGTTTGGGTAGTATTCTTTGTATTTGTATGTTGTAATTTAGGTATCTGTTGGTCAAGTGTTAATTATAGGTTATAAAATACGAGTTACATCTTTGTTTTAATTATTATTGTGGTATTATCGTATCTGTTACATCATGACTTCTGTAACTAGGATTGTTGGGGAAGTAAGGACAGTATTGCGTTGGTTAGCTTCAGCTGCTGCATTGGTGGGTCGACCAGAACGAACCGCTGCTTTGTTGGATAGGTTTGATAAATTGCCCGCTAAACAGGAGCGGTTAGAGAATCTTACTGCCTCTTATTATGATTTGGCCAGCACCGGTGTGGTTCCATCTGATGTGGAATCTCAAATTGTGGGTGATTTAGATCAGTGTGATGAGCTGGCTGATCAATTGGTTCAGGCTGCTCTCACACTCAAGGCGGGGTCGACCACTTCTCCAGATTTGGATACCAAACCTGAACCAACTTCTCCAGCGTTATTGGGTAGACTGCCCACTTTGGATTTGCCTAAGTTTAGTGAAGATCTCACTGAGTGGCTTAGTTTTTGGGACATGTTCCAAAGCCTGGTGGACCGGAGGTCAGATTTGTCACCAGCTCAGAAATTGGCCTACCTTCGTTCATCCATGCGGGATGAGGCCTTGGACATGATGAGTCATCTCACTGTGACTGATGATAGTTATCCCACTGCTGTGGAACTTTTGACCCGAAGGTACCACAATGTAAGACGGCTTGCAGACCAGCATGTTGGTCGGATTCTCACCTTGCCCAGGATTTCTAACCTGAGTCGATTGCGTGTGGACTTGTTGAATCCAATGCTGGTTTCTTTGAATGCATTGAAGATCCTGGACTTACCTGTAGATTCCTGGTCTTATTTATTGTTACATATTGTGCTAGAGGAACTTCCACCCGAGTTGAAGGTTCGCTTCGAACACAAATTTGGAGGTGATAGTGCCTCTCATCTTCCTCCCTTTTCAGATTTTTTGCTTTTTCTGGAGGATGAGTGCCGGGTGGGAGACATTTCAGGTGTACTTCTTCCTAGTCAGCCGGTTCGTGTGGAACCGAAGTGTCGGCGTGTGAATCAGCCACGTATGACCGAAAGGAGAAATCACCGAGTTTATATGGCCATGGGTCGAAATGGGCCCCCTGTTGTTTGTAGGTATTGCAAGGAGCCTGTACATGCAGTGACAGCCTGCAAGCGTTTTTTGGAGATGCGAGTCCAGGGTCGACGATCTATTGCTGCTGACCGAAGGTGGTGTTATGGTTGTCTTGGTGACCATCTTCAGCGTGAATGCCAGCAGAGCAAACCTTGTAGGTTTTGTCAGGGAGCTCATCATCCGGTTTTATGTGCAAACCGTAGTGGTCGTGATGATGTAGAAGTTGTGCGTTCCCCCCCAAGAGTCTACTCCCCTCCTCATCAAGCCCCCCTCCACCATGCTGCGACTAATATTCGTCGCGAGAAGATTTGCGTCGTTCTCCCACGGGCGGGGGTTTGCGTCGGTCCCCCACGAGCGGGGGTAAAATGTCTCGTCACAGGAACCACCTCGATATTACACGGTCGCTGATAGATTCTCCCCCCCCTTGATGGAGCAGCCCCGGTTAAATAACCGGACGTACGGTTCTGGGCGTCGTCGTACGCCATTTGTTGGTGCTACCTCATCTCGTCGTTCCCAGTACGAGAGCTGGCTCGTAACCTTCCCGACGTGTCCAGGGGTGAGTTTTCTCCCCCTCGACGTACCGAATAGGTACTTGCTGCCCTCCCACCAATCCCTGCTGTCCGTCTCTGGGTCCCAAGGTTGTATCTTGTCAAGTTGGTTGGTGGTGCGATTGGGCTTATCATTGAAAAATTGTGATACGTTTGTTAGGGGTGTAGGAAACACTCCCGTGTCAGCGATTAAGGGAGAGACCCGTGTCTCGGTCTCGCCTCAGGATCCCCTGGTTCCAGTTGTGTCGTTCTTGGGAATTGTTGTAGATACCATTTTGGGTCCGGTGCAACCCCACGTTGATTTGAAGTTGATTTGCCCTGTTTTGACAAAAGGTTTGAAGTTGGCGGATCCTACCTATTTTACACCTGGACCAGTAGATTTGTTGTTGGGTTCTGATATTATAGGCACTTTTTTGACTGGAGGGCCTCAGCCCTTACAGCCCATAGGATTGGTAGCAGTGCCTACTGTTTTTGGTTTTGTTATTTTTGGACCAGTCCTATCCAGTAATGTGCCAGTTGAACATAGGTTGATGTAAGTTTGTTGAAAGGAGATATGGATATTTGTGATTGTTATGCATGGACTGACAGTGAGATTGTTTTGTCCTGGCTTAAATTGCCAGCTCACACGTTAGAAGATTTTGTAGCCAACCGTATCCCTCAAAGCCAGAATTGTGAGAACCCGTTGTTATGGAGACATGTTCCTGCTTTTATTGAAAGGGTCTATCTTTGTGTTTTTGTTTGTTTGTCTACGAAGGCTGTTGATTTAGAAATAGTATCGTCATTGAGCACTGAAGCCTTGAGTACTTACTTATGAGGAACTTGATATTGTATTTTGTAAAGAGCGGTCGCAACTCTATCCCGACTCCCGATTGATTAAAGCGGGCCGATTGTAGCGGCCCGGGGCGGGGGTATGTTCGCGCCAGATATGTACTCGCGGCTTTGGCATATTTTATTTAGTCTGCGATTGGTAGATTTGATTTTGATTGCCAGTTTAGTTGAGATAAAAAATAACTCTTAACTTGCGCTTTGGATTTTTGAATTGAATTGGCGTATTGAAAATTGTAATTGATTTGTATAATTTTGAGTATTGTGATACAAATAGAAGCAGCATATTTTGATAGTATATATTGTGAATCGGTGAAATTGTGGATGATAGCAAAGTTATCGCACTGGAAACAAAAACCTTTGATGTGCTTTGAGAGCATTGGACCCGACAAACAGCTGTCGAAGATATTAGTAAAATACGAAAGGAAAGAATAAAAGGACACGATATTCCTTGGACAGGGAATCGTATTATTGATCCCAGACTGAATGCATTCAGATCTCCACAAATTATTGAAGATAGCCAGCAAACCACTTGGAAGAACTAAGGACTGAACACCTCACCAGTTCCAGCCTAATGATCAGAGTTTCCTCATTTCACTGATTTGAAGCTAAAAGGAAACTTGATTGATGTGCTGCCGGCCAGTGTAGCGGTAAGCCTTCCATCACTGAAGAACCAACATCACTTGGAATAACACAGAAACACGAACATAATTGTTGGTAGCAGAGAAACACGAACATAATTGTTGGTAGCAGAGAAATACACGAACAATGTGTATGTATGTATGTACTAATTACTTATCCCACTCTCGTTTATAACGAAAGACAAGGGGATCTCCCAAAACATTAGAGTAAATGTATGAGATATAAACAGATGTACTGCCATAATACAGACATAAATACATTAAGCTGTGTAATTTCGGCTTATAATAATACTAACCCATTATTCCGGTGGGTGTAGCGACATGATAGTCCAGTGGGTAGAACACCCGCCCGAAAACAGAAGGGCGTGAGTTCCAATCCTGGGTCGGGCCTACACCAATTTGTCTTTTCTAAAGTCATATATGTGGTTAATTTATCATGGTTGTTAACGGTGAGGGAAAACATCGTGAGGAAACCCACATGGCTGAGTTGTACTTAGTCATGTGACAGTGTATTCGTACAAAACGGCGAAAGGCCTGCCCCCTATCACGTGAGTACACTGTCTAAGCAAAACGTGGGTGTCTTCTCTGGACACTAGATGGCGCTGCCATGTGACGTCAGAAGTATTGGTACCTCTACCAACCCCTTCGGGGATAAACGGCGTGAACGTTTATGTTATGTTATGTCATGTTATATGTGTATGTAAGAGACGACTATCGGTATTGGGGCTTTTTAGTGATTTTTGGGCGATACGGATCTTTTCCCCATGCAACTGCCAAAATTGGCTAATAATTTCTAATTACCTAGCTATGGCTACCCCTTCAAAGTATTTATAGTTGTGAGTTTATGTGTATGTAAATACATTATGCATGTTCAGTTTTCATTTAAATATTACGGTTATTGAATATATTTTGAAAGCGCGCTAGCTTTTTTTGACTCTAAGTGAATTAGGAAATTATGGAAATAATAATATTATATAATATTATGCTGTGTTGTGTTGGCTTAGAATAGCACTACCCCATTTCTTCCGGAGGGTGTACGTAAGAGGCAACTAACGGTATTGGGGCTTTTAAGGGTTTTTTGGGCGATGCGGTTGGAGACCCATCACCTTTATTTTACCATCTTTTCCCCACTCAACTTTCCAAGCGTGGCTGAGGAATTTCGAATTCCTTAGCTCTGGCTACCCCTTCTAGGGATTTATAGCCGTGAGTATATGTATGTATGTATGGAAATTGGGAGAAGAAAAGATTGTGAAATAAAAGGCTTTTTGGGACGGGTCTCAAAAATAACTTTAAAAATCCAAATATTCTTAGCCGCCTCTAAGGAACACTCACGGAAAGAAATGGGGTAGTTCTATTCTAAGCTACACACTACACAGCAACGTAACATGGGTTTCACTTCGTAATTAATTTTATTTTTATTTATTATATTAATTGACCTTATATTTAATAATGTAATTTCACTTTTACAAGAATTTTGTTGGTCGAGATGTATTAAAACGATTTAATTCATAAAGCTACGCGAATTTGCATTCACGTGTAACTCTTGACCCGAAGTACACAACTTGCATATACTATTTGCGATAACTTGATAAAGTGTCTTAGGCATACTATACGAATGTAAGGGCCTTGGCAAACCACGTTTTATAAACTCATACATACATATACTCACGGCTATAAATCCCTAGATGGGGTAGCCAGAGCTAAGGAATTAGTATAAGGAAATAGTCCTCAGCCGCTTTTGGAAAGTTGAGTGGGGAAAAGATGGTAAAATAAAAATTGTTGGTGATCGGTCTCCAACCGCATCGCCCTAAAATCCCTTAAAAGCCCCAATACCGTTAGTCGCCTCTTACGAACACCCACAGGAAGAAAAGTGAAGTGCTATTCTGAGCCGACACTACACAGCTACTATACACCATAAACTCGTCACCAGACATAACCCACCCCGCGAGCTTATAACGCCTCAGTGGCAGAAGCCTGTGTTGTGTGCGTGAGAATGCTCGCGGGCAAAGAACGTACAACTCCAGAGACTGACCTCGCCGGTGAGGTCGAAGAACCCCAAATTAAAACATCCCTTTTCCTGCCACTGGCCTATGCCTCAAAAAGAACGCTAGGGTTCGCACTGTATGAAATAAGTCTCCCGTTAGGTTAGGGTAGGTTAGATACATATATATATATTCACAGCTACAAATCCCTTAACGGGGTAGCCAGAGCTGTGGAATGAGAAATTCCTCAGCCACTCTTGGAAGTTGCGTGGGGAAAAGATGGTGAAATAAAGGTTGTTGGTGATGGGTCTCCAACCGCATCGCCCAAAAATTCCTTAAAAAGCCCCTTTACCCTTAGTCGCCTCTTAAGATCACCCACGGGTAGAAATGGGGTAGTGCTATTCTAAGCCGACACTACACAGCACTTGGTAGGTTAGTGAAACATATATCTAAATAAATTATGAACGTAGGCTTTTTTAAGTGGATTTGAGCAATGTGGTTGTAGACCCATCACCAACGATACTTTATTTCTACCATCTTATCCCTTATCAACTTTCAAATGTGGCTGAGAAATTTCTAGCTCTGAAGGCCTGGCTACCCCTTTTGGGATTTTTGCTGTTGTATGACTAAGTACAGGTCACACAGGTGAGAAGTACTTAGCCAGGTCACAATTCGTATGTATGTGTTTACCCTTAGTAAGCTGTTTTAAGCTGTGTAGTGTCGGCTTAGAATAGCACTACCCAATTTCTTCCGGTGGGTGTACGTAAGAGGCGACTAACGGTATTGGGGCTTTTAAGGGATTTCTGGTCGATGCGGTTGGAGACCCATCACCAACAACCTTTATTTTATCATCTTTTCCCCACTCGACTTTCCAAAAGTGGCTCAGAAATTTCTAATTCCTTAGCTCTGGCTACCCCTAATAGGGATCTATAGCCGTGAGTATATGTATGTAAAGAGAAGTATGTTCACCTCTGTTACAACTTGGGAGGTTGACGTTTTTGTATATTAAATGCCCGTTTAAATATAGTTGATTATATATCATGTGCTGTGCGGCTTAGAATGGGCCATGAGGCTTTTTTAAATGGTTTTTGGGCAATGCGGTTGGAGATCCATCACCACCGATACTTTATTTCTACAGTCTTATCTATCAGCTTCCAAATGTGTCTGAGGAGTTTCTAGCTCAAAAGGTCTGGCTACCCTTTTTGGGATTTAAGGCCGTTAGTATATGTATGTTGATTTTAGTTTCCTCGGTCTCTATTAAGTTATTCCCTTAAAAGAAGAAAAGTCTAACAGAATAGCTTTAAAGCAAAAAAACTGTTCATATTACATACATACATACATGCATATACTCACGGCTATAAATCCTTTAACGGGGTAGCCAGAGCTTTGGAATGATAAATTCCTCAGCCACTTTAGGAAGTTGATTGGGGAAAAGATGATAATAATAAACGTTTTTGATGACTTAAAAAGCCCCTATACCCTTAGTCGCCTCTTACGATCAACCACGGGTAGAAATAGGGTAGTGCTATTCTAAGCCGACACTACACGGCAATATAAAGAATCAAAATATAATATTATTTTATATTTCTTTAATTTACACATATAAAACCAAAATAAGCTAATACAAAAATATAGTCACGTCACACTCATTCTTATAATTTCGTACTTAAACTAAATTAACATTATCACTAAAAATCATTACTTAAAATAACGCAAGTACGCGCCGCAACGTTAGTTAAAAATCCAAAAAACATCTGAGCCAAAATCGCCACCCAAAAAATAGATCTATAAACCAAAAACGCGTACAATGTTACTACAACATAATTTAAAGTTTTGAAAACAATTTGCATTTTTACAGCATAATTTGTCTCTTTTAACTCGTCTCTGATGATATATTTTCTTAATCCAATACACCAGACAGACATAAACTCGCTGAAATCCACAGTATTGATATCAAATTCGAATATAGCGCGGTCTTTAGGAGTTAATTCGTTCATGAGCGCAACCGTATTCTCGTCATGATGTTTCCATGTTCGAAGAACGAAGAATCCGAGTAGCCTGTTCATTTTGTGGGCTTTTTGGTAAATATGTCTTAGCCTGAAAAATATATAATTTTTAGTAAGAAGCTTCCTACTAGCTGTGTAGTATCGGCTTAGAATAGCACCACCTCGTTTCTACCTGTGGGTGATCGTAAGATGCAAGTGGTTTTGGGGTTTTTTAAGTGATTGTTGGGGGATACTGTTGGAGACCCATCACCAAGAACGTTTGTTTTCCAATCTTTTACATACATACATACATATACTCACGGCTGTATTTCCCTAGAAGAGGTAGCCAGAGCTAAGGAATTAGAAATTCCTCAGCCACTTTTGGAAGTTGAGTGGGGAAAAGATGGGAAAAATAAAGGTTTTTGGTAATGGGTCTCCAACCGCATCGCCCAAAAATCCAATAAAAAGCCCCAATACCCTTAGTCGCCTCTTACGACACCCGTGGGTAGAAAGGGGTAGCGACATTCTAAGCCGGCACTACACGGCAATCTAAGCCGGCACTACACGGCAAAGCTACTTTCCAATCTTTTCTCCACCCAATTTCCAAAAGTTGCTGACGAATTTTGATTCTTTAGCTCTTGTCATCTAGTTTAGAGATTTATTGCCGTGAGTATAGGTATGTATGTAAGTTATTTAACATCAATGCCCTTGTTGCTGATAAGATTAAATGAACGACCTGAGGAATAAAATAGTCTTAACTGATATTTCGCAAACCTCTCAGCTTTAGCAGCGGTCATATGATAAGCAGATAAATACACGCATACATACTATAGTCACGGCTATAAAGCCCAAGAAGGGGTACCCAGAGCTTTGATGACATTCTTTAGCCACATGTGGAAGTTGAGTGGGGAAAAGTATAAAATAAACATACATACATACATATACTCACGGCTATAATTCCTAGAAGGGGTAGCCAGAGCTAAGGAATTAGAAATTATTCAGCCACTTTTGGAAGTTGCGTGGGGAAAAGATGGTAAAAATAAAGGTTGTTGGTGATGGGTCTCCAACCGCATCGCCCAAAAATCCCTTAAAAAGCCCCAATACCGTTAGTCGCCTCTTACGTACACCCACCGGAAGAAAAGGGGTAGTGCTATTCTAAGCTGACACTACACAGTAATAAAATAAAGTTATAAAATAAGTATAAATTTTTGGTGATGGGTCTCCAACCGCATCGCACAGCAACTTGTATAAAAGCCCCAATACCCCCTAGTCGCCTCTTACAAACACCCCTTTTTTAAGGGTAGGAATCAGGTGGTGTTATTCTGAGATGACATTCCACAGCGAAATATATATGTATATAAGGATGTATGTATGCGGATATATGTATGTAAAATCATACCTAAATTTATTTCCGGTTAGTGAAATAACACTATCAATCAACAACGCAGGAATGAAATGTAGAAACAACGCGTAGAGCCAGTACAGGAATTTACTGGAGGTCGGTACTGCATAGCTGTACCACACACTTTTTGGTGACACTATGGACCTGGCTTTGGTTTCAAGATATGACTGCATTTGACCTGAAAATAAATAGGGTTAGCATTCAATAACAAAATATCTAGAAAAATCTGAATTTATATGTAAATTTATATTGAATGAAATGAATGAATGAAAAACATTTATTCATTACCACAAATCACATATGAAAACAAAACAAAACAATCAGATCTTATAGCTAATAACAATAAGTGGAAACGAATTGGCGTACACTTCAGCATATCAACATATATTGGGGGTACTTCTAGACCCCACGCGTGACGGAATGTTGTCCTAAGCAATGCGTGTACTTAAAGGTTAAGAAAAAAATATTACTCACCCCAAGACACACAATTCCTATACCTAGAAAGTGTGTAAATCCTAATATCATCATGATCATCCTCGTAGCGGTCGGCAGTGGCCCAAGCCGTTTTTTCTCCACTCAACTTCGAAAAGTTGCTGAGGAATTTCTTATTCTGAAGGTCTAGCTAGCCCTTCTTCTAGTATGTATATTACTAAATTTCTTAATTTCCCCAAGTAACGTCTTTCTGTGTATGCTTAGTTCGATAAACACTTACATACCGCGATGTAGGATATGAGTGAGACGCTGCTATGTGCGAGTGAGTCCGCAGTAGTGTGCGCTCTAACATGACTCCCACATAACTTACTTTATTATTACAAAAATAACATTGTTACTCACCCCAGGACACACAATTCCTATACCTAGAAAGCGTGTAAATCTTAATATCGTCATGATCATCCTCGTAGCGGTTGGCAGTGGCCCAGGCGGCGGCGATAGTCAGGTTGTTCACATAGTCGACGGGGATACAGTCTATCATACTGTTTTTGTCGACGTACAGAGCTCGGATTAGACCTATACCTGTGCCGAGGATTACCTGAAAATAAAACGAAAAAACATATATATATATATATATATACGTTTACCCATGGTTATAAATCGCTAGAAGTGGGAGCCATCAGCCACTTTTGAAAGTAAGGTGGGAAAAAATTGTAAAATAAAGGTTGTTGAAGACGAGTCTTCAACCGCATTGCCCAATAAAAAAAATCAATATTCTTCGTTGCCTCTTACGAACCGGAGAAAATGGGTTAATAATATTCTAAGCCTATTCTACATACATACATATACTCACAGCTATAATTCAAGCCAGGCAACCAATTCATTCGAGAAAAAGTGAAGTGTAATAAATAGCGACATGATAGTCCAGTGGAAAAACTTAGACATGAAAAAGTCAGGAGGTCCTGACAACGTTCCACCTCTGTTCATTGTCAACTGTGCCAAAAGCCTTACAACACCTCTATGTCTTCTGTTCAGACGCTCATTTAGTGATAACTATGTACCCAAAATATGGAAGAGCAGTTTTATAACACCCATTCACAAAAAGGGCGATAAAAAAGATATAGAGAATTATAGACCAATATCCAAACTTTGTCTCTTTGCTAAAACACTCGAAAAGATTGTGTTTGATCAATTATATTCATCACTTCAAGGAGGTTTTAGTGAAGATCAACACGGTTTTTTGAGAAAGCGTTCAACAACAACAAACCTACTGTTGGCGGCGAATTTTATTAGTGAGGGCATGGACAATGGGGTTCAGGTAGAGGTTATTTACACCGATTACCAAAAATGCTTTGACCGAATTTTTCACCCTCTCCTAATACAAAGCCTCGCCGATGCTGGCATTCACGGTGATCTGTTGAGATGGTTTGTGTCGTAGATATCGAACAGAAGTCAAGCTGTTGCTCTGCTGGGTTTCATGTCAAGCTGGGCCAATGTACCTTCCGGTGTGCCCCAAGGGTCATTACTTGGGCCAATTCTGTTTATTTTATTTATAAATGATATAAAAATTAAATGTTTTCCTAACACTAAAATATTACAATTTGCTGATGACATGAAAATTCTTAAATATATTAATAATAATGAGGATGTAAATGACTTACAGAATGATTTAGATCGCTTTCAAAATTATTGTTACCAAAAAAGGCTAGATCTTAATGTCTCTAAATGTTACCATGTTACTTTCACTAGGAAAAAGTTAAAACAGAATTTAGATTTTTCGTTTGGTAATAAAGTAATTACAAAAGTTGACTCAATGCGAGACTTAGGAGTAATATTTGACAGCCAGTTAATATTTGACAAACATATTGACCATATAGTTAAAAAAGCCACCAAAGCACTTGGGTTTATTATGAGAACTGCGTCGGATTTTCGAGGTATTAAAGCCATTAAAGTTCTTTATTGCGCCTATGTTCGCAGTCACTTAGAATATGCGTCGCCCGTGTGGAATCCCCAGTACCAAATTTATAAATTAAGAATAGAAGCGATTCAGAGGAAGTTTCTTAGGTATCTTGATTTTAAAAGTAAACAGTTTATATCAAGTTATGCCGAACGGTGTGAAATTTATCATTTTGTTCCGCTTGAAATAAGGCGTAACATATCGGATATATGTTGCCTTGTCAAAGTGGCAAACGGGTCAACCGACTGTCCGGAGCTACTGCAACACATTATGTCTCCGCACCAACCAGCTAGCACTGCGTCAGCGGTCCATGGTGCATGTAGCCCCGGCAAAGACGAGATATAGGCAAAATTCATTTTTGATACGCGCTTGTCGTGAATACAATTTGGTTCATAATGACATTGATATTTTCAACACCAGCACTTCAACGGTTAAGCGTTTACTCACTATTTTGTTTTTCTCAAAAGAAAGCTCTCAATAGAGTTTTATATATTATGTCGTAGTTAAAAAAAGTTATTATTTATATACATATTTCTTTGTAATTGTTAACAACATACATATAAATACGTTTTTGTTTTAGAATAAGCACTATAATGGTTGCAAATCAAGCGCAATTATTATATTTTTTCGTTTATATAAACTACTGGTGAAGACTTTTAATTGGCATCGATGTTATGTACTGTTACTTATATTGTTATTATTTAGCTGTAAGTCTTCCAAATAAATTAATAAATAAATAAATAAATAGAACACCCGCCCGAAAAACAGAAGGGCGTGAGGTCCAATCCTGGGACGGGCCTACACCAATTTGTCTTTTCTAAAGTCATATGTGTGGTTAATTTATCATGGTTGCTAACGGTGAGGGAAAACATCGTGAGGAAACCCACATGGCTGAGTTGTACTTAGTCATGTGACAGTGTATTCGTACAAAACGGCGATAGGCCTGCCCCCTATCACGTGAGTACACTGTCTTAGCAAAACGTGGGTACCTTCTCTGGAAACTAGATGGCGCTTGCCATGTGAGGTCAGGAGTATTGGTACCTCTGCCAACCCCTTCGGGGATAAACGGCGTGAACGTTTATGTTATGTTATGTTATGTTATGTAATAAATAAAGGAAAGAAAAATTTTTACACTGGCGGGGATCGAACCCGCAACCTCGGGTATGCGCCCCCGTCGCTCTGCCAATTGAGCTACCGTGTCAATGGCTGTCCTTTGTTTCTTTTACACTTTTAAGTATTGTTTGCGTTTCCTACAGTCACAGTCTATATTAATGAATACTTATCCTCTTGTTTTTTGCTGTTAGGAGAAGAAAATATTACTATTTCTCAATTAAATTTTCCTTCCAAAACAAAAAAAAAACTACGCCTTTTTTTGGGAATCAAATGTTTAAGTATATTTATTTATTTGAACAGTTTGTTGCATACAAAATAGACATAATGTTTTTACAAAAGTATAGAACATTGAAATTTAGTACACAAAGGTGGACTTATCGCCGTAACGCCATTTCTACCAGTCAACCTTTATGGTGAGGAAAAACAAGTACACAACTCTACTCACTAATACCGTGTATGGAAAACATAAAATTAATTTTATCAATTTAGTCTTACCCCACTAGGTCCATTGATGTTTGTTATATCAATCCAACCCGGGGCAGGCTCTCTGTATGCTACAATAACTGAAAATAAACAGGAATAATCGATTTATTTTACTACACGCAAACCTTAATTTTAATGTTTTCATTCATGAAAACCTCGTGTGGGGATTATTACTAATAAATAAGTAAGAAAAATTTCGACACAGGCGGGAATCGAACCTGCGACCTCGGGTATACGCCCCCGTAACCCAAGGTCGTGGGTTCGATTTCCGCCTGTGTCGAAATTTTTCTTTCCTTTATTTATTAGTAAACCTTAATTTATTGATAATGCAAGTCAAATTTAGAGTGCTATGTCTTGTTGATTTCCAGACCGTAATGTCTTCGATGGGATACATACTTACTTACTCACTCACATCCTTCATTCCGATTGGGATAGGCCGAGAATATTTATCGCCACTATGCACGATCCTCCTACTCTTTTCTTCCATTCAATATTCTTATATAACAATTTATAACATATATACACCTAGGTTTAGCCGGCTAAATATGACAACGGATTAAACTAGGTGTAGCAGAAATCAGTCGGCTAAAGCTAGGATTAGCCAACCATCCTTGGCTGCACCTAGTTTTAGCCGGCTAAAACTAAGTGCAGCCGTACTTCGGCTATTAGCCGTAACATTATACATATACATACACACATACATACGATATTTTTAACTGTAGGCTGATCGAGTTCACAGAAATATCGTTAAAATTCGTATGTTACAATAAGTAGTATTTTTTTTTCTTATTTTGTAAGAAAACATCGCATTAGGCTTTGCCTGTAATAGTGTTTGTAAATTATGATGACATACATACACATATACTCTCGGCTATATTTCCCTAGAATGGGTAGCACGAGCTAAGGAATTATAAATTCCTCAGCCACTTTTAGAAGTTGATTGGGGAAAAGATGGTAATAATAAATGTTTTTGGTGACGGGTCTCCAACCACATCGCCCGAAAATCACTTAAGAAGCCCCATACCCTTAGTCGCCTCTTACGATCACCCACGGGTAGAAATGGGGTAGTGTTATTCTAAGCCGACACTACACGGTCTATACTTGTAAATTATGATAAATAAATAAATAAGATATACTCACGACCATAAATCTTAAAAAAGGGAAGCCAGAGCTACAGGCTTGCGAGGTTGTCCACTACTAACTTTAACATCCACATTGACTCTACTACTATTAATATAATTATTTAAAATTAATGCTGTGTAGTGTCGGTTTAGAATAGCACTACCCCATTTCTTCCGGTGGGTGAACGTAAGAGGCGACTAACGGTATTAATATATCCTCAGCCACTTTTGGAAAGTTATATGGGGAAAAGATAATGAAATAAAGGTTGTTGGTGTTGGGTCTCCAACTGCATCGCCCAAAAATCCCTTAAAATCCCCAATACCGTAAGTCGCCTCTTACGTACACCCGTGGGTAGAAAGGGGTAGCGACATTCTAAGCCGGCACTACACGGCAACTTCTTACAAATTAACTAAGAAAATATATCTAAAGTATTAAAAAAAGAAAGTGTATGGAACTTACCAATAGCAGGTCTGACTACACAAAAAGGTAAATCTTTTCCGTATACCCTCACTGTTTCCTCAGCTATTGCTTTGGAGTATGTGTATGTGTTTGGCCAGTCTTGGAGTAGTCTGGAATAGATACATACGAAAATATATAAAAATGATTTATAAAACATGATTAACTGTTGTCTCAGAATGGCATTAACTCACTTTTCCAACCAAATTGAGAGTGTGCTCAAAAAGGCTGGCTTCCGAAGTATGAAGAATAAAAGAGCATGTATGAAAAGATTGATGGATGTAAACGAAGCTAGAGAGGTTTGTCAGGATCGTGCAAAGTGGCGATCGATAGTCTCTGCCTATCCCAATGGGAACTAATGGCGTGAGTATATGTATTGTATGTATGTACATTTTTCCAAGTTTTGGTCCCTTCAAATGACTGTTTGGGTTATGTGGTTGGAGACCAAACACCAACTTATCTGTAATATTACAATAATTTACATACTAAAATTCCAAAAGTGGCTTAGTAATTTCTAATATTTAAGTTTGGTTGCTCCCTTTTTTTTATTTATGGCCGTGATTTTATAGAATAGATAATTAGAATAGCACTACCCTATTTCTTCCGGTGGGTGCACGTAGAAGGCGACTAACGGTAATGGGGGCTTTTAAGGGATTTTTAGGCGATGCGGTTGGAGACCCATCACCAACCACCTTTATTTCACCATCTATTCCCCATGCAACTTCCAAAAGTGGCTGCGGAATTTCTAATTCCTTAGCTCTGACTACCCCTTTCCAGGGATTTGTAGCCGTGAGTATATGTATGTATGTATGTATTTTATAGAAAAATAAGCCCCAAAAGTCTGACTTGCCTCGTGTTTGGAAACAGACACTATACAACTTAAATAAAAAAACATACATACATACATATACTCACGGCTATAAATCCCTAGAAGGGGTAGCCAGAGCTAAGGAATGAGAAATTCCTTTGGAAAGTTGAAGGCACCAAAACTTGGGAAAATATACATGCATACATACATATACTCACGGCTATAAATCCCTAGAAGGGGTAGCCAGAGCTAAGGAATGAGAAATTCCTTTGGAAAGTTGAGTGGGGAAAAGATGGTAAAATAAAGGTTGTTTGTGATGGGTGCCCAACCGCATCGCCCAAAAATCCCTTTAAAGCCCCAATACCGTTAGTCGCCTCTTACGTACACCCACCAGAAGAAATGGGGTAGTGCTATTCTAAACTGACACTACACAGTTATTTAATAAAAATTAAAATATAATTTCAAAATCGGCTTAAAATAACATACTTCTCCGTGATACTATCAAGTAACTCCTCATCCATGGTTTCCACCATCTCAATGATGGCACTTGGAGACAACGGACTTTTGTAAAACTTCTCGTATATTTCGTCCCTATTGCAATGGGAGTAGGCAGTAGAGACATAAACTCCGGCTCGGAGGTTGAGGCAGTCGGTTCCTAATTTCATAACCTCCCTCGTTCCTCTCACATTGAGTAAAACTGCCGCTTTTAGCGGTTCGTCGAATTTCACCGTTGCTGCTACGTGGAAGATGAAGTTTACCTGAAAATATAATTATTTAAAATTAATGATTAATAATTAAGCAACCGTGATAGCCCAGTGGGTAGAACACTCGGTTATCGTGCAAACGACTAGTGTTCAAATCCTGGGTCGGGCGTACACCAATTTGTCGTTTCTAAAGACATATGTGTGGTTAATTTATCATGGTTGTTAACGGTGAGGGAAAACATCGTGAGGAAACCCACATGGCTGAGTTGTACTTAGTCATGTGACAGTGTATTCGTACAAAACGGCGATAGGCCTGCCCCCTATCACGTGAGTACACTGTCCATGCAAAACGTGGGTACTCTGAACACCAGGTGACAAAGTCACGTGATGTTCAGAAGTATTAGTACCTCTACCAACACTTTCGGGGATATTCGGCGTGAACGTTTATGTTTATGTTATGTTATGTTAAAATTAATGCTGTGTAGTGTTGGCTTAGAATAGCACTACCATATTACCACCCATGGGTGATCGTAAAAGGCGACTAAGGCTATAGGGGCTTTTTTTGGGGAGACGTATGTCCAGCAAAACACGTCTTATTGGCAGACAAAGATATTTGTTCAATTTACATTATTTAAATGTTGTTTTTTACATGAAAACTTCATGTGGGAATTATTACTTATAAATAAAGGAAAGAAAAATATCTACACAGGCGGGATTCGAACCCGCGAACTCGGGTATACGCCCCCGTTGCTCTACCAATTGGGCTACCGCGTCAATGGCTGCCAGTGCGAAATTCTTCTATCCTTTGTTTCTTTTACACTTTTAAGTAGTGTTTGCGTTCCCTACCTCCGAATTTTTTACCTGTGTCGAAATTTTTCTTTCTTTTATTTATTTTTTATCAATTTACAGTGTTAGAAGATTATAAACATACTTAAAAAGAAAGAAGAATAAATAAAAATATTTATTCGCTGCTACATTACATTGTACACTTACATAAAAGACACATAGGACAATAAATACATACAAACTCACAAAAAAGGAACAATATCATACATACTAATATATATATATATATATATATAAAAGAAAGTCGTGTTAGTTACACTATAATTATAACTCAAGAACGGCTGAACCGATTTGATTGAAAATCGGTAGGGAGGTAGCTTAGAACCAGGAAAAGGACATAGGATATAATATCATCACGCTAAATATTGCAGGGGGTAGGCAGTAACAAATGTTTAACACCATCCGTGCGAAGCCGGGGTGGGCCACTATCAACAAGATATAAAAGAAAACAATGGCCGTATAATCTGCGCAGTAGCAACGAATTTAGAAGCTGACTCAGCATTATCGTTGTGAGTAAATGAATACCTCACAACACTGCACACAAACAAAACTATAAATTCAAATCATCCTCTTTATCACAATATGGGTAGGCAGAGACTATCATTTGCTAATTTGCAAGATCCTGTCAAATCTTTCTCGCTTTCCCCAAATGCGTTATTCTTCTTTTACATTATATTTCATGCATTACAAACATACATAAATCCCTAGATGGGGTAGCCAGAGCTAAGGAATTCAAAATTCCTCAGCCACGTTTGGAAAGTTGAGTGGGAAAAAGATGGTAAAATAAAGGATGTTGGTGATGGGTCTCCAACCGCATCGCCCAAAAATCCCTTAATAGCCCGAATACCGTTAGTCCGGAAGAAATGGGGTGGTGCTATTCTAAGCCGACACTACACAGCATATCATACATTAACCTATCTATACTTATTTTGCCACTTTGCTTTCATCAAAGCGCACTATGCGCCAAAACCATCTTAAAATTCTGTTTTCTATTGTGGACACCTAGATCTAAATCCGTCAAGGAGAAATTATCTAAAAACTCGATCTCGACTGTTTTTTTTATTTTTAACCGACTTCAAAAAAAGGAGTGTTCTTAATTTGACTCGCATATTTTTATGTTTGTACACCGATTACTTCGCCATTTATGAACCGATTTTGATTGGAAAGAAGATACTCCCGGAATGGTTCCATGATGAGGATATCAGGGTCTGATGATGGGATCCTGAAGAAATCGAGGGGAACCCTCAAATTTTATAGGCATGTACCGCGTTTTACATATTTTCTGAAGTTATTTTGGCAATTGCTTCTGGAGATCATAATAATATGCTGCTGAGCTGATGATGGAAGGTGTAGGTCCTCAATCACTAGGAGTTAGGAAATAGTTCTTTCAACATTCTATATAGATTTATACTCCTCTTTGTAGCTTTTATGCAGAGAAGTACAGGTTCACTAAACATTTCTTTTGTTATGTTATTGTTGCCGAGAAAGCACCATGAGACCAGAATCTGATGATGGGATCCCAGGAAATCGAGGGGACTGTCGAAGCTCACAATCATGTGACAGTGTATTTGATCAAAACGCCGATAGGCCTGCCCTGTATCACGTGAGAACACTGTCCAAGCAAATCGTGGGTACTCTGAACAACAGGTGACAATGTCACGTGATATTCAGAAGTATTACTACCTCTGGAAACCCCTTCGGGCGTGGACTTTTGAGTATTTCTTGAGATGTAGAATTGTAGACCATCGCCTTTCGAGGGATTTCAAGAACAATGTAAAGTTACATATGGTTGAGCCTATTTAATACTGTGCAATATGCCAAAATCTTCCATCACACGTACAATAATAGAAATACTGGAAATATGAAGAATAAATAATACAGTGACCGTCGCTTCCTCATCCGAGAGGAATCTTTGCCAGGTCTCCCCATCTCTAAAACTCGTAAAATAAAATATTTTTTAACAAAAAGAAAACCGACTTCACAGTTGAAAAATCAACTGAAAATAAACAATCAAGTACTAAAAAGTAAGAAATAAGTTTTTTTATTAAATATGAGTACTGTGATTAATACCTTAGCAATTTATTTATTCCACACGCGTCAGTCCAACCTGCCTTAATCTTAAAATTCTCTTTAATTAATTTTTGAGTCGGTGCCAGTCAAACAAAACTAAATTCACCCTACTATCTATATCTGATTACAATCTAAACAATAGGTATATATATCTATCGCATGTCTTAGGTATCTACATTGTACATACATACATTCATACATTGTACATTGTAATAGATATCCTACATTGTACATGTACATGAAGTGCGAAATACACACTTATATCAATTATCAGGCAGGCTGGCTCCGACTCATAAATTAATTTAAGAGAATTTTAATATTTAGGTAGGTTGAACTGACGCGTGTGGAATAAAGAAATTCCCAAGGTATTAATCACAGTACTCTATATTATTTTCTTATTTTATTTTATCGGCTTCGAACTAGTAGTATTGGGGCTTTTTAAGGTTTTTTTGGGCGATGCGGTTGCAGACCCATTACCGAAAACCTTTATTTTTATTCCATGTGAGTATGTGTGTGTATGTATGTTCTTATTTTTCTTCCAGGCATCATCATCTTTCACACCATTTAATTCACAAATCACACTTGTTTAACCAGAACACATTAGTATTTAACATACATACATACATACACATACTCACGGCTATAAATCCCTTAACGGGGTAGCCAGAGCTTTAGAATGATAAATTCCTCAGCCACTTTTGGAAGTAGATTGTGGAAAAGATGATAATAATAAACTTTTTGGTGATGGGTCTCCAACCACATCACCCAAAAATCACTTAAAAACCCCCTATACCCTTAGTCGCCTCTTACGATCACCCACGGGTAGAAATGGGGTAGTGCTATTCTAAGCCGACACTACACGGCTACATAGTACATAGTATTTAACGCGTGTAATATTTCAATAAATACATATACTCACGGCTATAAATCCCTTAAAGGGAAGTCAGAACTTTGGAATGAGAAGTTAGTTAGCTACCTTTGGAATTGACTGGGAAAAAGATGGCAATAATAAATCCACATTGTCCAAAAATCACTTAAAAAGCCCCAATACCCTAAATCGCCTCTCTTACGATCACCCACAGGTAGAAATAGTGGGTAGTGCTATTCAAAACCGACACTAAACAGCGACAATCAATACGTTTCTAGTTTAATCACGCAACTACAGGGAAATACCTCTCGACAAGACAATAGATGAGCCACAGACTAGAACATCTTGTTTAACGGGAAAACGTCTTTTGTTACACAAACACGTTAATGAGATTACTGTAATGTTTTGTAATTTATACTGTGTTCGAAGAAAAATAGGGTATTTTCCATGGATCATTTAAATAATACACTACAAGAGGTTATATAGGATTTTGATGCGAAGGTCTTGGTATCGATTCCCGAGGGGTAAAATCATAGAATTACTTTCTTAGATTGACCCCAATTGTTTTAACGTGCATTGTAGGCTGTAGAGAAAATAAAATGTGAGATAATCGTGTGTTTTGGTGGGTACTTTAAGACTTTGATCCTTTTTACTAGCAAAGTCTTTAATGTCGGCTGACCATCGTTAACCTAGGCGCAGGTGGGGCATAAACTATACTTAATAATATTCATGGTAGAACTTCGAGCATTGCGAAAATTCCATTCCAAGTCTTCAATTCATAAAACCATATACATTATCTTAATTGCCGAGTAGGGCCGGCTTAGAATACCGCTACCCCTTCCTACCTACAGGTGTCGTAAGAGGCGACTAACGGTATGCGATACGGCGATGCGGTTGGAGACCCATCACCAACAACTTTTATTGTATCATCTTTTCCCCACTCAACTTTCGAAAAGTGGCTGAGGAATTTCTTATTCCTTAGCTCTAGCTGCCCCTTCAATGGAATTATAGCCGTGAGTATATGTATGTATAGTTACCTCACTACTCAGCATCCTCCAATCCTGGTCACTCATACCAAGGTTCAGTTCAGTCACATCTCCATGTATGGGTACCACCCTCTTGGTGAATTCTGGGTATATTTTCTTTAGCTCATCGTATAACTGGAAATAAGTACAAGAAATTATTTAAAAATGGTTTCCTGGAAAATATTAAAAAGGGATTTGGAATGAATCTTTGCTCAGCATCTTTTGGAAGTTGAGTAGGGCTACTCAACTCAAATGTTCACGCCCTATATCTCCGAAGGGGTTCGCAGAAGTACCAATACTTCTGAACATCAAGAGGAGTAATTTCTAATTCCTTAGCTCTGGCTACCCCTTTCTAGGGATTTATAGCCGTGAGTATATGTATGTATGTATGTGTGTATCAAGAGGCGTTGTCACCTGGTGTTCAGATTACCCAACCAGACAGTGGACAAATGTGATAGGGGGCAGGCCTATCGTCGTTTTGTACGAATACACTGTCACATGACTAAGTATAACTTAGCCATGTGGAATTCCTCACGATGCATGCATGTTTTCCCTTAACGTGAGTTGAGTTAGTATGGTCAAATAAATAATAAATATTTTTTGTTGAAAATAAAGTAGTGTCGGCTTAGAATAACACTACCCTGTTGCTGCCGGTGGCTACGTACGTAGGAGGCGACTAACGGTGTTGGGGCTTTTAAGGGATTTTTGGGCGATGCGGTTGGAGACCCATCACCAACAACCTTTATTTTGCCATCTTTTCCCCACTCAACTTTCCAAAAGTGGCTGAGGAACTTCTAGTTCCTTAGCTCTGGCTACCCCTTTTAGGGATTTATAGCCGTGAGTATACGTATGTCAAATCAAATCAAATCAAATCAAATAGTATTTATTGGCATTCATAATTTACATCGAATTCTACAAATACAATATTAATTTATACAGACAATTGACAAACTATAAATCAATGTAGAACATATTATCCTGTGGCCCCACACTAGGCAAGCCTGTATCGTGGGTACCCATACAAATTAAACATAATGCATTTGCAAAAATACACATGACTTAAAATAAACAAATTATATATATAAGAAATAAGATATTATATTAACAATGATAGAAATTATATAATTTATATTAACAATGATAGAAGATATTATATTATGTATATATACAATTGCGTACTGCAAATCTATTACTTATTAAATAGAAGAGTTTTGATGTTATTAAGTAGGCATGTTTGAATGTAATGTAGGAAAACACCTACCGAATTTTTAAACAGCTCACTTAGTCGATCTTCGATAGACCGACCTTTTTTCGCTCTACATAAGAAGTACACCTTCTTTATGCCTCGACATGACCTGAAAATACAACAGTATCATCATCATACGTTATTTTATGACAGTTTATTATGAACGACATGATAGTCCAGTGGGTAGAACACACGCCTGAAAACAGAAGGGCGTGAGTTCCAATCCTGGGTCGGGCCTACACAAATTTGTCTTTTCTAAAGTCATATGTGTGGTTAATTTATCATGGTTGTTAACGGTGAGGGAAAACATCGTGAGGAAACCCACATAACTAGGTTGTATTTAGTCATGTGACAGCATTCGTACAAAAACGGCGATAGGCCTGCCCCCTATCACGTGCGTACACTGTCCAAGCGAAACGTGGGTACCTTCTCTGGACACTAGATGGCGCTGCCATCTGAGTTCAGAAGTATTGGTACCTCTGCCAACCCCTTCGGGGATAAACGGCGTGAACGTTTATGTTTATGTTATGTTTATTATGAACTAAAATAAAGAGCTTATTCCATTTGACTGCATGCGGACGTCTGAAAGCCACAATATCTGCATGCAGACTAGTGGAATAACGTTCAGAACGCTAGGCTTCTGAAAAGTAGAGCAAGTTTGGCTCCTAGCTCATTAAATTTTTAGTAGCTCCGTCTCAGGAAGGTGGAATAACGTTCTAAAGTTTATTATACTTGCTGAAAAAAATTTTTGCTGTGTAGTGTCGGCTTAGAATAGCACTACCCCTTTTCTTCCAGTGGGTGTACGTAAGAGGCGACTAACGGAATTGGGGCTTTTTAAGGGATTTTTGGGCGATGCGGTTGGAGACCCATCACCAACAACCTTTATTTTACCAACTTTTCCCCACGCAGCTTCCAAAAGTGGCTGAGGAATTTCTAATTCGTTAGCTCTGGCTACCCCTTCTAGGGATTTATAGCCGTGAGTATATGTATGTATGTAATGGAAAAAAAAGTGCCAGCTTATAATGCCTACTACCCCTTTCTACCCACAGGTGTCATACACTTTATTTTGACCATATTGTCCCATATCAACTTCCAAATGTGGCTGAGGAGTTTCTTGCTCTGACGCTCTGGCTACCTCTTTTTTGAATTTATGGCCGTGAGTATATTATATGTATGTAGTGTCGGCTTAGAATAGCACTACCCCATTTCTTCCGATGAGTGTACGTAAGAGGCGACTAACGGTATTGGGGCTATTAAGGGATTTTTGGGCGATGCGGTTGGAGACCCATCACCAACAACCTTTATTTCACCATCTTTACCCCACTTAACTGTCCAAAAGTGGCTGGGGAATTTCTAATTCCTTAGCTCTGGCTACCCCTTTTAGAGATTTATAGCCGTGAGTATATGTATGTATGTATGTATATTATATGTATGTATGTATGATATTTATATTAACCTTATTAACTGAAATTGCACGCATCATATCATATCAAAGCTAAGGCAACAAAATTAGTGAATATAAAGTGATGTGCAATAACTCAGAAATTGTAATAAAACTAAGAAAATATGTGTGTTGATGAGTTTCTTACAGGTTTTTCTCAGAACAATACGAGTACACTTTACGACTCCGAAGGAGAATTAGATTAAACTTACACGTAAGTTGTTTATACCATAAAAATACCGAGAAATATCCTTTTTTATATAAACGATTTAGTTTTTATCTTCATCTTTTACATACATACATATACTCGTGGTGAAATATCCTTATTAAAGGGGGAAACCGAAGCTTCAGAATACCAAATTCCTCCGCCACTTTTGGAACTAGAGTGAGTAGAAGATTGTTAATAAAGGTCTCCAACCGCATCGCCCAACAACTTCTTTAAAAACCCCAAAACTCTTACCTAACTTCGACGTAACCCACGGGGGTAGTGTTATTCTGAGCCGACACTAAACAGCAATTTACTACATCTTATCTTTTTATTCAAATAATTATAACCGTGATACCCAGTGGGTAGAACACTCGGTTATCGTGCAAACGACTAGTGTTCAAATCCTGGGTCGGGCCGACACCAATTTGTCTTTTTTAAAGACATGTGTGATTAATCTATAATGGTTGTTAACGGTGAGGGAAAACATCGTGAGGAAACCTACATGGCTGAGTTGTACTTAGTCATGTATTCGTACAAAACGGCGATAGGCCTGCCCCCTATAACGTGAGTACACTGTCTAAGCAAAACGTGGGTACCTTCTCTGGACACTAGATGGCCCTGCCACGTGAGTTCAGAAGTATAAGTACCTCTGCCAACACCTTCGGGGATATTAGGCGATAAGGCGGGGATAATGTTTCTGTTTATAATTATACACATTAAAATAGTCTTTACATATTTCGGAAGTCAGAGCAGGAAAACAAAAATTAAATTTGAATGACTGGACGACCTTAATAAGTGCATTGCACTTGCAATTTATGCACGTAAAGATATTGTGGTCGTGATTCGTGACGTATTTAATGAGTTTTATTTTATACCAAAGTCCTTTATACTAAAGTTCCCGAAAGGTTGGCAGTGGTACATTAAATCCAGAACACCACGTGACATTTGGTTCGCTTGCAGTTATGAGTATTTGTTTTTCTTGGACAGTGTACGTACTCACGTGATAGGAGAGTCCTATCGCCAACGTTTTTGTACTGGTAAATGACTAATTTATATAACAGTGTCACATACAATATAATTCAACTAAGGTATATGGGTTTAAATGAACCACACATAATGTCTTTACAAATACAAATTGGTTTAAGCTCGGCCAGATATTTGAACCTTATTCGTCTGCACGATAAGCGGTGTTCCACTCACTGACCTATCACTAGACACTAAGATCAAAATTGATTTATTCTTTTCTGTATGTTGTTAATAATATTGTTTTTCACATTTGTTGTCGTTTCCCTAACAAGAAAATAAAATATTTTCTTCCTTTCTTTCTTTGCATACCTGAACAACTTCTCCAGCAGTTGCTTTCCCAGAAACCCGGTACCCCCCGTAATAAAGATGACAGCTCCTTTAAACATCTTCTGTATTTCTGAGTCTCCGCCCTCCTCGGCCTCGCGAACTGAGCGGAGGCGAGAAAACGCCTTTATTTCTAAGGCTAACGCTGGATCCATTGTTCCTAGAAAAGGAATTGAATATATAAATTTCGTAAGAAATTCGTAACCACTTTTGGTAAGTTATTAGGATAAAGATGATAAATTATAGGGTGCCTGAAGATGGGACTACAGCCACATCGCCCAACAATAACTTTGAAAATCCTGAAACCCTGTATCGCCTCTTATATTAAATAAACATACAAAGTTACATGTTTAATCTGCCCACTTGCGGTCAATACATATATTTTTACATAACATAAACGTTCACGCCGAATATCCCCGGAGAGGTTGGCAGAGGTACTAATACTTCTGAACATCACGTGACTTTGCCACCTGGTGTTCAGAGTACCCACGTTTTGCATGGACAATGTACTCACATGATAGGGGGCAGGCCTATCGCCGTTTTGTACGAATACACTGTCACACGACTAAGTACAACTCAGCCATGTGGGTTTCCTCACGATGTTTTCCCCCACCGTTAACAACCATGATAAATTAACCACACATATGTCTTTAGAAAAGACAAATTGGTGTAGGCCCGACCCAGGATTTGAACACTAGTCGTTTGCACGATAACCGAGTGTTCTACCCACTGGGCTGTCACGTATGTGTGTATAGATAAACATATCTTCCGCATTTTTTCTTTATTTATCTACCCCATATACCACATACGTATTTATACACGTATATAAATCCAAAAAAGAGGTAGACAGAGCTATAGAATTAAAAAAATCTTAATCAGCTTTTGTAAGTTGAGTGGGGAAAAGATCATAAAAAGGAATGTTACTGACGGGTCTCTAGCCACATCGTCCAAAACCTTTTTAGATGCCCAATACATAATCCTCGTAGTTTTCTAAGTACATACATACAATTACATACATATACTCACGGCTATATTTCCTTAGAAGGGGTAGCCAGAACTAAGGAATCATAAATTCCTCAGCCACTTTTGGAAGTTGAGTGGGGAAAAGATATGGTAAAAATAAAGGTTTTTGGTGATGGGTCTCCAACCACATTAGTCGCCTCTTACGATCACCCACGGGTATAAATGGGGTAGTGTTATTCTAAGCCGACACTACACAGCAAGTTTTCTAAGTTTTTCTGATAATTAGTTCAGTTCCGCCGTTTCAGTGCTCCGCTATAAAAATCCCTTTCCATTACATCATGAATATTATGTCACGCGAATGCATAATTTGTTGACCTGTTAATTGTAACAACATGATTAATATAAAATAAATGCACATAAAAGGTTAATTAATTAATGAATTCATGCACCCATAAATAAATATATTAAAATCGAAGTCAATTACTGCTAATATTACGATGCACTTTTTATTGAAGTGAAGTTATGTATAAAGTTTGTGTGGTATAGTATCGGCTTAAATAGCACTACCCCATTTCTTCCGGTGGGTGTACGTAAGAGGTGACTAACAATATTGGGACTTTTAAGGGATTTTTGGGTGATGCGGTTGGAGACCCATCACCAACAACCTTTATTTTTACAATCTTTTCCCCACTATAATTTCCAAAAGTGGCTGAGGAATTTCTGATTCCTTAGCTCTGGCTACCCCTTCTAGGGATTTACAGCAGTGAGTTTATGTATGTATGTTAAATAGCACTATCTCATATATATTTTTGAGCTTTGCGGTCTACCGCCACTGCAGTCCATCACTAACAACCTTTATTTTACAATCTTTTTCCTACTCAACTTCCACAAATGGTTGAGGAATTCCTAATTCTCATCCTTTGACTTTCGATGTATAGGTGCATTGTATGATAGCTATATATATTTATGTTTAATGGTAGTATAGTTTTTCATCCAATTTACATCCAAAATATGAGTTTTCGGTAAAACTTCAGATGGTGACCTTCAATTTGATACCTGAACCAATTTTCTAGCTCTTAGCATGGCGACACAGGCTGGTTCACAAAATCCACCCTCTCTCGTTTAATATGTAAGGATTATAGAACCATTTGACCTTCATATATTTTTAACTGACTTAAATATATACTTTCAAACATTTTTAAATGATCAAAGATAATATAAAAAATACATACATACATATACTCACGGCTATAAATCCCTAGAAGGGGTAGCCAGAGCTAAGGAATTAGAAATTCCTCAGCCACTTTTGGAAAGTTTAGTGGGGAAAAGATGGTAAAATAAAGGTTGTTGGTGATGGGTCTCCAACCGCATCGCCCAAAAATCTCTTAAAAGCCTCAATACCGTTAGTCGCCTCGCCTTTTACGTACACCCACCGGAAGAAATGGGGTAGTGCTATTCTAAGCCGACTCTACACAGCAAATTTCTTTATAGTTAATATTATATGTAATATTTGATATTATATGTAATAGTCAATATTATAGTTAATATTATATGACTGGCCATGTATTTGTACCCACTAACGTATACAGAATGTACAACTATTCTGATCCAAAGGTTCTCAAATAGGGGCCTGAAAATGCAACGGAATGGTTCCAGTAAAGGATGGTACGGCAGTGTTTGCTGAGAGAGAGGTTTGTCAGAATCGTACAAAGCAATGATCCATGGGACCCCAACCAATGGGAACCAAACCCAACCCCAATGGGAACTAATGGCGTAAGAGTCAGTAATTAGTTATTTTATATGCATTTAAATACAATATAATTGGCCGGAACAATCTCTAATTGCTACTTAACGAAATATAATATTGTAGTTTTAAACAGTTTATGCATATATTTGTGGGTTATTTGTCAAGGTTTGTAATGTTGGGGAACACATGAGAAAACCCATAAAATTTTACGTAGATATAGGAGATAGGGCTGCCCCTTAAGGCGTAAATGCACTATACAATTATATTTCGTGATAGAATATGAAATTATGAGTATAATGTATATATGTATGAAATACAATAACAACATTATATTTACATAACATAACATAATATAAACGTTCACGCCGTTTTATCCCCGAAGGGGTTGGCAGAGGTACCAATACTCCTGAACTCACATGGCAAGCGCCGTCTAGTTTCCAGAGAAGGTACCCACGTTTTGCTTAGACAGTGTACTCACGTGATAGGGGGCAGGCCTATCGCCGTTTTGTACGAATACACTGTCACATGACTAAGTACAACTCAGCCATGTGGGTTTCCTCACGATGTTTTCCCTCACCGTTAGCAACCATGATAAATTATTATAATTATATTTACTCTTGTGGGTTTTTTAACCTACGAGGCAACTAAGAGTGTGAGGATTTTGTAAACCCATTGCCATTCATAATTTTTAAATATTCGCCCCATTCAACTTCTAAAAGTGGCTGAAAAATGTATGATTCTCAAGCATCAGTTACTAGTTTAGGATCTGTAACTTTTTTACCAACCGCAGAAAATATTTTGATTTATGAAATAGTTGGGAAAAAACTCAGTTTTTAGCCTAAATGTCAAGCGTAAGTACGGACATGAAAGTTTTGCAGTATATTCCTACAAGATAAGAAAACTAATAACAACTGACCAATACCGCTGTATTACCGATTCATTCATATTTAAGTTTTTCTACTTTATAAGAATTAAAGTTGAACATGTTAAATCTATTTTGGTTTGAACAATTTTTACTAAAGAATCAATTTCTCACTTTTACAGAATAACCTTAATCTATGAGTTTTAAATATATATACAAAAGATAGAAATAATAATTAAACAATATAAAAAATATTTTCAAAATCACTGCCGCTAGGGGGAAGGGTTCCCAAAAGGCTGGCTGCATTGCCCTTTTTACTTAGACTTTTATGAAGAAAAATCATCTTTCATTTGTTATTTGTGACTGTTTCTAAGTTAATAAGCTCTGTATTTAATTATACATCATTTCGCTTAAAGCGTATAAAAGTGATAATTGCTAAAAAGAATAATGAGAAAGAAATATAAAAAAAACCATAAATACTTAAAGATAAATCAAGACTTACCGATTTTTCTTAACCACAATTATTTTCCTATCACACAATAGTATCAATATCGAGAGCTAAGAAACAACTGTTATGAAAACTAATTAACAACACATTGCAATAGAACTAATTGTCATGATAAATATAAATAATAGCAACCGCCACGGTTATGAGCGTAGCGGAAAATTTATTAGATTGAGGACATACATACATAAACTCACGGCTATAAATCTCTAGAAGGGGTAGCCAGAGCTAAGCAATTAGAAATTCCTCAGCCACTTTTGGAAAGTTGGGTGGGGAAAAGATGGTTAAATAAAGGTTGTTGGTGATGGGTCTCCAACCGCATCGCCCAAAAATCCCTTAATACTCCCAATACTGTTAGTCGCCTCTTACGTACACTTCCGGAAGAAATGGGGTAGTGCTATTCTAAGCCGACACTGCACAGTATTACTTATTAAGTTATTTATAAATGTAGCTAGGTAGTGCCCGCTTAGAATGTCACTACCCCTGTCAACCACGGGTGTCCTAAGAGGTGACTAAGGGTATAGGAATTTTTAAGTAGTATTTGGGCGATGCGGTTGGAGATCCATCACCAACGATACTTTATTTCTACCATTTTCTCCTGTTTATTCCTTCAACTTCCAAATGGGGCTGAGGAGTTTTTAGCTCTGAAGTTCTGACTACCATTACAGGGATTTATGAGCCTAAGCTTCTGGATTACGGATTTGCTAGCCACTCTTTGAAGTTGAGTGGGGGATGGGTCATTATTATATTTATTTATACTAAAGAAAATTTTATTTTAAAACCGAATTATAAAGTGGTCTGTGGGAACAGCAGAGATATACTGGCCAGTACACCCTGCCGTGTACCAACTTAGAATTTGTATTTATGTTTAGCTAGAGAAACATTTCGATACCGCGGTGTACGATTTTTTATGACGCTGCTAGTATGCGAGTGAGTTGGCCGTCTAGCGGTCGCCACAGGTCACTTAACTCTCTTCTAAAGTACAATTTTGAACACCATCCTCCGCTCTTACATTGTGATTGCATTAAATATTTCTGTATCGCGTCTTAGTGACGTCCTCTATTTATAGATCATTAAAAAGGATTCAAAACCTTAAGATGCCTTTTATGACACCCAACGGGAAGATATGAGTTAAAAGCCATTCTCAGCCATAAGAGCTCAAAAAATATTACGTGGCCCCTAAGAAAAAATACAATGTAATAATTAAACATTCGAAATGAAAAAACTATCATAAAAAGACATTTACCTTAAAGCCTTACACAGTTGATATCCCAAAAGGCGTATAAAGGGTTCAAACTCGAAAGGTATTGTCAATCAGAGAAATCAATTTAATTACGTGAGTATTTAATTAATTTAAGTACGAAGAATAAAAGAGAATGTATGAAAAGATTGATGGATGTGAATGAAACTAGAGAGGTTTGCCAGGATCGTACAAAGTGGCGGTCGATAGTCTCTGCCTACCCCGAAGGAAACTAACAGCGTGAGGATATATATGAATTTCAATTCATTCATTGAAATCAATTTAATTACGTGAGTATTTAATTAATTTAAGTACGAAGAATAAAAGAGAATGTATGAAAAGATTGATGGATGTGAATGAAACTAGAGAGGTTTGCCAGGATCGTACAAAGTGGCGGTCGATAGTCTCTGCCTACCCCGAAGGAAACTAACAGCGTGAGGATATATATGTATGTATGTTATAATTAAGACATTTTCTTTATATCCCCCAACAGCCTACGTCAACTGTGTAAGTGTCGGCTTGGAATAGCACTATTCCATTTTTTCTCGCAGGTGTTTAATGAGTCGACGAAAGGTATTGGCGTTTTAAGTGTTTCTGGACGATATGTAGGAGATCGATTAAAGGCATTCTTAATTTTACAATATTCCCCATTGAACTGTAAAATCGATGTAGATACATATGTTACGGCTAATAGCCGAAGTGCGGCTGCACCTAGGTTTAGCCAGCTAGTCACATTTAGCCAGGGTTGGTTAGCTTAGGTTAGGTTAGGTTAGGCTATGTATAAAACGAGCGAGCGAAGCGCAGCGGAGCGAGCACTCTTAAATGCATAATCTGTATTTTAAATATATGGAAAATGTTTTATAGAAATAGTATTATTCTTATTCAATATTTTCAACATAACATAAGGCTGCACCTAGTTTTAGCCGGCTAAACCTAGGTGCAGCCGCACTTCGGCTATTAGCCGTAACACATACATATACATATACTCACGGTCAAAAAGGGATTTTTGGGCGATGCGGTTGGAGACCCATCACCAACAACATTTATTTTACCAGCTTTTCCCCACGCAACTTCCAAAAGTAGCTGAGGAATTTCTAATACCTTAGCTCTGGCTACCCTTCCTGGGAGTTATAGCCGTGAGTATATGTATCTATGATATGGTATTGGATTGAATCAGGCGTTACTTTGCGGAAATCCATAGCAATACTAATATTAATAAATTTCTTCGCTTAATTCCGCTAAATAATACCTGCAGTCTTCATGCAACATGCACTGTGCACCGCCCGCCCTTCCACTTACAAGAAATCGAAAAGCAGACAATGCACCACACACACACCCGCAAGCGAAAACCACAGGCAACCACAAACATGCGACGCGTTTCGACTCAACACGAGTCATTGACGAGCAGTTAGTAGACAGTTCGGCAGCTGACCACCGAGTGCCTCGGCCTTATTTAGCGGAATTAAGCGAAGAAATTTATTAATATTAGTATTTCTATGATATGGAACAAAAATAGCTTATAAAGTCCCAATACCCATAGTCGCCTCTTACAATCACCCATTGGAAGTAATGCGGAAGTGCTTTTCCAAGCCGACAAAATATTAGGTAAAAGATGAGCATAGTAATAACATAATAATATAATAATATAAACGTTCACGCCGAATATCCCCGAAGGGGTTGGCAGAGGTACTAATACTTCTGAACATCACGTGACTTTGTCACCTGGTGTTCAGAGTACCCACGTTTTGCATGGACAGTGTACTCACGTGATAGGGGGCAGGCCTATCGCCGTTTTGTACGAATACACTGTCACATGACTAAGTACAACTCAGCCATGTGGGTTTCCTCACGATGTTTTCCCTCACCGTTAACAACCATGATAAATTAACCACACATATGTCTTTGGAAAAGACAAATTGGTGTAGGCCCGACCCAGGATTTGAACACTACTCGTTTGCACGATAACCGAGTGTTCTACCCACTAGGCTATCACGGCTGTCTGAACATAGGAAGTAACAATAAATATAAACTGTACATTAAAAAATGCCGTGTAGTGCCGGTTTAGAATGTCGCTACCCCTTTCTACCCACGGGTGTCCTAAGAGGCGACTAAGGGTATTGGGGCGTTTTATTGGATTTTTGGGCGATGCGGTTGGAGACCCATCAACTTCCAAAAGTGGCTGAGGAATTCATAATTCCTTAGCTCTGGTTACCCCTTCTAGGGAATTATAGCCGTGAGTATATGTATGTATGTATTAAAAAACTGTGCACCGGAAATACTCTGGGGAGAAATCTTTAGTTTTAAGCGGTTAGCCGTGAGAGGTGCGTTTATAAATAGAATTTGTAAAACTTTGTTTTGGTTTTAAGAAGTAAGTTTTTTTTTGTTAAATGCTATATACTGTGTAGTGTTGGCTTAGAATAGCACTACCCCCATTTCTTGCGGTGGGTGTACGTATGAGGTGACTAACGGTATTGGGGGATTTTAAGAGATATTTGGGCGATGCGGTTGGAGACCCATCACCAACAACCTTTATTTTACCATCTTTTCCCCACACAACTTTCCAAAAGTGGCTGATTAATTTCCCATTCCTTAGCTCTGGCTACCCCTTCCAGGGGTTTATAGCCGTAAGTATATGTCTATTGTATAAGTATATGTAATCATACAGTCATAAACTCACAGGTATAAATCCGTAGAAAGAATAATTACTCTTCAATCGTAGCACCGAAAAATCACTTAAAATTCTTCAAACCCTTGTCGACTCTTATATACATATACTCACGCCGTTATTTCCTATTGGGGTAGGCAGAGACTATCGAACGCCACTAGTACGATAATGAATAATCTCTCTAGCTTCGCTTACACCCATCCATCTTCTCATACACGCTCTTTTATTCTTCATACTTCGGACGCCAGCCTTTTTGAATACACTATTACATAATTTGAATTATTTGTTCATAAAAACCTCATGTGCGGATGATAACTAATAAATAAAGGATAAATGAAGGGAAAAAAAATTCGACACAGGCGGGAATCGAACCCGCGACCTCGGGTATACGCCCCCGTCAGCGCGAAATTCTTCTATCCTTTGTTTCTTTTACACTTTTAAGTAGTGTTTGTTTTTTTGTATTTATCCTTTATTTATAACGTAATATAGGTAAGGGAAGCAAGGGGCGGATCGTTGTTGAAACCTTTAGGGGAGGCCTCTGTCGAGCAGTGAACGCCTATTGGCTGATGAAGATGATGACGTTTGTATGACGTTTGAATGTATAAGCATACATATTACTAACGGCCACTTTTGAAAGTTGAGGGGGGGAAAAGATTGCAAAATGAAGGTTCTTGGTGATGGTATTTTCTAAGATTTTCACGATTGCACATTATAATTGAAACAACTATAGATTGTCTGTTACACCCATTACAAAAGGTAGAGTTGCAGGGACTCTTTCGACAGTAGGTGGTTTATCGGAGGAGCGGTGATGTTAGCGGGGCAATTTCAGCTTGTTGTTGTGAAGAACTTGTTTCACATGACTGAGTTCTCCAGCAAGATGGTGTTCGTCACAAAGAACCTCACTCTCAACTCAATCTTCCCGTGACCATGATAACTGAAAAGTTTTCGAAACGTCGGGCTTTAAAAATCCGAAAATCAATAGTTGTTTCAATTCTTGATGATGGGTCTCCAACCGTATCGCCCAAGGCAATCTAAAAAAGGCCCAATAGCCTTAGTCACCTCCAATGAATACCCAAGAACAAATATGGGGTAGTGCTATTCTAAGCTAATAGTCTAAGAAACTTACCCATAGAAAACTGAAACCAAATTCACACAAGATAAAAACCGCAATTATTTCACAAGACACAGTCTTTATACCTTAAGACTATCGGAAAGACAAACCGTTTGCACTTAGCTCATTTCTTTATATATTCATATTAATTTTGACCGTCAAGTTTTACGAATAAATGAAAGGTCGCCTGACCTTTCGTATGATGCGATTTTGTGAATTGTATGCAATTTTGATATTCGACTCAACATTTATGCAGTAAATCCCCCATAACAATACATACATATACTAACGGCTGTAAATCCCTAGAAGGGGTAGCCAGAGCTAAGGAATTAGAAATTCCTCAGCCACTTAAGGAAGTTGCTTGGGGAAAAGATGGTTAAAAGCCCCAATACCGTTAGTCGCCTTTTACGAACACCCACCGGAAGAAATGGGGTAGTGCTATTCTAAGCCGACACTACACAGTAACATAACAATACATCACGTGACATTTACTCCACTCTGAGGGAAAACATCGTGAGGAAACCCACATGGCTGAATCGTACTTAGTCATGTGACAGTGTATTCGTACAAAACGGCGATAGGCCTGCCCCCTATCACGTGAGTACACTGTCTAAGCAAAACGTGGGTACCTTCTCTGGAAACTAGATGGCGCTTGCCATGTGAGTTCAGGAGTATTGGTACCTCTGCCAACCCCTTCGGGGATAAAACGGCGTGAACGTTTATGTTATGTTTATGTTATGTGGTTGGAGACCCGTCACCAAAAACATTTATAATTGTCATCTTTTCCCCGATCAACTTCCAAAAGTAGCTGAGGAATTTATCATTCCAAAGCTCTGGCTACCCCGTTAAAGGATTTATAGCCGTGAGAATATGTATATATTTTATAGGAATCATAACTCAAACGTTGACGCCGTATATCCCCGTAGGGGTTGCCAGAGGTACTAATGCTTCTGAAAATCACGTGACATTGTCACATGGTGTATTCCAATCATGGTCTTATTTCAAAAACGGGTAGCCAAGGCTTCCAGAGAAAATAAATGTTGGTTGGTGATGAGTTTTCAGCGTCATCGTTACTCCTTTTTAAACTCTTTTTACCGTTTTTTTTATTTTTACATCAAGTTATATTTTATTATTATGTAAGATCTCAAAATGCAGTATACATCTTCTTCTAAATATCTTATCTTTTTAAACATTCATACATATATATACTCTCGGCTATATTTCCCTAGAAGGGGTAGCCAGAGCTAAGGAATTATAAATTCCTTAGCCACTTTTGAAAGTTGAGTGGGGAAAAGATGGTAATAATAAAGTATTTTGGTGATGGGTCTCCAACCGCATCGCCCAAAAATCCAATAAAAAGCCCCAATACCCTTAGTCGCCTCTTACGCCTTAGCTTTTCTGTGTGGTTCTTAGTGTTAAACTTAGCCTTAATTTAAAAAAATATATATGTTTAAATTAAAAAACTATCGTGTAAGGTTACCCACAATACAGGATTTAAGCTAGTGCGGGAACCATTGTTCATGTACATTGTTAAAATAATTATGTTAATAAAGATATTTTTATTTATTTTTATTTATTTACAACACCCGTGGGTAGAAAGGGGTAGCGACATTCTAAGCCGGCACTACATGGCAATTTTTAATCATGAACTGTAAATTGTCAAATAAATAAATAAACATTGCCCAACATTCACTTAAAATCCTTAATACAGTCGTCTCATACAAGAACCACGGGGAGAAATGGTTTAATGCTTTTCTAAGTCGGAAACACAACACTATTTTTTTTATAAATTACGTTTACATATACATACAAATTCTCACGCCGTTAGTTCCCATTGGGTTAGGCAGAGACAATCGATCGCCACTTTGTACGATCCCGGCAAACCATATATATTTTTTATATATAAATTTAAAATTATTTAAGGCAGATGTCCGAAGTGCGAAGAATAAAAGTGCATGTATGAAAAGATTGATGGATGTAAACGAAGCTAGAGAGGTTTGTCAGGATCGTACAAAGTGGCGATCGGTTATCTCTGCCTACCCCAATGGGAACTAACGGCGTGAGAATATGTATGTATGTATGTATAAATTTACGTTAATATTAAACAAATAAAAGTCTATTAAACTGCATAACAAGCATAAACAAAGGTTCATTGAACTCATTAAGGTCAACTAGTCGTTAATTTTTGCATTCAACATTTTTGGCTTACGTTTTGCTACAGTAACTCAATGAATAAAAATTACATACATACATACATATACTCACGGCTGTAAATCCCTAGAAGGGGTAGCCAGAGCTAAGGAATAATAAATTCCTCAGCCACTTTTGGAAGTTGCGTGGGGAAAAGATGGTAAAATAAAGGTTGTTGATGATGGGTCTCCAACCGCATCGCCCAAAAATCCCCTAAAAAACCCCAATACCGTTAGTCGCCTCTTACGTACACCCACCGGCAGAAATGGGGTAGTGCTTTTCTGGCCGACCATACACAGCAAAAAGTAAGTAAGTTTTTGTAATGTATGTGATTATGCTGTTTTAATTTGTGTGTCTTAGTTGCGGAAATAAAATGTTTATCTATCTATCTATTTTCTGATTCCTGTTGTAACTTTGTGGGTAGAACACCGCTTAAATGTGCCGACGATTACGGTTCAAATCCCGGTTCGCACCTACATCAATTTGTCTTTTCTAAAGACAAAATGTGTGGTTAATTTATCATGATTGTTAACTAAGTTGTACTTGTCAGGTAACAGTGTATTCGCATAAAACAGCGATAGGCTGGCAGAACGTGGGTACTCCGAAAACCGGGTGACAATGACACGTGATGTTCAGAAGCATTAGTACCTCTGGCAACCCCTACGGGGATATACGGCGTCAACGTTTGAGTTATGATTCCTATAAAATATA
The DNA here is from genome assembly GCA_963576735.1 of Bedellia somnulentella. Classification (NCBI taxonomy): domain Eukaryota; kingdom Metazoa; phylum Arthropoda; class Insecta; order Lepidoptera; family Bedelliidae; genus Bedellia; species Bedellia somnulentella. Next base: position 9,000,347 of record OY755199.1, on the reverse strand, counting down.
TACATATTCTCACGGCTATAAATCCTTTAACGGGGTAGCCAGAGCTTTGGAATGATAAATTCCTCAGCTACTTTTGGAAGTTGATCGGGGAAAAGATGACAATTATAAATGTTTTTGGTGACGGGTCTCCAACCACATAACATAAACATAACATAAACGTTCACGCCGTTTTATCCCCGAAGGGGTTGGCAGAGGTACCAATACTCCTGAACTCACATGGCAAGCGCCATCTAGTTTCCAGAGAAGGTACCCACGTTTTGCTTAGACAGTGTACTCACGTGATAGGGGGCAGGCCTATCGCCGTTTTGTACGAATACACTGTCACATGACTAAGTACGATTCAGCCATGTGGGTTTCCTCACGATGTTTTCCCTCACCGTTAGCAACCATGATAAATTAACCACACATATGACTTTAGAAAAGACAAATTGGTGTAGGCCCGTCCCAGGATTGGAACTCACGCCCTTCTGTTTTTCGGGCGGGTGTTCTTACCCACTGGACTATCATGTCGCTACCACAACCTCAACGCCACTCGCTGTCCAACTACATCGCCCAAAAATCACTTAATATACCTTTAGTCGCCTCTTACGATCACCCACGGGTAGAAATGGGGTAGTGTCATTCTTACTCCTGTAACATATGTCCATATTTGTATTTTCAAATGAGTTTTGTCAAAAGTCATGAGCGTAGTTAATTATCAAGATTGTTAAGAGCCAAATCATATTTTTATTTAAATATAAGTTCATACTATGTTTGTATGTATCTTTGTATAAAAATATAATTCTGGCTGCTCATTTCTATGAATCTCTAAAAAGGGTAGCCAGAGCTTTGGAATTAAAATTCCCAAGCCACTTTTCAAACTAACAACACCCATGGGAAGAAATGGGGTAATTCTATTCTAAGCCGACACTACAAAGCACCGTTAACAACATTGATAATTAAGCTATATATGACTTCAGAAGGGCAAGCACGAGCCGTGTTTAAACTAGTAAAGTTATCGCGTGGGATAAAGCAGCCATCTCTTACGCACATACTTAGTATCGTATACTGCCATCTCATTCTAACCGTTTTCGTGTCGATAAAATAGCGCTCGTGCTTCTGAAAAAACACATTAGTGTTTTTCTAAATAAGGATTGTAAAGGTTCAACATTTTACGCTGTGCTTTTAGCATTTATGTTAAATACATATACATACATACATACCTACATACTCTCACGGCTGAAATTTTTTCTAGGGAGAAGGGGTAGCCAGAGCTAGGGAATTAGAAATTCCTCAGCCATTTGTAGATGTTGCGTGGGGAAAAGATGGTAAAATAAAGTATCGTTGGCAATGGGTCTCCAACCGCATCGCCCAAAAACCCCTTAAAAGCCCCAATACGTTCGTCACCTCTTACGTACCTCCACCGGAAGAAATAGGGTTTTGCTATTCCAAGCCGACACTACACAGCTTAACATACATATACTTACGCCATTAGTTCCTATTGGGTTAGAATGAGACTATCGATCACCAATTGGTACGATCCAGACGAACCTCTCAAACTTTATTAATTTTCTCTAATATTATTAATTTTCATACATGCTCTTTTATTTGTCAGAATACCCGTATTTTTCGTACATTCTCTAAAAATTCAATCAAATACCAATTCATCTCCGCTTAGAAGAGCACTAACCTATTTCTTCCTAGGGTGAGTGGTAAGTAGTTAAAGCCGGCTAAGAGTATCGGGGTTTTTAAGTAAATTTTGGTTATTGCAGTTGGAGACGCTTCACCAAGAACATTTATTTTACAAACTTTTCCAAACTTAACTTCCAAAAGAAGCTGAAGAATTTTTTGATTCTAAATCTCTGGCTATACCCTTTTTCGGATTTGCTCTCCGTGGTGGTCGTCCTCTACTGACATTACCAACCACATCTCAGTTACCTAGATGAAAAAGTTGGGCATAGAGAGAGAATAAGTGAAAGTAAATTGGTGAAATTGGCATATAGAGCTGTGGGAGTACTGTTAGAGCGCACACTACAGCGGACTCACTCGCATATAGCGGCGTCTCACTCATATTCCTACATCGCGGTACCATAATGTTTTTTTAAAGCTAAGCATAAATACAAATTTTACGTTGATATGTTACATATACATCCTGTATGCACTATTCTAACCCTACACGTTGATAGACAGATAGCTAAAATCCTTATTTATGTTATTATAACATTCACATAGATACATATATTATAAGTAATATAAAAACAAAGAAAAAATGTTCTAAAAAAAATAAAAAGAAATAAACAAAGTAAAAATGTGGATGCCTACGTGATGAAACAGGCTTTACGACTCAGAATTGCTGAATTGTATTAACTGCATATTTACGCGATCTGCAGCATCCCGAATAATCACGTACATACATACATATACTCACGCCATTATTTCCCATTGGGGTAGGCAGAGACTATCGATCGCCACTTCGTACGATCCTGACAAACCTCTCTAGCTTCGTTTACATCCATCAATCTTTTCATACATGCTCTTTTATTCTTCATACTTCGGACGCCAGCCTTTTTGAGCACACTCTCAATTTGGTCCAAGTGTGTTCTCCGTGGTCGTCCTCTACTAACATTACCATCCACACTAGCTCTATAGATCCCTTTTACCAATTTTCTATCATCCATCCTCTCTATGTGCCCAAACCATCTCAACATTCCTTTTTCTATCTTTCTTACAATATCATCCTTCACACCACACTTTTCACGAATAACGCTATTTCTCACTCGGTCAACAATCTAACATTACAATTTTTTCTGAGGGACCTCATCTCTACTGCATTCACTCTGCTCTCATGCTTCTTCTGCCACACCCAACATTCGCTTCCATACATAAGCGTAGAAACAAGAACAGCATCATGCACAGCCATTCGGGCCTTTTCAGACACCGTTTGACTGATCATTAGGCTATTCATTGCTCCATTTACCGCATTACCCTTTTTCACTCTTCTTTCAATGTCTTCATCACATTTTCCATCCCTAGTAAACAAACTTCCCAGATATACAAACTCCTTCACCTGTTCACATCCTTACCATCAATCGCAATCACGCATTCTGTCACATCTTCCTGTCTCTCAAAAACCATCGTTTTGGTCTTATCCACATTCACTCTCATTCCCTTTCTTACAAAAGACTCACATGCAATATTCATCATCTCTTGCAACTCTTCTGCCGATGATGCAAGTAGCACTTGATCGTCAGCATACAAGAGGTATTTAATGATGAATCCACCCATCCTTAGTCCATAATCACTTTCACGCAACTCTGTCAAACAGTCATCCATGAACAAATTGAAGAGCCACGGAGAAGCTACACATCCCTGTCGGACACCCCTAGAGATTCCGAACCAGTCAGTGTTTTCCCCGTTTACTCTTACACATGCACTTGAATCCTCATAAAGTGATACCAATGCACGTATAAGTTGACTCCCCCAACCGAACTTGGATAACACCTCCCATAAACACTTTCTTACCACCCTATCATACGCCTTCTCTAAATCAATGAAGGAGCAATACACCTTTTGGTTCTTAGCTAAGAACTTTTCAGTGATGCTACTTAGAGAGAAGATTTGATCCATACATCCCATTCCTTTCCTAAATCCCGCTTGCACATCCCATATTTTCTCATCAGTTTCATTCATCACTCTTTCAATCACCTTAGCGTACAATCACCTTAGCGTACAATTTACCAACAATGCTGAGTAAGCTGATGCCGCGGTAGTTTTTAGCCTCTTGGTGTGACCCCTTTCCTTTATATAGAGGCACAATCACCGCCTTGCACCAGTCTCGTGGAACTTTGCCACTCGACCAGCATTTTTGGAAAAGGAATTACAACCAAGAAGCCACCAACCCTTTACCAGCCCTCAGCATTTCGATAGTAATCCTATCATACCCTGCCGCCTTCCCTAATTTCATACTTTTCATTGCTTTCATTATTTCTTCCATACTAATCTCGCTGTCACTAAATTCACCCATCTCCCCGTTCCAATCAACATTACTGTCGATTGGCGAAGAAATGGATGCATCCTCTTTTTCAAACAGTCCCTCAAAATAATTCTTCCATACCCGTTTCATGCTACTTTCATCCGTCGCCAGTTCACCCTGTTCATCTCTTATTACACTCACTCTCGTGTTTTGGGAAACTCCCTTTTCCTTCCGGATATACTTCCAGAATAACTTTTGGTTATTCCGGAAATCATCAGAAAGTTTCCTCTCACACCACTCTTGCAAATCCCGCTTTTTCTTTTCTATTTTCTTCTTCACCTCATTCTTAACTCTCTTATATTCATCTTCACTCTTCTGCACTACATCGTCAGTTACACTCGCATTCATCCGTTTACTAGCTTTAACCGCTAGTAAATCTAACCACGCTTTCTTCTTATCTCCAACCGCCTCTTTCACAACTTTATCCCACCAACTTGTTGGTGGTCTATTTGACCTTTTACACACACCACAAACTTCCGTCGCACATTCAACCATCGTCGATTTGAGCACATCCCATACTTCTTCTATTTACATTTCATCCTTCATCTCCACGCAACTTAGTCTATCATCCAATTTTCTCACATATTCATCTCTGATATTTTCATCTTCTTGCAGTTTTTCCACTTTTAGTCTCGCAAAATCCGTTGTTGACACTTTAGGCCTGTGACGCCAACGCGTACACAGACCCCTTAATCGTGATATAACGAGAAAGTGATCTGTGCCAACATTCGTGCCCCTATAGACCCTGGTGTCAACAACCTTTGCTCTCAGCCTTTCATCAACTATCACAAAATCAATCATACTTCTCTCGCTTCCCCTCTGTCTTGTATACATATGGATATCTTTGTGTTTAAACAACGTGTTTGTAACACAAAGATTCCTCTCCAAACATACCTCAATCAATTTCTCACCATTCTCATTCATTCTTTGATCGCCAAACTTTCCTAAAACTCTTTCGCAACCGTTGCGTGACACACCAACCCAACCATTAAAATCTCCTAACATTATAAGTCTCTCATTCTGATCACACCCATTCACAACATCGTCTAACAGATTCCAAAACTCCTCCCTCTCGGATAGGGATTTAGACATGTCCGGAGCATAAACGCAAATTATGCGCATCCGGACTAGTCCCAATTTCACCTTAATCCACAGGAGCCTTGGACTCACACATTCGTAATCTTTCATACATTGAGCCATCCTTTCAGATATCAGAAGTCCCACTCCTTGGCTAGCTCGGTGATTGTCAGCGACTCCAGACCAGATTGCTGTGATGTTGCCAAGTTGTGAAACTTCCTTTCCCTTACGCTTCGTCTCATTTAAACATAGAAAATCCAGTTTTCTTTCATTCATAATCATACATACTTCATCTAATTTTTCAAACATTCCTCCACATACATTCATCGTACTGAAGCGGGTCTCTTTAGCCCACTTTTCGCCCCGTGAGAAACCATGGCGTGATGAGTGGCGAGCTACATCGCCGCCTCCGTGTTTATTAGAATTGGAACACATATTGGACCCACGAGAAGCAAGGGAAGTAAACTGTCCACCTAGCCAGAGCCCCGCTTGACTAGGTAAGGTTATTTAGTACCCGGAGTGCACCAGGCTCCGGGACGGCGGCACGCTAGCGACCAGGCTCACCCCTGGCCATGCATCCCTCGGCGCGGCAGACCTTGGATTGGTGTAAGGGCGAAGATGGAAAAGCCCTAGTCCCTTAGTCGACTTCTACGACACCCGCGGGAAGAGATGGGGTAGTGCTATTCTAAGCCGACACTACACAGCAAAATAATAATCACGTATTTCCGTATAAGATTTAGTATATATCGACGCCTTACTGCAAAAATCAAGCAATCTGCGTGATGTTGTTTTGAGCAAACTTAAGTTAAAGGTTTCTTCGACGTTAACTCAATAGCCTAATATACATGGTTTTGCTTGTAGAATATTATTTAGATTTACCTTTTAGTGGACAATAGTTAATAGTAAATCACAAACTTAATAAAAATACTGAAATGATAAAAAATATCTGAAAGTATACCAATCAGTTTGAAATTTATCACGTATGATATCCGTAACGTTTGGAAGGTTTCGCAGAACTTATTTATCTTTCAAACCTTATTGGTGGTGAAAAAACGAGGATTAAATTACTCATGACTCAAGACCTAAACGTTCACGCCGAATATCCCCGAAGTGATTGGCAGAGGTACATCTTGTGACATACAATAACAATTTAATAAAAGCACTTTATGCGTCATTTTCAATGGTATTTAATCAAATAAAATATTTCAACATGGTGCCAATTTCTGCACTCCTCTTTTTCCCATGAACTTCTGTCCATGAAAAGCAAAAAGCCACAGATGAACTAATAAAACCTTAGATAAGTCACGCGTATATGTTTGTCTCTTCTCTTGCTATGAAATGTGCTATCTCGCCCCTATCTCGCTTACATATCAAATATATTTCTTGGTGTGTTGTTTGGATATATTTCTAGTGGTGTGCGTGCGTACAACTGCCGCAATCAGTGTCACTCGTAAGCGCGGGTTTCCTTGTATAAAACATATCTAGGTATTTAGTACATCTATGCAAAAAGCATTATTACGCAGAGCAGTCTCATAAATACACGTATTGTAAAGAGTTTTTTGCACGTAATACTTAGCGAGGGTGGGGTATATACCCCACCCTGGCTCTGACCTAGTAAGGTGCCTTTTTAATCCAAAATAACATGTTTATAAGAAACTACACATTGTTATCTTAGTGGGTAGAACACCGCTTATCGTGCAGGCAACAAGGGTTCAAATCCCGGGTCAGATCTATAACAATTCGTCTTTTCTAAAGACATATGTGTGGTTAACTTATCATGGTTGTTAACGGTGAGAGAAAATATCGTGAGGAAACCCACATAGCTAATAAATAAAGAATAAATAAAGGAAAGAAAATTTTCGACACAGGTGGAAATCGAACCCGCGACCTCGGGTATACGCCCCGACGCTCTGCCAATTAAGCAACCGTGTCAATGGCTGCCAGCGTGAAATTCTTCTATCCTTTATTTCTTTTACACGTTTAAGCAAACACACTCCATCCTTTACTGGAACCATTTCGCTGCATTTTCAGGCCCCTATTTGAGAACCATTGGATCAGAATAGTTGAACCTTCTTTATACGTTAGGGGGTACATACACGGCCAATCATATAATAGGGCTCGAAGGTTCTGGACTGGCGGCCACGTACCAGACGATGCAGTCTGGGTAGGCCTCCCACAAAGTTAACCGACAATTTGGTCAAGGTCGCGGGAAGCCGATGGATGAGGGCAGCACAGGACCGGTCGTTGAGGAAATCTTTGGAGGAGGCCTATGTCCAGCAGTGGATGTCTATTGGCTGATAATGATGATGATGACGATAATTGGTCTTTTTGGGAATGAACGGTGCTAAATTGAATTTAGAAGCAAATATTGTGCGATAAGTATTTTTATTACATTTCGTTAGCTCCTACAGCTAGTGTTAGAAGTCGTTGAAATCTTGAACTTTGAAAATACCCACAAATAACCTAAAAAAATTAAATATACTCAATACTTAATAGAATTATTGCGTTCCACAATGGTTTTCTTAGAAGGTAAGTATGTAACTATGTTACAGCATTGTGGACCCTGTTGGGCACAGCAATTAGAGGAGAGGACGAAGTAATTATAATTTATCATTGAGATATTCACTTAGACTATAATAGCATTTATTTATTAGTAGCTCCTTAAGATTTTTTGAGAAATTAGCTATAGTGGCTATCAAAGTGTTCGCTCAACGGTTAAGAGCTTATTCCATTTGTCTGAATGAAGACGTATGAAAGGCACAGAATCTGAATACGGACTAGTGGAATAACGTTCAGAACGCTAGGCTTCTGAAAAGTAGACAAATTTGTGTAGTGGAATAACAAGCGTCTGCGGCACTAACTTCCAAGGACGTCTGAATTCAGAAACGACAAAGTGTAATGGAATAAGCTCTTTATCTCGCAAATAACAGGGCGCGAAAACGTTGTTTGAAACATACACGAGTACTTAAATGATTTTGCCTGTATAACTTTTTCGCGCGCGTTTGTATGGTGAAACGAGCAAAAACGACTATGCTACACTTAAATGGTTTTAGCTGTAGAAATTTCTTATTTGATAACTAGTTAATCCTACTGCAAACACCACTTATCATTCTTTAGTCGGTTTTCACAAGTTTATCTCCATACATGATTTACTATTAGAATACTGCGAAAACATGTTATATCTATACTTATAATAAATCTGTAGAGAGGTCAATTCTGTATATGAAATATATTTTCAAAATAACTATCAGGTGGTCATTAGGGATCGATACTGATGCCAAAAATGCAATCAGTAAAATTTTTGTCTGTCTGTCTGTCTGTCTGTCGGTTTGTATGTTCCTTATGGAAACAAAAACTACTCGACGGATTTTAACGAAACTTGGTACAATTATTCTCCATACTCCTGGGCAGGTTTTTGTATACTTTCCAGCAGAGTGGTAAAGGGGAATTTTCTTCATAAAATTATCTAAAAGAAAATCCTCAAGAGTTTATGTCTATCTTTTACGGTTGACTCACAATAACACGTGTAATTCCTGATAGCTTAGCAGTTCGGAACATTCTGATTATATTTGTTTACTCTTACGTTTGTAAACCTCTCATCCATCCCTAATTTAAAAAAGGTAACATTATTACCTATTCAATAAAAAAAGAATCATAGAAATCGGTAGACAAACACCGAAATTATACATAAAATAAGCCATCGCGCCCGTGATCGAAACCAAATATTTGCATCCTACATAACGTAATGATTTATTTTTTAGATTGTTATAAATACTTCATGGCGTTTTATTCCAAAATTTGCTATTAAACGGAAATACTGAACCGTTCATTAAAGCGCATTCAAAATCGCGTTAAGGGAGTGCTATAAATTTAATAAATTGAAAACATTACGCTGAATTTCACAATGCTTGAGCAGTGACTGAAGAAAGAAACCTCAGATATTTAAAAAAACAACGCTACCCGTGCGAAGCTGGGACGATCCACTAGTATTTAATAAAATGTTGAAAGAAGAGAATGGTAAAATTTGTAGATTTAAGATAGGGTTATTGGTTTCTGTCTCTACCTTCATATGAAATATACCAAATGAGGGCACTTAAAGCCAATTTCAACTCATGGAGTAGTACCGTAGATGTAGTAGCCGAGTAGTGTCGGCTTAGGATAGCACTACCCCGTTTCTACCGATGGGTGTACGTAGGAGTCGACTAACGGTATTGGAGCTTCTAAAGGATTTTTGGGCGATGACCTACTTTTCCTCACTAAAATTTCCAAAAGTGGCTGAGGTATTTTTAAGTCTTTGGCTACCCTTTCTAGGGATTTATAGCCGTGAGTTTATGTATGTATGTATGGAGTAGTGTTATTCTAACCCAACACATATCAATAGACAAATCAGGAACACAAAACGACGTATCACGATTATTTGCGGAAGTTTGTTGCAACGTTTTTCTTTACATTAATTAACAATTTATTTGCATAATTAGTTAACTGTTTAGCTGCAATTGAGTTAGTAAACAAATTTGTTAGTTTCTAAAAATAATATATAGCTGTGTAATGTCAGCTTAGAATAGCACTACCCCATTTTTTCCGGTGGGTGTACCTACGTAAGAGGAGACTAACGTACTTGGGGCTTTTTAAGGGATTTTTGGGCGATGCGGTTGGAGACCCATCACCAACAACCTTTATTCTACCATCTTTTCCCCGCTCAACTCTCAAAAGTGGCTGAGTAATTTATAATTTCTCAGCTCTGCCTACCCTTTTTAGGGATTTATAGCCGTGAGCATATATGTATGTATGTAAGTAAAAATAAAAAATGTAGATTTGAGTCGATTAGTGTAGCTTTAGCACTAATAGGTTAGCACTCGTGTATCGTTTCTAACCATTATTTTTCGAAATAAGTCATGTTTCCTTTGATAGTTAGGCTCAGTACTAAGTCACGTGACAATTTAATCGTTATGAACCACGTGGGTAGAAAGGGGTAGTGACATTCTAAGCCGACACTATACAGGTAAATTTAAAAATAACGGTTACATAAGTAGATTACGGTGGGTATATGTCAAAAGAGTATACAATAATCAGGTTGGTAAGGCAGAAATTGGGGCTCCTTAAAGATTTTTATTAAGATTAATTCTCAATGACTAAAACGTACATACATACATACATATACCCACGGCTATTAATCCATAGAAGGGGTAAATAAAAAAATCCTGGCTGTGACTAAACTGAAAAGTGGCTGAGACTTTTGGAAGTTAAGGGGGAAAAAGATGGTAAAACAATGGTTGTTCGTGATGGGTCTCCAACCACATCGCCCGAAAATCCACTAAAGGGTCCAATACCCCTAGTCACCCCTTACGTACACCAACGGGAAAAAATGGGGAAGTGTTATTTTAAGCCGACACTACATAGTGTTCAGCTGTGATATCACATTCACGAAACATCACGTGACATTGTCATCTAGTGTTCCAAATACCTAGGTTTTCCTTGGGTAGTGTACTCGCGTGAAAGGGGCTAAGCCGGTCTGTCACATGACTAAGTATAACTCAGCCATGGTACAACGATGGGGGAAAACGTCGTAAGATTTCCTTACGGTGGTTAGAAAGGGGTAATGATATTAAGCCGGCATTAGACTATTTATAACATAAAAAATATTACATAACATAACATAACATAAACGTTCACGCCGGCTATCCCCGACTGGGTTGGCAGAGGTACCAATACTTCCGAACTCACATGGCAATGCCATCTAGTGTCCAGAGAAGGTACCCACGTTTTGCTTGCACAGTGTACTCTCGTGATAGGGGGCAGGCCTATCGCCGTTTTGTACGAATACACTCTCACATGACTAAGTACAACTTAGCTATGTGGGTTTCCTCACGATGTTTTCCCTCACCGTTAACAACCATGATAAATTGACAACCATGACATTAGACTATTTATAACATAAAAAATATTCTATAACATCTTATAATATAGCAGTGGCTTTTGTTATTCCTTGACGCACCTGATTTTGATTGTGACAAGAAAAATACAGTTCTTTTTCACTAACTGTAAATTAACTTAACATCCTTAATCGATGCAAAGTAATTCACATAAATTAATTAAAACGGCATTGAGGCCTTGACACCAGAATACAATTGTTATTTTTGTTTGTTGTAAAAAACGCAATGTACTTATGATATTTTTATCCGATATATGTTGTTGAAGTTCTTATACTCACAGGCTATAACAACCAGAAAAGGGTAGTCACATTTAGGATTAGGATGTCCTCAGCCACTTCAGGCAGTTGAGTGGGAAAAGATAAAACAAGAATGGGTTGGTGATGGAAGTCCAGCCTCATCGCCTACAACCATCGTTTTATTTACTTACATACATATACTCACGGCTATAAATCCCTAGAAGGGGTAGCCAGAGCTAAGAAACTAGAAGTTCCTCAGCCACTTTTGGAAAGTTGAGTGGGGAAAAGATGGCATAATAATAGTTATTGGTGATGGGTCTCCAACCGCATCGCCCAAAATCCCTCGAAATCCCCAATACCGTTAGTCGCCTCATACGTACACCTACCGGAAGAAATGGGGTAGTGTTATTCTAAGCCGACACTACACAGCGTTTAATAAACTTAGGTGCTATTCTAAGCCGACACTTTAGGTAACAGAGAGCAGATGTAAGGTAGTATTCCTTCCCACGAGTGTCATAAGAGGTTATATAGGATATTTGGGCTTATTAAGTGATTGTTGGGCGATGTGGTTGGAGACCTATCACCAACAACCTTTATTTATAACTTAAGTTCCAAAATTGGCTGACAAATTTCAATTTCGAAGCTCTGGCTGCCCCTTTCTAGGATTTAGTCGTGAAAATATTGTATGTAATAATGTTAACGGCTCTAATGTACCACTATAGTGGCGGCGTACTCACTTGTCCAAGGTGCTCAAGCACTTTTAAGGCCATAATTGGCTACAGCAGCCATCGCACTCTCAGAACGAAAGAGGCTCAAGTCCAAAAATAGTGATATTGAGTTACAATCATAAATAGGCATAAAAAAGTATGTTCTAAAACAAAGGCACTTGTTGTTATAGGGACGGAAAATTCGCTATCCTGTTTTTTTAACAATAAGTGCCTTTATGTTACTATTTATCGGAAAGAGCATACTTTTTTATGTCTCTCTATGATTGTAACTCAATATCATAATTTTTGAGTTGTGCCTCTTTCGTTCTGAGAGTGATGCGAGCACACGTACGCGCGGACCAACGCGGCGCCAGCTGCTGAGAGCCTGTCCAGCAGTCGCTGTAGCCGAAATTGGCTCGGACATATATAAATGAATTAAGAATATTAAATGCCATTATAGTCACCTTCAGAGTACCAACGTTTGGCAAGGGACAGTGCATGATAGGGGGTAAGCAGCGAAAGCTTTGTAAAAATTGATGTGTCATTAAATAATCTCAAATGTTCACGCCGTATATCCCCAAAGGGGTTGGCAGAGGTGCTAATACTTCTGAACATCACGTGACTTTGTCACCTGGTGTTCAGAGTACCCACGTTTTAGTTGGACAGTGTACTTACGTGATAAAAGGCAGGCCTATCGACTTTTTGTACGAATAAATTGTCACATGACTCAGTACAACTCAGCCATCTAGTTTTCCTCACGATGTTTTCCTTGCCGTTAAAGACCATGATAAATTAACCATACATGTGACTTTAGGAAAGACAAATTGGTGTTGGTGTTACCCGGGATTTAAAACCTTTTTTACTGCGCGATAAGCTGTATTCTACCCACACATCGTATACATATAAATCTGTACGTAAACAATGACACCTTCGGGGCTCAAAAAACTATCTCACAGCGGGTTCAAATCCCGCCTGTGTCAAAATTTTTCTTTTCTTTATTTATTAGCAATAATCCCCACATGAGGTTTTCATGAACAAAAAGAATTAAATTATCTCACAGCTTTTTAACAATAAATAAAGAATAAATAAAGGAAAGAAAAATTTCGACACAGGCGGGAATCGAATCCGTGACCTCGGGTATACGCCCCGACGCTCTGCCAATTGAGCCACCGTGTCAATGGCTGCTTGCGCGAAATTCTTCTATCCTTTATTTTTTAACGTTTACTTACTTTATTTTTTACGTTTTATTGTTTACGTTTCCTACCTCCTTTTTTCTACCTAGCTTTTTAATAGTAAAGTTAGGATAATCAATTATTATTTATTTATTGCTAGCTTGTTGCCCGCGACTACGTCCACGTGGACTACATTTTTGTATACGGTTTACACTATCTTAATTTCTATTTTTTTTATATTTATATTAAAATAATAAAAAACAAAAATAAAATAATCATTTGGTTCAAAGTAAAAAAATAAATCTTCGTTTTTTAAACGTTAAATTTCAACTTAATACTAAGTTTACTTCGGATTCGAGGTGTTTTGTTGAAAGAAGAACCAGTAAGAAACTCGTCAACACACATATTTTTTTACGTCCATTACAATTTTGGTGTTATCCCGGAAACATCCTGCACAGAGCCCTGATGACATCAAGCCATTTTATCATTAATGTAATTAATAACATTGTAATAGGCTTTCGAACTAAGATTTCTTTTAACTACTGCTTTGAATTTTGTTTCCGATAAATTTAAAATGTCCTCAGGTATTTCATTATACATTTTTACGCATAACCCCATGAAAGATGTATTTACTTTTGACAATCTGTATTTTGGTACTGATATTTTATTGTTGTCTCTCAGGTTTCGAATATGTCTGTCACAATTTTTCACAAAAGAGGCCTGATTCTTTCTTACATACATAATATTTTCATAAATATATTGACATGGCAGCGTCATTATATTTATTGTTTTAAATAATTCCCTCAGGGAATCTCGGGATCTCAAATTGTATATAGCTCTTATTGCTCTCTTTTGGAAAATAAATATGGAACCAACATCAGCTGCTCTGCCCCAGAGTAAAATACCGTAAGACATTACACTATGAAAATAGCTGTAATAAACTAATCGAGCTGTCTGTACATCTGTCAAATGTCTTATTTTCCTAACCGCATATGCAGCACTATTTAGTCTGCCAGCTAGTGAGCTAGTGTGGGGTCCCCATTGGAGCTTGGAGTCCAGAGTTATCCCTAAGAAAACTGTGTCATCAGAAAATACTAACTTTTCATTATTTAAAATTATTTCGTTATCAACGCACCTAACATTAGGTAATACAAATTTAATGCATTTGGTTTTTTTACCATTCAGTACAAGATTATTTGAAGCAAACCATGTTTGAATCTGTGAAACCGTGTTATTCACCTCGTCAATATTCTGATTATTTCTTTCAACGTCAAATACAAAAGAAGTATCATCAGCAAATAACACTATCTCGGACATTTTCTCGACCATGAACGGCAAATCATTAATATAAACTAAAAATAAAAATGGGCCCAAAATAGAACCCTGCGGAACACCCATTTTTACATGAGTTCCAGGTGATATTGTATTATTGATTTGCACTTTCTGTATCCGATCCGGAAAGTAGGACTTTATTAATTTAAGTGCGTCACCCTGTATGCATTAATGTTCTAATTTAATAAAAAGGATTTCATGATCTGCACAATCAAATGCCTTCGTAAGATCGCAAAAAAAACCAATAGCATCATTTTTACGTTCCCACGAATCAAAAATGTGTTTCATTAAGGCAACGCCTGCATCGGTGGTAGAGCGGCCCTTTGTAAAGCCAAATTGTTTGGGATGAAACAATTTGTTAGAAGCGAAATGCAAAATCAAATGATTGAACATTACTTTTTTACACTGTCTCATCAGGACTAATTTTATCTCCTCTGAATTTAAGAAGAGGTACAATTTTACTATGTTTCATGAGATTCGGAAAGATTTTATTTCTTATGCATTCATTTAATATGTCTGCTAAATATGGAGACAAAGTTACAATAAAATTATTGCAAACTTTCACTGACATACCCCAAATGTCTTCAGAACTTTTCAATTTAAATGATTTAAAACATTTTTCGATATCTGTAGGGCTGACATCTTTAAAACAAAACAAAGTTACAATATTGATTGATTACAATAATGATATTAGGTGACGACTTAAGGACGACAGGAGGCTCTTCCATTGCCACTCTTAAAAGTTTAAATTATGGTTTCCACCACTACAAATATCTCAACTCGCGTTGCCATGCAATTTGTTACGATTCTTTTAATATACTTGTTGGTTTACCTAAACGCGTGATTGATTCTACACAAAACTGCCAAGAAGTTAGAGGCCTGATTTTGGAAAACTTAAATTGTTAACAATTTTTATTGTTCAAAAAACATATACATATACGTTTATGGATCGGATAAATTTTAGAGGCGACCCAATTCTCCACGTCGCACCATCAATCCTGAATGTTTGTTTATTGCCAAAATTTGAGTAATCGGAAATGGTGGATCAAGTATAAGCCCTTGATATGAGCGAACTCCTGAGCAAGCAACGTAAGTTAATCCAAACCAGAACTCAGACGTACCAATATCAATCACTGCGCGGTCCAAACTTATGCCTTGAAACTTGTTAATAGCATACGCAACTGTGAGTGGGAATCGCTTTGGTTACAGCTAGTACCATTTTTGGTGAAACCAACAGAGAACGGTAAGACTGGAATTGCACCAGAGCATAGTGTCGGACCAGTGTAATTGTCAATTTGACCAAATCACACACAGGTGTTTCGTTGGATGGGTTGCGATTGTTATTTGATGCGTAAATGACATCGACTACTTTTCCCAGCGCTCCGTTTTATAATCCTTAACTGGTCCAAAGATTTTGATTAACATTGCCCAATTGGTACTAAGATGGAGCATTGGTTGCAAGCCTTGCGTTTCATTGGCAGATGCTAAACTTGCAGTCTGTCGCGGATAAGTTCAACCGATGGCAGTTATTGCAACAATTGTAAGCCAGGAGGGCAATTCTCGCAAGTTCGATATCATTACTATCATAGAAATTATATCAAATGTTCAATGTCGTGTGCAAAATATCAAAAAGTGAAATATATTTCTATTGATAGTGTTCCGTACTGGAACAAATTAGTTTATAATTTTCTATATTAGGTGTGCACAAGACAACAAAACATATTTTACATACTTTTTACGTTAGAAATAGATTTATTTCATGTGGCTTATTTTCTCTAACACTACCTCGTTGATGCGGGAAACTGGCAACATTGACGTCTGACGTCTTACAACTACATCCGTTTTCCGCAAGTTAGTCTCTCTTTCTCAACACGCCGATGTGAGTGCACACGTTCGTATAAAAGTTACCAAATAAATTCCGAATCAAGTCTATTTCCCGAACAAAGTGAAAAAGGACTGAACCACATTTATCTATGGACCTATGGTGAAAAGTGTAAGCCTGTGCTGTGATTCATCAATAAACTCTCGAGAGTTCGAACGCCACCCCTGCCAGCCACGTGCCTGGTAAGTGTCTAAAGTTTAAATAAGTCACTCGCGGCTACATAAATTATTTTGATCCTATCGAACCGGATCCGATTTCATCTTTTGTTTTGTTGTCTTGTGTTGTGCAGTACTACGTACTCAGTAATTTCAAATTCATTTCAATCGTTTGAGTCGCCATCTTTGTTACGCAAAATGGCCGAGAACGATCATATTTGTGAACAAGACATATTCGAAAGGGACTTGATTCTCGAAGAACTTAGGCGTACATTACAGTTTGCAACTACCGATGAGCAGCAATTTCGTTCGCGAACTATAGACATTTCAGCTCATCAGAGAAAGTTTACGAAAGTCCAGTGTAAAATAGAAAAAATATTGTTTAAACATAAGTGCTTTGATAAAGATGAACAAATAACTATTCGGAATGAATTTAACGATTTGTATTATGGCATCTTAGCTCATCTTAACGACCTTAAGCAAAAGGAGGAACGTGTCCGTCGCTCAAGTCGTATTTTTCTTTCATCGTCTGAGGCTCCTCAGCAGTGTCATCACAGTAAAACTTTGCCTACTTTACCATTGCCCTCGTTTAGTGGCGATCCTACGGATTGGCCATCATACATTGATTTATTTAAGTCGTCAGTGCATAGCAACAGTGCCTACACGGATGCCGAGAAGCTTAGGTACTTAATACTTACTGTAAAGAACGAACCTTTTAATCTTATAAAATCCTTGCCGATTTCCGAAGATAATTACGCCATCGCTTTAGAAATATTAATTTCTCGTTATGAAAATAAGCGACTCATCGCGTCAAAACATCTCGATCGAATTCTCGACATCGAAAATTGCAGTGATAAATCGGTTCATAGCCTGCGTCGGCTACTTAACGTCTACCAAGAAAATATTAAGGCACTTGAAGCTATGCAGTTTCCCGTGGGCCAATGGAATTTCATACTTTTAAATATTTTACTACGTAAAATTCCAGTTGGTACTAGGAAGTGTTTTGAAAGATCGCTAGTGAAACCATCTTCTATTCCCGATGTAAACACATTGATCACATTTCTTGAAAAAGAAATTTCCGCTGACGAAATCATAAACATTTCCGTTGGTGGGCAGTCCATTTCACAACAAAATACAAAAGTGGGTAGTTCGCTATCAAGCCGCACTATCACGCAGCAGCGATCATTCAATGCATTAGCGGCAAACAATGTCGGCCTTCCTACTCGTCAAACAGACGAAAATCAACGTAGTTACAACGTAATTAAGAAGCAAACTTGTATATGCTGTGAAGCTCAACATTCGTTGACAAAATGTTCGAAGTTTTTAAATCTTACACCTCACGCGAGGTACAATTTAATTCAAAATAAAAATATTTGTTATAATTGTTTAAATGTAGGTCACAATGTTATCAATTGCAAATCGAGTTATGTGTGTCGCTCGTGTCACAAAAGGCATCATAGTTTAATTCATTTTTCTAATCAAGCCTCGCCGGTAGTCAGTGACTCCGCTGTTATCACCCTCCCCCCTGCCAAGGTAGACCCAGTGCCGCCAACTCAGTCCGAGTCGAATTCTATTCATAATAATTGCGCTTCGAATTCCAATGCTCCTTCTATGCGAACTAGCACGGTGCTACTCTCGACCGCGCTCATCGATGTATGTGTTGGCTCTTCTATACTATCGACCGTTAGGTGTGTTGTGGACTCGGGAAGCCAGGCTTCCTTTATAACTGAGTCGTGCGCGCAAAGGTTAGGTTTAAATCGTAAGAAAATAAACATTCCAGTATATGGTATTGGTGATAGCGAACCAGTTAAACCAAAGGGTGTAATTTCGTGTTTAGTCAAACCCAAGGGTAAACAAAACCCTATAATTCAAGTAGAAGCTTTAATTCTACCAAAGTTGATGTCTCACATGCCGAGCGTACCACTTCCCCAGAAAGGGTGGACACATTTAACCAATTTGACCTTAGCTGACCCCGATTTTCGTACTCCACAACCCGTGGAAATGTTGTTAGGAGCGGATATACTATCCCATGTGTTATTAGGTAATATCGTTTCCGGTTTGCCTGGTTCTCCGATCGCTGTAAACAGTGTATTCGGTTATTTATTATTGGGTAAATTAAACTTAGATCCCGTGGTTTCGACTCCACCCCATGTGTGTTTTAGCTCATTCGACAATGACAATTTGCAAAGGTTCTGGGAGCTGGAGTCCCTTCCTGAGAAACGGAGTTACACTCCTGATGAAGAGTTATGTGAATCCCTTTTTCAAAGGACGCATACTCGCGATGGTATTACCGGCCGCTACGTCGTTTCTCTTCCGTTTAAACCCGATGCTCCGCCCCTCGGCGAGTCGCGGCAGACAGCCCTCGCGAGGCTTCATAAGCTCGAGTATAGGCTCGAACGTAATCCAACCCTCAAACGTGACTACCACGCGTGTATCCAAGAATATTTAGATTTAAACCACATGGAGCCCGTGACTAGTGATGCCGCCCTGGGCGCACACTATTATATTCCGCACCACTGCGTGGTTAAAGAGTCCAGTGAGACCACACGTACCCGCGTAGTATTTGATGCAGGGTGTAAATCATCCAACGGAGTATCCCTGAATCAAGTGCTACTCACTGGACCCAAGCTTCATCCCGACATTGTGGATATCCTTCTTAAGTTTCGTATTCATCTCATAGGGTTCACATCAGATTGTAAACAAATGTATAGAAATATAGGTATGTGTAAAGATCATCTGGATTACCAACGTATCCTCTGGCGGAGTTCACCTGCGGAACCTGTACAGGATTTTCGTCTTCGTACAGTCACCTTCGGAGTTAGCTCGTCCCCGTTCCTCGCTCCGCGTACTATTCAACAGTTAGCTCATGATGAAAGTCACCGGTTCCCGTTGGCTGCACCTGTACTCTTGGAATCTATATTTGTAGATGACGTGGTCGCGGGGGCCAATTCCGAGTCCGACACTGACCTCCATTATACTATATAAGTACGCTGGACTAATGATACGTATCAAAATGACAGTTATTTACTGTGTCAATTTGAAGCGCCCCCAATGAAGGAACGAGGAACTAAATATGACGTAAACTGCAAAATGGCCAGTGTTTTTTTTACCATAAAGCATAATATATCTATGGTTTTTAGAAACAATTATAAATCAATAGTGCTGTAAAGTTTCGTTTCGATAAAACTTAGCCTTTCCTTTAAGCAGAAACATTTTATCGATATATTTTATCTTCCTGTCCCATCTCTTTTATTAGTTCCTTGTTCCTTCACTGCTGCCGTAAGCGCCAAAATGGCGAAAATCAAATCGCCTCACTGTCACCCGGCCTATAATTAGTCCAGCGTACTTATATAGTATAAATAGAGGTCAGTGGAGTCCGATGCCCTAGCGTTACAGCGTGAGCTTATTGGTATTTGCTCCTCGGCTGGGTTTGAATTAAGAAAGTGGCACAGCAACTCGCCGGCGATACTTGCCGCGGTTGAGTCGTCATCTCCTCATGGTGGGCGGCAGGAAACCGTCTCCGTTGCGCATCTCGAGAAGGATACACACACTAAAGTCCTAGGGTTACATTGGGATCCGCGAACTGATTGTTTTAAGTTTAATGTTCAGGTCAATTCTGAAAAATGCACTAAACGGGCAATCCTTTCTGAAATAGCTAGGATTTACGATCCGCTAGGATTTTTGTCCCCTCTGACCTTATACGCAAAACATTTAATTCAATTGCTATGGGTAGCTAATATTGGTTGGGACGAAACCCCACCTATTGATATTATTAATTCATGGAGACTTTTTATTCAAGAGCTACCTATAATAAAAGGTATTTCTTTTCCGCGTCACATTTTAGGTAATACTTGTACCATACAGGTGCATGGATTTGCTGACGCGAGTGAAACCGCGTATGCCGGTTGTGTTTATCTTCGCTTAACAAGTAGTGACGGAGAAATTCGTACTTACCTCGTTATAGCTAAAACTCGTGTGGCCCCTTTACGGGTTCGTCTAACAATACCCCGCCTCGAATTAATGGCTGCCTTATTATTATCAAAATTAATAGACAAAGTTCTTTCAATATACGGCAATCGGGTCGATATGGATAACGTGTATGCATGGTCTGATGCGTCGATCGTGCTAGCTTGGTTACACCAACCACCTCATACTTGGAAGACCTTCGTCTCCAACCGCACCAGTGATATCTTGTCTGTTGTGCCCGCATCTCGTTGGCGCCATGTCCGTTCTGCTGACAACCCCGCGGACGTGGCCTCGCGCGGTGCACTGCCCCACGCGCTACGCGCACACCCCCTGTGGTATCACGGCCCAGCTTGGTTACAACGACCTTCTCATGCATGGCCGTCTTTCAATGAACAATTTGATACCAATGAAGAGAAGCGTATTGTTTCATCAAACGCGTCTACGACGATTAATACAGATATTGAGATTATACAGCGTTATTCTTCGCTAGGTAAATTAGTACGAATCACCGCTTGGATAATTCGTTTCTACAAAAAATGCAAACATTTAACTAACCACCACTCAGATTATATAACGGTTCCAGAATATAATGAATCCTTGAAAAAACTCGTTCTTTTAGTGCAACAATCGGTTTTTACCGAAGATATAAATAAGATTTCAAAAGGGAATTTGCCTTCTCAATCATTAAGGCGTATTACACCATTTCTTCATAGTGACGGTTTGTTACGAGTCGGTGGTAGGATTCATAAGTCACACCGAGGCCCTTCTATTAGTGAAGGCACTGTTGTTATTGTACGCGACGACCACCTGCCGCCGCTGCAGTGGAAGCTGGCTCGCGTGCACGCGCTCCATCCCGGGACTGACAACGTCACCCGTGTGGTTACTCTCAAAATGAATAACAAATTTTTTAAGCGGCCAGTGGTTAAACTGTGTCCGCTACCTATTGAATAGAGTACTTTATACATATTTAAATCATAGTCATAGGTTAGGTTATATTTTATTTTGTTAAAAGTTATATACTTTTAAGGTGAGCGGGTTTATGTTCCGTACTGGAACAAATTAGTTTATAATTTTCTATATTAGGTGTGCACAAGACAACAAAACATATTTTACATACTTTTTACGTTAGAAATAGATTTATTTCATGTGGCTTATTTTCTCTAACACTACCTCGTTGATGCGGGAAACTGGCAACATTGACGTCTGACGTCTTACAACTACATCCGTTTTCCGCAAGTTAGTCTCTCTTTCTCAACACGCCGATGTGAGTGCACACGTTCGTATAAAAGTTACCAAATAAATTCCGAATCAAGTCTATTTCCCGAACAAAGTGAAAAAGGACTGAACCACATTTATCTATGGACCTATGGTGAAAAGTGTAAGCCTGTGCTGTGATTCATCAATAAACTCTCGAGAGTTCGAACGCCACCCCTGCCAGCCACGTGCCTGGTAAGTGTTTAAAGTTTAAATAAGTCACTCGCGGCTACAGATAGATTGAAACTGTATTCTCGCACACGGTAGTAATTTTTCCTTAGACATTAAAGAACGAAGACCGAAATCAATGATCCAAGCGAATGAATTGAATGAAAGGTCAGTTTAACTGTCATCTTAGATATGAAAAGGTCTTCATATCTGTCAATATTTTTACTCGACATTGGTGAAATAATTGTGGCAAACACGATTGAAGCCACCTAAATAAAAATTGAATTTTGAATCTGTCAATATTTACATATGTTTTGGTTTGTTTCAATTTTCCTTTAAGTGTACTTTACCGGTAACTAGCAAAGTCTGAATTCCCAAATGGACCATCCGACAACCGAATTTAGTTTTGGAAATTTTATAATGGAAAAATAATATATTTTTTATATTTTAATAATATAATTAACGTTGATCCAAGTAGATATTATTTAGAACTTCTAAGACTATTTGATCTATGATCCATTTAATATATTTACCTACATTTTAATTTTCTATCTATATTCAAACAAAATTTGAAAACAAAATGGCTACCGTTCGCACGACATCTTCAAATATCATCATATCGTCTGATCGTGACCACACGATATCATCCTTTGATATATATCATCATATCGACTGGTTTTCAATAGAAAAATATCGAACGGATGGAGTGAGAATAGCTCAAGTCAAATATCGATCAAAAAATATCACAAAAGTGATAAATATCGAAAGTGATATAATATCTACCGTGTGAGAATTGCCCTCCAGAGCGTCGAGTGAAGAGTTAAATTCCTCCAAATATTGCTGGTCTATGTTGATTTCTGTTTTTGCAGGTGGTTTTGGCGATTGTTAGTGGTCGCAATAGCGTGAGCTGTGCGTCGCCCTAAGTTACCGCCTCGTCTAAGCCACGGCATAGTCTAAAAAATAAAATTTGTCAATCCAAATAGGCTTAATTACGTCAAATTACCTTTGAAGCACAACTGCTTGGTAATACAGCAAATTGGTACGATACTATGCAAAAAATGAGCTTTGTTTTTATAATGTTAGTCTATTTAAAAAAGTTTTTAGTTAATAATAGAGCAAAACGGAGTCTAAATAGCTAAAACCTATTTTCTTTGAAAAAGGTTGGTTCAAGAAATTTTTCATTCTAAAAACTTTTGGGAAAAATAATTTAAATCTTTTTAATTGAAACAATTTTTTGATTTTCGGATATTTTAATCGCGTATTATTACATTATTTTTAAAGCCCGACGTTTCGAAAACTTTTCAGTTATCATGGTCACGGGAAGACTGAGGTGTTATTTGTCATTATACAGTACTATAAAATTATTAATACTAACTACCTTCACAAAATTTTAAGTAACATTTGCGTTTAATATTTGCTATGTACAAAAAGAGCTAATGTTATCTGGAGTCTTGCTAGTGTTCTTCCCTCGCTTGGTTGTGCTAATGATCGGGTTCCAAGCAGGTGGTAATTGCCAACCATCATCTCTATTGAAGTTTGGATGTTTCTTTATTTCAATAGACTCCCGTATCATTCTAGGTATCAATCAATGTAATAATACGCGATTAAAATATCCGAAAATCAAAAATTGTTTCAATTATAATGTGCAATCGTGAAAATCTTAGAAAATACTATGTTAAATCTTTTTGTTCATGAAAACCTCATGTGGGGATTATTACTAATAAATAAAGAATAAATAAAGGAAAGTGGCGATCGATAGTCTCTGCCTACCCCAATAGGAACTAACGGCGTGAGAATATGTATGTATGTATGTAAATAAAGGAAAGAAAAATTTTCGACACAGGCGGGGATTGAACCCGCGACCTTTATAAATCTCGAAAGGATAGAAGAATTTTGCACTGGCAGCCAACTGACACGGTAGCTCAGTTGGCAGAGCGTCCGGGGCGTTTACCCGAGGTCGCGGGTTCGATCCCCGCCTGTGTCGAAAATTTTGCTTTCCTTTATTTATTCTTTATTTATTTTGGGAAAAATGTTCTAGAACTTGAGTATTAGCGTTCAAAATGAAAATGAATGAATATGAAAAAAATCTATTACCACGCGCTGGCATTGTTTACGTAATTTTTCCATAGACTAACATTGTATTTTTTAAAGGTGATTGTTCCTCCGTGGTACTTCAGATTTTTATCAAAATTGACATAAACCATTTAGACATGGTCCTTGACCACCGTGCAAAATTTCAAGGTTCTGAGTTGAGCGGTTCGGGAGGAGTACGATCACAACGAAATGCAAAAGTCGGGGGTAAATGGAACTTCGCTCGCTACGCTTGCTACGCTACAAAAAGTTAAGCAAGTTTACCGATTCCACGGGGTAGCGCTATTCTAAGCCAACATGGAAGTTAAGTAAGGAAAAATTTAAAATAAATGTCAATAATGTGACTTCCATTTATTTATATTTTTACAATGGAACTCTAAATATGAAGTATTGTTTTGTAATTTTAATATGTATAATATCTTTAACCTTTTCAGTATTTTATTATTCAGACTCATTTTGGTGCTGCTCTTGGTAAGTAAAATATTTTTTTTATAATTTGGTCGCGAATATCTGAAATTTAAAACTATATTTACATCACATTGGGTCTATAGATATCTTTCACCATTTTACTGTCATCCATCCTCTCTATGCGCCCAAACCATCTCAACATTCCTTTTTCTATCTTTCTTACAATATCATCTTTTCGTGTCGTGTAGTGTCGGCTTAGAATAACACTACCCCATTTCTACCCATGGGTGATCGTAAGAGGCGACTAAGGGTATAGGGGCTTTTTAAGTGATTTTGGGCGATGTGGTTGGACACCCGTCGCCAAAAACGTTTATTATTATCATCTTTTCCCCAATCAACTTCCAAAAGTGGCTGAGGAATTTATCATTTCAAAGCTCTGGCTACCCCGTTAAGGGATTTATAGCCGTGAGGATGTGTGTGTGTCTGTGTGTATCATCTTTTACAATGTGGGAGGTAATGTTAGTAGAGAACGACCTCGAAGGACACGTTTAGATCAAATAGAAAATGTGCTCAAAAAGACAGGTGTCCGAAGTACGAAGAGTAAAAGAGCATGTATGAAAAGATTGATGGATGTAAACGAAGCTAGAGAGGTTCGTCAGGATCGTACGAAGTGGCGATCGATAGTCTCTGCCTACCCCAATGGGAACTAATGGCGTGAGTATATGTATGTATGTAGAGAAAGTGGTGTTAGTTACACTATTTATAACTCGAGAACGGATAAACCGATCTGGATGGATTTTTTTAAAAGGGTAGCTTAGAACCAGGAAAAAGATATAGGATATAAATCATCACTCTAAATATCAAAGGGGGTAAGCAGTGAAAAATATCCGGCATCCATGCGAAGCCGGGGCAGACCACTAGTTATTTACAAAGACTTTAAATTTATAGTAAGTATAGTTTAATATCTTTGGTCATTTATTAAACGAAATGTCTTTAATTTTTGTGTTTGCTATGAAATAAAATAAAGGGAATTTGAAGGGTTCTTGTATAATACCTATATTATACACATAATGTCTCGTTAACGTGCTGTGTAGTGTCGGCTTAGAATAGCACCAACCCAATTCTTCCGGTGGGTGTACGTAAAAGGCGACTAACGGTATTGGGGCTTTTAAGGGATTTTTGGGCGATGCGGTTGGAGACCCATCACCAACAACCTTTATTTTACCATCTTTTCCCCACTTAACTTTCCAAAAGTGGCTGACTCCAATGCACGTATAAGTTTGCTCCCCAAACCGAACTTAGACCACACCTTCCACAAATACTTGCTTACTACCCTATCATACGACTTCTCCAAATCAATGAAAGTAATAATAATAATATAAAAATAATAATCTTTATTTACTCCACATGAAAAAAGAAAAACGTCACAATTCTCAACATGATGATGTACATGAAAACTCTATACAATACAACAGTGACGTAGTGATTAATTGTGGCCTCACGCTAGGCAAATCCTGTGTTGTGAGAACCCTTTTTACGATTACCGTTACATTGTGGTTGCAGCTGTATCTTGACCAATATTTTACTTAAATACTAAATTAATTAGATATAATCTTATCATCTATAATAAACTTAAAGAACTAAATACATGAAAAATAGAATAAATATGTTATTGAATAGTGTAAGATAAGTAAATATATAAGCAATAATACATTATGAAAGGGAATATTACCATTTACCTTCTTTCTATATAATAAAGATATGTATATGTAATTTGATTATTGTGCGCTATTGTAAATTATTACTTCTGTTTCATCATATGTTAGATTGTCTAAGATGTTTAATATACTGTTTTTGACCTCAGTAACAGTTTTGTTTTTAAAGTCTGTTAACTTAGCAAATTTATTATAGATGTGAAACTTTAGGAAATTGTTTTGCCTACAAGCAAAAGCTGTTCTCACGCGAGGCATAGGTACTTGGTATACTCGTTTCTTTAATAATGAGTTGTAGGTAGCTGATGATATTACACTTTTATGAGCCTGTAGTATTAATTTCAGTACAAACAACTTCCTTATACTAAGCAATTTCCAGTCCGCATATAGTTGTGAAGTTGGGTATCGCTGTTTAACTTTAAGCATAACTTTTAAGATACCTCGTTGAGCTATTTCAGCTTCCCTTAATTTAGTTTTTGCGGCTCCTCCCCATATGGTGATTCCATACGTAATAACCGACTGACAAATAACTATATAAATAATTCTTAAAAGTTCTGGATCACAACAATGTCTGAGAGATTTCATGATATTAATCATTTTCCTAATTCTATTAGACAATGTGTGGATATGTTCCTCAAAAGATAGTCGCTGATCTAAAGTTATGCCTAGATATTTGATATTTGCAGTACTAGTTATACCCTGGCAGTCACAACTATTTACAAAGATATTAATATTGGAACATTTGTGCACTTTAATATTGGGCATTACATTAGGAGCTGTTCTTTTTGTTTTAAAAAATGTTACAAACTTAGTTTTTTCTATATTAAGTGACAATAAGTTTTCATCCAACCAATACCCTAGTTTAGTCATTTCTATTTCTGCTTTAATAAAAATGTTTGACCATGTAGTATCTCTAAAAACTATGGCTGTATCGTCTGCATAACAAAAAGAAGTGACGTCATTCATACTTTTATCTAAATCATTTATGTATATTATAAATAACGTTGGCCCCAATATGCTCCCTTGGGGAACACCGAAATCTATATTTTTTAAGTTTCTTGTGCTACTACCAACTTTGAGGCATTGTTTTCTTTGATTAAGATACGATTTCAGCCAGTCAAGAGCCGTACCTCTGATGCCATAATATTCTAGTTTTCTTATAAATATGTCACGTGAAATCGTATCAAATGCCTTTGCTAAATCTAAGAACACTGCTAAACAAACTTCACCATTGTCCAAGATTTGAGACACAAGTTTGGTGAGCTCGCTTACAGCATCTACAGCTGACTTACTTTTTCTAAATCCAAATTGATTTTTACTAAAAAGACCTTCCTGTTCTAAATAATTGGTTAATCTCTTATTTACAATTTTTTCCAGTATCTTTGACAATGATGGCAGTAAAGATATAGGTCTATAGTTTCCTGGCTCTTCTTTAGGTCCTGTCTTATGAATAGGACATATGCAGGCTATTTTCCAGGATTCTGGGAACTGACCGCTAGACAAGCTTTGGTTTATGATGTGTGTTATTGGTTTTAATAAGAATCTACCTATTTTTTTTAATATAGTCCCGGTTATACCATCGATGCCGCTTGATTATTTATTTTGTAGAGATCTAATAATTTCATGTACCTCTACCTCATCTGTAGGAGTAAGAAACAACGAATTGTTATGGCCGCCTGCTACAGATATCTTTGATGCTAAGGTGGCCTCTGATGTGGTAAGTCTCTGGAGGATTTTATCTGACAGTTTTTTTCCCAGCGATGCAAAATATTCATTACAGTAGTTGATAGATAATTCAGGTGTTGATTTGGATGTAAGTAGATCTTTGTTGGTATTATTTTTACTTTTACTATTGCAGATATCTTTAATAGTTGTCCATAGTCTTTTCGTGTTGTTGTTGTTCTGTTCTAGTTTTTTATTGTAGTAATTATTTTTTAAAGTGTGAAGTATATTAACCAAATAATTTCTGTAACGTTTATAGGTAATTTGGATTATCTCATTAAGGGGTTGTTTCTTGGCTTTTACGTGTAGTTGGTCTCGAACTTTCATACACTTTATTAAACCCGGAGTTATCCATTCTTTAAGATTATACTGTCTCTGACATTTTCTAATAATTGTTCTTTCTTTTTCTATCACACCAGTAATAGTGGATACAAATTTATTCGCAATTTCATCAACGTTAGTGTTGTTAAAAATGGGAGCCCAATCCATTTTACTAATAGTTTCTTCGATACTTTCCATATTATATTTAATATACTCTCTGCTACATTTTTCTATTTCTGGAGAGATCTTTATTCCCACACTAGCTATTTTATGGTCAGCTATGGATGTATCAGTGACGAACCCTACGGATGATTTTGAGTATTTAGAGGATATAAATATGTGGTCAAGACAAGCTAGATTTCTAGTTGGTTTATTGATAGTGGGGGTTAAGTTAAATTCAGATGTTAGAAACAGATATTCAGAAGATCGATTTGTATCTGTTTTAGATATAATATCAATATTTATGTCACCTGCCAGTATGATACACTCCTTATGCTTAACATTTTCCAGAACAGTGTGTAGCGATTTAAGAAACAAAGTTTAATCTTTAAAACTAGGAGATCGGTATATTCCTATTATTGAATATTTATTTGATATTTCTATAACAACGCAGTTCGCCTCTTGAAAGTCGGGTTCAGACACGGAAACGTCAAGCCCGCTTTTATAAAAAATTACTACCCCACTTGCCTTATTGTATGTCTTACTAGTTTGATAAGAGTTATACCCAGTTATTTTTTGTATAATTGAATTAGGGTTAAGCCAGCATTCTGTAAGAATAATAACATCATATTTTGTCTTAGTAGACGATAATAACACTAAAAATTTATCTAAGTTAGCTTCTATACTTCTTATGTTATAGGTCATTATATTAAACCTTAAATCTTCCCTAGTCAATGTCTCGCAATCCTGAATATTATCTGTTTCGTAACACTTTACCATATATAAGTTATCCAAATCTTGCATAATATCTTTACTAACCATTGGGAAGTTTGAATATGAATGTAAATTTGATAAAAAATTGGTTCGTTATAAGACTGTACGAGACGTTATGGCGAGACTGAAAACAAGACAGACATATGTTATCATAAAAGGACCAGTAATAATTAGCGCACATGATTAAAGTAAGATTGTGTGAACGTGTTAGTGTGTTTTTAAATAATATATGTACAATAATTCGATTAATATATGCGAATAAATAAATAGTAAAAAGTATACGATGAAAACAAAACAATAATGAGAAGAAAACCTCTTCCATTCTCTGAAGGAACTCACAAGACATTGGATGTTGCCTACCGTGCGCAGAGAAATCAATCGCGTCACTACTAAAGTTAACTAGCAATTTTCTCTGTATGAACAGTCGTAGATCCAACTTTTTGTTCCAGCTCTTGTTCGTTTCGTATTCTAATTGCAGGTGCTTTTTCCACTTTGCGCACGTAGATGGCCCCATCCTTAGTCCAACAATAACGAAAAAGATGTAGTTTGGCATGTGCTCTTGTTTCGCGAAATAACCACCTTGTCTTTTAAGTTAGTCTTTCATTTACAAAGATTTTATTAGAAGTTCCATGAACAATATCATTGGAATTAGTATTGGGTCTTGTCTTTGCTGCTTTGAGTAGATGTTCGCGTTTAGTTCTTCTATTAAATCTTACCACAATAGGACGGGAAAATTTTGTTACTGCGTTGTTTGCACCTTTTAGCTGACGAGGGCCAACTCTCGTGACATCTTCCAAGTCGTTTTCACAAATGTCCGCACCTAACTTTTTAGCAGTGAGAAGTACAACATGATATATGTTTTCATTCTCTATCTCTGGTACCCCTATTATTTCCACCTCATTCCTCAGGTTGTGTTGGCCTTGTTCTTCAACAAACTCAAAAGTGCAATACACTTTTTGGTTTTTTGCCAAAAATTTCTCTGTGATGCACCTTAAGCAGAAGACTTGATTGATACATCCCATTCCCTTCCTAAATCCTGCTCGTACATCCCAAATTTTTTCATCCGTTTCTTTAATCACCCTTTCGATCAGCACTTTCGCATACAATTTGCCGACAACACTGAGTAGGCTGATACCACGGTAGTTTTTTGCTTCTTGGTGTGACTATATAATATATAAATAAGTTTAATTACGTAATTATATTGACATGTGAAAGACCAATCTTTATTTTACAATCATTTATCTATTTAACTTCCAAAACTTGCTGATATTTTTAATTCCAAGCTCTAGCTATCGTTTACTGGCATTTACACAGCCTTAATTATATGTATGTATGTTATTACAAGATAAATATTAGTTATAAGTTCCTTTTTTCAGATCCAATAATACTATAAGACCATGTCTGAAGATGCTGCCGCGAGGATCGAGAAAGATGCCCTGCATCGAATGCTGGCGATTCAGAAGGTCGAGCTGCTTGGCGATTCGGCGATTCAGCGATACATGGAAGATGCTACTTTCCTAATCACTGGAGGCACTGGGTTTATTGGGAAACAGCTTATTGAGAAGTTGTTGAGGTTAATTTTGTTAATATATAATAAAACATAAACATAAACGTTCACGCCGTTTATCCCCGAAGGGGTTGGCAGAGGTACCAATACTCCTAAACTCACATGGCAAGCGCCACCTAGTTTCCAGAGAAGGTACCCACGTTTTGCTTAGACAGTGTACTCACGTGATAGGGGGCAGGCCTATCGCCGTTTTGTACGAATACACTGTCACATGACTAAGTACAACTCAGCCATGTGGGTTTCCTCACGATGTTTTCCCTCACCGTTAGCAACCATGATAAATTAACCACACATATGACTTAAGAAAAGACAAATTGGTGTAGGCCCGTCCCAGGATTGGAACTCACGCCCTTCTGTTTTTCGGGCGGGTGTTCTACCCACTGGACTATCATGTCACTGTTAATATATATACATATATATATATATATACACGCAAATTCGAAAAACCCTAAAAAGATTAGCTTCGGTCTTCACGTTCTAATTTGATGAGCTTTGGTAGCTTGTTAGTAAAACTTCAACATACTCACGGCTATATATCCCAGGAAGGGGTAGCCAGAGCTAAAGAATTAGAAATTCCTCAGCCACTTTTGGAAATTTGAGTGGGGAAAAGATAGTAAAAATAAAGGTTGTTGGTGATAGGTCGCCAACCGAACCCCCAAAAAATCCCTTAATACTATAATCCTCTTAAGTACATCCACCGGAAGAAATGGGGTAGTGCTATTCTAACCGACACTACACGGCAAATGGTTTTTCAAACCCGTGTATTTGAGTTTCCAATACTCATGACAATAAATATCAAAATGGATAGCATAGCATTCATCATCATCACCATCAGTCAGTAAACATCCAATGCTGGACATAGGCCTCTCCAAGAATCTCCACAACGACTGGTCCTGTGCTGCCCTTATCCATCGGCTACCCTTGTGGGAGGCCCAACCACCCTGCGTCGTCCGGTACGTAGCCGCCACTCTAGAACCCCAACGGCCGTCGTTTCTGCAGAGCATTTGAATCAGAAACTCCTCAGTAAGTTTAGTAAGTAGAATGTGGCACTGGTTCTAAAAAAAAAATCAGCTATACCACCCGATAATTGCTTAAATTCTCAAAATCCGAAATCGTCTCGCAGGTAATCTGCGGATAGAAATAGTTGGACTGAATCAGGCGTTACATTGCGGAAATCCATGGCAATACTAATATTAATAAGTTTCTGCGCTTAATTCCGCTAAATACCTTCAGTCTTCATGCAATCCAGTGACACTCGGTGGTCAGCTGCCGAACTGTTTACTGCTCGATAATAACTCGCATTTTTGTGGTTGCCTGTGGTTTTCGCTTGCGGGTGTGTGTGTGGTGCATAGTCTGCTTTTCGATTTCTTGTAAGTGGGAGGGTAAACGGTGCAGAGTGCATGTTGCATGAAGAATGCAGCTATTTAGCGGCATTAAGCCGAGAAACTTATTAATATTAGGATAGAAACATTGCAATGCTATTTGAAGTTGTATCTACACAACTAATACCTGTGTCTTAAAGCATAATTCTCACGTTATGTGATTGGTTTTTTGTGATGGACAATTTATTTTAATTATGTCAAACTAGCACTTGGTTTGGTCGCATAGAAAATCTTTTATAAAGTAAAAACATGTTTATAAACTTAAATTGTACAAACTATATTTTGAAAAAATGAACAAATGTGAATGTAAAGAGTTTCTTTGTTGCTTCTTCTCTTTACCAACACCTTCCGAAGCAACGGATTAATGATACTTACTTACTTACTTACTTATACTCACGCCCATTATTCCCATTGGGGTAGGCAGAGACTATCGATCGCCACTTCGTACGATCTTGACAAACCTCTCTAGCTTCGTTTACATCCATCAATCTTTTCATACATGCTCTTTTATTCTTCTCACTTCGGACCCCCGCTTTAATGATAAATTTAAAATTTTGACGTTCAAAAAATGTTAGTATTTAACTTTATTTTGAAAAATAAACATTTCGACTTTTTTTTTATTTTGTTAATTCTTTTGTACTAGAGATCGCCTGCTGATCGAAAATTGTGATCCTAAAATTTTAGAAATTAGTTTGAGTCTTATTTGCTCAATTTTGTGATCAGATTTATATTTACTTTATTGGTTTTTAGATCCTGTCCAGGAATCAAAAAGGTGTACATGCTAGTGAGACCTAAAAAGGGAAAGACTATACAAGAGAGACTGGAAGAGCAGTTTCAAGATCCAGTAAGTTGTATTTTTAACATACATACATACATATACTCACGGCTATAATTCCCTAGAAAGGGTAGCCAGAGCCAAGGAATTATAAATTACTCAACCACTTTTGAAAAATGAGTGGGAAAAAGGCGGTTAAATAAAGGGTTTTGGTGATGGGTCTCCAACCACATCGCCCAAAAATCCAATAAAAAGCCCCAATACCATTAGTCGCCTCTTACGACACCCGTTGGTAGAAAGGGGTAGCGACATTCTAACGGCACTACACGGCAATTATTTTATTTTTAATTACTTGCTATATTCTGTGACGAGTCATAGTCAAACTTTTTTCAGTAAAAATGTTAGAAATTCTGTTCTATACGTTTAATGCTTAACTGGTATGCTGTCACTAATAAATAAAGGCAAGAAAAATTTCGACGCAGGTGGGAATCGAACGCGCGACCTCGGGTATACGCCCCCGTTCTGAAACTTTATTTTTATTATTTCAGCTTTATTACAAACTGCGCGAAGTATATCCAAGTTTTAATGAGAAAATAATTGCAGTCGATGGAGACGTCACACAAATCAAAGTTGGGATTAACCATAAAGTTTGGCAACGCATCAAACATGAGGTAAACTAACACATGCATACATTTACTCAAGACCATAAATCTCAAAAAGAGGCCAGAGCTTCAGAGCTAGTAACTCCTCCGCCACACTTGGAATTTGATAGGGAACAAGATGGTAGATATAAAGTACATACCTACATACATACATCCATATACTCACGCCATTAGTTCCCATTGGGGTAGGCAGAGACTATTGATCGCCACTTTGTACGATCCTGACAAACATCTCTAGCTTCGTTCACATCCATCAATCTTTTCATACATGCTCTTTTATTCTTCATACTTCGGACGCCAACCTTTTTTTTTTAAGGACAATATATATGGCGACTAAGCCGGCACTACACGGCAATTTAAGAAGATCATAGAAAGCGAAAACATATCACAGTGCTCTTAAACAAAAGTACACTGCCATAGCTATATTCATTTCATAGACAACATAAACATAAAAGTTCACGCCGTTTATCCCCGAAGGGGTTGGCAGAAGTACTAATACTTCTGAACTCACATCTCAGCGCCATCGAGTGTCCAGAGAAGGTATCCACGTTTTACTTGGACAGTGTACTCACGTGATAGGGGGCAGGCCTATCGACGTTGTGTACGAATACACTATCATGTGGGTTTCCTCACGAAGTTTTCCCTCATCGTTAACAACCATGATAAATTATCCACACATATGACTTTTAGAAAAGACAAAATGGTGTAGACCTTGTCCCGGGATTTGAACTCACGCCCTTCTGTTTTCGGGTGGGTGTTCTACCCATTGGACTATCATGTCGTTATTAACTTATCAATACATAGTATAAAACAAAGTCGCTTTCGCTGTATGTCCGTATGTATGCTTAGATCTTTAAAACTACGCAACGGATTTTGATGCGGTTTTTTTTAAAAGATAGAGTTATTCTTAAGGAAGGTTTGTATGTATAATAAATGCATAATATAGTAGAGAAACACTGATAAATTTAAAGATTTCTTATGTGATGTCGTAAATAAGCACGTTTTTTTGCGCTTATATTGCAAACGCTGGCTGAACCCTACGAGATAGACCAAAATAATGTACTACAGTATTGTTCACCTTAAAAAGTTCAACAAAAAAGTCCGCGATGGTATATGTCTATCTCTTAGGGATAACCCAGCATAACCATTTTTATTCTTTACTAAAAAATGGTTATTTACGAAGTGATTTTAATCAATACAGCATTAATCCTTATCCAATTAAGTACCTTAAATAAATTGTGCATTTATTATTGATCAATATGCTTTTTACAGCATGTAATTTAAGTGAATGTTACCGAAGATATTACAAATTTAAAATGCAGGGTCGTAGTTGTTTACGCCGGGCGGCGGCGCGTGCCTATAAATAGCGCGTCGATGGAACGCGCTTCGCCTCCTATCCGACTTAGCTTAGGTACACTCCTTTGCCACGCCAGGGCGGCCTTCAGCCGCCCGGCACAACATATTAAGGTGAAACCGCATAGGCCGCAGGGCCAGCAGCACCGAACCGGTGGGGTTTTAGTCGGTAAAAGTCCGTCATACCCCCGTCGCTCGAGAGAGCGGATCCTATGAGGATTTCCCCACCGGTAAACAAAAAAAAAAAACGCGCTTCGCCTTATAGCACTTTATGATTTGCAGCGATCGCACGCGTTTATCGGAGCTCTCTAGCGAGGAAAATATCAAGAATTAATTAAACTGAATAGAATAAGTATCTTTTGTTGTTGATTATCTTTTAATTTTTATTATTATACTAGTGAATCGTCCCAGCTTCGCACGGGTAGCGTTGTTTTTTTAATCTTCAGTCACTGCTCAAGCATTGTGAAATTCAGCGCAATGTTTTCAATTTATTAAATTTATAGCACTCCCTAAACAGTGTAGTTTGGTGATGTTGAATGCGCTTTAATGAACGGTTCAGTATTTCCGTTTAATAGCAAACTTTGGAATAAAACGCTATAAAGTATATATAACAATCTAAAAAATAAATCATTACGTGCTGTAGGATGCAACTACTGGCGCCATCTAGTATGTTATATGTAAATTAGTAAAGATTTGGTTTTGGTCACGGGCGCGATGGATTATTTTATGTATAATTTCGGTGTTTCTCTACCGATTTCTATGATTCTTTTTTTATTGAATAGGTAATAATGTTACCTTTTTTAAATTAGGGATGAATGAGAGGTTTACAAACGTAAGAGTAAACAAATATAATCAGAATGTTCCGAACTGCTAAGCTATCAGGAATTACACGTGTTATTGTGAGTCAACCGTAAAAGATAGACATAAACTCATAAACTATTGAGGATTTTTTTTTAGATAATTTTATGAAGAATATTTCCGTCATACATAATTTCTATGTAAGTTTAACCATTAAGGCTGCACACGCGATGGAAGCTTAAAAAATGGAGTAACTTCTCCCGTTTTCCCAAAATTTCCCAAAATTCCCCTTTATTACTCGGTTGAAAAGTGTACAAAAACCTGCCCAGAAGTATGAAGAATAATTGTACCAAGTTTCGTTAAAATCCGTCGAGTAGTTTTTGTTTCCATAAGGAACATACAAACCGACAGACAGACAGACAGACAGACAGACAGACAGACAAAAATTTTACTGATTGCATTTTTGGCATCAGTATCGATCCCTAATCACAACCTGATAGTTATTTTGAAAATATATTTCATGTACAGAATTGACCTCTCTACAGATTTATTATAAGTATAGATTAGTAGTATTGTAAAACATTAGGTTATATAGGATTAGCTTAAAACCATATTTCTTGGTATTTCTTCCATTAAGACTTTGATTTGAATTTAGAGTTAAGACAATTTAGTATTATGGCGAGCATTTTCAATTATTGAAAATTATAGTTAAGTTCATAGAAGAACTGAATAGAATAGGTATATTTTGTTGTTGATAATCTTTTGTTTTTAGTCGAACGAATAGTAAGTTAATATTTTTTACTCCAGCACTAACCAAAAGGACATTCTGTAGTAGGTATATTTTATTTTGCATTGCACCCGTGCGAAGCCGGGGCGGGTCGCT
The DNA here is from genome assembly GCA_963576735.1 of Bedellia somnulentella. NCBI lineage: Eukaryota > Metazoa > Arthropoda > Insecta > Lepidoptera > Bedelliidae > Bedellia > Bedellia somnulentella. The sequence continues at coordinate 8,963,846 of OY755199.1, read as the reverse complement.
AGTAACTAAATAAAAATGAAACGAAGAAATATCAATATCCGTAAATGATTCAGTTCAGATATACTCACGGCTATAAATCCCTTAACGGGGTAGCCAGAGCTTTGGAATGAAAAATTCCTCAGCCACTTTTGGAAGTTTATTGGGAAAAGATGGTTATAATAAATGTTTTTGGTGACGGGCCTCTAATCACATCGCCCAAAAATCACTTAAAAAGCCCCCTATACCCTTAGTCGCCTCTTACAATCACCCACGGGTAGAAATGGGGTAGTGTTATTCTAAGCCGACACTACACGACCATTATGCGCAAAATAGCCGCTTCGTTGCTCTGCAGGGTGCGGAGCAGCCCTAACTCCATCCTGAGGACCATAGCAGGGCGCTACAACTCCCCAATAATTACATCAAAAGCCATTCATCATAAAGTAATTACATCAAAAGCCATTCAATTTATAGAGTTAGAGCTTCCCTGTAAACAATATTTGACGTTGTTGTATTTTGGGGCAGCAAAATAAATTGATGTTCAGGAGCTCCCACCCGCGACAGGCCAACGTACAGTTGACCGTGAGTAAAACAATTCTTTCGCAGGTCAATCCCTACTAATTTGAAGGTTTGGCCTTGGGACTTATTAATTGTTAAAGCAAAAGATGTTTTAACCGGAAATTGTAGCCGTTTAAATGGAATTGGCAGATCAGTTGGGATCATCGGTATCCTCGGTATATGAGCTAATTGACCGGCTGCTGGGCCTGTGATAATAGTCGCTACAATTAAATTTTGCTTTAACTCTTTGATAAGCAGCCTCCCGTACCCCTTCGTGACGCCTGCAACAACTTACTATGCATAGCTAATCGAGCGGAGTTTTATCTATTTTTTTAATTCGAGATAATTTTCGAATGGAATGTTCAAATCGAATAATTCAAAAAGTAATATAAGGGTATTGAAGTAGTCTGAAATGATATATACGATGATATATACGTTTTTTTATAAGGATTAGATAGGTACAATTAAAGAGCCTTTTCTAAAGCAGGATTTTAATTTAATTTTTAAATAATTTTATATAATGACGCTTGTTGTGAGATAACTATAATAGTTAGAGACATGCTGTCGGGGCATTTTTTTTAGATAATGATATGTTCTATAAAATTGTAGTACATAATTTTATTCTATTGTCAATAGTTTTCGCAGCGCACGCGATGTAAGAATTTTTTTTGGTATTTCTTTAACACCTTGGGTTACATTTTTGAAGTTTACGTAAGGATGCCTAATTTTTTTGAAAATGAAATATAACCTATATCACTCGGGAATAGTGTAGCATCAAAACAGTGAAAGAATTTTTCAAATCCGTCTAGTAGTTTTGGAGCCTATTCAATTCAAACAAACAAACAAACAAAAAATCAAACCTTTCCTCTTTATATATTTTTGCTGTTTAGTGTCGGTTTAGAATAGCACTACCCCATTTCTTCCGGTGGGTGTACGTAAGAGGCGACTAATGATATTGGGGCTATTAAGGGATTTTGGGCGATGCGGTTGGAGACCCATCACCAACAACCTTTACTTTACCATCTTTTCCCCACTCAAGCTTCCAAAAGTGGCTGAGGAATTTCTAATTCCTTAGCTCTGGCTACCCCTTCTAGGGATTTATAGCCGTGAGTATATGTATGTATGTTAAGCGAAGCAAATGTATGACCAACAAAGGTCAGAAGATTGAATCAACCAATCAGGATGTAGGGATTTTCACAATTAGTTTTTAGCGGATTATTTACCATTACTACGTTTGGTGTCCGCTCTATTTATTTAAGTTCTCTATGGGTTAGGTCTATAAGTACATACATACATATACTCACGGCTGTAAATCCCTAGAAGGGGTAGCCAGAGCTAAGGAATTAGAAATTCCTCAGCCACTTTTGAAAATTTTAGTGGGAAAAGATGGTAATGTAAAGGTTGTTGGTGATGGGTCTCCAACCGCATCGCCCAAAAATCTATTAAAAAGCCCCAATATCCTTAGTCGCCTCTTACGTACACTCACGGATAGAAATGGGGTAGTGCTATTCTAAGCCGACACTATAAGTATATGTCTAAAGTACTGGAAGTAATATTGCGAGGCATGATTATCAAGGCGTTTTTATAAATTAATTGCTGAGCTGTATTGCTAATATCTCTATGTTCCTTAAATTACAGATAAACTACATCATCCACACAGCAGCGACCGTTCGCTTCGACGAATCATTAAAAACGGTCATAATCACAAATGTCCGCGGTACAAGAGAAATGACATCACTAGCTATGGAGTGCCCGAATTTGAAATCCTTTGTGTACATCTCAACGGCGTACGCTCATTGCAATAGGACTGAGGTGAAAGAGGAGTTTTATGAAAGTCCTCTGGATCCTGAGGTAGCCATAAAGATGGTTGAGAGCCTTGGTGATGATAAGATCAATGAGATCACGGAAAGGTTGGTAGTTTTTTTATGTCCCAATTTATAATTGAAATTATAGCGCGGAAATTACACTGGTAATACAGTGTATGCGTCCCAATCGAAGATAGGCCTGCGTCTATCACGTGAGTACACTGTCCAAGCAAAACGTGGGCACTCTGAACACCAGGTGACGTAGTCACTTGATGTTTAGAAGTATTAGTAACTCTGCCAACTACGGTGATCGAACCACTGTGAGTGAACGCTTTAGTCTTGATATAAAGGTTTAGTATGGCGATAGTTGCAGTAGGACCTAGGGTACAAGCAGTGGATCAACGGTCTTTGTCTTTGTAGAGTGCTCACGCTAACTGAATAAAGAAAGACTAGTGGGTAACCCTGGCGCGACTACGTCGCGTCCTATAAAATGAGTTTATTTTGAAATTTTTCGACCAATCACAGCGCAGCTCTTTTGAATTTCTAGAGAATTGTTCTGATTGGCCGGTTTGAAAAAAATCCGACCAATCACAGCGCATCTCTGATCGACTAAAGTTTGCGCGCGCTTATGACACTCAAGCAAAGTCTATGGGCCAAAATCGAAACTTTGAAATTGTGTAACAATTAACTTAATCCAGTTACATCAGATGTCTGAATTTTGTGCACACCACGGCCACGAACCGTACAAAACGATACCTGAACCAAATTTCTAGCTTAACTCATCGCGTCATAGGCTTCCGGGCAAGAAAGAGGCTTACAGAAATAATATATTAAGATAATATATAAAGATTCTAGGCATCCATATATTATACAGACGGCTATTAATCCCAAAAAGGGGAAGCCATATCTTCAAAACTAGGAACTTCTCAGCCACATTTAGAAGTTGACAGGGGACAAGATAGAAGAAATAAAGTATCGTTGGTGATGGGTCTCCAACCACATCGCCGATAAACCACTTATAGAAGCCCCATACACGTAGTCGCCCCTTACGACACCCGTGGGTAGAAAGGGGTAGTGACATTCTAAACTGGCACATCGCGGCTATTTTAAAATTATAATAAAGTATGAAAAATAAAAGAATGTATGAAAAGATTGATGGATGTACATGAAGCTAGAGAGGTTTGTCAGGATCGTACGAAGTGGCGATCGATAGTCTCTGCTAGCCCAATGGGAACTAATGGCGTGAGTATATGTATGTATAATAACATAAACATATAACATAAACATAAACGTTCACGCCGAATATCCCCGAAGGGGTAGGCAGAGGTACTAATACTTCTGAACATCACGTGACTTAGTCACCCGGTGTTCAGAGTACCCACGTTTTGCATGGACAGTGTACTCACGTGATAAGGGGCAGACCTATCACCGTTTAATAAAAATATATGTATAATTAAAAGTGACTTATTCTTTATTTCTTTTTTACAGTTTGATAAAAGGCTGGCCCAACACTTATACGTTTTCAAAGGCTCTATCAGAGAAGATCGTTAAGAAAGCATCATCTAGTTTACCCATCTGCGTCATACGACCTCCTATTGGTAAAATATCACATAAACTACTTACTTATACTCACGCCATTAATTTCTATTAAGTTTTTAAAATTATGTGGAAACAGCAAAGATATACTGGCCAGTACACCCTGCTGTGTACCAACTTATAATGTGTATCTATGCCTAACTCGAAAAACATTTACACTCCGCGGTGTAGGAATATGAGTGAGACGCAGCTATGTGCGAGTGAGTCCGCAGTAGTGTGCGCTCTAACATGACTCCCACAATTAAATTTTTAAAAGAGCTCTTTTTTCATCTCACACTTACATTTGTATAGTTTGGCATATTTAATCTCAAATATTCATAGCTGGGGGATACCTAATTCCCTAGCTCTGGCTACCCCTTCTAGAAATATGTAGCCGTGAGTGAATGTATGTATATTTATAGAAAAAGTCCTTTAACTATTTAAAAATACAGTGTTTTATAAAACACAGTGTAAAATACAGTGTTTTGTTGTGTAGTGTCGGCTTAGAATAGCACTACCCCATTTCTTCCGGTGGGTGAACGTAAAAGGCGACTAACAGTTGGGGCTATTAAGGATTATTAGGGCGATGCGGTTGGAGACCCATCACCAACAACCTTTATTTTACCATCTTTTCCCCACGCAACTTCCAAAAGTGGCTGAGGAATTTTTAATTCTTTAGCTCTGGCTACCCCTTCTAGGGAATTATAGCCGTGAGTATATGCATGCATGTATATGCATGTTTTATAAAACCGTACAAGGATTATTACTAATAAATAAAGGAAAGAAAAACTTCGACACAGGCGGGGATCGAACCCGCGACCTCGGGTGAACGCCCCGACGCCACCGGCGTTCACCCGAAGTCGCGGGTTCGATCCCCGCCTGTGTCGAAATTTTTCTTTCCTTTATTTATTCTTTATTTATTAGTAACTAGCTTTTTGCCCGCGACTTCGTCCGCGTAGACTTCATTTTTTGCATCCGGTTTACATTCAAAATACCGAAACACTATCTCAACTTCTCTTTTTATATTTAAATGATTTTCAAGTGATTGTTGGGCGATGCAGTTGGTGACCCATCACTAATTACCTTTATTTAACTACCTTTTCCCTAGTCTATTTCCAAAAGTGAATGAAGAATTACTTTCTCTGAAGCAATGACTACCCAATTATGGAATTTATGGCCGTTGGTACATACTCATGTCATGAATGATTGATAGATGAATTTCATAAATTCAATCGCACCAAGTGAACTGAGTACTGACACACTGACACTGAGTACAAATACGAATAGTAGTTTGGCAATTCGGCGGCGGCGCCGGCGGCCCGATGCTTTTATTAGACATATTTTTTTTTTTTTTGTGTTTATCGGTGGGGAAATCCTCATAGGATCCCCCGTATGTCGGACTTTTACCGACTAAAACCCCACCGGTTCGGTGCTGCTGGCCCTGCGGCCTGTGCGGCGTCACCATGACTTTGTGTTTCAGCTGAAAGGTTGAAGGTTGCGCTGCTAAAATCCACAAAGTGAGGATGTCGAGAAGTTTTCGGCCCCTGGCTAAAGCGTTAGATATCATTCCACTTCTTAAACAGTATCTTAAAAATACATCGTTACCACTTTTTAAAAAATACCCAGCACCATCTCTTGCATACCTCGAGAACTAAATATTACCTTGTTTTAAACAGCACACAGCGCAAGTAAACAATATTTTTGTTATCCCTCGGGAATATCATTTTTCCGAGATAAAAGTACTCTATTATTTAATCTGGACTTCTACCTTTATGTCTGCAAAATTTCAAAGCAATCGGTTCAGTAGTTGCGGCGTGAAAGCGTCACAAATAAACAAACAAACAAACTCACTTTCCCATTTATAATATTAGTATAGATAATCCCCACATGAGGTTTTCATGAACAAAAAGATTTAAATTACCGTACAAGGACTTAAGAAGGTCCTTTTTTCTGTTTCAGTTTGCCCTACATACAGCGAACCAATGCCTGGTTGGCTAGATACGAGCAATATTTACGGGCCCAGTAGTGTAAGTAAAATATAATTACAAAATTCATCACTGAATTATAGACTCGGAATAAATCAATCTTAAGAAAGACATATACAGATGGCAAACATTGATGTACACAGTTTAAATTCTCACTTTATAGTAACTTAAAAAAAAAGTTTTATTTCATTAATTTACAAAAGAGCAATATTATAATATACATCTAAAACTAAGCTCAATGAAAAGAGAACTAACATTATGAAGATATGAATGTTTTAATTAAATAAAGGATAAACAAAGGAAAGAAAGAAAGGAGGTAGCGGGTTCGATTCCCGCCGGTGGCGAAATTTATCTTTCCTTTGTTTATCCTTTATTTATTACCAGCTTTTTGCCCGCGACTTCGTCTGCGTGGACTTCGTTTTTTGCATCCGGTTTACATTCAAAATACCGAAACACTATCTCAACTTCTGTTTTTTATATTTATATTTCCGCGGGCGTTGTAAAGGATATAAAGGACATTGAAGCTTTTCAAGTGATTGTTGGACGATGCAGATTATGAAGATACATAACAATTTGACAGATTTGTGTAGAAGCTGTGTCGGCTTAGAATAGCACTACCCCATTTCTTCCGGTGGGTGTACGTAAGAGGTGACTAACGGACTTGGGGCTTTTTAAGAGATTTTTGGGCGATGCGGTTGGAGACCCATCACCAACAACCTTTATTCTACCATCTTTTCCCCACTCAACTTCCAAAAGTGTCTGTGGAATTTCTAATTCCTCAGCTCTGGCTCCCCCTTCTAGTGATTTATAGTCGTGAGTATATGTATGTATGTATGTTGACAGATTTGTAAAAATTTGTTATATGTAGTGTATGCTTAGAGTTCTGTAAAGTATCGACGTAGAATAAAACTACACCATTTCTATTCGTGGGTGTTCGTATGGGTTGACTAAGGGTATTTGAGCTTTTCAAGTGATTTTGGGCGATGCGGTTGGAAACCCATCACCAACAACCTTTATTATACCATCTTTCCCCACACAACTTCCAAAGATGGCTAAATATTTTTTTATTCTGAAGCTCTGGCTACCCCTTCTAGGTATTTATAGCTGTGAGTAAATGAACATACACACATACATATACTCACGCCATTAATTCCCATTGGGGTAGACAGAGACTATCGATCGCCACTTCGTACGATCCTGACAAACCTCTCTAGCTTCGTTTACATCCATCAATCTTTTCATACATGCTCTTTTGTTCTTCATACTTCGGATGCCAGCCTTTTTAGTGAGTAAATGTATGTATATGTGAAACGAAAATTGAAAAATGCAAAATATAAAACGACATGACATTCTTTTTATATAAATATTCGTCTAAGACTTCGTATAATTTTTACTTTATAGTATTTTATTTATATTTAAGAAAAAAAATTACATACACAATAAATATATTATAAATTTTCACTTTAATACTTTCAGGCAATCCTGGGCCCCGGTATCGGAGTGATCCATGTGATGCGCGTCCACACTGACACCCCATTCGACATAGTACCCTTAGATTTCGTGAACAACCTGATCATCGTTTCGGCGTATGAGACAGCGAGAGAGAGGAGGTCTGAGGCGACGATCTATTCGCTTTCTAGGCAACGGAATCCTGCTTATTGGCGTAAGTGTTAATATACATACATCATGCATATACTCACGGCTATAAATCTCTAGAAGGGGTAGCCAGAGCTAAGGAATTAGAAATTCCTCAGCCACTTTTGAAAAGTTGCGTGGGGAAAAGATTGTAATATAAAGGTTGTTGGTGATGGGTCTTCAACCGCATCGCCCAAAAATCCCTTAAAGCTCCAATACCGTTAGTTGCCTCTTACGTACACCGATTGGAAGAAATGGGGTAGTGCTATTCTAAGCCGGGACTACACAGCAAGTGTGAATACATACATACATACATATTCTCACGCCGTTAGTTCCCATTGGGGTAGGCAGAGACTATTGATCGCCACTTTGTACGATCCTGGCACACCTCTCTGGCTTCGTTTACATCCATCAATCTTTTCATACATGCTCTTTTATTCTTCATACTGCGGACACCTGCCTTTTTGAGCACATTTTCTATTTGATCCAAATGTGTCCCCCGAGGTCGTCCTCTACTAACATTACCTTCCACATTGGCTCTATATATCTCTTTCACCAATTTACTGTCATCCATTCTCTCTATGTGCCCAAACCATCTCAACATTCCTTTTCCTATCTTTCTTACAATATCATCTTTTACACCACACCTTTCACGAATAACATCATTCCTCACCCGATCTCATAACCTTACATTACACACTTTTCTGAGGGATCTCATTTCTACTGCATTCACTCTACTTTCATGCTTCTTCTGCCACACCCAACATTCACTGCCATACATAAGCGTAGGAACGAGGACAGCATCATGCACAGCCATTCGGGCCTTTTCAGACACCGACTGACTAGACATTAGACTATCCAGTGCGCCATTTACCACATTACCCTTTTTCACTCTTCTCTCGATATACATACATACATACATACTAGTGTGAATATAGAGAGAAATTGATGATATGAGATTAAAAAATGATATAATTAAGGGGTGACAGTCGTGATAGATAGTAGACAGTAGAATGGGTGGAACGACCGCCTGTTAATAAAGACAGGCGTGAGTTGAAATCCTAGGTTGGGTCTACACTAATTTGATTGGAATTTACTCCTATAACTTTATACTTTGCTGTGTAGTGTCGGCTTAGAATAACACTACCCCATTTCTGCCGGTGGGTGTACGTAAGAGGCGACTAACGGTATTGGGGATTTAAGGGATTTTTGGGCGATGCGGTTTGAGACCCATCACCAACCACCTATATTTTGCCATCTTTTCCCCACTCATCTTTCCAAAAGTGGCTGAGGAACTTCTAGTTTCTTAGTTCTGGTTATCCTTTCTTGGGATTTATAGCCGTGAGTATATGTATGTATGTATGTTACTCGTTTACCGAAGTGAGAAAAATAAAGGAGCATTTTTGAAAAGAATGAGGATTATAGACAGATCCCGAGAGGTTTGCCAGGATTGCGCAAAGTGGCGATTAAAAGTCGTGGCTTAAGTAAATGTATGTATGTATACACATATAATCTATATATGTGTATACATACATATATAGGTACTCACGGCTATAAATCCCTAGAAGGGCTAACCAGAGCTAAGGAATTAGAAATTCCTCAGCCACTTTTGAAAGATGGTAAAATAAAGGTTGTTGGTGATGGATCTCCAACCGGGATGTATAGCCGTAAGTACATGTAAGTATGTATAATCCTTTTTTAACCTGCTTTGTTTATTTATTGGTTTACATAATCATTAATATCGAAGAAATATTATTTTACAGGTGATGCCCAAGTATTTCTGGATTCGGAAGCGCGCAACCTGGTTACACCGATGGCAATTTGGTACTGCTTCTGTTTTTGTGTTGCCAACAAATTTCTTTTCCTGGTTCTCTGCATATTTCTTCATTTCATACCAGCTCTGATGATTGATATTCTTCTTGCTATGATTGGAAATAAGATAAGGTATTGGAAAAATATATTATTATGTTTTTTGACCATTTGTGAAAAACTGTGGGTGATCGTATGGGGCGACATAGGCTCTTTTTAAGTGATTTTTCCCGTCACCAACAACTATTATTATTACCATCTTGTCCCTACTTAACTTTCAAATGTGGCAGAGAAATTTCTCATTCCAGAACTCTGGCCCGTTTTGGGATTTTCTGCCGTGAGTATATGTATGTATGTTAAGAATGACCGCATCAAGCGTCTCGTCTCAAATCCTGTTTCGGGCCTGACCCAATCTGTCTTTGCTAAAGTGGTTAATTTAGCATGGTTGTTAACGGTGAGGGAAAACACCGTGAGGAAACTCAACTAGCTAAGTTGTACTTAGTCATGTAGTCGTACCAAACGCGGCGATAGGCCTGTCCCCAAGGTTTATTTTAGCAAAATTTTATTGAATGACTCTTTCTTTTTCAGATTAACCAGCATTTATCTCAAGGCTTTTAAAATCAACTCGGTAGTTTTCTACTTCATGTCAAAATGCTGGAAATTTCACGACAATAATACGATAGAATTATTCGACCGTCTTTCGACCAAAGACAAAATAATATTTAACTTTGACGTCACTACTATAGACTTGATAGAGCATTTGAAAGTATGGTGCATTGGGTTAAGAAAATACATCATAAAAGATGGTTTAAAGAATACAGATTATGCTATTAAAAGGCAGTTTTGGTTTAAGATAGCTAATTATGTATTTGTAGTTCTTTACGGATTGCTGCTTTGGTATTTTTTTGTTTGGTATTACGGTGTTGTTAGTAAGTTTGTTTCTATATTTTTTATGTAAAACCACTTTTTAAGAGACTATGTATTGTAATTTACATTATTATTACTTCCTTTTAAAATAAATTGTATTAAATACTATTTCATAAACAATATACAAAGAGTTATTTTTGACATTGTTCGTGCTTCTCTATTTTTTATACATCATCACATCAGTACGATTCAGTGAGATTTGTTTTCTGGGAGTTAAAACACAGCGAATAAACTTTACCATTGATTTTTAATAATAAATTATCCGAAACTTTGAATAACTTAGTTGTACGGGCCAATAGCCGTACATTGTGCTATGTAAACAATTTTTCCTTAGTGACCTAAATTAAGTCAGTTCTTGTCAGTCATCAACCGCGCGCGACACGTACTCATCTTCATATCATTATAGAATAGTTATCAGTTTAAATAAATCAAATTATCATAAATTATGTACTTCTTTTGTCATTTATCATCTTATCATATTGGTATGCGGACCTGGCCCTCACAACTTTAGTTTTATTTGAAACGAACTTTATCCAGAGAGAATAAATAGCACTAAGCTTGTATGAAAAATTGCCGTTTTGTTTCCTTATGAGAGTAAAGAGACAGAAATATTGTCATGATTCATTTACACTACGAGGAGCATGCCAAAAGAAACTAGATACTCAAAAATTATAAAATTTATTCTTTATTACAAGTATCTATCGTTTCAAAGTATTAACCCTGAGCCAATTGGTAAATACCTGTGACCACTCTTCTTTAGGTACCTCAGAAATCTCGAAATTATAGGCAACCAGCTCATCTTCTTTGCTTTCAAACCTCTTCCCCTTTAGTTTTTCTTGGATTTTTGGAAACAAGTAAAAATCACTAGGCGCTAATTCAGGGAAATATGGCGGGTGAGGGCAAATTGACACATTTTTCGAGTTGAAAAAGTCTAGTGTTCTGGCAGACGTGTGCGGCGCCGCATTGTCGTGGTACCAGAGAAGGTGCCGGATTCCTGACTTCAGTCGCTTGTCACACCAAGCTGACATTACTGTTGGAACACAAACTGTCACATACCATTAAGAATTCACCGTTCTTTCATTCTCTAGCAACAGTAGCAATATGACCCGTTTTGCAGAAAAACGAGGCGACCATTTGTTTCTGTGTGCTTCGTGCAGGGCGATATTTCGTTGGAGTTGGCTCGTCTTTAAAGCACCATACAGTCGACGGTCGCTTTGATTCGGGATCATAGTTATATAGTCATGCTTCGTCACGAGTCAGTATATCATATATTTTTTTTTATCGCCTCCGTTGAATTGATCTATCACGAATAGGCACCAATCCACCCGACGGTCTTTTTGCTCATCGGTAAGTTTGAGCCGTACCCATCTCGGACAACGTTTACGGAGAGAAAGGTGGTCTTGAATTATAGTTTGCGTTGCTGTTGATTCAATTTCTAGTTCTGACTCAAGCTCTACATATGTAATTCGTCGGTTTTCGCGAATAAGTATTTCGACTGCACGAACCTTTTCTTGCGTGACCGCGGTTGGCGGCCGTCTTGTCTTCGCTTCATCTTCAAGACATCCCCGTCCTCTTTTAAATTCAGCAAACCAATTGAATACTGTTGCTCGGGAACAAACAGATTCACCAAAAGTAGAAGCCAAAAGTTCAAAACATTTTTGAGGCTTTAAAGTTTTTTTAAAGTCATAATAAATCATAGCCCGAAAATCACGTTGACTGAGCTTCATTGTTGCAAGTGAATTCCCGCCAGATTCTCGGAAAAATTATGCTCATTCAAATAAAAAATAAATAAAAGAACTGTGTTCTATATTCATATATGTCAATAAAAAACAACCGTGATAGCCCAGTGGGTAGAACACTCGGTTATCGTGCAAACGACTAGTGTTCAAATCCTAGGTCGGGCCTACACCAATTTGTCTTTTCTAAAGACATATGTGTGGTTAATTTATCATGGTTGTTAACGGTGAGGGAAAACATCGTGAGGAAACCCACATGGCTGAGTTGTACTTAGTCATGTGACAGTGTATTCGTACAAAACGGCGATAGGCCTGCCCCCTATCACGTGAGTACACTGTCCATGCAAAACGTGGGTACTCTGAACACCAGGTGACAAAGTCACGTGATGTTCAGAAGTATTAGTACCTCTGCCAACCCCTTCGGGGATATTCGGCGTGAACGTTTATGTTTATGTTATGTTATGTATGTCAATAAAAAAAAGCCTATAAGATGATCTAACTTCTTTTGGCATTGCCCCCATTTGCAATGCTACTTTAAAATGTAACCACTCATCAAAAAATATGAAAAGAACCTATAACAAGTATGAAAAGATGAATTAAAGGAAATAAGGTAAATTATAGTTGAAAGATAGAAAAACCAATTGATATTGTTTTAGTACTCCAATGGAAACTAATGTAATTATATACATGTATGTGTTCATATAGGACATTACTAAATAGAAAAAAAACGAAGAATATCTATTTCCGTAAACGATTCAGTGCTTTTCAACTGACTTAAGCTAAGCAAGCAAATGTAAAGATCCACAATCTTTTCTTGGCCGGTAAGGGCGTCGCTATTATGTCATCGATATTAGTATTGCCAGTAAATAAAAATTAACCATTATAAGGGAAATAACTTTACATCATACAGGCTAATTTATTTATGTATAAAAATGTCTTAATAAAACAATTTATATAATATTCATTTAATTAATTACTAGTTGCTGTGTAGTTTCGGCTTAGAATAGCACTACCCCATTTCTTCCGGTGGGTGTACGTAAGAGGCGACTTACGGTATTGGGGCTATTAAGGGATTTTTGGGCGAAGCGGTTGAAGACCCATTACAAATTACCTTTATTTTACCATCTTTACCCCACTCAATTTCCAAAAGTAGCTGAGGAGTTTCTAGTTCCTTAGGTTGGGCTACCCCTTCTAGGGACTTACAGCCTTGAGTATATGTATGTATGTATGTAATAACTATTATTGTAAGAAAACAAGTTCGTTTTGATGTAAGCTTATTATATTTATTTATTTTTGCTCTTGTCTGGTATGGTATTGATTCGGCGGTCAGCTCTGTAAGAGACCAGACGTGTTACTGAATTCTTTAAAAAATATCAAGTAAACGCTAGCCTAAATTATTATTTATCAAAACGTAATAAAGAATATATTCGCGTAACCAACTTAAGCGCCCTTCACCGCAAAAAGCAGCGGCAGCAGCGCCCCTCACCCTCACCTAGCACCTGACAGCATTACCTCACCCCCGTCGACACCCGGTGAGTCATCAGTAGATGCTGATTAACACCGAGCAACGCAACTAACTTAAACCCATTCCGTAATACTATATGCCTATTTCGCGCTTGTTCGAGTAACCGCATTGGCTCAGTGAAAACGCATGCTGCTTTAGCCCAGCATACCAGAGTTCAAAACCCGAAGTAACATAGATATCTTTTTGTTGATTTTCTTGCTTTTGCTTATTATTATTTTCTTGAAACCATGAAACGCACACCTCCACCAACTCCATCTCACCAATTCGGCTCCGCACCCAATCTGAACACCTCAGATAACAATGACTTCAAACAAACGAGGAATCCGACAAAGCGGGGTCGCACTGGATCTGGTGAGGTTGATACTTCCATGAACAACTTTATGGAGGAAATTAAGACCCTACTATCGTCTTGGAAATCAGATCAGGATGCCCAATTAAGCGAAATAAAATCTTCAATCAATGAACTCAAAGCGCAGGTAGATAATATACATAAAACTAATATGGAAATCGAAAAATCTGTCGAGTTTCTATCGCTTCAGTTTGAAGATATGACTCTTAAATTGTCCAACCTGGATAAAAAATCTATTACTGTAGAAAAATGTGTCTATGATATGGAAAAAGCGGTTGAGGAGTTAAATATCGAAAAAAACTTAAATAAACTCGTTATTAGAAATATTCCTTTCAATAAGCAGGAGACTCAAGACGACCTACTTAATGTAATGAATTCTTTGCTGCAAACACTGTCTCTGGAAATCCATCCACTTATTATCCAAGATATTCGTCGCATAAATACAAAATCATCGAATAAGCCTATCGTTGTAACATTTGCTACCACAATTTATAAGAACAAAGTAATAAAAGCTCTTCGTAATTATAACATAGTGAATAAAACAAATAAACTTAACACTAGAGCAATTGGTTGTGCGGATCCGACTCAAACAATTTATATAGCATCTCACCCCGAAGAATCGACAGTTATATAATAGAGCGCGTCAGCTGGTTAAGGATGGTCTCTTCCGCTACTGTTGGACTTCAAATGGACGAGTTTTGCTACGTAAGGAGGAGGGAAGTCCGGTTATTAATGTGTCGGAGGACACCCTAGTTAATGAAACGAAGAGCTCTCAATGACTAGTAGCTAGACTAGGCCAATATCTTTCGATATATGTATTTTACATCAACTGGACTATTTGCTTTCTACCCTACAGATATTGTTATTGTTTAGGTTATTGGATTTTATTGTTAATTTTTGTTTACAATTTACGTATAATATATGCTACTAAAACTTTTTGTATCATCTCTAGTTATAATTACCTTGTGCCCGTAATGTATACTGTGCCAATAAGTTCGTTTTTTCTCTACCTCTCTAATCCGTTACTATATAAATTCGTTAACCACTCCCACATTGATGCTACTAAATTTAAAATTGAAAATTCGATTCCCAAAAGGATACATTTTTAAATATTGACTCCATTTCGATATCTGAGACGTATAATTGTGATCCTGAAGACTGTACCACTTATATTAAAAGACCAGACAAGTATTTCAAATTTCTGTTACAAAATATACGTAGCCTGTCTGCCAACCTTTCTGGTCTTCAAACTCTACTGTATCGAATAAAAATACCACCCGATATAATTGTCCTACCAGAGAGTTGGCTTCCGTTAAACCCATCTATACCCTCAATAGCAGGATACAACTCATTCTCATCTGCACATCCGATTAATAAAAGTGATGGCGTTACAGTATTTATAAGAGATATAATTCAGAATGTTAAGGTCGAGGACGCCAATGTGCAAGAAGCTAGTTGTCTACTAATTAAACTAAATACTGACACAGCCTTATTGGCAATATATCGCCCATGGTGCTTTCACGATCCGCATAATTTTGTTGAGTCCTTGGACAATATTCTTACTAATCTTAAACATTACCCGACTATAATTATATTAGGTGATATTAATATTAACATAGAACCTAGCAGCCCCCTTTCAGTAATCGCCAATGAATATCTCAATATGTTAGCATCGCATGGCCTTCTCCCTGCCCACACTTTTACAACCCATAAGAAGACTTGTCTTGATCACGTTATTATTAAATCTAACTACCCTTCAAAAACTCTTGTAATGAACTCATGTGTAACTAATCACGACTCTGTCTTTCTAGCAATGGCTGTAACAAAATCAAATTCTCCGTCAAAATATTACACAAAAGTTGACTATACGGGACTCTTTAAAAGAATAGAATCACTAAATTTTGAACAAATATTTCTCTCCGATGACCCTAACACTGCTACCACCCTTTTAGTGGACCCAATTAGATCCCTAATAGCCGATCATTCCAAAAAAATTATTCTAAGTCGCAGATTACGACCAATAAAACCTTGGATCACCCCAGGTCTACTTAAGTGTATCCGTAATAGAGACAATATGCACAAAAAGTTGAAAAAGGAGCCGATGAACACTATCCTTTCCATTACTTTTAAAAGGTACCGAAACTTCTGCAACAATTTGTTAAAAGAGGTAAAGGCATCCTTTGAAAGGACAGAGTTGTCCGTTGCAAAATCGAATAACAAAAAACTGTGGGAGGTGATTAAAGATGTAACAGGTTTAAAGAAGGACAAATCTGGAGCCAAAAAATTATTAAATATCGTTGCTTCAAAAGCTGAGTCAGTAGATTTTGTAAACCATTATTTTGCTAACATCGGTAAAGAATTAGCGGAAAAACTTCAAAATCAGCAGTCTGGAAACAGAACATCTAATTTGCCCCGCTCGAGTTCGTATCAACCTTCTTCTTCCTTCGTCTTGCTTCCCACTGATCAAGGTGAAGTGGAACGTGTTGTAAATTCCCTACGCATTGATTGTGCAGTCGGTTGGGATGGCATATCGGCCAGCCTTATAAAAACTAAAAAGTATCTATTTATCAAACCCCTTACGCATATTTTTAATCTATGTTTCAAGACAGGTAAATTCCCAACTTATTTCAAAAAAGCAGTGGTTCATCCGGTGTGTAAATCCGGTGATCCTTCTTGTGTAAATAATTATAGGCCCATATCAGTTCTTCCAGCATTGTCCAAGTTACTCGAACGTCTCATTCTACAACAATTAAATCGTTACCTAGAGGATAAAAAACTTCTATCCCAAAACCAGTTTGGTTTTCGAAGTGGGAGATCGTGCTCTGATGCGGTTCATGAACTTACAAATCTCATAGCTCTCACACTTGACAAAAGTAAAAAGTGCCTAACAGTTTTTATGGACATAGCCAAAGCATTTGATACCACATGGTCACCTTTTCTATTAGAAAAAATGGATAAGCTAGGTATACGGGACAACCAGCTTGAACTATTTGCTAATTATCTGAGCGAAAGAACCCAATCTGTAAAAATTGAAGGAATTATAAGTTCTGAAACACCCATCAACTACGGGATTCCGCAAGGCAGCTTGCTTGGCCCGACATTGTTTCTTATATATGTCAATGATTTATGTAACTTGCACTTAGATAGCTGTCGAATAATATCCTTCGCAGATGATACTGCACTTACATTTACCGGTGACACATGGAATGAAGTGTTTGAAAGGGCTGAATCAGGATTAAACAGTGTCTGTTTATGGTTAACACAAAATTTATTAGCTTTAATAAGCCGTATACACTACGTTTGCTATAACAAATAGATCACTTCCCTTTCCAGATTTAGTTCTAGCAGTTGACTGTTCACACTCAGATAGACCAAGGCAGTGCCCATGTCCTGTTATTCAACGAGTTAAATATACGAGATATTTGGGCATAATCATTGATAGCAAACTCAACTTCCAACAGCATATTGAACAACTTTCAAACAGAGTGCGGAAGCTTATCTTCATCTTCAAAAAGTTGCGTCATATATCGGACAAGGAGCTCCTTAAAATGATTTATCTTGCCTTATGTCAATCACTTTTAACATACTGCGTTACTTCTTGGGGTGGTGCCGCCAAGTCACATATTATTGGCCTTGAGAGAGCTCAAAGAGCTTTACTGAAGGTAAGCTCTTTCAAACCTCGTCTCTACTCAACTAGAGCCTTGTATACTGAATGGGATCTGCTAACCGTCCGCCAACTTTTTATACTAAATACTATTCTAAGGCAACACTCAATTATCAGTCCCAATTCAACGATAAGTAAACGCAATAGAATATCGATCCCGACGATTAATTTAAAAACTTCTTTTAGTAACCGCTTTTTTTGCTTTCTTGGCCCCTTCCTCTACAATATAATCAACAATTCTATTCCATCTCCCATACTCCATTTAAATGCTTATGAATGCAAAAAATATGCATCCACATGGTTAAAGTCACTAACTTATGACAACACTGAACTGCTTCTCCATCCACAAAAATGACCCCCCCCTATTTAGCTTGACTACTTATTGGCACTTTACATTATACTTAAATTACATAATTATAAATTGTTATAGTACTGATTTAAATAACTAGTATGCATTTTGTAACCACTTTTCATTAATATTTCTTATAGCATAATTCTAAATCTGATTTTCATTGTGTGTTCATGTGTATTAGATATTAAACTATTGACCTAAGTTTGTAAAATTCCGAAAACAATAAGTCATGCATTTTCATATTAATTAGTCATAGTCTAGGTCTGTAAGATTGTAAATTTAAAAAAACATATGTTAAGCCTTTTCACGCTCATCTCATAGAGCTGACCAAGCTGATTTCATGTACTCTGTTATTCGATCCATATTGGCATTTTGTCACTTTGTAATTATTATTTAGTACCTATAGCACAGATCTAGGTCTATTATAGGTGCTAAAGATAAATAAATATGTGTTAACTAATAGCCTCGCTCAGTACGAACCGACACTATATATTTCTTATATATGTACAAATAGTGGTCTCTCACATGTATTAGGCTTTATCTACTCAATAAAGTATTTTTATTATTATTATTATTTATGTCTACCCCAATGACTGTGTATCCTAAATTTGATGACCTTGCCTCCCAAATGTTGTCTGGAAGAGATCGCTTTTAGCGATAACACAGCCAATTGTACTTCTCTGCAAACTGTTTCATTATTTTATACTCAAGGATTTGTTATTTGTGACACTCAGAGTTAATAAGTGGGTAACTACTTAAAATCATTTTTTTAATCCTGTAAATTAGAGGCTTGCCTTGTCGTGTACTGTCTTTAACATTTCATATTTACACATATTTCCCTAAAAAGGTGGCACAGAAAAAATAATTCTAAACATAAGATATGATTTGGGTCATTTTTTTAGCTGGGTCAGTGAATTTATGGGCACTTTTTTATTGCTGTCAACAGCCTTGTAACATATAACATAACATGAACGTTTTAGCCAAATACCCCCGAAGGGGCATGGCAGAGGTACTAATACTTCTGACCATCACGTGATTTTGTCACCTGGTGTTCAGAGTACCCACGTTCTGCATGGACAGTGTACTCACGTGATAGGGGGTAGGTCCTATCGCCATTTTGTACGGATACACTGTCACACCACTAAGTACAACTCAGCCATGTGGGTTTCTTCACAATGTTGTCCTTTTCGTTTCACAGTGTTTTACTTTTTATTTAGTTGAGAACTGACTGACAATGACAGGCCGAAATTTCAAAATGGCGACAGTAGTACAAGTAGTCGTAGTCGCCACCGACCAAGAAAAGATTGTGGATCTGTATGTCCATTTCCGAGTCAAAACATTGAATCAACCAATCAGGGAGTAGGGACAACTTATATTGTCAATAAACGGTATTTTTTATTTTTGTTCTGAGCTACGTTTGGTTTCCGCTCTATTTAGTTAAGTCCTATATGTGTAACTTAAAAGAAAAACAAACAACAAAATCATTCACTTATTTATTCACAAAGCATAGTATTACAAAATCTACTTAAAACAAACAAAAACGTTTTGCCAAACACCATAAAGACTTTGAACAACAACCACCCATATAACAATCCGAAAACCACGTTTAAACAGAAGAAAATCTTCTGTTTCCTCACACCAATTTCAGTTTCTCTCAATCCATCTTTAATAATGAACTTTCGAAGACCAATCCACCAAGTTTTCGTGAACTTCCACAAGTCAATTTTCGCCATATCAAATTGGAAGATTATTCGGTCACTTTGGGATAATTTCTTTATTAAAGATACCGTGTTTTCGTCTCGGAGATTCCAGACATGATAGCTGTAGTAACTCTGAACCATGTTGAGTCTGTAGATTTTCTTGTATATTATTAATGCCCTGAAAAATATAATGTTCAAATTGATTAAATAGTACAATTTGAAGCAAGCTAGAAAGACAGTAATCTTTAATGAAGATTACCTTGTGTATTTAATTCAATCTTATATTTATATTTAACCCAGTTTGGAAGGATATTGCAGGCTTGAATCACCTGATTATCCGAAAATTAAGATGATTCCGTGCTTCGGAGGGCACGTTAAGCCGTCGGTCCCGGCTACTATTACGGTAGTAGTCGTTAGTCGGCCAAATCGCCCTATATAGGGTAGGCTCGAGCCCCTTGGTGGGGACATTATATGGGCTGTGAGAGATTGAGAGATTTATATTTAAGTGTATGATCTTGTCCATGTTCTAACAACAAGACAACGGCTAAGGGCAGATGACGACCATCTGATGAGGTAAATGTGTGTCATACTTAGTTGAGCGGTAGGTTCTCGGCCTGTATACCTAAGCTAAGACCGGCTATTCCCAGTAGTCTTACTCGATAGTCTTACCAGTAGGACTATTGGGATTTTTTGTCCCAATAGACTTACTAGTAAGACTATTGGGAAAATAATTCCCAGTAGTCTTACTAACCAATCAAAACTTTTTGGTACCTCTAAATGTTCCAACTTTTATGTAGACCAAATAAAATTAATAGACATACCTCCTTGGTGAAATTTTAATAATAATAATAAATGTAAAAGTGCTCCCGAAAATAATAATAATTTGGTCGCTGCCTGTTAATCACGAAGAGGGCCGATGGTTCGAGGCGGTCGAGGGAGCGTGCGAGCCCATAGCGCCCATGAACCCCGTCAACATATCCGAGGAGGATGTGGTGGCTGCGATCCGTAAGGCTCCGAACTGGAAAAGTCCGGGGCCGGACGGATTGCACCATTACTGGTTGAAGGGGTTCACGCGCTGTCACGCTACTCTCGCCCGTCAGTTCCAAAGCGCCCTCGAGAGTGGGACGCTCCCGAACTTCTTAACTACTGGGGTCACTCATTTAGCTCCAAAGAGCGATGCTACCGCGGATCCATCACAATACCGCCCCATTACTTGTCTTTGTACAATTTACAAGACCTTGACATCCGTTCTGAGCTCCAAGATTACTCAACACATTGTTGATAACAATGTGATCTCTGGAGCTCAGAACGGATGTAGGGGCGGTAGTCGCGGTAGCAAGGAGCTGCTCCTTATCGACGCGGTCGTAGGCCAACTGGTCAAACGCAACCGCCGGAACTTCTCCGCTGGCTGGATAGACTACAGGAAGGCGTTCGATTCGGTACCTCATACATGGCTCATGAGGGTCCTCGAGCTGTACAAAATTGATAGTGCAGTTCGACACTTCCTCGGGCAATGTATGGGGTGCTGGAGAACGATCCTGAGTTTAGACGGTCAGCGGATGACGGACGCGGATGACCAAATTGATATAAGGCGAGGGATTTTCCAGGGCGATTGCCTGAGTCCAGTTTGGTTTTGCATGGCTCTGAATCCTCTAAGTACACTCTTGGAGAATTCGGGGACGGGCTTTCAGTTTCGGAGAGGCGGACCACGCTTGCCTCATCTCCTTTACATGGATGACCTGAAACTTTACGCCCCCACGGCTGACAGATTGGCGGAGCTACTGACGATCACTAATGATTTCAGTGGTTCCGTCAAGATGGAGCTCGGGGTCGATAAGTGTGCGGTCATCCATGTTGAGAAGGGGCATGTCGTGCACTCTGATGGTGTCGATGTCGGCACCAATCATTTGAGGGCACTCTCCGAGGCTGAAACATACCGGTATCTGGGCATGTCACAAACCATCGGTGTGAAGGTGGCAGACGTGAAACAGGGTGTTTGCGAGGAGTTTTATGAACGCCTGAAAAGTGTGCTTAATAGCTACTTATCAGGCGTTAATAAGATCCGAGCCATTAACTCCTGGGTCATGCCTGTACTGATGTACACATTTGGCGTGCTCAGATGGACTCAGACCGAACTCGACGCTCTGGACAGACGAGTCCGCACGATGATGACCTCTCATCGAATGCATCATCCGAGGTCGTCGGTTATGAGATTGTATATCCCGCGGAAGTGTGGTGGTCGAGGCCTCTTGAGTGCCAAAACCATGCACAACCGCGAGGTATGCAACCTCAGAAACTATTTTTTGACGATGACGGATGATAGTATTCGGGGAGAGGTGGTCGCTAGTGATAAAGGACTGACTCCCTTATCGTTGGCCTCACAGGATTGGCGAACCCCGGAGGTACTTAGCACCTCTGATCGGGAGTCCGTATGGAAAGAGAAGGAGCTGCATGGGAGGTTTTACAAGGTACTTCACGAACCTTTCGTGGACCGTAAAGCCTCCCTGCATTGGCTGCGTTTCGGGGACCTCTTTGGGGAAACCGAAGGTTTTGTCTGTGCAATACAAGATCAGGTTATCAAGACGCGGAACTATCGGAAATACATCCTAAAGGACGGTACCACAGACGTTTGTCGAGCATGTGGCCGTCCCGGAGAGTCACTTAGGCATGTTATTTCCGGTTGTTCGGCTCTTGCTAACACTGAGTACTTGCACAGACACAACCAAGCAGCCAAAATCCTGCATCAGGAGCTCGCTCTAAAATACGGACTCTTGCAACAGAGGCTGCCGTATTACAAGTATCTGCCGGAGCCAATCCTAGAAAACGACCGTGCCAAAATCTATTGGGACCGATCCGTTATCACGGACAGGACTATTCTAGCGAATAAGCCTGATATCGTGGTATGGGATCGGTCGCAGTCGAGGGTATTTCTAGTGGATGTCACTATCCCTCATGACGAGGGTCTCGTGAAAGCCGAAACCGAGAAGCGTCGGAAATATCTCGATCTGGCTCACGAGATCACCGACATGTGGGGTGTGACTTCGACAGAAATAATCCCAATTGTTTTATCCGCGAACGGGTTAATTCCAACCAGCCTCGCGACCAACTTGAGGCGGTTGGATTTCTGTGGCGTGTCGGTTCCAGCACAAATGCAGAAAGCGGTGCTGCTCGATACGGCTCGGATCGTCCGTCGGTTCTTGAACCTGACTCCCTGACCCCGACCGTCTGTGCTTTTGTCGGGGAGTACCGCCTCTCCCATTTAAAATTTATATTTTCATTTTCGGCCATGGAAGAGGCGAGAAACAAAAATGCTTTTCGAAATAATAATAAATCTTTATTTCCAAAAAATTGTAATATTACAGTCTATACAGTAAAGTAATAATATGAACAGAGCTGTATTTCACAATAGTACTTAATTAATGGTACAACCGATACCTAATAAAGGGTAACCTGTGCTATAGGTACCGGTAAAAAACATCAGTGACGCTAAGAATACAAAATCAGCACTGCGTGCGTAAAAAAAAAAACATTAAGCACTTAACTAAAGAATAACATCAAATTAAAAAAACTACTTAAATATTCAAAATAAAACACAGAAGTTGTAGAAAAAGGAAAACTTAAACTAGGTGTGAAGTAAAATAAATATGTTAAGTAAATAAATATTTATAGTGTTTTATGTAATAAAATATAATGTAAATAGGTTTATAAATATAAATATTATAAAATAATATAAATATACATATAATAATCTTAAAATATACATATATAATAATAATAATAATACCTTTAAAAATCATACTAAGAAAAACAGAATAATGATAGTTCAAGTCAGTATAGATAGGAAGTTCTCTGTTTCCTCATAAGATAGAGTTTGAAGCCACGTATTTAGTTTTTGTTTGAGACCGAAATTATTTAAATCATAAATGCCGAGTTTAATGTTTATTTTGTTGTATAAGTAAGGTCCAAGGAATGTAGGGAAACGTTGAGCAAAAGAAGTCTTACATAATTTATCACTGACAACCTCTTTGTTTCTTAGTTTGTTACTGTCTGGATTAAAATATGTTATACAGTGTTGTTTTAAAACAACGTTCTTAATAAATAACTGCCGAACAGAAAGTACTTCGCAGAAAAGGTATAATTCTTTGGTTGGGAAACGGAATGGCTTGAACGTTGCAACCTTGAGTACAGCCCGCTGAGCTCGTTCAATTTGTATGAGATGACTTTTACAAGACCCGCCCCATGACGTGATACAATAGGTGATTATACTTTGGCAAAGTGCATGTTAAGCCGCACTATCATAACATAGTGCTGCTTAGCCTTTCCCAAAGGGTTGGTAAAGAATATAATTAAAAGGACTGTATTTTATAGGTGGCGACATCTGGTGTAAAAGATGTACATTAAAACCATCAGAGGCATGTTAATATTGATATGTTAAGTTAGATCCTACTATTGCTCAACAGATGTCGCTAGTAAATTACGTAATAAAGAATATTCTCGATCAATGTAAAACAACCGTTAGGAACATTAGAACTTTCTGTTTCTTCCAGAAACATTCGAATTAATAAAGTACCGTTTTAACGGTCGATTGCTATGTATTCTAGAAGCTTCCGCTATTGTTGTACAGAGGGCACTTGTAATGCCCAATTATTCAAATAAACACAATCGGCGGCGCCCTACCAGCTCTACGAGTAACCACTTGGCGCCCAACGTAAAAAGGAAGAAAAGTAAATACCTGAGAGAAAATAGCTGGAATCCTGCTGAGACTACGTCGTTTTTTTTTTTGAGACCGAAAAACCACCGAAGGAGAAGATTGAGAAGCTACCAGGATTGTGAGAGGGCTAAGTATCGGCCTGAAATCGTGAGTTGGTTATTTTTTTCCTATCTTTCCTCATTCCTTTAGGGTTAACTCTGTCTGGGAGGTTATGTTGTATTTGTAATTGAATTCCTCTTTTATTTCGTTAAAATCTCGTTTAGACCGCTTATATTTATCGCTGTGTCCATTTAAACTGTGTTAATTGTCATTTTATTGCTATACCGTTCTAAAATTTATACCGTTACCCGTTAAAAAGAGGAAGGCGTCGTAAACGCCTTTCGATTAGATATACTAAATATCTATCCGCGAATAACGTGTCTTAGTAGCTTGAAAAGAGGAAGGCGTCGTAAACGCTTTTCGATCAGATATACTAAATATCTATCCGCGAATAACGTGTCTTAGTAGCTTGAAAAGAGGAAGGCGTCGTAAACGCTTTTCGATCAGATATACTAAATATCTATCCACGGATAACGTGTCTTAGCTAAAAGAGGAAGGCGTCGTAAACGCTTTTCGATTAGATATACTAAATATCTATCCACGGATAACGTGTCTTAGCTAAAAGAGGAAGGCGTCGTAAACGCCTTTCGATCAGATATACTAAATATCTATCCACGAATAACGTGTCTTAGCTAAAAGAGGAAGGCGTCATAAACACCTTTCGATTAGATATACTAAATATCTATCCACGGATAACGTGTCTTAGCTAAAAGAGGAAGGCGTCATAAACGTCTTTCGATTAGATATACTAAATATCTATCCACGGATAACGTGTCTTAGCTAAAAGAGGAAGGCGTCGTAAATGCCTTTCGATTAGATATACTAAATATCTATCCACGAATAACGTGTCTTAGCTAAAAGAGAAAGGCGTCATAAACGCCTTTTGATTAGATATACTAAATATCTATCCACGGATAACGTGTCTTAGCTAAAAGAGGAAGGCGTCGTAAACACCTTTCGATTAGATATACTAAATATCTATCCACGAATAACGTGTCTTAGCTCGGGATGAGTGTCCTAAACACTAATCCCGCGGGTGAAATGTACCAAGAATGTGACGAAGAAGGTCCAACAATAGAACCTGAAGGTCACAAGTTAAAAATTCTTAAAAAACAGCGTTCTACTTATAAACTGAAACTCACTTTATTTAAAAAGTGGGTCAGCACCTCCAAAGTAAAATTGAAACTTTAAGTGATAACTTAGATGAGGAATTAATGACTAGGAAATCTTATTATCAATAATATTACTATGTATAAAATAATTATTATAAATTAAATTCAATAGTTAAACGATTAATTAGTCAAAATCATGACGATATATATAGCGTTGCTCACATATGAGGAGTTTTCAACAACACTTACCCAGATAGAGGGAATCCTAAATTCCCGACCTCTTTGTCCCATACCCAATTTCAATTCTGACAATTTCCCAACCTTAACGCCAGCTCACTTCTTATTGGGCCGATCACTGACAGCCCTCCCAGACCACGACCTGACTGATGTACCAGAATGTTTTGTCAACTCCAACAGATATACCAGAGCTTCTGACGGCGGTGGTCCAGCTTTGGAACCTCGGACCATCGTGCTGATCAAGGACAGCAGGACACCACCGTGTCAGTGCCGCCTGGGGAAGATCGAGCAAGCTCACCTCGGGGCGGATGACGTCGGTCGAGTGGCTACCATTAAAACAGCCAACAGGCTTATAAAGCGGGCATTCAACAATATATGTCCGTTACTACTACCATCACAAATGTAAATTAGGGAGGTTGGACGCAATCCAAAGAACACCACAAAGAATAGAATTTGAAACCCTTACACCGAGACGATGCTTGATTTAAATTACTGAACTCAATTAGTGGAAACTAGCATTAAGTTTTTACCGAGGATTACGAATTGATACTGAAGTTAAAGAAGCCAAAAATTACCAGAATATGATGCCAGAATATCATTCGACACGACGCCGAAGAAAGAAAACATTTAGAATTAGTTAGATATAAGTTATGTTCCTTCTTTTAATCAATTTATGTTTACCAATAAATCTTTATTATTCCTGTGTTTTAATTCAAAATTAGATTAGTAAGTATAGGCTTGTCAGTTAGGTAGGCCAGGGTCATATATGTTACTTCACCATACCAAAAATACAGTGCCTTTTGTGGGGAACATGTTAAGCCGCACTATCATAACATAGTGCTGCGCCTTTCCCAAAGGGTTGGTAAAGAATATAATTAAAAGGACTGTATTTTATATGTGGCGACATCTGGTGTAAAAGATGTACATTAAAACCATCAGAGGCATGTTGATATTGATATGTTAAGTTAGATCCTACTATTGCTCAACAGATGTCGCTAGTAAATTACGTAATAAAGAATATTCTCGATCAATGTAAAACAACCGTTAGGAACATTAGAACTTTCTGTTTCTTCCAGAAACATTCGAATTAATAAAGTACCGTTTTAACGGTCGATTGCTATGTATTCTAGAAGCTTCCGCTATTGTTGTACAGAGGGCACTTGTAATGCCCAATTATTCAAATAAACACAATTAATACAGAACTTGAAGAGAACACAAGCTAGTTTCATTATTCCTGGATACTGAACCTCCCGAACCCCTGGACGTCGGCACCTTACCAGCTCTACGAGTAATCAGTGCAAAATAGATGGTTCTTAGCAATTTTGCATCTACTACCGATCTAAGAGCCTTAAAAGAAAATATTAAC
The DNA here is from genome assembly GCA_963576735.1 of Bedellia somnulentella. Classification (NCBI taxonomy): domain Eukaryota; kingdom Metazoa; phylum Arthropoda; class Insecta; order Lepidoptera; family Bedelliidae; genus Bedellia; species Bedellia somnulentella. Next base: position 8,936,725 of record OY755199.1, on the reverse strand, counting down.
TTTCTGATACGATTACTGAGTGTATTGATATGTGTACGAAAGGTAAGAGAGCTATCAATTACGATACCTAAATATTTAATTTCTGTCACACGTTCTAATCTCGGACATTGGCATGAGTTGGCTTGATTTGAGCAATTATGAACTTTAATTTCGGGAATATTGTTTGGCGAAAGATAACCTGATTTTATTGTATGCATTAGAAATTTGGTTTTTGAAATATTAATTGTGAGGCGATTTAAGGCGAGCCATTCACAAACAGAGGTAAATCCTGTTTGTGCCAGAGACGTCACTTCATCCCAAGAATTACCAGAAAAAAATAGAGCTGTGTCATCTGCGTAGGAGATAATTGAGCAATTTGGAATTTTAAGAGAACTAAGACCATTTATAAATATACGAAAGAGGGTAGGACCTAATATGCTGCCTTGTGGCACTCCATATAAGATAGGCATTTCTGTGCTTTTTTGATTCGTGATGGTAACAGATTGAAAGCGATCTTTAAGGTAGTCTTTAAATAGTTCTAAGGGAAGGCCTCGAATACCAATAGCTTCTAACTTTTTTAGGAGTAATGGGATAGGTACAGTATCAAAGGCCTTCGTTAAATCAAGGAATATGGTGAGACATTTCTTCTTACTATCCAAACTGTTTACAACATTTTTCAGCAACTCATCAACTGCCATATCGGTTGAATAACCACGTTGAAAACCGAATTGATTTTTAGACAGAAGATCGTTTGATTCAAGAAAATCAACCAAGCGGTTATTCATAATTTTCTCAAAAATTTTGGATATAGAGGGAAGTACTGAGATAGGTCTGTAGTTTCCTATGCATGACTTGTCACCTCCTTTATGAATCGGGTGTAATAGCGCTTTTTTAAATGGTTTAGGGAAGACACCTTTGTTTATGCAGATATTAAGAAGGTAAGTAAGAGGAGCTACCAAAACGTCGCAGTTGTTTTTGAGGACTGAAGGAGAAATACCATCCCATCCTACAGAACTGTTGGTTCTAAGTCCTTTGATTAAGGTGGAGATCTCGAGATTGTCTGTTTCAGCAAAAGCAAATGATTTGCATACAAGGCTAATCGGGACTTTCAGCTCAGGGCCTTGAAAAGAATTAGCTAAATTTGAGCCAATGTCAGTGAAATAATTATTAATTAAGTTTAAGGATCGCTGTGCATCGTCGTTATTACCTAGAAGTTCTGTCGCTGAGGATTTAGCCCTATTTAGGTTAGCGACCTCTTTAACAGCTTCCCAAATACGTTTGTTATTGTTGCCGGCTTTTTGTAAGAGATCTGTAAAATACGCCTTAATAACATTTTTTAAAATTTTGGTGCTAAATGATCGGTATCTCGTGTAAGTAACTTTTAAGGTTTCATTCAACGGACTTTTTTTACATTTTATATATAACCGGTCTCTGTTTCTAATAACTCGAAGAAGTCCTTGAGTAATCCACGGTTTCATTGGTCTTTTGCGACGGGGAAGATATTTAATTTCCGTATTCGTAGCTATCAAGGATTGTAATGATTCACAAAAATAACTTGCTGCTTGGTTTGGATCGGTAATTTCATAAAAGGAAGAAAAGTCAAATTTCGATATTGCAACTGACAGTTCCGAATGATTAAGGTTAACGGAATATTTCGGGATTGAAGTATTTTTCTTTGATGAAAGAGAAAGTGCGATTGAAATTAAATGTATGATTTATAATCGAATAATTTTTTTTGGCTGATTTCCTGTTACATTATATTTTATTGATTATATTTGCCATGAACTAAATAATTTACAATATGCGTGGGTATGGGTTTGTGGTTGTAATATATTTTCCGTCAAAATATAGTCCTCAAAAGGTAAAATTACTATGTATTTAAAGTATATTTTTTTGTCATTTTTTGTATTTAAAGTACCAGGGTAGCATAAACATAAAAGCAGCGTGAATAAAAAAGCTTATTGGTTTTATACAAAATTATCAGTTAGAGTTTATCAAAATCAGAATTATAGAATGATCAGACAGAAGAATCAACCAAAAGACATCCACAGGTAGAGAAAGGCTTATCCGAAAGATGTCCATAATAAAAACCGGTTCAGTGTCAAACAAACCAACAACAACAACCCTATAAATAACCTGATTCATGAAAAATATCACGTCGACCTCTGGACTTAGAGACAGCAGACACAAAAATAGGTAAAGTAAATAAAGCATCGGAAAAAGATTTGTACAGATTTTCAAGTTTATTAGTCATAACAATTTGTAGTTTATGCGTTCTTGGTACTTCAATTGAAAGTTAGATTTACGTACATTTATATAGCTGCTTAAGTTATAATTTTCTGTGTCTAAAATGTACATTCCTTAGTAATAAATCAGTAAAATTGAAAATTACAAACAAGTGTTGTATGCGTTGAATGTAATAAATATATTAATAAGGTACTGCCTATGTCTAATAGTTATGAGGTCTATGTTTCTAAAACAAATGTCAAGTAAGACTAATGGGAAAAATACGCCATAGACACTGTCCTACTTTCGGTAAGACTATTGGGAATAAAAATCCCATTAGTCCTACTGGTAAGACTATCCAGTAAGACTACTGGGAATAGCCGGCTAAGACGGATGCACCAATAAAGATTTTGTATTTATACTTTTACTAAGAATAAGGAGTTCTTTGATACCGCGATGTAGGATATGAGAGAGAAGCCTCGAATGTTAGAGTGAGTTAGGCATTCTGTGCACGTGAACCACGGGTTCATGGAGTTACAAGGGATATAAGGGCGTTAGTTTTTTTTTTTTTTGCAAAATAGCTTTTTTTAGTGTGGCCAATTGCTTCGTTCTTATAGGGTGTGTTCAGCGCTAACATGAATGTTGGTCCTGACAGTCGTCCGTAGATTTAATCTCATTTTCAAAGGAAATTTTAAAGAGCGTTTAGAGCTGTTCTGACCATTCCGTAGGCACGTCAGTACAAAGTATCGTACGACCTGACGGTCAGCACAGACGACAGTCAGTTTAGCTCTGAACCTACCCTTAAATAAGTAGGTGGCTCTTCTTAAAAACTACAACTATAATTTCGTCAGTATTTCTTCTAAAGAGCTTATTCCATTTGTCTGAATGAAGACGTCTGAAAGCCACAGAATCTGAATTCAGACTAGTGGAATAACTTTCAAAATGCTAGGCTTCTGAAAAGTAGACAAATTTTGTGTAGTGGAATAACAAGCGTCTGCGGCAGTAACTTCGAAGGACGTCTGAATTCAGAAACGACAAAATGTAATGGAATAAGCTCTTAAATCTTGCAATCGTGAAAATAATAGAAAATACTCTCTTAAATCTTGTCTCTAATATATATTTGATTCGCACTTGCATCTTCGAAGGTGAAATAAAGTTCATTGCGGCGCGAATTATGGCGCTTTCTGGTTCATGAAATCAACGACAACTACGAAGGTATCGTGGGATTTGCTGAATATCTTACATTATAAACTTGGCAAAATCTAATTTAAATCTTTTTATTCATGAAAACCTCATGTGGGGATTATTACTAATAAATAAAGGAAAAGGTAGACAAGTCGCCTTCCGAATTAGTAAAAATTTGAAGGTAGGAAACGCAAACACTACTTAAACGTGTAAAAAGAAATAAATAATAATAATAACATTTGGCGTGCTCAGATGGACTCAGACCGAACTCGACGCTCTGGACAGACGAGTCCGCACGATGATGACCTCTCATCGAATGCATCATCCGAGGTCGTCGGTTATGAGATTGTATATCCCGCGGAAGTGTGGTGGTCGAGGCCTCTTGAGTGCCAAAACCATGCACAACCGCGAGGTATGCAACCTCAGAAACTATTTTTTGACGATGACGGATGATAGTATTCGGGGAGAGGTGGTCGCTAGTGATAAAGGACTGACTCCCTTATCGTTGGCCTCACAGGATTGGCGAACCCCGGAGGTACTTAGCACCTCTGATCGGGAGTCCGTATGGAAAGAGAAGGAGCTGCACGGGAGGTTTTACAAGGTACTTCACGAACCTTTCGTGGACCGTAAAGCCTCCCTGCATTGGCTGCGTTTCGGGGACCTCTTTGGGGAAACCGAAGGTTTTGTCTGTGCAATACAAGACCAGGTTATCAAGACGCGGAACTATCGGAAATACATCCTAAAGGACGGTACCACAGACGTTTGTCGAGCATGTGGCCGTCCCGGAGAGTCACTTAGGCATGTTATTTCCGGTTGTTCGGCTCTTGCTAACACTGAGTACTTGCACAGACACAACCAAGCAGCCAAAATCCTGCATCAGGAGCTCGCTCTGAAATACGGACTCTTGCAACAGAGGCTGCCGTATTACAAGTATCTGCCGGAGCCAATCCTAGAAAACGACCGTGCCAAAATCTATTGGGACCGATCCGTTATCACGGACAGGACTATTCTAGCGAATAAGCCTGATATCGTGGTATGGGATCGGTCGCAGTCGAGGGTATTTCTAGTGGATGTCACTATCCCTCATGACGAGGGTCTCGTGAAAGCCGACACCGAGAAGCGTCGGAAATATCTCGATCTGGCTCACGAGATCACCGACATGTGGAGTGTGACTTCGACAGAAATAATCCCAATTGTTTTGTCCGTGAACGGGTTAATTCCAACCAGCCTCGCGACCAACTTGAGGTGGTTGGATTTCTGTGGCGTGTCGGTTCCAGCACAGATGCAGAAAGCGGTGCTGCTCGATACGGCTCGGATCGTCCGTCGGTTCTTGAACCTGACTCCCTGACCCCGACCGACTGTGCTCTTGTCGGGGAGTACCGCCTCTCCCATTTTAAATTTATATTTTCTTTTTCGGCCATGGGAGAGGCGAGGAACTAAATGTCATACCCAAAATAATAATAATAATAATAAACGTTTATTTTCAGAAAACTTGTTCCATACATTTTGTTAGTACAATTGCAAACTTATTATCTATGTTAGTAATTATACCTAATAAACACAAAAAATATATTTACAAAACAATCATGGATTGGTCCACGCTCACTTTCTATTATTGAGGCAATGGTATCCCATCCATGTCCGCAGCATAGGGGAGTCCCACCTCTGTGCCCACGTGGCCAGGAGGGTGTTGGAGCTACTGCGCAGGCGCGCTAGCACAGCGCTATAAAGGATAGAAGAATTTTGCGCTGGCAGCCATTGACACGGTAGCTCTATTGGCAGAGCGACGGGGGCGTATACCCGAAAGTCACGGGTTCGATTCCCGCCTGTGTCGAAATTTTTCTTTCCTTTATTTATTACTTCGCAATATCTTTTTCTTTGTTTCGTGGGAGCAAGACCGAAAGCTATGTAGATAGGAGTAAGAAGAGATACGGATTTAATTATCTTTGTCTATTAGAAATGTAGACCTCCTGTTCACATACTTACATAGGTTTCTTTCCAATAACCGTCAGAATTAGATCAACCAACAAAGCAGGTATAAAGTGAAGGAAGAGTGTGTATATTTTAAACAGCCATACATAAGTTGTTGTTACACAGTACGCTGTCCAAACCATTTTCGGGCTTTCCAACTTCATGTATGCATGCGCCTGCAGACCTTTTACGTAGTCGCCTGAAAAGAATTGAATATGTTTCTTTGTTACATTGTTCTAGTTAAAATAAGTGCCATGTAGTGCCGGCTTAGAATTTCAATACCACTTTTACCCACCGATGTCGTTTGTAAAGGCAACTAAGGTTTTTAAGTGAATTTTAAGTGATGCGATTGGAGAACCATCACCAAGGATACTTAATATCTACTATCTTGTCCCCTATCAACTTCCAAATGTGTGTGTGAGATTATTCTTCAAAATCGTCATAATATCAAACTTACCCCAGGTCATACAGTTCCTGAATCCACTCAATGTGTAAATCTTAGCTTCGACGCCCACTCTTTTGTTTACCGCAGTATCCCAAGCAGCTGCTATTGCGAGATTATTTACAAGATCTACCGTCACTATGTCTGTTTTTAAGCTGACATTAGCCAAAACTGTGTGGACAGCGCCAATGCCACTGCCTAGATATATCTGTGAAATTCAAATATTTATTTTATTGATTGACAGAAAAGATTAGAAGTAATAGGTTACGGTGGCATGGTCATGTAATGAGAAGGGATGAAATGCATGTGACTAAAAAAGTGATGAATATGAGTGTAGATGGATACAAGGGAAGAGGAAGACCAAAGAAAGTGTGGATGAACTGTGTGAACGATGATATGGGAATAAAAGGTGTAAGCTCCGAAATGGCGTATGACAGAGACGAATGGAAGAGAAACACATGTTGTGCCGACCCCACCTAGTGGGATAAGGGCAGGAGAATGATGATGATGATGATTGCTGTATAGTGTCGGCTTAGAGTATCACTATCCCATTTCTTCCCGTAGGTGTTCGTAAGAGGCTACTAAATGTACTGGGCCATTTTAAGTGATTGTTGGGTAACTAGACTGGAAACCATTGTTTAATATACAGTCCCACAAAAACATTCTGTGTAAAACTAGCCAAGTCTCTTTAAATGTGCTTGCTTATCTCTAAGAAGTAATAAAATCTCTAAAAGGAGCCAAGTCTAAGGTTTCTTACTGTGATTTATTATTCGGTATATTTTAGATTCTCGCCTCTCCCGAGCCGAAAAATAAAGTATAAAATTTTAATGGGAGAGGCAGTACTCCCCGACAAGAGCACAGTCGGTCGAGGTCAGGGAATCAGGTCCAAGAACCGACGAACGATCCGAGCATTTGTGCTGGAACTGACACGTCACAGAAATCAAACCGCCTCAACTTGAGGTCGCGAGGCTGGTTGGAATTAACCCGTTCGCGGACAAAACATTCGGGATTATTTCTGTCGAAGTCACACCCCACACGTCGGTCGGTCCCAATAGATTTTGGCACGGTCGTTTTCTAGGATCGGCTTCGGCAGATACTTGTAATACGGCAGCCTCTGTTGCAAGAGTCCGTATTTCAGAGCGAGCTCCTGATGTAGGATTTTGGCTGCTTGGTTGTGTCTGTGCAAGTACTCAGTGTTAGCAAGAGCCGAAAAACCGGAAATATGCTCGATGGAGACGGCCACATTCTCGACAGATGTCTGTGGTACCGTCCTTTAGGATGTATTTTCGATAGTTCCGCGTCCTGATAACCTGGTCTTGTATTGCACAGACAAAACGTTCGGTTTCCCCAAAGAGGTCCCCGAAACGCAGCCAATGCAGGGAGGCTTTACGGTCCACGAAAGGTTTGTGAAGTACCTTGTAAAATCTCCCGTGCAGCTCTTTCTCTTTCCATACGGACTCCCGATCAGAGGTGCTAAGTACCTCCGGGGTTCGCCAATCCTGTTAGGCCAACGATAAGGGAGTCAGTCCTTTATCACTAGCGACCACCTCTCCCCGAACACTATCATCCGTCATCGTCAAAAAATAGTTTCTGAGGTTGCATACCTCGCAGTTGTGCATGGTCTTGACCACGTCTTGACACTCTTGAGGCCTCGACCACCACACTTCCGCGGGATATACAATCTCATAACGAGAGGTCATCGTCGTGCGGACAATCCCTTAAAAGCCCCCAATACCGTTAGTCGCCTCTTACGTACCGGAAGAAATGCGGTAGTGCTATTCTAAGCCGGCACTACACAGCTTATATATATGAAGTTACGATAAGGAAAAAAGACAGTTAGCATCGAACGCATTCGCGATTAGGTTAATTAGGTTTAGGACTTAAATATGTAACCTTTAATTAATACATTAAATACAAGTATTCTGATTTCCTTTTCCACCCTCCGTCGGTAGTCCGAATATTAAGTTCACTGAGGCGTTATTAATTATAAGATCCTGTTGTTTATTTATCATCATTGAATTTTATATTTTTTACAGGAAATGAATGGTTTCAGGATAACACATTATACATACTCCGCTAGTCCCAAACACATTGCCGTGGTTCAGCCATCCAGGTATCGGCTCTCTGTACGATGGTACCACTGAAAATAGAAAAAAATATTAAAAGTATTATTTTTGGTTATCTTTTAGATTCTCGCCTCTCCCATGGCCGAGAAAGATATTATTATTACTTTTATTTCAGACTAGCTGACCCGAAAAATCTCGTACTGTCAAATTTGCTTATGACAAAGCTTAAGGCGTTTTTTCCGGTTCTCTTAGTTCAATCAGGTGTGAATATTTTAATGGTAAAATTTTTATCTAAAATTTTACCTATAAAATAATTTTTACTATAATTAATTATCTAGCATTTTGCTAAATTTCATTCATATACATTATGTACTTGAGGAGCCTTTTTGCCTCAAACACACAAACATCCAAATGTCTAAACTTTCACATTTATAATATTAATAGGATAATAAACTAGCAGAAATATTTTGCTGATGCATGTATATCACTGCGCTTGTTTAAAATTTTTATCAAGTCTGTTTTCAAAAGAGTTCACTGAGCGAGCACTGATCACGTCTCTGGTAGCATATATTTTACTTAACCGTGGCAACCGTGATAGCTCTGTGGGTAGAACACCGCTTATCGTGCAGACGATAAGGGTTCAAATCCTGGGTCGGACCTTCACCAATTTGTCTTTTCTAAAGTGTAGGTATGGTAAATTTTTCATGGTTGTAAACGGTGAGGGAAAAGATCGTGAGGAAACCCACATGGCTGAGTTGTACTTAGTCATGTGACAGTGTATACAAAACGGCTTTAGGCCTGCCCCTATCGAGTGATTACACGATGCAACAATACAACAATGTACAATATACAAGCAAAACGGGGGTAATCTGAACAGGTGACAATGTCAATGAGTTAGAAGTATTAGTACCTCTGGCACCCTCTTCGGGGATATGCGTAAAAATGTATAATAAAATATCTGAGGACATTTTAAATTTATCAGAAACAAAATTCAAAGCAGCAGTTAAAAGAAATCTTAGTTCGAAAGCCTATTACAATGTTAATGATTACATTAATGATGAAGTGGCTTGGTGTCATCAGGGCTCTGTGCAGGATGTTTCCGGGCTAACACCAAAATTGTAATGGACGTAAAAAAAAATGTGTGTTGACGAGTTTCTTGCGGGTTCTTCTCTCAACAAAACACCTTCCGAATCCGAAGTAAACTTAGTATTAAGTTAAACAAAGATTTATCTTTTTACTTTGAAATAAATGATTATTTTATTTTATTTTATTTTATTTACGGCGGTTTTACGGCGAAAACGTTTGAGTTGGATCTTGTAAAATTTTTGTACCGTTCTACGTTTTGATTCCACTCTATTTAGTTAAGTTCTATATGCTTCCACCACCCACCTATTCTTTTATACGAGTACGCACACATTCGTAATTATTGTGCATACTTGAAAAGTTTAAAAAGAAGTTTCCAACGGCCACCGAACAAAATGCAAAAAAGGCTTTTCCAGAATTTTATCATACATCCATTTACTCACTCCATTTATTTTATTGGGGTAGGCAAAGACTATTGATTGCCACTTTCAACAATACTGTCAAACTTCTCTAGCTACAATTACATCTATCAATATTTTTCATACATTTCATTTTATTATTTATACTTCGGATGCCTGCCTATTTGAGCACTTCATTACGTTTTCTACACTCCACTTAATAATAGCATTAGAGCTAGAAACTCTTCAGTAAATTCAAATGCTTATGTGATAGTGTGTGTGTGTGTGTGTGTGTGTGTGTGTGTAGAATGCTTGCATGAATGCATGTGTGTGTAAAGATTGATGTATCTGTGTATGTGTGTGCATCTGTGTTCGTGCACTTAGTCTTAAGTTAGTTTTAAGTTAGCTTTAAGTCATGGTCAGAGCTGAAAATCGGCGCTATCCACTTACAGTGAATAGACCGAGCTCTAAACCATTTTGTCTTTTTGTATTTTTCTCATGTTGTTTATGTAGTTATGTATTTAAAAAAAGGCAAATAAAATCTTATTATTATTATTATTATTTGGATAGAGGACAAGATGGTAGAAATAAAGTATCGTTGGTGATGGGTCTCTAACCGCATCGCCCGAAAACCACTTAAAAAAGCCCCATACCGTGAATCGCATCTTACCACACCCTTGGGTAGAAAGGGGTAGTGACATTCTAAGCCGGCACCACATGGCAAACTTACCTATAGCTGGACGAATAATACAAATGGGCAAATCCTTTGCCGTAGTATTAATTAGCACTTCACTGACTGCCTTCGTGAACATGTATGTGTTTCGAAATTCTAGCAACAGGCTGAAATTAATGGTATAGTTTTAGAAGAAGAAGAAAAACGTTTATCTGCCATTGCAGACACAAGAAGAACAAAGTTTGAGCAACATTTAAAATAAATTAATTATAAAAAAAAAAAACAAAAAAGAGAATCAATAAAAAAACATACAAAAAATTGCCAAGCACTTCCTGTGCCACCTGAACAGCGAATTGGTGCTGACTCAGCATGAATTTTAGTGACACATTTTTATACATTTTTTGCATACTGCAATAGTCAATTTAAGCTAGTGTACAAGTTTCAATTGTAATTTTATACTAGAATACCATCATAGTCAAAGCGACATGATAGTCCAGTGGGTAGAACACCCGCCCGAAAAACAGAAGGGCGTGAGTTCCAATCCTGGGACGGGCCTACACCAATTTGTCTTTTCTAAAGTCATATGTGTGGTTAATTTATCATGGTTGCTAACGGTGAGGGAAAACATCGTGAGGAAACCCACATGGCTGAGTTGTACTTAGTCATGTGACAGTGTATTCGTACAAAACGGCGATAGGCCTGCCCCCTATCACGTGAGTACACTGTCTAAGCAAAACGTGGGTACCTTCTCTGGAAACTAGATGGCGCTTGCCATGTTTATTTAGTTTTCATTGTTGTTTTTACTTTTATTTATGTTATAATGTTTTCTTTTTTCTCATCAAATATGTGTCTGATGAGCTTTAGTAAAATAGCTGTAGTATTAAATGTGTCAATAGTACAATTTTAAATACCTATATTTAAGTTTAACAGGGCTTTGACTGAAAATCAGTGCATGATGAGTATATACTCTGTGATGCGAGTGCTGAGTCAAGGCCTTTTTGGTAATGTTTTTTTTTTTCCTTTTTTTGTATATATATATTTTGTCATTGTCTTGTGTTAATTACCAAATAAACATTATTTCTTCTTCTTCTTCTTCCTCCATGTGAGTTCAGGAGTATTGGTACCTCTGCCAACCCCTTCGGGGATAAATGGCGTGAACGTTTATGTTATGTCATGTTATGTAAAACCATCAATAAAATAACTTGTAAAATGAAAAGAAGTTAGAATAACAAAAAGAAAACCGACTTCATAGTGGGAAAAACAACCGAAAATAAACAATCTAGTAATAAAAAGTACGAAATAAGCTTTTTAATTGAATATGAGTACTGTGATTAATACCTTAACAATTTCTTTATTCCACACGCGTCAGTTCAACCTACCTAAATATTAAATTCTCTTAAATTAATTTGTGAGTCGGTGCCAGTCAAACAAAAGTAAATTCCGACTCAAAAATTAATTTAAGAGAATTTTAATATTTAGGTAGGTTGAACTGACGCGTGTGGAATAAAGAAATTGCTAAGGTATTAATCAATGTACGGTCAGTTTCGGTTAAAAATAGAAGCGAAATGAGGGGAAGCAAGGCAGTTTGTCAAAAAATAAAGTGTGGATCATACCATGTAAGGAAAAGTATAAGAAAGTACGTAATTACAATAAAATAAAAAGACAACTTCGTATGGGACAACACTACCAGCAACCTTTTGCAGCCTATGATGCCATTATGATTATGATGAAAATATCTCGAAGTTCTGTCCTAATATCAGTTTCAAAATCAAGAAAATCTTATGAATATTTTGTTCTTTGAAGAATATTTTCACATTTTATTTTTATGGTTTTGTTTTGTCTCGTCTCGTTTTTATTGATTTAGTTTGTATTTTTAAATACTTACATATACTCACAGATATAATTCCCTAGTAGGGGTACCATGAACAACAAATGAATTACAATGAATTATAAATTCCTTTGCCACTTTTGGAAGTTGAGTAGGGAAAAGATGGTAAAATAAAGTTTTTGGTGATGGGTCTTCAACCGCAGCGCCCAAAAATCCAACAAAACGCCCCAATACCCTTAGTCACCTTTTACGACACCCGTGAGTAGAATGAGGTAGCAATATTCTAAGCCGGCACTAGGTACACGGCTATTTTTAAATACTGACTTTGTATCCCTGCTTTGTCTATCTATTAAACTACATTTCTATCAAAACGTACCCTGGAGTAATAGCATCAAGCCTCTCCTCATCCAAACTTTCAACCAGCTGTATCAGCGCTTCAGGAGTGATGGGCACGTCATAGCACTTCTCAAATACGTCCTGCCCTTCGCGTCCCGGACAGAAAGTGTACGCAGTGGACACGTGAACTATTGCTTTGAGATTTGGACAGTTTCTAGCTAAGGTTAGGACTTCTCGGGTACCTGAAAAAAGAATATTCTGTTTTTATTGCTGGTATTTGGAATAAGTGACGTTTAAAAAAAAGCTCAAAAACTGGAGGTCTCAGTTTTAACCCTTAAGGAAAAAACTCACAAATGAATCTTATTTGTACTTTGAACTAATAAAATAGCTGTTTTAATCAATAATTATAACTAAAGTGCTAATTCCATTTGACTGCATGTAGACGTCTGAAAGCCACAGCATCTGCATGCAGACTAGTGGAATAACGTTCAGAACGCTAGGCTTTGTGGCGACATAGTCCTGAAGAGCCGATCCAGGTGTTTGAGTTGAATACCTTAGAGTTTAAGGTTATGGTTTCTGTTAGAGTTAGTTGAACGCGAGCGTTTAACATTTCCTCGCGCCTCCTCTATATTGGAACAGGATGTGTACGTAGATGATATCTGCACTGGTGCCGATACAGACTAGAGGCTTCGGCTATTACGCTGAGAGATGAATTGATTGACATTTTGAAATCGGCAGGTTATGAACTTCGTAAATGGTTATCTAACTCACCTGCCTTATTGTCTGGATTGCCTAAAGAGCACCAACAGGATCCTCACATTTTTAAAAATTCGGAGAACCCTAATCTATTGTCTGTCCTTGGTGTTCAATATAATCCAGTAGATGATGTATCACATACCGGGTTGATTTGAGCTCTCCCCCGGTCTGAACGATACGTCAAGTCTTGTCAACCGTAGCGAAGACATTTGATCCGAATGGGTGGATCGCTCCGGTTGTTTTTTGGGCAAAGTGTTTTATGCAGAAGCTGTAGACAGCTCAGCTCACATGGGATCAACCCACTGTTGGAGATTTGTTACAGCAGTGGACGTCCTTCTTTGCCACTCTCCCGAAAATTGATCAGTTCAAGTTGCCCCGGCGTTTCCTTCCTTCTCGAAAATGTTCCTTGACTTTGCACGGTTTTGTGATGCATCTGAACGTGGGTATGCTGCAGCCGTGTTTTTGAGAGTAGAAGACTCCAAGGGAGTTGTGTCTATACATCTGGTCATGTCTAAGACCAAGGTGGCTCCCCTTAGAGTATTATTGACTATCCCAAAATTAGAGTTGTCTGGTGCAGTCTTAGTTACTAAATTGATGCATCATGTTCTAGGTTTGCTGAAAGGAGATATGGTGGTGGTGATTGTTATGCATGGACTGACAGTGTGATTGTTTTGTCCTGGCTAAAAATGCCAGCTCACACGTTAGAAGTTTTTGTAGCCAACCGTATCTCTCTAATCCAGAATTGTGACACCCCGTTGTTATGGAGACATGTTCCTCGAGAATTGAATCCAGCTGATTCCGCTTCTCGCGGTTGCAGCGCTCCAGCTCTCCTACAACATAAGCTTTGGTGGGGTCCGGATTGGTTGAAGCGTCGGCCGAGTGAGTGGCCTCCAACATCTTCACACGTGTAGAATTCCGTACCAAACTTAAGGATTGCAAATTGAGCCTGAGTTAGATGCGGACTTTTTTCTCTCTCGTTATAGCTCGTTGAATAAATTGCTCGGTGTAAGCGGTTGGATTAAACGCTTTATTTGGAATTGTCGTCACCCAAATCAGAGACGCAATGCCGCCCTCCTTTCACCCGAGGAGCGTCAGTATGCGTTGTCATGCTTGGTCCGCCTTGTGCGACAAAGCAACGTCAAAAATGAAATCGATACATTGCGAGTTGGTCGGACCAAGTTGAAAGGTGCCATCTGCCGTTTGAATCCCTTCCTTGATGACTCTGGTTTGCTCCGAGTCGGGGGACGGCTGCGTATGTCAGATTTACTCGTTGGAGCCCGGCACCCTTTCTTATTGCCAAAACGTGGTCCTTTGGTCGAACTTTTGGTGCGAGATCGCCACATCCGTTCATGCCACGCTGGATGCTCTACCGTGTTGGCGACGCTACAGAGAGAATTTTGGATTCTAGCCGCGCGTCGAGTTATTCGTAGCATAATATTTCATTGTATCCCATACTATCGTTTGAAGGATCCCACAATGCAGCCCCTCATGGGAGATTTGCCTGCTGACCGTGTAACAGTTACTCGTCCGTTTGCCGACGTTGGAGCGGATTTTGCTGGCCCCTTTAAAGTAACATCTTCGCGCCTTCGTTCTGCTCGTATTGAGAAGGCCTGTCTTTGTGTTTTTGTTTGTTTGTCTACGAAGGCTGTTGATTTAGAAATAGTATCGTCATTGAGCACTGAAGCCTTCATTGCTGCTTTTTCCCGCTTTGTTTCCCGTCGAGGATTGCCAACGCTCATGCGTTCCGATTGTGGAACAAATTTTAAGGGTGCCAACAACTATCTTCGAGAAGTTGTTGATTTTCTTGAGATTAATACTAGTTTATCCCGCCAGGGTATTAAATATCCGTTTGACATACCTTCCTGCCCACATTGGGGTGGTATTTTTAAAAGTGTTGTTAAGGTCGCTAAAACTCATTGGCGTCGCGTGATTGGTGAAACTGTACTTACTTATGAGGAACTTGATACTGTATTTTGTAAAATTGAGGCAGTTCTCAATTCACGGCCTTTGTGCCCGCTCTCTTCGGATCCAAATGACTTGGATGTGTTGACTCCAGGACATTTCTTGATCGGGCAACCACTTAACGCTTTGCCTGAGTACCCTCTTGTTGATGATGACCCAGACTTTCTGGCATCGTTGGTCTCTAGAGTATTTGCATATACTCCAGCAACGGGTTAAGTGGACGGATAAAATGAATCCACCAGCTGTTGGTGACCTTGTTTTAGTGAAGGATACTAACCTTCCGCCTTTACTGTGGCGCAAGGGACGTATTCTTAAGTTGTTTCCGGGCTCAGATGGCACTCCTAGAGTTGTTGAGGTCCTGGTGGGTGATTAAATTTTGACAAGAGCGGTCGCAACTCTATCCCGACTCCCGATTGATTAAAGCGGGCCGATTGTAGCAGCCCGGGGCGGGGCATGTTCGCGCCAGATTATTAAGTGCTTTTTTTCTGGCAGTGTACGCGCGGCTTGAGCATATTCTATATATTGAGTCTGTGATTGATACATTGATGGATGGTAACTTGACTTGTCTTGACTGAAGTTTGATGGCGATTTTGTATTGTTATTAATTTTGTATAAAGTTTGAGTATTGTGATAATAATAGTGTCACGTTATTATAAAAATAAAACAAAACATTTTACAGTTAATAGCTCTTATAATTAATTTTTAAATAATAACGGTAACAAACAGAAAATTAAGAGGGGGTAGGTTATTAGGCCCGGGTCAAAACACACTTGTAGTCTTCGGTTTTAAAGTTAGAATCGCACTTCCCTGACTATCCGAGAGCGCGGCGCAGGTTCGTTATTCTAGTGGTCTAGGAATTCAGAGTTCATCCATCCATCCATCAATACTCCAAGTTGAACGGTGGAAAGAGCCAAGGGTTAATTCCAAAGTAAGTGGCCGCTCTCTACTCCAAGCAGAATGATGGAATGAGCCTGGGGGTAGTTCCTGGAACGTTCAACGTTCTAATCAGATTCACGTCTCCATCCGTTGGACTGCCCATCGAAGTTATGAATAGCAGAGGAAGTGGATATCTAAGCAAAGCAAAGCATACATTCCTTCGATGTGGCAGTCCAAGATAAAAGAATCAGAAACGGTTACAATATACATTTATAGTTTGAAACAAATGTTATAATTTAAAATATTAAACATTAGCACAACAGGAGTTCAATTAAAAATAGAAACTAATACGAAACTCTATAGCGAAGATTTTAATAGCTGATATTCTACCTTGTAAAATAACAATCACACAACTTACCCAAGTATGGGAATCACTGGCCACTTATTACTATTACTATAAAATGTACAATGATTTCAATCACGACCTAGGGCGTCGAGTTAAAACTAATTAAATATCGATACGTATATCTTAAAATAGCAATTAATTTTATATGTGTTATCGTCACACAGATTTCAGACGACTGGCATACGTTGACTCAACACCGGCCGGCGGCGGTGGCGGCGGCGGCCGCCAACGGCTGCTACCGTTCGTTTCAAACTCGTTTTTTACATGTACCTTGTTACATTACCCCCCCCCCCGTTAAAAAAAAATTTGAACTTAAACAAAATTTATATAGAAGAAGAAAAGAAAACTACCTATGAGAGTTGATAGGCTTTAGGTCCTTAATATGCCAAGCTCCTAGGTATTTACCAGATACGTCCTCTAAAATGTAAACCAAGGGAGAACGTTTTTCTTTCACTCGGCATTTGATAAATTTTGTAGCCAATTTTTTACTGAAATGAGCATCTTTATCACTCTGAAAATAGCAACGTTTCCAAACTGTATCGCCTTCGTTGAATTCAAAGTGTTTTCTGCGTAGATCATAATGCTCTTTATTTTTAACAAAACTTTGATAAATGGCCGATTGAACATTATCGAAAATATGTGCTAAGTAACCCAAATTATCAGCGTATGGGTCACGCGGCTCTAATAGTGTTAAATCCTCCTCATTTTCTAAATAATGCGAACCACAAGTAACTAACTCCCTACCGTGTACTAAAAATGCGGGTGTATAACCGGTTACCTCATTTACCGAATTATTCATTGCGAATTGAATTTTCGGAAAATTTACATCCCATGACCGATGATCATCGTTTACAAACATAGATATAGCTGTGATTACAGTTTTATTATATCTTTCAACAGTGTTTACTTGAGGAGTGTAGCGAGGGGTGAAATGTATCGATGGAATCTTATAATTTTTAAATAGTCTGTCTAGTTCTTTGCTTATAAACTGGCAACCATTATCTAATATGACTGTCTGAGGAACGCCATGAATAAGAATAACGTTCTCTTCCAGTAATTAAGTGACTGCTTGAGCAGTAGCTCTTCTAAGTGGGAACAAGAGACAATATTTAGAAAATATGCAGCAAACAACCAAAATGTAACAGTTTTGTTTTTTGCTGTTTGGCAAGGGGCCGATCAAATCAATAGATAAAGACTGAAAAGGCCTTGCACAATGTTTAGGTCTACCCATTTTGCCAAGCGTACCATGCGTTGATAATTTGTAAGCAAGACATGTATCACATTCCGATATAAATTTTGCAACATCAGAATGCATACCCGGCCAGTAAAATCGTAATTTCAATCTTTTGTACGTTTTAAAAATACAAAAATGAGCAGCTGTAGGCACCGAATGATTGGCAGATATAACCGACAATCGGATTTCTTCAGGGACAACTTCTTTCCATTCAAATTCTGCTGTGAGAGAGTTATTGCTCTTCATAAATCTGTACAATTTCGTTCCTACAACCTTATAGTTAGGAAAACTAGTTGGTGACTTTTGGCATCCATTAAAAATATTTAAAAACCACTCATCCTTTGTTGTAAGGGACGAAACATTATTTATGGTATCTAAAATAGCTGCATTCGTAGGTGAAATTCTGGAAAGACAATCAGGTACAACATTGTCTTTGCCACGCCTGTGTTTGATTTCAAAATTAAATGCAGAAAGCCTTATCCCCCACCTTGCCAATCGACCGGTTGGGTTATTCAATGAAAAGAACCATTTTAAGGCAGAATGATCCATAAATACGGTACAAGTTTGTCCATTCTCAACACAGCATCGCCAGTGTTCTAGGGCGGTCATAACGGCTAGAGCTTCTCTTTCCGTAACGCTATATTTTTTTTCAGCTCCACTTAAAGATTTACTCATAAACGCAATGGGATGTTCAACTCCATCAATATTCTGACATAACATAGCACCTAATCCAAAATTGCTCGCGTCTGTATGAATTTCAAACAGAAGATTGAAATTAGGGCAAGCTAACACTGGAGCTTGTACCAATAATGATTTTAATTTTAGAAAAGCTGCATCTGCTTCAGTTGACCACATGAAACATGGGGCATTCTTTTTAGTTGAAGTGAGTTTGTTCAGTGGCCCAGCTATTGTACTGGAACAACTGTAATAACTGGAAGAAGAAGTATACCTTCAGAAAATATATTATGGCCACCAGCTGTAGTCACTGCAAGGGAATCATCTTTTATTATTTTAAAGCCATAACTGAGGATATTTATATGATAATCCTTTCCTAAAATACTAACTGATGAGCCAGAATCAAGAAGGGCTAAGACATTAAGATTTGGAATATTTCCTAGATTAACTTTCAAGAAAGGTCTAGGATCGTTGCTCGTTTCTGAACCGAAAATTGAAGTAACTTTATAGGAATTAAAGAATGTATTAATAGTAGCTAACCACCTTTTCCAATCCGAGCTATCAAAATAAGGTGTGTAAGGTTTGTTATTACTACAATTTTCAGTTATTAGTTTTTTGAAGTTTCTGTAGCATTATCACGGGGATTGCATTTAGGACAATCGGGGGTTTTGATATTCTTTAATCCACACTTAAAGCAAAATATTTCACGATCAGCGCTGCAGTCTTTCATTGAGTGAGTGCCTACACGACAGCGGTGGCAATAAACTTTAACAGCAGCATTATCCAAGGAACAAGCAGAAACTTGAGTATTTTTTTGTTTGGTTTGATTATAAGTGAAAGATTTATTAATACTGTTTTTTGTATTATGAAAATTATTATGGTTATTCCAAGGCGGCCGCCAACGGCTGCTACCGTTCGTTTCAAACTCGTTTTTTACATGTACCTTGTTACAATAGAAAGGGGCAGTGAATATATTTGATTGTTTATGTAGTGAATCGGTGGAATTGTGGACAATATAAAAGTGATCTCGGTTGAAACAAAACTTTGATGTGCATTGGGTGCGGTGCATGCGTTGAATCAGAAATCATCTGATGAAGATATTCGTGGAATACAAAAGAAGGCAAGGAAATATTCACTAGATACGATATCCTTTGGCTAGGGAATCGTATTTTCATCAGACTGGATGCATTCAGATCTGAACAAAATAGTGAGAAGCGAAACCTCTTCAGCAATTCTGGGAGATCGAAGAGCAACACCCAAGGAACTCAAGTAAGTTTTTATTAAATGGTAGCAGAGCGTTATACACGAACATTTTTGGTCTAATAATCTAATCTGCTAATCTGGCGCGAACAATTTATCTATCTTATATTATACCATTAATGACGAGTACTTAGCCCGTAAGTACTGCTCTTTTTTATATTTGAGATCGAATGGTTCGTGTGATAGGATGGTTATAAAATATTTGTGGAAATTGTTGTTTTCAAAGTTGGATGTGCATGATGCATTTGATGTGCATGATCCATTTGATGTGCATGATGTATTTGATGTGCATGATGCATTTGATGTGCATGATCCATTTGATGTGCATGATGTATTTGATGTGCATGATGCATTTGATGTGCATGATCCATTTGATGTGCATGATGTATTTGATGTGCATGATGCATTCGCATATGATTGCATTAGCGAAGAGGTTTCCAGTGCACGTGTTAGGGTAATTAGAAAGAATAAAAATTCGTAAGAGACATTTAATTGAAAAAAAAAACAGGGGTTTTTGACAAAGAGAAAAATATAACAAAATTAAAGAAGAACGAAGATATAAAAAAAAGAGTTGATATAAGTAATGCAGTAAATGTAGCATTAAAACAATCTCTGATTATCTAGTAGGAACTTATGGCGTAATAATAAATAAGTATGATCTTAATCTCTTATAACTATAATTATAATCTTTTCCCCACTCAACTTCCAAAAGTGGCTGAGGAATTTATAATTCCTTAGCTCTGGTTACCCCTTCTAGGGAAATATAGCCGTGAGTATATGAATGAACTTTGGCGAAGATGACTTGAATATGGAAATGTCTGGTTTTGATGGCTCAACCGCTGGTGATGGTAATGTTACTGGAGGAGAAGGCGCTGTTGGCGATGCACAAGATTTGAAACCTATGTTCGTGAAATCGAAACGTTGCAACCGACTAATACAACTCGGCAAGTATAAGTTCTACGCGCATTCGATGAAAGCGATGAAAACAAGATGGCTGTGTTCCACGCACAGCGGGTCTAAGAGGTGCACCGCCATCATACATACCACCGATGATGTCATTATTAACATCAAAAATAAGCATAATCATTAAGTTTATGTTTAATTACATACTGATTTTCTTGATGAGGTTCTGAAGACATTTTTTTAAATGAATTATCTATTTTATGTCTGTTATAAATCGTTTAATGTACTCTTGTGTGTTGCTCTGTATCCATGCAATAATAATGGTATACTAATTTCACTTTGCGCCTTAAAAATAAGAAAATCATTTTTAATAACGGATTGCGTTAAGTACTTATAAGTGAATGAAATTTCCTTTATAAAATGTGATGTTCAAAAAAACAAAACAAACATCGAAGGTCAAATTATACTTGGTACAAAAGTAGGAAGTCTAGGCGTTTCACATTATTTACATACATAACATAACATAAACGTTCACGCCTAATATCCCCGAAGGGGTTGGCAGAGGTACTAATACTTCTGAACATCACGTGACTTTGTCATCTGGTGTTCAGAGTACCCACGTTTTGCATGGACAGTGTACTCACGTGATAGGGGGCAGGCCTATCGCCGTTTTGTACGAATACACTGTCACATGACTAAGTACAACTCGGCCATGTGGGTTTCCTCACGATGTTTTCCCTCACCGTTAACAACCATGATAAATTAACCACACATATGTCTTTAGAAAAGACAAATTGGTGTAGGCCCGACCCAGGATTTGAACACTAGTCGTTTGCACGATAACCGAGTGTTCTACCCACTGGGCTATCATGGCACGCGTATTATTTACATGTTCGCTATAAATGTGTACGTTCAAGTATATTAAGGTTATACATAAGTTTAAGTTTATAGTAAATTTATTTACAGTAAATGTTGTTACAGGATTATCGTTATAATTTTTTATTTTTTTTACGTTAATTAATTACGACTTTTCTTTATCACTAAACGTAAAATAGGACTCGTTTCTTTCATTATTCTAATATGTTACTAATCGTATGCAATAATTTTATTAAGTTAATTTTGTTAAGTTTAAGCAGCCGTGATAGCCCAGTGGGTAGAACACTCGGTTATCGTGCAAACGACTAGTGTTCAAATCCTGGGTCGGGCCTACACCAATTTGGCTTTTCTAAAGACATATGTGTGGTTAATTTATCATGGTTGTTAACGGTGAGGGGAAACATCGTGAGGAAACCCACATGGCTGAGTTGTACTTAGTCATGTGACAGTGTATTCGTACAAAACGGCGATAGGCCTGCCCCCTATCACGTGAGTACACTGTCCATGCAAAACGTGGGTACTCTGAACACCAGGTGACAAAGTCACGTGATGTTCAGAAGTATTAGTACCTCTGCCAACCCCTTCGGGGATATTCGGCGTGGACGTTTATGTTATGTTATGTTATATGAATGTATGTATGTATAATATTTTACCTCGGACATTCGTCAAAACAGCTGGTCTCAACGGCTCGTCAAAATTCACTGTGGCTGCCACGTGGAAAATATGTGTCACCTAGAATTTGAAGCAACGATATATGGCGTGAACATTAGAATTTTAGTAGATGAAGATTATAGTACATTTTGAAAGATTTATTTTAACATTATCTTGCAGATTTATTTTTGCGAGTAAAGATTATTTTTACTATAGTAACTATATGCCTGTCTCAATTAAAACTAACGGCGTAAGTATATGTAGTTATATAACAACTATTTATAACATACATACATATACTCACGGCTATAAATCCCTTAACGGGGTAGCCAGAGCATAGGAATTAGAAATTCCTCAGCCACTTTTGGAAGTTGATTTGGGAAAAGGTGGTAATAATAAATAAATGTTTTCATACACATCGCCCGAAAATCACTTAAGAAGCCCCTATACCCTTAGTCTTGGTGGTGACGGTGGTGACGTCAAGGGTTTGCTTGGTGTTGAGCTACCGGCTGCGGTTACGATTGGATTTCACCAACATATAGAAGATGCGGAAGCGGAATATGAAAAAGAGGATGATGAACATGACGCATCAGCTAAGCAGTGCAGTGGACTACGGGACGAGATCCGGACCCTCCGGAGTGAATTAACGGTTTTTCGTACCGAATTTCGGAACTTCCGTGAGGTAATAAGCGCGGTGAATGTTAGGCTCGACAATTTCGACAAGAGAGTGGAGGATATTGAGAAGAAATTAATGAACAACTCTCCGACTCCGAGTAAAGTGACTAAACTGTTGGAATAGGTGGTCGAAAGCTTGCAACTACAGCTCCAGGAGAGAAATCAAGATGCATTAGCCACCGACGTTCAGATTTCCAACCGTAACTACCGAAGTTTGACCCAATTTTTAACGACAATAAACTTGAGACAAATAGTTACAGAACCGACACATTTTACAGAACACAGTGAAACGATTATCGACTTAAATTGTACTGACGCCCCTACTCGAACCGTGGACGTATTTCATATTCCTGAATTAGGTCATTCATCATGCTTTTGTTACAATGAAAATTGACTTAAAGAAACCGAAACCTGTAACAAAACTTATTACATACCGACCATTAACTGAAATCGACTTAGACAAATTTAATAATGAAGTTGAAAATACAAATTGGAAATCGATTGAAGTATTTGACGACATTGACGAAATGATATTCCAATTTAATATCTTAATCACAAAATTATTCGATTGTAACGCTCCTATGAAAACTATACTCGTTAAAGATACCCCAAAGCCGTGGCTCACTTCCAATATAAGGTTGATGATGAGACTTCGGGATGAAGCACAACGTAGGGCTAAGAGGGAGAAGGCCGAGACTAGCCAACAATATTATAAAGATATGAAACACCAAGTCATATCATCATTACATGCTGAAAAGAAGGCTTTCTTTGAGCATTGTGTTAATAATAATAATAGAGACTCACGAGCTCTCTGGAAAAATTTAAAACGGTACATCTTACCAAATAAGCGCGATGTGGAACTCCCTGCTTATTTTGATGATGCCGATAAGATAAATGACTTTTTTTTGTACAGTGCCTGGGACTAGTAATGTTAATTTATCTGATCTGACTTTTTATGAATTCACCCGCTACGGAGATACCACCTTTTTGCTGGAGCCTGTGACTAGCGAAACTGTTTATAAAGCTGTCACAAAAATGAAAACAAAAGCAACAGGTCTTGACAAAATAAATATTGACATGATACTTCTTACATTTCCTACGACACTTGACATACTGACAACCATTGTTAACAAAAGCATCATCTCAAGTAAGTTCCCTTCCATTTGGAAAACAGCTAAAATTACGCCACTCCCAAAGAAACCTAACCCTACCCTTATTTCCGATCTAAGAGCAATAAGTATACTCCCATGTACATCGAAGATAGTGGAACGGGTGGTGTTTGATCAGCTTTCAAAATATCTAGAGGAGAATAATATTTTGCCAGAGCTTCAATCAGGTTTCCGCAAGAGCCATTCAACAGCTACAGCACTGTTAAATGTTGTTGATAATGTCTTAAGGTATCGTGATGGTGGGTTAAGCACATTATTGGCATTATTAGACTTCTCTAGGGCTTTTGATTGTTTGTTTACACCCCTGGCTCTATCCAAAATGTCGTATTATGGATTTGATGTCGGTACAGTGCGCTGGTTTGACAGTTATTTGTCTGACCGAAAACAATTTGTTGAGTTGCGTAAGAGAAACGGTGTTATAAATACCTCTTCCGAAAGAGTACTGGATCGGGGAGTCCCCCAAGGATCAATATTAGGCCCACTCCTGTTTGTTCTGTACACCGCAGATTTGGTTAAAAATATAAAACACTGCAAATTATATATTTCTAGTCGTCCCGATTATACTGTTGATGCAGTAAATAAACTGAATGTTGATCTTCATCAAATTGTTACTTGGTCAGAGAAGAACTGTCTTGTTCTAAGCCCGTTGAAATCTAAATTCATGGTTCTTGGTACCAGAACTCAGATCTGTAATACGTTGGAGGCCCTGAAGACTTGTGATGTGGCTATTATGGATCAACCATTAGAAAGAGTCGAAGAAGCACGAAACCTAGGCGTATTGATAGACGGGGAACTGCGGTTCGAAAACCATGTTCTGTCAGTAGTTAGTAACTGCTTCTATCGACTCAAAGTTCTTTACAATATTCGTGATTACCTAAGTGTGGATTTGCGTGTTCACTTTTGTGAATCGTTGATATTGTCGAGATTAAACTACTGTGACGTGGTCTATAGTGGTTGCATACTGGGTCATACACAGAGGCTTATACAGCGTGTGCAAAACGCTTGCGCACGTTTTTGTTTTCGTGTCCCTCGCCATGCCCATGTCACCCCGTATGTGAACGAGGCAAATCTATTAAACATGAAGAATCGCAGATTCTTACACCTTGCAACTCTAATGTTCGTTGTAGTTCGGCTTGAATCACCGGCTTATTTGCATAAAAAACTGCAATGTTCATCGAGTGATTATCAGTTCAAAGTCAGGGCGATCTTGCCATTGCACCGATCAGTGGCGTTTCGAGGTAGTTTTAGGTTTGCTGCGTTCAAGTGCTGGAATGACATTCCTCCACCCATCCGTTCTGTGGCTGGTAGGACCACCTTTAAGCGTAAGCTTAAAGAGTACCTGCTAGTTCAGCAGAACCCGTTAAATAAGTTCTCTTAGATTTCCTTCCTCTCATTCGTCCCGTCGAATCCCTTTCCCAGTACTAAACTCTAGTTTATGTAGAATGTTTGCATATTGAATATTAATAATATATATATGTGTGTTTGTGTATATGTATGTATACTTATATATATATTGAAGTATACATATACATATATATGTTTATTATAAGGGTGTGCTATGTGTACTATATCATTGTTTTTTATTTATTTATTTTTTATATTATTGTAGTATTCATTCCTATATTTCGTACTATATATTTATATCTTTAAGTACTGTTTATGTTTAAGTATACTATTAGTGTGTTACTATAATATCACGCTTGTGATGTCGCTGGTTTAGGCGCTGACTGAAAATCAGTGTTGTGAGGTAAAACTCACAACTTTTGCTGAGTCAGTGCCTTTTTGCTGTTGGAGGGCACAACATCCCAAAATTTTATTATTATTGTTTTTGTTTTTTTTACTGATGTTCTTCTGTTTGTAATTTTTTTTATTTTTTATTTTTCGGTCTTTAGTTAAATGATATCTTTTTTATTTTTTTATTTTCTCAATTTGTGTTCTCAAAAATTTAGTGTTTATACTGATTTTTTGTTAACTTGGTTCCACTTGCTGTGTGTATTTTGTTAATTTTTGTGCCTTTAATAGCAAATAAATAACTTTTCTTTCTTTCTTTCTTTAGTCGCCTCTTACGACACCCGTGGGTAGAAAAGGGTAGCGACATTCTAAGCCGGCACTACACGGCAACATTTATAACATAACTACCTTATTACCATCACCACCATCAAACTACTAACCTCGCCTGTAAGAATTCCATAGTCAATATTGCTCAGTCCAATCCCTAATTCTGCAATTTCACCTTCTACGGGCACAACCTTTTGTTGGAAATCAGGAAACCTCCTACGTACTACTTCGAATACCTGCGAAATTATTTTTTTTGAATATGTAGACGTTTTACCAAATTGGTGATTTATGAACCTACTAGCTGACCCGACAGACTTGTTACTGTCAAATTTGCTTATGACAAAGCTTAAGGCGTATTTTTAATTAATTTAATAAAACCTCAAAAATTGTATCCTATATGTTATTCTGATGTATAAGCTATAGCCTATGTGTTATTCTAATGTATAAGCTATATTGTGGTAAAGTTTCATTCAAATCCATTCAATAGTTTTTACGTGAAAGAGTAACAAACATCCATACATCCATACTTACAAACTTTCGCCTTTATAATATTAATAGGATTATTTTTGCCGTGTAGTGCTGGCTTAGAATTTCGCTACCCCTTTCTACCCACGGGTGTCGTAAGAGGCGACTAACGGTATTGGGGGCTTTTAAGGGATTTTTGGGCGATGCGGTTGGAGACCCATCACCAACAACCTTTATTTTACCATCTTTTCCCCATACAAGTTTCCAAAAGTGGCTGCGGAATTTCTCATTCCAAAGCTCTGGCTACCCCGTTAAGGGATTTATAGCCGTGAGTATATGTATGTATGTATGAACCTATTTTATGCTGTTTAGTGACGGCTTAGTATAGCACTATCTATATATTTACGACGCAGGCAGTAATGGGGTAGTGCAATTCTAAGCCAACGCAGTCTTGTATCCTACATACTAAAATAATTTTTATTTGACTTGTTTGTGAATGAAACCTAATGTGGGGTTTATTTACTAATTACCGTATACCCTTATGTCATGGGTTCGAGTCCCACTTTAGTCGAATTTTTTCTTTCCTTCATTGATTAGTGGAATAATTTTAATAATCATTTCTGAATGAATGCAGTAGAAATGAGGTCCCTCAGAATAGTTTGTAATGTGAGGTTATGTGATCGTGTGAGGAATGACGTGATTCGTGAAAGATGTGGTGTAAAAGATGATATTGTAAGAAAGATAGAAAAAGGAATGTTGAGATGGTTTGGGCATATAGAGAGAATGGATGACAGTAAATTGGTAAAAGAGATTCTATAGATCAATGTGGAAGGTAATGTTAGAAGAGGACGACCTCGGAGGACACATTTGGATCAAATAGAAAATATACTCAAAAAGGCAGGTGTCCGTAGTACGAAGAATAAAAGAGCATGTATGAAAATATTGATGGATGTGAATGAAGCTAGAGAGGTTTGCCAGGATCGTTAACAGTGGCAATCGATAGACTCTGCCTACCCCAATGGGAACTAACGACGTGAGAATATGTATATATGTAAATTAAAATAATCATTAAAAAACTCACAGGATCCTTGAAAATGTTGTCTAATCTCTCCTGCATAGATTTTCCTCTCTTGCTTCGTATCAATATGTATAGTTTCTTTATACCCCAACAAGACCTGAAAATATAAGATTTGAGGAAATATCTTAAAACAAACTCAAGGTTCACACTATAAATTAAGGAAGGGATGGCAAAAAATGACTAGATAGTGACATTTTAAGCCTACACTACCCGGCGATAGGCTTGCCCCCTATCACGTGAGTACACTGTCTAAGCAAAACGTGGGTACCTTCTCTGGAAACTAGATGGCGCTTGCCATCTGAGTTCAGGAGTATTGGTACCTCTGCCAACCCCTTCGGGGATAAACGGCGTGAACGTTTATGTTATGTTACGTTTTACTACCCGGCAAATCCCTTGATTACCTTCTTCGGTCTATAATGAAGAAGGAAACGAATGAAACACATTGTTTAGCCCAACAAAATTAAAGCATTGTTTAAACATTAACTTATGCATTCTTATGAAATAAAAACAAATTAGATGCCAACTTTTAGTATATGTATTACCAATGCATATTAGTTTTCAGCTGTGGTCCTAAAAAAGCAATACTTTAAACTATTAATACCAATGTGATGGGTGGTGATGTGTCTCCCGCCTCATCAACCATTATTCTTTTAGATTAGTCATCAAGTACGGCACACAAATCCTCACCAAACCATTACTCAATAATCAGAAAAGCATACCTAAATAATTTCTCTATAAGTTGTTTCCCGAGGAACCCAGTACCTCCAGTCACGAACACCACGGCATCCTCAAAGCTCCTCTGAACTGGTGATCCTCCCCTCACTTCCTCTTCCTCTAATACCCTCATTTGGGAGACGTACTCTTCGTCATAATCAAGAGCAGATGTTGACGACATTTTATACTGAAAGTTTTAAATAGTAGGACAGTTAAAAGGTTCGGGTCCTATTTCGAAATAGCAGTAGAAGTTTATCAGGAAATTAAAGATACATACATACATATACTCATGGCCATAAATCCCAAAAAGGGGTAGCCAGAGCTAAGGAATTAGAAATTCCTCAGCCACTTTTGGAAGTTGCGTGGGGAAAAGATGGTGAAATAAAGGTTGTTGGTGATGGGTCTCATACTGCATCGCCCAAAGATCCCTTAAATCCGTATGTACTTCCAGCTTAGAATGTCACTACTCCTTTTTATCCACGGGTATCGTAAGAGGCGACTGAGGGTATGGAGCGTTTTTAAGTGGTTTTTGGGCGATGCGGTTAAAGACCCATCACCAACGATACTTTATTTTCTAACACTTGTCCTCTATCAACTTAGATCATAATAAGGTCTTAAGGGCGTCCCCGGAAAAATAGGTTGATATTGATTGTTTGAAAATTCTATAAAGTCTGATTTGATGATATTGATATGACATGAATAAAATTTATGTTAGTGATTAGTTCATGTTGTTAAAATTTTATGGTTACCATTTTAATAATTTGTTGAAAAATCTGATGAAAAAAATTGAATTGGAACATGCTTTGTTTTCATAAAAACCGTATAGGCTCCACTGGCATAACATACATGTGAACTCATTATGTGTCTATATACGCGTAGCTTTAACATCTGTAACTTCGATGTTTAACTTTTTATTTAAACATTATAGTTATTCAATAAAACTAAATAAACTACATTTATCCTGCGGGCGCGTTTTTTCCGTCCCTGTCACTCTCAGCAAATTTG
This sequence comes from Bedellia somnulentella, assembly GCA_963576735.1. Taxonomy (NCBI): domain Eukaryota; kingdom Metazoa; phylum Arthropoda; class Insecta; order Lepidoptera; family Bedelliidae; genus Bedellia; species Bedellia somnulentella. The sequence continues at coordinate 8,907,775 of OY755199.1, read as the reverse complement.
ACGTAAGAGTGAACGCAATAGCTGCAAAATGCGGGGAGGCCCTTAAGAAAATGCGGTAAGGTCGATAATTGTAGAAAAATAAATATTTAACTGTCGAAAACTCTTGTCATTCTTGAGGTCAACTTTTGTGCGTTGAATTTGTATGGAGTGCGGCATCTTAGGTAAATATGATCGAAGCCTATCGACTTCCAAATATGGCTGAGGAGTTGTTATGGCTGTGAATATAAGTATGTATGTATGTATGACTTACTAGTTTATTTGCCTGTTTGGTAAGTCTAATTTAGGGAAGGCATACACAACAATTAATATCTCATAATAAATAAAGAATAAATAAAGGAAAGAAAAATTTCGACTCAGGCGGGATTCGAACCCGCGACCTCGGGTATACGCCCCCGTCGCTCTTGCCAATTGAGCTACCGTGTCAATGGCTGCCAGCGCAAAATTCTTCTTTCCTTTATTTATTTTACAATAAAAAAAACTTTTCGAATTCTTACTTACAGAGGCAGCTTCTGTTAGGAGAGAAATAATGTTATAACTCCTTCACTGTAAAAAGGTAATTGCTAATTCAAATATCTGTTGAATAAAATGTATGCATATTTATTAAACGCTCAAATAATGCTATAATAGCGATCCGTTCTATAACTTAACTGGGGGTAAATGTCTTTAATTTCTGCATTGTATACTGCGGTGTGAAAGATTTCAATTCAATTCATTTATTTGCATTCTTGTTTTACAGGTAAGATGTTAACAAATCATAGTGTAGATTCTTAAAAAGATAGAGAAAGGCATGTTAAGATGGTTTGGGTATAAAGAGAGAGTGGATTATAGTGAATTGGTGAAAGAGATCTATGGAGCCAATGTGGAAGATAATGTAAGTAGAGGACGACCTCGAAGGACTCATTTCGAGCAGATAGGGAATGTGCTCAAAAGGCAGGTGTCCGAAGTATGAAGAATAAAAGAGCATCTATGAGAAGATTGATGGATGCTAACGAAGCTAGAGGTTTGCCGCTATCGTACAAAGTGGCGATCGATAGTATCTGCCTTCCTCAATGGGAACTAATGGCGTGAGTATATGTATGTATGTATTCTCCAAATCTTTCAAAATCTCTTTATTTCTTTACAATCATCGTTTTTCCAGACGTGCTCTTCGATTCTTTTCATTTACTGTTTTTATTTTAATTCTATCAGGTTTTAAAAAAATCTCTACTTACAATAACGATCACACTAGCTATATATATTTGTATATCTCTAAATATATGTTAATATCAAGTCAAGACGAGCCAAGCAAAGCATAAGTGTGCTACTCACGTTTTCTTGAACCCTTATCTTTATATAATATTTCTGTAAGCCTCTTTCTTGCCCGGAAGCCTGTGACGCGATGAGTTAAGCTAGAAATTTGGTTCAGGTATCGTTTTGTACAGTTCGCGGCCGTGGTGTGCACAAAGTTCAGACATCTGATGTAACTGGATTAAGTTAATTGTTACAGAATTTCAAAGTTTCGAATTTGTCCCATAGACTTTGCTTGAGTGTCCTAAGCGCGCGCAAACTTTAGTCGATCAGAGATGCGCTGTGATTGGTCGGAATTTTTTCAAACCGGCCAATCAGAAAAAATCACTAGAAATTCAAAAGAGCTGCGCTGTGATTGGTCGGAAAATTTCAAGATAAACTCATTTTATTGGACGCAACGTAGCCGCGCCAGGGTTACCCACTAGTAAGACTTATTATACGTTTAAAGATTTTTTCACTGACTCACTGACAGACTGATATTAGAAAAGTGAACTTCAATTTGCTGTTAATTATAGTAACAAACAGCCAAGTGATATATTTTGCAAAGGTAGTGTTTGTGAAGATAGACATTATACGACTAGCAGTAGGACAAGCACGAGCGCTATTTTATCGACAGCCATCTCTTACGCACTTACTTAGTATCGTATACCGCCATCTCATTCTAACCGTTATCGTGTCGATAAAATAGCGCTGGTTGGCACGATAATAGTTAGAATAGGATGACAGCATACAATATTAAGTAAGGAAGAGATGGCTGTTTTATACTATCTAGTTAACAGATCGCCCAAAAGTACTAGCCCGTACTAGCTATGTAGAAAAAAAAGAAAAATTTACAATACTTCAACAATTTCAAAATCTCAGCAGAACCACACCGCTCTAAATTTAATTTTACAAAGTAATAGACTGGTCTAATTATTTGCTAATTACATATTAATATTCATTCACTCATTATACAGACATTATACTTTGAATATATTAAAACATCTTACATTGTTGCAGAATAAATAAAAGTGCAAGATTCTACAACGGTTATCCAAACATATTTGCCGTGTAGTGTCGGTTTAGAATTGCACTACCCCATTTCTTCCGGTGAGTGTACGTAAAAGGCGACTAACGGTATGGGGCTATTAAGGGATTTTTTGGCGATGCGGTTGGAGACCCATCACCAACAACCTTTATTTTTACTATCTTTTCCCCACTCAAATTTCCAAAACTGGCTGAGGAATTTCTAATTCTTTAGCTCTGGCTACCCCTTCCTGGGATTTATAGCCGTGAGTATATGTATGTATGTATGTTATCCAAACATACAGTAGACTAATCAATTAAGCAAATACAAATTTTTGACACCAGCGGGACTCGAACCCGCGACATCCGGGTATACGCCCCCGTCGCTCTGCCAACTGAGCTATGGTATCAAGCACTGAAGTATCAAGTGACCACTCGCGCAAAAATTTGTATTTGCTTGTTTCTTTACAACTTAATGGTACATATATATACATACATATACTCACGGCTATAAATCCCTAGAAGGGGTAGCCAGAGCTAAGGAACTAGAAGTTCATCAGCCACTTTTGGAAAGTTGAGTGGGGAAAAGATGGCAAAATAAAGGTTGTTGGTGATGGGTCTCCAACCGCATCGCCCAAAATCCCTTAAAATCCCCGATACCGTTACTCGCCTCTTACGTACACCCACCGCAAGAAATAGGGTAGTGTTATTCTAAGCCGACACTACACAGCAACTTAATAGTGTTAGCGAAATATATTATATACAGTATATTTCAGAAGACTGACTCGAAGCCCCATGTTATTAAAGTACAGAGGGTCTTTATGAGCGGTTCAAAGCCACCCGGTTCTCACTGCCAAAATAACTGACCTGGGCTTAGGGCATTCCTTAAGTCACGTGGGCACGCCAGGGTCACCTCTGTAAAACTCGCAATCTTTTAAACTCAAACGTTCACGCCGGATATCCCCATAGAAGTTGGTAGAGGTACTAATACTTCTGAACATCACCTGACCTGGTCTTGGAGTTGGGAAACATACATACATATGCTCACGGCCGGATATCCCACAAAGGGATAGCCAGAGCTTTAGAGTTGGAAGGGGATAAGATGGTAGAAATAAAGTATTCGAGTTGTGAAACATACATATACTCACGGCTATTAATCCCTAGATGAGGTAACCAGAGCTAAGGAATTAGAAATTCCTCAACCACTTTTGGAAGTTGAGTGGGGAAAAGATGGTAGAATAAAGGTTGTTGGTGCCATCACCAACCGCATTCTCTAACCGCATCGCCCAAAAGTCCCTTAAAAAGCCCCAAGTCCGTTAGTCGCCTTTTACGTACACCCACCAGAAGAAATGGGGTAGTGCTATTCTAAGCCGACACTACACAGCTAAGAGTTGGGAAAATATTGTAAAATAAAGGATATGGCGATGGGTCTCCAATCGCATCGCCCAAAAATCATTTTAAGTGATAGCCCCAATATCCTAAGTCGTTTCTTAAAATCACCCGTGGGAAGAAATGGGATAATGCTATTCTATGCCGACAAAACACAGGTAAAAATATTTTTTTTAATAAATAAATTTTTACTTAATGCTATAGGGATAGCTCATGCCCGATTTCTGAATTGAGTATTCAAGCTGAGAACGACTTAAGTATCGTTTTGTCTCATTCAGTTGTTAAGATTTCAATGCGACAGAACGATACTTAAGTTGTTCTCAGCTGGAATACTCAATTCAGAAATTGGGCGTCAGTCTTCTTACTATCTGTGCAGTCGGTCTTAAGCTTTAAGCCGCACTCTAAATAAGAAACCATTGTTTTTTTCCATTCCTCTATGGTAGGTTTGATCACGACATGCAAAACTAAGCAATGTACACTTGATCACTGTGCCAAATTTGGTTGAAATCGGTCGTACCGTTCCAGAGGAGTTCGATCACAAAGAAGTGGCCTAGCCATGTATAAGAGAGATTTGCCGTGTAGTGCCGGCTTAGAATGTGGCTACCCCTTTCTACCCACGGGTGTCGTAAGAGGCGACTAATGGTATTGGGGCTATTTATTGGATTTTAGGGCGATGCGTTGGGAGACCCATCACCAAAAACCTTTATTTTTACCATCTTTTCCCCACTCAACTTCCAAAAGTGGCTGAGGAATTTATAATTCCTTAGCTCTGGCTACCCCTTCTAGGGAAATATAGCCGTGAGTATATCTCACGCTATCAAGATTATGAGCTCAGCTCAATAATCTTGATAGCTGGGAAGATGGGAAACGGGAAAATTAAAGGCAGTTTCGATGTCTGAGACGGGCTTAAACCAATGTGTTTTCAAGGCATGGGAAAACGTTGTGAGAAAAAACCCTTGGCGGGGTTGTAATAAGTTGCATGACAGTGTATTCGTACAAATCGGCGATAGGCCTGCCCTCTACCATGCGGATCCAGAACATACATTCATATACTCACGCCGTAATTCCCATTGGGGTAAGCAAAGACCACCGCAATTTGTACGATCCTGGCAAACATCTTAAGCTTCGTTTACATCTATATTGTAGTAGTATAAGTAACTATTTACTATGATTCATGTAACCAATATATATAATAGATTGCATTCGCTAATAAACAGGTAGTATTAAATCGGTTCTTGATTGTTTCACTCATCTCTCCCTGCGTCTTCCGTATATGGCGACCCTGCCAGTGGGTTAGTCCGGTAACGCGATGCACGTGTATTCTATAATTGGAGCGGAATATTTGCAACTCGTGTAACGAAGACACAATAATTAAATCGAAATAATGGCATTCTTTTTTCGTCCCTGGCAAATAGTGAACATTAGCGTGAAGAAATTAATCATTAAAGATGGGCAAACAGCAGTCCAAAGAAGAAACAATTATTGTGCAAAATGCTGCAGCCGGCAGTAACCATTCACAGTTGGAGGAATTTAAGTTTTACCTCTCCACAACTAATATATTATTATCGATCATCGTGTTGGCCATATGTTTGGGGACAGTTTACTGCGTGTATCGCGGGTATAAGCGATGCCATATAAAATGGATTAACTCCGAGGTAACCAGGAATACGTTGCGCCGATCTCTATTTCGCGACCAGTATCAGCCCCCTCTGCCTATCGGGACGGCGGATGATCGGTTCCAGCCCAAGGACGGTTTTTCCACTTCCAAAGTGTGAGTAAAGAGTTAGAAAGTGAATAAATAAAGTCTCAAAAGTGCGAAAGTGCGTATATTCCAAAGTGTCGTATTATTAGGCATCGCGAATAATAACAAAACATAGACTTTATTCTAAGTAATGAACTCAAAGTTTCAACTATGTTTTGATTTCGTAAATCATTGATTTCGGCTATTGTGTAATTAAAACTAACAAAATTGTACTTAATAAATTTAGTGAACGTATTATTTCTACGTTATGGTGGTAAGTTATGGCAATTTTATTAAACCAGTTATATGACGAATTAAATAAAGTAAGAACATATCTTATTAAAATTGGTCCAAGTAGACGACAGGGGAATATTTTAGTAGAAAAGTTAAATGAGGCTAATGCTATATTTAGTCAGTATTCTGCTTGGTTATTGAACTTCAACAAATAATTAAACGAAGGAAAAATAGAAAGTGCTGATAAAACGCTTTATGAAAACGCGTGTAAAAAGTTTGAATTATTACATAGTGACATTTTGTATTTGTGTAGTTCTCAAAGTGTTGAAAGCAAAAGTACCACAATGGATACTTTCGAATTAAAAACGGCTTTGACATTGTTACCTACAATGACAAATGACGAAACGAGTATTAAACAGTTAATTGATAATATTCAATATTATGACTCATTGCTTAGTTCATCAGATTGTAAGAAAAATTTAATTAAATTTATGTTAAAAAGTAGGCTTTCGCAAGCCGCCAAGTTGCGTCTTCGAGATAATTATCCCAGCGTTACCGAGTTAATAAATGACATGAGAAAAGAATTATTGGCAAGTAAAGGCGCGACCGCTATTCAGAAACAGTTGAATAGTTGTAAACAAAACGATATGACTGTTTCAGATTTTGGAAAAGAAATAACAGAATTATTTGTTGACCTAACGATTGCGCAAGCCGATGGAAACTCAGAAAGCTACAAGGTTTTAAAACCTATCAACGAAAAACAAGCTATTAAACAATTTTCTGACGGCTTACGAAATCGTAGGGTCAGTACTTTAATTAGTGCTAGAAATTATAACTCCCTAAAGGACGCTATCCAGGACAACGAGGACGTTATAATAACAATCGAGATTCGTCTAATAGGTCATTCCGCGGTAATAGAGGTATGAATAGAAATTCGGTAAATATGTTTAATGAACATGAAAACTCTGCGTCAGAACCAGAACCAAGGCTAGATCAATTTTTTCGTGAATAAATATAAACATGTTATTTTAGCTAGTAATAGCGATTGTTTTATTCACATTTCAATATCATCGTGTAATAAAAAAAATTCATTTTTAGTTGATTCCGGCGCCTCATTGTCGGCTATAAATTATAAACATGTTAGTGGCCTAAAAATTCCATTCCATAAAGACAGCACGACTATAAATGGACTTGGAGGCAAAGTTCGGACTATTGGATATGTTTACATTCCTTTGTTATTAAATGGAGTTGTTATTGAACACAAATTCTTCGTGTTTCAATCGTTACCAATTTATTCTAATGGAATAATTGGACGGGATTTTTTAAATAGGTTTGGTGCACTTTTAGACTTTAATAAAAATACTTTATCTTTGAATATTGGGACTAATCAAAATAGTGTTTTACCTATTACATGTAAATATAATTTAAACGTTTTCCAAATTCCGTCACGTAGTGAATCGATTCATTTTATTGACACTGAGTTAGAAACCGAATGTGTAGTTTGTTCAGAGGAGTTACAGGAGGGTCTTTATCTTGCTAGTTCTGTAGTTAGTCCAAAAAATGGAAAGATACCGATAAAAATTTTAAATACTACGGAAAAGACCGTAACATTGTCAAATATTAGTCCTTCAATTCATAAACTTAGTGAATATAATGTTTGTTCTTTTAGCAAGCCTGAAAATAATGCGGACAGAGTAAAAACTTTATTTTCTTTATTGAAATTGGATGGTTTAAATAATGAAGAAACGAATAGTATTAAAAACATTTGTGCTAAATATGCAAATATTTTTTATTGTCCAGGAGACAAAATGGGTGTTACAGATATTTACACTCACAATATTTCTTTGAAACCAAATACGAATCCAATTTTTTCGAAACCTTATAGACTACCTAAAGTTCAAAAAGAAGAAATCGAACGACAAATTAGTAGTATGTTAAAAGAAGGCATTATTGAACCTAGTAAAAGTGATTGGTCGAGCCCTGTATTATTAGTTCCGAAAAAGATGGATTCATCTGGTCAGAAAAAAATGCGTTTAGTTATTGATTACCGCAAATTAAACAATTGCATAGAAGATGATAAATTCCCACTTCCGGATATATCAGAAATTTTAGAATCATTGTCTGGTAGTGTTTATTTCTCTCACCTAGATTTATACCAAGGCTACTACAACGTAGCTTTAAATGAAAACTGTCGAAAATATACATCTTTTTATTCCGGTAGGTATCAAATGACTAGGATGCCTATGGGTCTTAAAACAAGTCCTAGTTCATTTTCAAGGATGATGAACTTGGCAATGGCAGGTTTAAATAGTGTAAATTGTCTAATTTATTTAGATGATTTGATAATATATGGAAGAAATCTACAACTTCACAATAAAAATTTACAGGAAGTATTCGAAAGATTGCAAAAAGTCAATTTAAAATTAAATCCATTAAAATGTACATTTCTTAAGAAGGAGATATTATATTTGGGTCATTTAATATCAAACAAAGGCATTTTACCTGATCCAGCAAAAGTAGCTACAGTTGAAAATTATCCGTGCCCACAGAACTCCGACGAAGTAAAGAGATTTGTTGCATTTACAAACTATTACAGAAAATTTATTCCAAAATTCGCTGAGATAGCACAACCGTTAAATCATCTTTGTAAGAAAAATATAAATTTTCTTTGGGATAGTAGGTGCCAAAAAGCATTTGAAACACTCAAACAGCGTATTATTTCTCCTCCAATTTTAGATTATCCAGATTTTTCCAAACATAATCATTTCGTTTTACAAACAGACGCATCTAACAAGGCGATCGGTGCAATACTATCAAATAAAAATGGACGACCAATAGCTTTTACTAGCAGAACTCTGAATAAAGCTGAATCAAATTATCCTGTTATAGAAAAAGAATTGTTGGCGATAGTTTGGGCTGTTAAATATTTTCGCCCATATTTATATGGTCAATATTTCAAAATTAGGACAGATCATAAACCATTGATTTATTTGTTTGGGATGAAAGACCCATCGAGTAGGCTTATGAAGTTTAGATTAGTGCTAGAGGAGTATAATTTTGATGTTGAATACGTTAAAGGTTCAGATAACGCAGCTGCAGATGCTTTGTCTCGAATATGTTTAACATCAAAGGATTTACAAGAAATGAGTAATAATATAAATGTCATGACACGAGCACAATCACGGAAAATAAAAAATTCGGATTCTGCTACGTTTGATATAGTACATACTAACTCGAGGCCCGATCAACCAAAAGTTGTAAGTACTCATGTTAAACCAGTACAATCCGTAGAACTGGATATGATAAATATAAATGATTTAAATAAATTAAGAAATTTAGGAAGTATAAATAAAGAAAGTAAGACATTTTGCTATGATTTTAAGAAAAATATAATTTATATTAAATATCTAAATTCGCACTCACGAATAACGCGACGCGAATTTGTGAGAGAATTAGATGATTTTTGTGAAAATTTAAGAATAGAAGAAGTATGTATAATAAAGAAGAACGATAATAAAGAATTTATTAAGAAATTAATCAATGAGATAAAAAATATAAAAAATAGGAAGGGCCCACGTATTTGTGTATTAAATAATGTAAAAACAATTTATGATAAGGATAATAGAAAGGTCATTTTGAATGACTTCCATCTTTTGCCTAGTAGTGGCCATGCTGGCATGAGAAGGATGGTCAATAACATAAAAATGTACTATTATTGGCCGGGCCTAGATAGTGATGTTAGAAATTACGTTAAACGTTGCGATAAATGTCAACGTCTAAAGCATTCGTTACCGATAAAAGAGCCAATGGAAATTACTACTACTGCCAATACGGCGCTTGAAAAGATATACCTAGATTTAGTTGGTCCATTTGAAGTCGATAATAATAACAATTCTTATATTTTGACTTTGCAATGCGAACTCACGAAATATGTAGAAGCATACCCCTTGACTTCTAAAAGAGCAGAAGAAGTAGCGAAAAGTTTCGTCAATAATTTTATATTAAGATATGGAGTACCAAGTGAAATCACTACAGATCGAGGGAAGGAGTTTATTGCAGCCACGTTTAAAGAGGTATGTAAATTATTACAGATTAAACAACTAAACTCTACTGCCTACCATCATCAGTCATTAGGTGCGTTAGAAGTGTCTCATAAAAATTTAAATGCTTTTTTAAGAATCCAAACTGATAGTCACCCCGAAACGTGGAGCAGTTGGCTTCCATTCTGGTCCTTTGCATTTAACACAACAGTACATACAGAAACAAAGTTTACTCCGTATGAATTAGTTTTCGGCAAAAAATGTTCACTACCTAGTAATTTAACTTCACATATAGAGCCACTCTACAAATTTGATGACTATCCATGTGAACTTAAATATCGTTTGCAAATTACCCAAAAAGAAGCAAGAAACAATTTACTGAAGTCAAAAAATAATAGGAAAATATCCTACGATAAATACACTAACCCAATTACTTATAACGCCAATGATTTAGTTTTAGTTAAAAATGAAACGGGAAATAAATTAAGCCCAATATTTTCTGGACCTTATAGAGTACTTAGTGATAAACCACCAAACGTAGAGATAATAAAAAATGATAAAACTGAATTAGTGCATAAAAATCGCACAAAATTGTACATCCAAACGTAAAATTTAATACATAATATTGTACTTAAATAAAAATGTTAGTAGGTATATCTCATAGACTTACATTTGTTTACTAAAAAACTTGTACTATAATGTATTCACTTATACAATGTTTATCAATAACTTAGTTATAAAAATACATATATATTCAATAGTTATTGTAATGTAAAAAAAAATAAAAAAAAAATTGTATGTTATTTTTGATATATTAAAAAAAAAAACATGTATAACAATTGTACTATGTTAACATATTTTTTTTTTCTTTCGGATGGATGGTGTAGTAGTATAAGTAACTATTTACTATGATTCATGTAACCAATATATATAATAGATTGCATTCGCTAATAAACAGGTAGTATTAAATCGGTTCTTGATTGTTTCACTCATCTCTCCCTGCGTCTTCCGTATAATATGATGGAAGGTAATGTTATTTAAAGACGACCACGGAGGACACATTTGGACCAAGTAGAGTGTGCTTAAAAAGACAGGTGTCCGAAGTATGACGAATAAAAGAGCATGTATGAAAAGATTGATGGACGTACACACAACAAGGTGAGAAAAATATAAAGGGATATGCAGAATTATCAGTACCTCCGCTACCCCACCTGGGATATACAGCGTGAAATTGAGTTGAACGCTATTGGCAACTATTAGAGATTTTTAATACGATAATAATGGTATGATTTTTTTATTTGCTGTGTGGTATTGGCTTAGAATAGTACTACCCTATTTCTGCCCATGGGTGATCGTAAGAGGCTGTGTAGTGTCGGCTTAGAATAGCACTACCCCATGTCTTCCGGTGGGTGTACGTAAAAGGCGACTAACGGTATTGGGGCATTTTAAGGGATTTTTGGGCGATGCGGTTGTTTGTTAATTTTTAACCACTTACTCAATTTTGTTTTCTATTTTTTTTCTACCTTTAATAGTAGGGTAACATTTAAATTCTACTGTTAACTGGTTTCCCGAAATACAGGCCTAGCCTAGTTTGGGAACCCCTGTAAAATTCTGCATAAATGTAAATATCTTTTTATCAAATAAACATTTATTTTTTTTACCCATCACCAACAACCTTTATTTTTACCACCTTTTCCCCACGCAACTTCCAAAAGTGGCTGAGGGATTTCTAATTCTTTAGCTCTGGCTACCCCTTCTAGGGATTTATAGCCGTGAGTGTATGTATGAGTATGTGAAGACACTAATGATTGCACTAACTATCTCAACCTACTAGCCAACTATGGATTACTACCCTCCATTACCAAGCCTACGCGTGGTGAGTCCTGTTTAGATCATATTTTTGTGCGAACGGGCCATACATGTGAATACATTATCTGCAATGCCTCCGTGACAGACCACGACATGATAATGTGCTCATTACAAACCTCAAGAGGTCAACGTAAGCCCGAAAATAAATATCGCATAACCACACATCATGTGGCCGTGGCAGAGGAGATGCAGGGTGAGGATTGGTCAACTGTTCTCGGCTCTGATTGTGCTGACGAATCAGCATAAACCGTGAACGGTTTACTGTAATTTTCTCCCAGATTGTCACAAAACATACAAAACAAGTTAAAGTCCTATGCTCTAAACGTACATTTAAGCCCTGGATAACACCCGGTCTCTTAAGGTGTATGAAACACCGGGATCGCCTTCACCTGAAACAACGTAAAAGACCCAATGATCAGGTTCTTAAACTAACATACACTCGGTATCGTAATTTTTGTGGTTCTCTATTGAAAAATGTAAAAACATCTTATTTTAATAAACAAATTAATGACAGCAAGGGAAATCCAAAAGACGTGCGGAAAACAATCAAAAGGATGTGTGACCAATCTATTAGCATTAATGGAATCCCAACAAGCTTCACTAAACCACTGTAATTCTTTTTTTGTATCGGTTGGACCTAACTTAGCTAAAGAAACATTAAATAATCTCGATAAAACACAAAACTGTTTGGTTTCAGAGGTAGATATCCCAAAATTTAGTGAAACCCTTTTCATGCAACCAACGGACCCGACGGAGTTGAGATGCCTGATACAAAAACTAAAAACAGACAGTGCACCCGGTTATGATGGAATCGGTAAGGGCCGGCGCTGACTGCCGGCATGGCATGGCAAAGGATTTCGGTACAGATATAGCATTTTTAATCTTATTACTATGAGTATATAATTCATTTTACTTTATTTTGACACAACGATGCCGACGTTCTGTCCTACCGCGGCCTCCCTCGGCACCGTTGTGTCAAAATAAAGTAAAATGAATTCTATACTCATGGTAATAAGATTAAAAAATAGGTAAAAAAACTTTTTAAGTTAAACGGTTTTATTATTTACATACAGAGCAATGTTTAAGATAAATGTACTAAAAACCAAAAAATAATAATAAAATAGATACAGTCGTGGGAATTATATACATATGCATAGACTAGACTAAAATAAAACCGTGGGGCACGTCAATTGTCTACAATCGTTGATTAAAATGTTTGTTTTGTAATGTTACACTATAATTGGGCAGTTGTTCAACCGACAACGATGGACATGTGATAAATAGGGCAGAATGTGGAAACAAGCTAGCAAGCTCGATTATAAGCGAGTTTTAGGGTTTCATAGTGTTGAGCGAGTAGTACTTTCATCATATGTTTTGTCGATTAAAGACAAAGTGCGAGCAGTGAACCGATTCATCGCCAGCCAGCAGTGTAAATTTCCAACGATAAACTAGTTGAAATATCTCTTTTATTTACATGGAGTGTATGACTAATGGAATTTCCATGAGCAAGAAAATAGTAAGTAATTTCTCACCGTCTGCGGGTCAACTGCCCAACGACGAATTAAACGTTTCTTCTATCGCACATCAAGTCGATAATTTGTAGACAAAATTGACGTGCCCCACGGTTTTATTTTAGTCTAGTCTATGCATATGTATATAATTCCCACGACTGTATCTATTTTATTATTATTTTTTGGTTTTTAGTACATTTATCTTAAACATTGCTCTGTATGTAAATAATAAAACCGTTTAACTTAAAAAGTTTTTTTAACTATTTTTATTTTCCAGTTTTTAGTTTTTATTTCGCATTCTGTTTAATTCATATAGTGCTTCATTATTGCAAGGTTTCTTGCCCGTTAGTTTATTGCAGTCCAACTCCTCTATACGTAGTCCCTGCAAAGATCTGACTCTACTAAGAGCCACGTAGGCTTGACCTTCTTCAAACAGTTTCGCAACTAAGTATACGGTGGTGTACCGCTAACGACGTATAATTTTTAGCCACCTTAACGCCGCACAGTCCTCAACACGATACAAAACTTGACTTGGGTGGTGGATTCAGGCTGGATTAATCAGATACCTAAATAAATAACAGATTCAATTTCTAAATTTAAATCTTATTATTATATGCCATTTAGTGGCTGCGCCCATCTAAAATATTGTTTTGGTGTAGTGCACTGTATGGCGACCATCTTAGATTTTAATTTTGCATAGTAAATTGTATTCTGCTTGTTGAGAACTTTCATTTGATACCCATGTTGATGGGATTGATATAAAACCTAAGTTGTCCGCCATTTTGTAGAGGCCGCCATCTTGGATTTTAATTTTATATAGTACATTGTATTCTACTGGTTGAGCACATTCATATGATACCCATATTGATGGGATTGATAAAACCTACGTAATCCGCCATTTTGTAGCGGCCGCCATCTTGGATTTCATTTTTTTATAGTATATTGTATTCTGCTTGTTGAGCCCTTTCATTTGATACCCATATTGATGGGATAAATAAAACCTAAATTATCCGCCATTTTGTAGCGGCGGCCATCTTGAATTTATAATGATAATGAATAAATATAATTGTACTGTCACCAAAATCCAAAGCGTATACAAAATTTCAGATTAATCGGTTGATAGGAAGAGGGTGAAATTTTAATTACTAAATTTGACCCAAGAATAAACAACCAAACGGGGTGAGCTAAATAAAACCGTTTAAAAATGGCTATATCTTACCGAAATCCTTTGCCATGCCATGCCGGCAGTCAGCGCCGGCCCTAACTCTCTTGTAAAGCAATGCGTAAATTCAATAGTTACTCCTCTGACCCATATTTTTAATCTCAGCCGACAGGCTGTGGACACACAGGCATCTTTCTGGCATGTTGGAAGACAGCTATAGTATCACCAATCCATAAAGGTGGTACTAAATCGTCCCCCACCAACTATCGCCCAATATCCTTGCTTACCGTGTTCTCTAAGCTCCTGGAAAAAATAGTTAATAGAAGGCTCATGGATTTTCTTGAATCAAAAACTTTACTCACTGATTTCCAGTTTGATTTTAGGCGCAAAAGATCCACAGATGACGCTGTTTCTGCACTGTTGGGTATAGTTACCTCGTACCTTGATAAAGGAAAATGCTGCATCGGTGTATTCCTGGACCTTGCAAAGGTGTTTGACACGGTCTCCATCCCGTTACTTCTTGAAAAACTCTCCAGACTTGGAATAAGAGGCGTTGCAAATGAATGGTTTTCCAGTTATCTTTGCAATAGGAAACAACAGACTCGGATTGGAGACTTGTACAGCGACACAGAAGAGACAAGTTTTGGAGTAATTCAGGGCAGCATTCTTGGTCCATCACTTTTCATAGCCTACATGAACGATATTAGTAGTTCCATTGGTGAGCCTTTAAGCACAGAACTTTTCTGTTATGCTGATGACACAGCAGTAATATACAATGGTTCCACCTGGGACGAAGCCCTAGGAAAAGCCAAGACTGGTATGAGAGGGCTGTGTGGCTGGCTCAACAACAACTTGCTAACATTAAACTCGGACAAATCAAAATTCATTTGCTTCCACAAAACTGCAGCTTCAAAGCCCAGTCAATTAGATTCACTCAAACTTCAAAGCTGCCAAACAGACTCTCATCAATGTTCCTGCTCCAGCAGCATCAAACGTGTTGATTCAATCCGGTACCTCGGTGTCATCCTCGACGAGCATCTGAATTTTGATGCACACATTACCTCTGTTTCCAGTCGAGCTCGAAAACTCATGTTTATGATGAGTAAGATTCGAAACATCACAGATGAATCTGTTAAAAAACTTGTATACGCTGCGCTATGCGAGTCGGTGATGTCTTACTGTATATCTTCCTGGGGTGGATCAGCTGCATCATACATGATTAAACTTGAGAGGGCCCAACGAGCAATTCTTAAAGTTCTCCACAACAAACCATTCCGTTATCCAACGATACAACTTTTCTCTGACTGTGGTGTATCAACCATTCGACAACTAATAATTAAGTCGGTACTCTTAGCCTACAAAACACTGTTATCATCACCTAATTATAATAAAATTATCAGTAAACGTACTGTCCGCTTACCCAAGCCACAACTGACCACTGTCTTTGCTATGCGCTTTTCAGCATTCCTTCAACCATATTTATTTAACAGAATAATTAAAGAATGCGAAATTACCAACCTAACTGTCAAAGATGCGAAGCTTACTCTAAAAAAGTTCTTAGCAACGTGGGGTTACAACTCGACCGAGACTTTACTCAAAATTATTAAATAAGTGATAACATTGCTATACCTATCTAAAACAGTCAATTGAAGTATATGTGGAAAATGTGGAAAATGATTTTTACTGTTTAACTTTTGTCTAAACAAATATACTCACACTACACCCCTACACACATACACTCACTTATACGCACCCTTACATACTTCCACACACATTCATTATCATAAAACATACAACCAACGCGCGACCGAAAACAATATTGAAATACCTTTATATGTAAGTTAGATAAACTATTGTATTACCCAGCCTTATATTATTTTATTATTGTTTTATTGTTTAATTAACATTTTTACTATCCTATACTATATTTGAGTTAAGTTAAATTAAGTTTAAACAAACTGTTTGCATGCGCCACGAAAATTTGGACTGTTAATATATTTTGGCCGCCACTATACAGGCTACGCGCCTAGACTGAGTGTGGAGACCACTGTATAACTATGTATTAACCGTTTTTTGGAATAAATAATATTTGTATTTGTTTATTTCTTTTACACGTTTAAGAAGTGTTTGCGTTTCCTACCTCCGAATTTTTACTTATTCTGAAGGCCACTTGTCTATCTTTTCAGATAGAATGCAAATGTTGAAAACGCCCAACTATCACATAATTTAAATCATTTTGTTCATGAAAACCTCATGTGGGGATTATTACTAATAAATAAAAAAATAATAAAGGAAAGAAAAAAATCGACACAGGCGGGAATCGAACCCGCGACCTCTTTCTTTCGCGAATTTTTCTTTCCTTTATTAATTCTTTATTTATTAGTAATAATCCCCACTTGAGGTTTCATGAACAAAAAGATTTAAATTCAACAAAGTAAGTTTAAATGATATAGATACTCGTATGACATGAATAAAATATATGTTTGTGATAACGATGATTCCTTCATAGCACCACTTTTTCGAAAGAATCTCTCCGTCACGACCTGAAGGGCAAGCACGAGCGCTATTTTATCGACACGATAACGGTTAGAATGAGATGGCAGTATACGATACTAAGTAAGTGCGTAAGAGATGGTTGCTTTATCCCACGCGACAACTGGTTTAAACACGGCTCGTACTAGCCGGGCTTGTACTCGATGCTTATGACCATCATGCAAAGTTTGGTAGAGATCAGTCCAGCCGTTTAGGAGTGTTACATAATGCTCGATAGATGGCGCTCTAAATCGCAAGACGTACATTTTTTATGAATGTATCCGATGCTCATCTCATAACATTTATTAAATCATACATACATACATATTCTCAAACCGTTAGTTCCCATTTGGGTAGGCAGATGCAGTCGATTGCCACTTAGCACGATCCTGGCAAACCTCTCTAGCTTCGTTTACGTCTGTGGAAACAGCAAAGATATACTGGCCAGTACACCCTGCTGCGTACCAACTTATAATTTGTATCTATGCTTAACTCGAAAAACATTTACATACCGCGATGTAGGATATGAGTGAGACGCTGCTATGTGCGAGTGAGTCCACTATAGTACTCAATACTCAATAAATTTGTGCGCGCTAACATGACTTTCACACATCCATCAATCTTTTCATGCATGCTATTTTTTCCTTCATACTTCGGACGCCTCACAGTGATTCGATTAGAACAAGCTAGCTGGACAAAAGTCATTGTTGAATTTCCCGGAATTCCTCGCCTAAGCCCCTAGCTAACACCCCCAATGACCCAATTCCAAGAATTGTTTGCGCCAGATGTCAACCACTGATCAGGTAATTCAGCGAGTATAAATAGAAAGGGCTAAAAAATGATTAAATAATTGCAATTTTGCGCTAACACAAGTAACATCATATGTCAGTGAAATCAAGTGTTTTAAAAAGTTTTAGTGATGGATCTTCAAGTTAAAGGTATGTCCTTCTTAATTATAACTAGTAATGGATATTTTGTAATCTCACTTTAATTTCAGAGCTCGTTTTTTGAAAAAAAAGTCAGTTTTTTTACGATTTTATCTTTTTATTGGACTAGAAAGTACTTGTATCCTCATGTATCCGGGCTAGACTTTTTATATGTAGTAGCCATAACTGTAAGCTATAAAATTTTATTAATTTTAGCCTGCACACTCGAGTCCATCTTAGTTTTTTTTTCCGTTTTCCAGAATACGAATTCTCAGTGGCAAAAATGGAGTTCTTTGATGAATGGCTCTAACACCCCAAACAAAATCGTAATAGCAGAATTTTTGATTTTCTATCACTGCAAAATGATTTTGCTAACATTACGGAGGCATCTGCGAGAGAAATAAGGATGAGAATTGCCAGTTTATCAGTGAAATTAGAACAAAAATGGAAAACTTCTGGAAAGAGTATCAATCGCTTGCAGTCTGAGTGGTTAGCTGGGTTCTACATATTTAAAGTATCCGTTTACCACTCAGCACCATCAGCATCTGGAAAACGTCCACAATATCCTGGACGTCCATCAGTTAATTTCCCTGAAGCAAGTGAAAAAACGAAAAGGAGGCGCGTGGACGATCTTCTTCAAACACGGGACGTAAACGATCATAATTAGTTAGGTTTTTATTTACTTTTGTCATAAGTTTTTCATTTTTATTGTGTATTTCGCAGAAAGAATAATAATAAGTTAAGATTTTTTTGTTCCTACTTTTGTGATAATTTTTTTATTGTTATTTAACTACCTATCTCAATATACGAAATATCTATAATATTTTTTTGTTTCTTTGGTTCCCGTGACCTTAACTTAGGGTGATTATGTTATGTTCATGCAATTAAAGTAAAAAATAAAAACCCGCATACCGTGAGGTATGTGTTGCACCCTACAACGCCGAATGGGCTCACAACCTATCACGTTGGGTCTCTAAATACGCTTGGTGAACCGTGGGTACTTGCTATGCAAGTGGCTATGCCTACCCTGCATGGAAATAAGGGCGTGATTGTATTTATTTATTTTATTTAAAAAAAAAAACTCAAAAAAAAAAAAATACTTAAAAAAAAAAAATGACCTAAAACCTAATAAACACATCATAAGAAAGCCTTATGAAGAAAAAAATCCACAAAAATAATTTTGTCTAGCTAGCTTGTTCTAATCGAATCACTGTGCGCCTGTCTTTTTGAGCACTATCTATTTGGTCCATGTGTCCTTCGAGGTCGTCCTTTACTAACATTACCTTCTTAAATTGGCTCTAAAGATCTTTTTGACCTATCTACAGCCATCCATCCTCTTTAAATCATCAAGTCCAAAAAACATATTTTCTTCTTTGTCCATCCCTAACAATCTTTCATTTCCACTATATTTATCCCTCTTAACAGACATGTTACTGATTTAGAATGTTTATGCAGTTGGTTTTTTATGTTTTAATGATAAAAATATTACTGAAGCAGTAAATGTGGCTGGTATGGCGTTGATATTCTGAACCGATACACACATCAGGGATGAAATAATAATCAATTGATTAGCCCAAGTAAGTACAATATATTATTAAAAATAACCCGTTATATACAATAAGAAATGTGTTCCAACTATATTTTATACAAATTTATCTATCTATTATAATAATTTCATTAACATATGAAATAAGCTTTTAACTGAACCAATTTTAAAACAGATTAATCATCAGAAAATAATCCTATTAATATTATAAAAGCGAAAGTTTGTAAGTATGGATGTATGGATGTTTGTTACTCTTTCACGTAAAAACTACTGAATGGATTTGAATGAAACTTTACCACAATATAGCTTATACATTAAAATAACACATAGGCTATAGCTTATTCATCAGAATAACACATAGGCTACATTTTTTGAGGTTTTATTAAATTAATTAAAAAAACGCCTTAAGCTTTGTCATAAGCAAATTTGACAGTACAAAGTCTGCCGGGTCAGCTAGTATTTAATACGATGATAACGTTACGAAAAATTTGTCAATTTAATAAGAATTATTTTCAGATCAAGTTCATCAAATTTTTTTTAAGAATAAGGCAAAATCATTATTTGATTAAAATTGATTCAGTTATAACTACATTTGCAATTTTACATTTTTACTGCTATTTTCCATTAAATATAGCACCGATATTTAGCTAATATAGGAAGAAAAGGCATTCTGAAAATATCTTTACGACATGAATTTAATAAAATCAATTTGAAAGGAATGATGAATGTCGTGCCGTGTAGTGCCGGCTTAGAATGTCGCTACCCCTTTCTACCCACGGGTGTCGTAAGAGGCAACTAAGGGTATTGGGGCTTTTATTGGATTTTTGGGCGATGCGGTTGGAGACCCATCACCAAAAACCTTTATTTTTACCATCTTTTCCCCACTCAACTTCCAAAAGTGGCTGAGGAATTTATAATTCCTTAGCTCTGGCTACCCCTTCTAGGGAAATATAGCTGTGAGTATATGTATGTATGTATGAATTTACTAAAATCAATTTGAAAGGAATGTTCATCGAAGTAAGTGAATTATTAGTGTCTGATGATTTTTACCTTCGACATACTTTCTTAACAATAAAAAAATGAGAATACTTGGTTAGAGGGCACATTAATTATAATTTTATAAGGGGTTTTTGTGTTTTACGAAAATATTTTTCAAATAATTTATACATAAAATTTTCAGAGTGCACTTTTTTACATTATATTCTTTCTTTTATTTTACTGCTTTTCAACAAAAGTTACTCTTTTTCATAGTCATGCTATTTTATACAAATCCATACTAATATTATAAATGGGAAAGTGAGTTTGTTTGTTTGTTTGTTCCGCTTTCACGCCGTAAATACTGAACCGATTGCTTTGCATTTGATTGCAGACGTGTAGTTAGAAGTCTAAATTAAATGATAGGGTACTTTTTATCCCGGAAAAATATGTTCCCACGGGAAATCAAAAATATGGTTTGCTTGCTGGATGCATTGGAGATGGCGCTGTGTATCGTTTAAAACAACGTAAAATATTGTAAACTAATATAAAAATCAAAATTTAGAAGCTTAATGGTACGGTAATGGATCCCCGAAAATAAGGAACTCCCGAGGGATGATGTACCTACTATTTTTTTATCGTATACATTTTTTTTACATCTACTTATATTGCAAACGAATATTAACATGTAAATTTAGAAGCTAAATGAAACGACGACGATTCCTTGAAACTAAGGAATCCGCAAGAGTTCTCATAGGAACATCAAAAAACCTTAACTCATATATGGAAAAAAAAATTGCAGCAATTATTTTTATCATCGATGGAATTCACATCAGACACTTTGTTAATGTTCATTTTGGAAAGATGAAGGGGTTTTATCAATTTAAATGATACATTTGTTTATCAATAGTAAGACTAATATGAAATAAAGCGTAATAAAAATTTGACACCGCCCCGGTAACGTCTCCGTGGCGTAGCGGTATAACTAACTACTATGAATATTTAATTAGAACTATTATGAATCAATCGTCCCGGGTTCGTATCTCAGGTAATTCAAGCATTTTGTAAAAAAATGTTTTGTTAGCTTAAAATAACACTATATATAATAATAACAAGCACTATCCCTTCAATTTAGCGATTATTTTGGAAGGAGATCCACCACTAATCATCCCTATATTGCCGAGCAATCGCTGCAAGCTCTCCCACTATCACCAACGGTCAGTGTAGGGGGCAGCACCGGGCCGTCGCCGCAGCGCCAAACTACTATCCGTATCTGTACTTACTAGAGATATTCTCATTTCTGAACATAAAAACTTGGTATATTTGTTTCATGATTCTTATGAACAATTAAAAAGGAATTTTTGGAACTCAACCCCTAACGGGTTGATATAGCAAATGAAAGTTAATATAGAGTTTTTTTACATTTTATAATAAAACTTGGTGCGATTGAATTTATGAAATCCATCTATCAATCATTCATGAGTATATGCTAACAACCATAAATTCCATAAAAGGGTAGCCATAGCTTCGGAGATACTAATTCTTCATCCAATTTCGGAAATATATTGATAAAAGATAGGTTAATAAAGGTTGTTAGTGATGGGTCACAAACTGCATCGCCCAACAATCACTTAAAAAGCCTCAATATCCTTTATGTCATTTACAACGCCCGCGGGATTATAAATATAAAAAACAGAAGCTGAGATAGTGTTTCGGTATTTTGGTATTATATAAACTGGATGCAAAAAATGAAGTCCACGCGGACGAAGTCGCGGGGCAAAAAGCTAGTAAATAATAAAATAACTTATGTTTTTTTTAACTTACGTTTTCATTAGCTTCTAACAGCGAAATCGCTCAATGAATTTTTATACAATAATTTCAATAAAATTATATAAAGATTTGACTTAATGCCTTTTCTTCAAATGTTTAAACCTAATAAACAATTTATCACCAACACATTTAGGTACAATCTTTGCTAGCATAAAATTTGGAAGAGCAAAGAAAATAAAAATTTTAGAAAGCATATAACAAGTATTTAGGTAAACCTACTTTTTACAATTTTCTGTACTTATATACAAGTTCGAGACATAAACTGATAAAAAAATGCTTCTATAATTTTTACTTTCAATTCAAAATTGCCTGTTACAATTATTAAGAGACCTGAGGACTTAACAATTAAACTATAAAAGACAACTTCTCAAAACAAATATAAAATTTCTCTTCACAAAAACCTTACTTTAATTTGGTAACACCCTATCACATCACTCTTTTTGGATCCGTCACTCCATTCACTTTTACGTTTTCACCCACTTCTGACATTGCCATTTTTTTCAATTTCGCATGCTCTTCTGCCAATGCAAGTTTTTTCATTCTTGCATATCCACTTCTGGACATTGCAAACTTTTTCACTTTTGCGTTATTCAGTTTTTTCGCATTCGCATCACCCAAGTTTGTCATCGCCACATTTTTCACTTCAGCATCTCCCACTTCTGCCTTGTCGCCATTAGCTTCTGCCAACGCTGCCGCCTCCTGTCTTTCTTTCTCGATTCTCTCTTGTTCAATTCTTTCTTGTTCAAGTCTCTCTTTTTCAATTATTTCCCTTTCGATTCTCTCCTTTTCAAGTCTTTCATTCTCAATTCTCTCTTCTTCTTGTTTCTTCTTCTTCTCGGCAAGTTCTAGGCGACGCTGCGCATGCCACCATGGCATAAATCTCTGGAATTTTACTCTGTTTCTGTGCTGCGGTTTCAGAACCCACGAAATAGCCATATCGACATCCGCTATTCTGCAAATAAAAGAAAAGGAATTTTTATTATATGCGCTTGGTCTAAATCGTAGAAGGCGTTGCGTCGATTCAAATACTGTAGATAATCTCCTCTTTACTCTTCACGGTTAAGATCTTACAGATGTTATGTTCTTTAATAGAAGAAGGATTGGCTGACTCAGCAATTATCAATTATCATCTTCTAAAGGATCTTTAGATGGGTTTGTGAATCATTGATTATCATAAGTAGATGTATCAGACATAGGTTAATTCAAGTTTTCGTGATTTTACGCAACAATGAGTAACTAAACTATACTGGCCCGACCACCCCTGTTTCACCGCGAACGTCCAAACCTGCATTGTGTGCACCTAGGGGGGAGCTTCGAAAATACGTATGTAAGTTTGTATGTATTTCTTTGTCTAGCGTTTTCTATCGATTATGTTCTTAATTTATGTTTTTCCACTTAACTGATAAAATGCTAGATGGTTACCTAAGGATCGTTTTATGGGATTTATAGCTATGAGTAAATGCATGTGAAATTTGTAGCTGGTATAGTGTTTTTCTCTCCGAATGTGACGTAAAATCTAAAGACGCAAAATTCAAGTAATTTCTTTTGACACTAGATGGCGTTAGCAGTTTTTGAATCGCGATATGATTTGTTACAAACTCTATACAACAATGTCCCCATAATTACCCGCCTGAGCCTGTCTCGCTGCGAAGGTCCACACCCGCATTCGCACTCCAGATTTGTTCCGAACTTTTTTAGTAACAATGATCTTTTTTTGTTATCAAGATCATGGAACATAAATTGGATTTATATTACATCCAAGAATATATGTTTTTCTATAGTTACATATACTCACGACCGTAAATCCCAAAAAAGGGTAGCCAGAGCTTCAGAGCTAGAAATTCCTCAGCCGCATTTGGAAGTTAATAGGGGAGAAGATGGAAAAAATAAAGTATCGTTGGTGATGGGTCTCCAACCGCATCGCCCAAAAACAACTTAAAAAGCCCCACACCCTTTGGCGCCTCATACGACACCCTTGGGTAGAAAGGGGTAGTGATATTCTAAGCCGGCACTACACGGCAATATTATAATATTCTATAGTTACCTCCTCTTAAACCTCTCCCTATCGACGGCGTGTTGTTCCCAGTGGCCTGCCCGCGCCTGTCTCGCTGCGAACGTCCACACCCGCATTATGTGCACCTTGGGGGGAGCTTCCGAGAATCGAACCTGGAAAAGACAGATTTTATATAAGTAAACACATATACCCATCACTAACAACCTCTATATCACCATCTTTTCCCCACGCAATTTCCAAAAGTGGCTGAGGAATTCCTAATTTCTTAGCTATGGCTACACCTTCTTGGGATTTATAGCCGTGATATGTTTAATGAATGTTTATGTAAATGTACAACCGTGTAGTTAAAATAGCGCTACCCCGTTTCTTCTCGGGAGTGTTCGTAAGAGGCCTATAAGGGTATTTACAATATTTTCCCCACTCATCTTCCAATAGCAGCTGAGGAATTTCTTATTCTGACACTCTGGCTACCCTTTCTAGGGATTTATATATTTGACCCATTTAAAAATTTATATAAAAATACAATACCAATTTAGATGAAAGATTAATGGCTACTTTGAGACGTTAAGGTATGGGATACTAATGAGACGATATCATTTAATACAATATGATACAGAGTATATGAACAACAAATGTGATGGCTCAGTAGGAGAATCACCTTTTCTTATGCAGGAGACCCGAGTTCAAATTCCGAGACAGCAATGTGACTTGTCATTCTAATCATTGGTGTTGTACCCAGTTATTTTTTTTAAAGCTGGCGTAAGGGAACATAGTATAAAAATCCACAAGACAAAGAAAAATGAGTGCTCCGATCACGTGGGTACCCTGTCCAAACAAAATGTGGGTACTCTGAACACGAGTTGACCAAAATGTCACGTGATGTTCAGAAGTATTAGTACCTCAAATATCCCTTCGATGATTCACTACTCAAAAATTTGAAAGTTTGAGTATGAATTATTATTTATACTCAAGAGCCTAAGAAACAATTGCTGTGTAGTTCGGCTTAGAAAAACACTACCCCATTTCTTCCGGTGGGTGTACGTAAGAGGCGACTAACGGTATTGGGGCTTTTAAGGGATTTTTGGGCGATGCGGTTGGAGACCCATCACCAACAACCTTTATTTTACCATCTTTTCCCCACTCAACTTCCAAAAGTGGCTGAGGAATTTCTAATTCCTTAGCTCTGGCTACCCCTTCTAGGGATTTATAGCCGTGAGTATATGTATGTATGTATGACTAACTAAGAAACAAAGAACCATTATTCATCATATAAATGTTGACCCCAGCGGTAATTGAACCCGCGACCTCCGAATCTAGAAGCTAAACTCGACCACAGTTATCAATATATAACATAAACATACATATATAAACATAAACGTTCACGCCGTTTATCCCCGAAGGGGTTGGCAGAGGTACCAATGCTTCTGAACTCACATGGCAGCGCCATCTAGTGTCCAGAGAAGGTACCCACGTTTTGCTTAGACAGTGTACTCACGTGATAGGGGGCAGGCCTATCGCCGTTTTGGTATCAATATATAGTAAACATGAAAAGATATAAGAATAAGAACTCAAATTATATCTGCTTCGAGAAGAAAGCCAATGGCAAAATCCTTAACGGCACGTTTTATATTCATTGTGTACCTCTGCCTATCCTTTCAATAAATCACAGAAGCGAGTTTAAGTTATTACAGCTCAAAAGTATGCATAAAAGAAAAGTTGCGAATGAAATATTAAAGTCAATACGGATGGTTTTGTTAGTAGAGGACGGCCAAACAAGATGAATTAAGACGAGACTGAAAATACAATACATACAAACATTTTTTCATAAAAGGGGTAGCCAGAGCTGTGAAATAAGAAATTTCTTAGCTACTTTAGGAAAATACATACATATATACTCACGGCTATATTTCCCTAGAAGGGGTACCCAGAGCTAAGGAATTATAAATTCCTCAGCCACTTTTGGAAGTTGAGTGGGGAAAAGATGGTAAAAATAAAGGTTTTTGGTGATGGGTCTCCAACCGCATCGCCCAAAAATCCAAAAAAAGCCCCAAATACCCTTAGTCGCCTCTTACGAAACCCGTGGGTAGAAAGGGGTAGCGACATTCTAAGCCGGCACTACACGGCACATTGAGGAAAATGAGTGGGGAAAATAGTACCTAATAAATAATTGTTGGTGATGGGTCAACCACATCGCCCAAGAATTACTTAAGAAGCCCCTATGGGCCTATACCCTTAGTCGCCTATTACGGCCACCCACGGTTAGAAATGTGGTAATCCTATTCTAAGCCGACAATATACAGATGAAAATAGTCTTACAAAGACGGGTATCCGAAGTGAGATGAATGTGAATGTATGAAAATGATAACAGATGATCTAACGATCACGAGGGAGATTTTTCAGCGGGATCGATAGTATCTGCCTAAAATGAAGGGCCTGTGTATAAGTTAGGTCACAATATGACTTCACCTAAGGGCTTTAGCGTACCCTGAATAAGGTTAAAAATGTGTAGACCGTAATACAAGACCTCTTTTGAAAGTGAACCCTTAGGTTTCCATTTTAGAACAACGCTGTTTCTATTTTCAAAAAGGCTAACTTTCTTCTCGAATAGCACTACCCTATTTCTACCAGGGGTTAATCGTAAGAGGCGAGTAAAGTATGCCATGTAGTGCCGGCTTAGAATGTCGCTACCCCTTTCTACCCACGGGTGTCGTAAGAGGCGACTAAGGGTATTGGGGCTTTTTATTGGATTTTTGGACGATGCGGTTGGAGACCCATCACCAAAAACCTTTATTTTTACCATCTTTTCCCCACTCAACTTCCAAAAGTGGCTGAGGAATTTATAATTCCTTAGCTCTGGTTACCCCTTCTAGGGAAATATAGCCGTGAGTATACGTATGTATGTATGCGAGTAAAGGTACAGGGGCTTAATAAGTTAATTTCACGCGATGCCGTTGAAGACCCATCATTTCACCACTCAACTTCCAAAAGTGGCTAAACAATGTCCTATTCCGATGCTTAGGCTATCCCTTTTAGGTATGTATTACCGTAAGTATATGTATCTATGTATACTTTTATTAGGGAAATTTTGAACAATAATAAAAAAAAGAATTTGGAGATCGATAGGACGTCAGGATTGGACAAAGTGGCGATCGATAATCTCTGCCCACACCCATGGACAATGGCGTATATATATATATATATATATATATATATATATATATATATATATGTATGTTTGTTCTTTTTTAGTACCTATAGCACAGATCTAGGTCTATTATAGGTGCTAAAGATAAATAAATATGTGTAAACTAATAGCCTCGCTCAGTACGAACCGACACTATATATTTCTTGTATATGTACAAATAGTGGTCTCTCACATGTATTAGGCTTTATCTACTCAATAAAGTATTTTTATTTTATTATTTTTATTTTTATACACAGATACTATTTGAGGTGAAGAAAGTCATAGTGTAGATAATGCAAGTTTCATTAACTCAACCATTGACCAATGTTTTAACTTATGACATCGTAAGAAATCATTAAGCAAGAACATAAAAAGTACGGTTGAATAACAAGGTACTGTGAGTAATACGAGTCCAGGGCAACGTAAAGACGATGTTTTAAGAGGTACAGAATGGTGTTTTTATAAAGAAGGAAGTCAAAAGTGGGAAGAGAAAAGAGCATGTATAAGAAGAAGCATCCGTGACAGTTCAGTGGGTAGAACACGTGCAGACTATAAAGGTTCAAATCCCGGGTCGGGCCTACCCCAATTTTTATCTTCTAAATTAAAACGTTAGGTTAATTTATGATGGTTGTTAACAGTAAGAGAAAACATCGTGAGGAAACATGGTTGAGTTGTACTTTGTCATATAACAATGCATTCGTACAAAACGGCGATAGGCCTGGCCCCTGTCACGTGAATAAACTGTCCAAGTAAAACGTAGTATTAGCACCTCAGCCAACCCCTTCGGAGATATGCGGCGCGAACGTTAGAGTTTGATTGTAAAAAGAACGATTAATGTGCAGGAAAGAGATTGCCGTGTAGTGTCGGCTTAGAATAACACTACCCCATTTCTACCCGTGGGTGATCGTAAGAGATGACTAAGGATATAGGGGCTTTTCAAGTGATTTTTGGGCGATGTGGTTGGAGACTCGTCACCAAAATCATTTATTATTACAATCTTTTCCCCAATCGACGTCCAAAAGTGGCTGAGGAATTTCTCATTCCAAAGCTCCGGCTACCCCGTTAAGGGATTTATAGCCGTGAGTATATGTATGTATGTATGTGTGAAAGAGATGTGTACAGTTTGGTCAAAGTGACGATCAACAGTTTCTGCCTATCCCAAGGGGAATAAAGAACGTGTGTATAAGCTAGTATAGAAGAGATAATTTTGAAATATTTTAGGGAGAGGATGAATAAGAAAACAGTGATAAGAAGATATAAATGATCCACATGTGGGGGGTAATGTTGGTAGAGAAGGGCTAGATTGATATCACATAAACAAGGTGTTGTGATTTTTGGGCGATGCTGTTGGAGACCCATCACCAACAACCTTTATTCTACCATCTTTTCCCCACTCAACTTCCAAAAGTGGCTGAGGATTTTTTAAATTTCTCAGATATGGCTACCCCTTTTAGGGATTTATAGCCGTAAGTATATGTATGTATGTATGTACTTTTAATAAACGAATTACTGAAAACTACTTTCATGGCTATAAACCCCAAAGCAGGGAAAGCCAAAGCTTTAGATTTGACAATGACATACGCCCGATTTCTGAATTGAGTATTTCAGCTGAGAACAACTTAAGTATCGTTCTGTCGCATTAAAATCTTAACAACTGAATAAGACAAAACGATAATTAAGTCGTTCTCAGCTTAAATACTCAATTCAGAAATCGGGCGTCAGTCATTTTCTTTACTGAGCTCAAAAAACGTTCAGGCTGTATGTGCCCGAAGGAGGGGTACCACGAACCACGAAGCAAACGGGGTACTAATACTTCTGAACATCACGTGACATTGTCACATTTTTGCTTGGACAGTGTACTCACGTGATAGTTTAAAATAGAAAGGCTGTTAAAACAAACGATTGCTGATGATGGGGCTTCGATCGCATCGCTGAACAATCGCCTAAAAGCCTTAAATCGCGTCTTCTGTATTTACTACACTGAATGATGAGTTGTGCTATTTTCAGTAAACACTTTTAAGAAACAAGTTTGTAATTTCATTAATAAATTAGATTTTTACTTTAATTTTAATTAGTTTAAAATCATTTGTGGTGTATTTAATAGCGTTGTTCATTTGGTAATGGCCATTTAAATAGTTAATTAAATAATGAGGCCATGATGTTAATGACTCTATTCAACCTTAGTACATGACTCAAATGTTTTTGATATAATTTATTGAATATATACAAACATAAATGTTAAGTCTATTCTCAACATTCAAGATAAGCGTTTTTTATTGATATTCATAACAGTAGTCTATTCGCGCCATTCATAATAAGATTGTTTTTTATTAAAATTTCTAAGCAATGGCTTAGAAATTCACTGGCCTACCTGTTTTAATTGGTGTTATTAATAAAAATATGCATAACATAAAATTATGCTTATTATGTTCACACACATTTGGATCAAATATAAAATGTGCTCAAAAAGACAGGTGTCCGAAGTACGAAGAATAAAAGAGCATGTATGAAATTATTGATGGATGTGTATGAAGCTAGAGAAGAGGAACTAACGGCGTGAGAATATGTATGTATGTATGTATTTATTTTCTTTAAGCATAATTTTATTTATAACACCAAAGAAGATACATACATACATATACTCTCGGCTACAAATCCCTAGAAGGGGTAGCCAGAGATAACGAATTAGAAATTCCTCAGCCAATTTTGGAAGTTGCGTGGGGAAAAGATGGTAAAATAAAGGTTGTTGGTGATGGGTCTCCAACCGCATCGCCCAAAAGTCCCTAAAAAGCCCCAATACCGTTAGTCGCCTCTTACGTACACCCTCCGGAAGAAAAGGGGTAGTGCTATTCTAAGCCGACACTACACACCAAAGAAGATATCACTAATATTTTTTGTATTTCCCCGTATATCCTCAATTTGAGGCTAACTTATAAACCAAACTTGTTTATCGGTCTGAATGAAAATATGCGTCACAAATCTGTATCTTAATCGGGACTCCCGGCCAATATCTACGTCATCGGATATGATGAAGTCATAGTTTAGTACAACACGATATCACGTTGTTTACGCTGCAAAAATGTATCTATCAGAAGGGCAAGCACGAGCGGTGTTTAAACCTAGTTATCGCGTGGGATAAAGCAGCCATCTCTTACGCACTTACTTAGTATCGTATACTGCCATTATTTCTAATTCATTATTTCATTATTCTAACCGTTATCGTGTCGATAAAATAATGTTCGTGCTTGCTCTGCAGAAGTACTAGCACGAGCGTTATTTTATCGTGACTGTCGTTTAGAATGAGATAAAAATATACGATACTATGTATGTGCGAAAGAGATGGCTGTTTTTTACTACGCGATATCTAGTTTAAAGGTCGCTCGTACTAGCTTGACAAGCCTTTCTTCGTTACCCCACATTTATATCACATACATACATACATATACTCAGGGCTATAAATCCCTAGAAGGGGTAGCCAGAAATTCCTCAGCCTCTTTTGGAAGTTGCTTGGGGAAAAGATGGTAAAATAAAGGTTGTTGGTGATGGGTCTCCAACCACATCGCCCAAAAATCCTTTAAAAAGCCCCAATACCGTTAGTCGCCTCTTACGTACACCAATCAATCTTGAAATAATTGCTTTATTTTTGACTCATTTTGGATTCCCACATTTTCGACATGACAAAGGAAAGATCATTCTTTGTGTAAAGTTTAAATTGTATTGTGACATTGTTTGAAATCGTTGAGTAAAAATATCACATCACTGACTCATTGTAATGATTGCACCCTTTCCACCCTTTGTACTTGATGCAGGCCTGACCCGGGATTTAACCCTCAACGTCTGCACGGCAAGCGGTGTTCTACCCACTGAGTCATCACGGTTGCTCATGCGCATAGTGCGAGGAAATTCTTCATAAACTCACACAGAGTTCCAAATCTTGCCACATTTTTAGTGCATTCGCATGTTTAGTCTTGTATAGTATCCTTAATAATGTTAGCAAATGAATTTTTAAGTCTTATTTTATTAATAGTCATTTTAGTAAACTTTTAGATTATTTCAAAATAAATACAAATGTTTTTGTATTTCAATGTACAAGTGTACAACAAATGTATAAGTGTCGGCTTAGAATAGCACGACCCCATTTCTTCCGGTGTACGTAAGAGGCGACTTACGGTAGGGCTTTTAAGGGATTTTTGGGCGATGCGGTTGGAGACCCATCACTAACAACCTTTATTTAACCATCTTTTCCCCATGCATTTTCCAAAAGTGGCTGAGCAATGCTAATTCCTTAGCTCTGGCTACCCCTTCTAGGGATTTATAGCCGTGAGTATATGTATGTATGAACGTAAAAAACAGTAATTTTAGACCATAAGTTATCTGCTTACGAAAGTTGCACCAAAATCAGTCCAGCACTTTCAGAGATTAGCTATCACTAAGACAAACATATACAAAAATGGAAATAAATAATATTGAGGTTTATGTTATGTGCAGTAGCTGTTTAAAGACGGCTTAGAATAGCACTACCCCATTTCTTTCCGCGGATGTACGAAGGATACATATGTGAAAGCTGCAACTTCAACACATCGCCCAATAAACTAAATTTATTGGGCGATGTGTTGAAGATTAATAAATTAAGGAAACAAAAATTTCGACACAGGCGTTTTCAACATTTGCATTCTATCTGAAAAGATAGACAAGTGGCCTTCCGAATGAGTCAAAAATTCGGAGGTAGGAAACTACTTAAACTTGTAAAAGTAATAAAGTCTAGAACAAATTCGCGCCGGGGGCGTATACCCGAGGTCGCGGTTTCGAATCCCGCCTGTGTCGAAATTTTTCTGTCCTTTGTTTATTAGTAATAATTCCCACATGAGGTTTTCATGAACAAAAAGATTTAAATGATGTGTTAAAGAACTTTTATTCTACAATATTTTCCTAAATCAACTTTCAAAAAGTTTTTGAGTCTGAAGCTCTGGCTACCCCCTCTAGTGATTTATAGCCATGAGTATATGTACTAATATATCGTCATTTCATAATCATCATCATCATAATCATTTCATAAGAGAAACAAACGGCAAATAGCTACGTATTTAATGGCGTCATCGCTATAGTACATCACGTGACCTTGTTAATCGACTATTTTTATATCAAGTTTGCGAAACCAAATCGTAACCACGTGGTAATTTTCAGTTTTTTTCAGAGGTGCGTAACAAAATACGGGGTAGATACAGGTTTTCGAAGCTGAAACTATATTTATTTAGGTAGATGTTCCTATATGAAACATACATACATACACTCACGGCTATAGAACCCTAGAAGGGGTAGCCAGAGCTAAGGAATTAAAAATACCTCAGCCACTTTTGTAAAATTGAGTGGGGAAAAGATGGTAAAATAAAGGCTGTTGGTGATGGGTCTCCAACCGCATCGCCCAAAAATCCCTTAAAAGCCCCAATACCGTTAGTCGCCTCTTACGTACACCCACCGGTAGAAACGGGCAGTGCTATTCTAAGCCGACACTCCACGGCGTAAACATGGACAATACACAGCTTTACATTTCGTTCGTTATTTACCAGCTATAAGTTGTTCTCATTCATAAGGATGAATGATCATGATGATGAGTCATCAAGTTGAATCTCTAATTGGGAAAACACTGGCGCGTTTTTTAACGTCACATATATACATATACACGCCGTTACTTCTCATTGGGGTAGGCAGAGACTATTGATCGCCACTCTGTACGAACCTGGCACACCTCTCTAGCTTCATTTACTGCCATCAATCTTTTCATACATGCTCTTTTATTCTTCAAACTTAGGACGCCTGCCTTTTTGAGCACACTCTCTATTAGTTCCAAATTAATCTGAAAAATCTTCAAAACCCTAAATCGTCTCTTACGACAACCGCGGCTAGAAATAGGTTAGCGCTATTTTAAGCCGACTACACAGCTTTACGTTACGTCCGTTGTTTACCAGCTATGCGTTGTTTTTCATTCATAAGGATTCATAACGTCATCAACTAACATCAATCGATGATGATGAGTAATCACATCAAGTTGAATCTCTTATTGGGAGAACACGGGCGCATTTTCAATGACACATACATACATACATATACTCACGCTGTTAGTTGCCATTGGGGTAGGCAGAGACTATCGATCGCCACTTTGTACGATCCTCGCAAACCTCTCTAGCTTCGTTTACTTCCAACAATATTTTCATACATCCTCTTTTATTCTGCCTTTTTGAGCACACTCTATTCGTTGCTTAAGACAAACGCAGGATGAAATAGGTAAGTGCTATTCTAATCCGACACTACCTAGTTTCACATTTCGTTCGTTGTTTAATATGGCTATGCGTTGTTTTCATTCATAAGGATTCATAACGTCATCATATATCATCA
The DNA here is from genome assembly GCA_963576735.1 of Bedellia somnulentella. Lineage (NCBI taxonomy): Eukaryota > Metazoa > Arthropoda > Insecta > Lepidoptera > Bedelliidae > Bedellia > Bedellia somnulentella. The sequence goes on along the minus strand of OY755199.1, from coordinate 8,874,137 downwards.
ATGAATGACGATGATGAGTCATCAAGTTGTATCTCTAATTGGGAAAACACTGGCGCAGTTGTCGATGACACATTTTATTAAAATAGCGTTGATTTCGAAGATTTGCTGTGTAGCGTCGGCTTAGAATAGCACTACCCCATTTCTTCCGGTGTACGTAAGAGGCGACTAACGGTATTGGGGGCTTTCAAAGGATTTTTTGGCGATGCAGTTGGAGACCCATCACCAACAATCTTTATTTTACCATTTTTTCTAATTCTTTAGCTCTGGCTAGCCCCTCTAGGGATTTATAGCCGTGAGTGTATGTATGTATGATGTTCAAAGACTTTAAACAGTTAAAGAATATAGTGAGGAAACCTACATGCCTTATTGTTTTTAGTAATGTGACTGTATATTTCCGCGTAGTGTCGGCTTAGAATGTCACTACCCCTTTCTATCTACGGGTGTCGTTGTAAGAGGCGACTAACGGTGTGGGGCTTTTTTAGTGGATTTAGGGGCGTTGCGGTTGGCGACCCATCACCCCGATACTTTATTACTACAATCTTGCCTCCTATCAACTTTTAAATGGGGTTGAGGAGGAATTACCTAAGTACCTTCTCTGGAAACTAGATGGCGCTTGCCATGTCAGTTCAGGAGTATTGGTACCTCTGCCAACCCCTTCGGGGATAAACGGCGTGAACGTTTATGTTATGTTGAGGAGTTTCCAGCTCTGAAGATCTGGCTACCCCTTTTTGGGATTTATGGCCGTGAGTACATGTAGCAGTAAAACTCTATAGTTGACTGGTCACCCCTTTATAGGATTTATATGCGTGAGTATAGGTAGGTAGTCAGTATTGCGGTCCGGTCAATAGCTTATGATGTCATCTGGTGGTTGACCTTTTGTCAGCACAGGCCTTGCTAAATGTTCATTATATTGTGTTCAATCTTACGATACTTCAATTGCTTCCTTGGATAAAATTTGAATTTACATTTTACAGTTTTTGTGATAACTACTTCTTATGCCTTCGTACTAGGGAATGCAATACCGGGATACCGGGATCCCGAAATACCGGGATCCCGCACCATTTTTGTCGGGACCAGTCCCGCGCCTAAATCGTGCGGGATCCCGCGGGATTTGTTGACATAATGTGTGTGACAAAACCATTGACACGCTGTCTTTTATGCGCAGCTACTTCCAAAATAATGAATAATTGTTTTTTGTTTGTTTGTAATAGTTATTTTATTTCTAATTATTGACTGATTGATTTGATAACTTAATAAATAGTTTCACAAAACTATTGAGAGGCTATATTTTATGCGCATTTGCGCAGCTACTTCCAAAATAATGGATAGTTGCTTTTTGTTTGTTTGTAATAGTTATTGATCTTTGTTTGTAATTGTTATTTTTGAATAGTGATTTGATTATTTAATAAATAGTTTTGATAATATTCTTTACTTTCATTTTAAGTTCTATAGTCTCGTCTATGATACAGGATTCCTCTCTTTTTTCAATTACTTTAAAAAAACACGCGGGATCCCGCAAATACCTGGATCCCGCGGGATTGAACCTCTCAATACCGCGGGATCCAGCAATTGAAATTTTAGTGCGGGATTGCATTCCCTACTTCGTACATTATATTCTATACTCACGGGTATAAATCCCAAAACGGGGTAGCCCTAGCTTTAGAACCGAAATTCCTCCTCAAACACTTTTGGAAGATCACTTCAAAAGCCTCAAAACCCTAACGCCCGATTTCTGAATTGAGTATTCAAGCTGAGAACGAATTAAGTATCGTTTTGTCTCATTCAATTGTCAGATTTCAATGCGACAGAACGATACTTAAGTGGTTCTCAGCTGGAATACTCAATTCAGAAATCGGTCGTAAGTCGCCTCTTACGACACCCGCATGTAGAAATGGATGATCTAAAGAAATAGCTGTAAGTGCTATTCTAAGCCAACATTCCCTCAGCTGTAGTGACGTATAAATATTGGCAAAGCCAAAGCGTGTTAACATGATTGCGTGACTAGTATATAATAATATGTACTAATCTTCTAGTATCGCCTATTACTACCTCGGACAATACTATAGTAGCCACATAATGTACTGAATCGTGGGTCCACATCACTTCCCTATATCTGTCTCGCTTACACGTAACTAACGTGGCACGCTACATATCTTGTATCTCTCTCTTTCTTTCTATACTTATTTGAATGAAATTTGGCACAGAGATTCATTTGTATGTAATCATACATACGTATACTTATGCCATTATTGATCGTCACTTTTTACGAGACAAAACTCTAGAGCTTCATTCACATTCATCAATCTTTCCATACGTATTTTCAGCCTCTTACGTACACCCACCGGAAGAAATGGGGTAGTGCTATTCTAAGCCGACACTACGCAGCAGCTGTGTAGTGTCGGCTTAGCTTTGGGCGATGCGGTTGGAGACCCATCACCAACAACCTTTATTTCACCATCTTTACCCCACTCAACTTTCCAAAAGTGGCTGGGGAATTTCTAATTCCTTAGCTCTGGCTACCCCTTTTAGGGATTTATAGCCGTGAGTATATGTATGTATGTATGTATATTTTCAGCACTTTCTCTATTTGATCTATATGTGTCCTCCGTGGTCGTCCTCTACTGACATTACCAATACCACCCATATTGTCTGTACTTTTTATCTACACTAAAAATCATACATACATATACTCACGGCTATAAATCCCTAGAAGGGGTAGCCAGAGCTAACGAATCAGAAATTCCTCAGCCACTTTTGGAAGTTGTGTGGGGAAAAGATGGTCAAACAAAGGTTGTTGGTGATGGGTCTCCAACCGCATCGCCCAAAAATCCCTCAAAAGCCCCAAAACCGTTAGTTGCCTCTTACGTACACCCACCGGAAGAAATGGGGTAGCGCTATTCTAAGCCGACACTACACAGCAAATCACTAAAAATCACTTTAGTTGTTTCGTGGGATAACGTTCTGTAGTGGTAGCACGATTGTTTCAAACTACATATAGTGATATGAAATAGCCATCTCTTTCAAAGTACCGTGTATCTATTTATTTCATTCTAACCGTCGAACATACGATATTTATACATTGCGTGCTAGGTCCTCGGATAAGAGACCAAAAGTGGTTTTAATTCAAAACGATGTCAAGAATTGATAGTCGCTGCCTATCCCAATGGGAACTAATAGCACGAGTATATGCATATGTATTTATCATGGTTGTTAACGGTGAGGGAAAACATCGTGAGGAAACCCACATGGCTGAATTGTACTTAGTCATGTGACAGTGTATTCGTACAAAACGGCGATAGGCCTGCCCCCTATCACGTGAGTACACTGTCTAAGCAAAACGTGGGTACCTTCTCTGGACACTAGACGGCACTGCCATGTGAGTTCAGAAGTATTGGTACCTCGGCCAACCCCTTCGGGGATAAACGGGGCGTGAACGTTTATGTTATGTTATATGTATAAATGTATGAATGTTGACAAAGATCTACTAATAACAAAGACAGGTCGTCTTAGCTTACTTTCCGGTTAGTAAAGAAAACCTACAGAAAGGAAAAGCTTAATGACGTGAAAGGCTTACCGACTATTAATATATATTAATGACATTTGCTCTAAAGTTATATTGAATGCAGACATTGTATGCTACGCTGATGATACTGCCATAATTTTTCAGGGGAACTCTTGGGAAGATGTAAAAGTAACTGCACAGCTAGGTCTTTCGCAAATATCTAACTGGCTGAAAATAAATCTTTTAAGCCTTAACGTATCAAAAACGCACTTTTTGTGTTTTCACAAGACTAAGTCGTCAGCCCCACCTTCGAACCTAACCACTGTAAAAATCCACGATGTAATGTGCTCAAATGTCAATTCATCAACACATCCATATACATGTGCTTCTATAAATAAAACTAAAAATGTCAAATATCTAGGAATTAACATTGATGAAAATTTAAATTTTAAGGAGCATATCTGCATCACTTCCTCTAGAGTACGAAAATTAATATTTGCTATGAAACTTCTTCGAGAGGTCACTGAGGGAAGGGTTCTCAAGATGGTGTATTATGCTTTGTGCCAATCCGTACTGAACTATTGCATTTTGATTTGGGGTGGATGTGCTGTTTCAGTCCTCATAATATTAGAAAGGGCCCAAAGGGCTGTGCTAAAAACCCTTCTCCGGAAACCTCGCAGATATTCCACATCACTTTTATTCGCAGATTCAGAAGTTCTAAGCGTACGCAAACTATTTATTTTGAAAGCAGTGTTGTATGCTCACCGTAATATAGCTCAAAGTCCATTATATAAAGAACTGTTGAAAAAACGAAAATTTACAATTCCTGTACCTTCTTTTATAACCAGTTTTGGCCAACGATTTAGAAATTTTTTGTCCCCTTTTATGTACAATAAATTAATTTCCAAATTTCCTGACTTAAAATCTTATGGTAACTGGGATTTTAAAAAGAAGGTATCTGCTATAATTATGGAAATCAGTTTTGATGAAGCGGAATCTTTGTTAAAAGTATTGAATTAATATTGCTCTTTAATAAACACACACACACACACTCACATACACACACACACACACTCACACACACACGCATCTCTCTCAGTTATTATAATATATAACTGTTTTTTCTTTTACCTTGTTTCTTTGTGGCAGTTAATATTATTTTCTATTATTATATTATTTTTTATGTTTTTGTAGTCTAACAATCTTAAAATTAAGTAAAATGTACAATTTTATTACTAAGATCTCTTTTTGTAAACAATTAATTAGTAAGCTTTTTTTGGTAGTTTTTGTTTTACCGATCCCTGCGATACAGGCTCCGCCTAGTGCAAGGATCATCAATTTACTATGTATCTGTAATTTTTGGTGTGTTAATAAACTGTTTTTTTTTTTTTTTTTACGCCTTTAATGGTACAATTTCACTAAAGATATATGCTAGGTTAGTTTAGTTTTGAAGAATCAATAGAAATACACAAAGTAAAAATTGTGAAAGTGTAAATAAAAATGACAGACCCATATTAATTTGCTAAACACATACAAGAGTTAGGTTTTACATACATACATATAATCACGGCTGTAATTCCCTAGAAGGGGTAGCCAGATCCAAGGAATCATAAATTTTTATAAACACTTTTGGAAGTTGTGTGGGGAAAAGATAATGAAACAAAGGTTGTTGGTGATGGGTCTCCAACCGCATCGCCCAAAAATCTCTTAAAAACCCCAATACCGTTAGTCGCATCTTACGATCACCCACGGGTAGAAATGGGGTAGTGTTATTCTAAGATTTTAGTAAGCACAAAAATAGTAACCTATATCAAACAAAAATAGTAATAAATTAAATAAAACTACGATAGAACTAACAAAGACGTTTTGTAACTTCAAGACTGAAATCTATTATCTTATATCTAAATTATCATTGGATATTTGTCACGAGAAACGCATCACTGTCAATTCGTAAATGAACCGAATCTATTGGAATCATTTACATACATACAAATTATACTCACGGCTATAAATCCCTTGAAGGGGTAGCCAGAGCTAGGTATTTAGATATTCCTCAGCCACTTTTGCAAGTTGCGTGGGGAAAAGATGGTGAAATACAGGTTATTGGTGATGGGTCTCAAACCGCATCGCCCAAAAATCCCTAATACCGTTAGTCGCCTCTCACGTACAACCAACGGAAGAATGGAGTAGTACTATTCTAAGCCGACACTACACAGCTGGAATCATTTCAACATACATTTAATCGCACAAACCAAATAGAGAGTGTGCTCATAAAGGCAGAAGTCCGAAGTATGAACAATAAAAGAGCATGTATGAAAAGATTGATGGATGTTAACGAAGCTAGAGAGGTTTGCCAGGATCGTACAAAGTGGCGATCGATTGTCTCTGCCTACCCCAACGGAATGGCGTGAGTATATGTTATGTTTTATGTCGAATATCTCTCGGATTCTAACACTAATAGGAGGCAGTGCTCATTTCTATTTTTCTACCTAAGTGACGAAGCTAGCATACCACTATTTCCAATATTATTATTCAGACACTATTAGCAACATCAGCACCGTAGCATGAGAAGTGTGAAAGCGAGTATGCCATGTGAGATTGGAGATACTGAGCAATCTGTAAATTTCTCACATTTTATGTGACAACACGCTCCGACAAGCCTCGTACAAGTGCAGGTAAAAAATACGTCACTTGATGTACAGAAGTGTAAGAAACATTGAGTTGAGTATTTCATAGTCTGTTAAGTAATATTTCGCACGTAATATTCAAACATGATTGATACATTATCATGTCATCAAACTATATTTTTCCTTATCTTTATTATGTAATAGAATATATAAACGACATTGGATAAACCGTTTGGAAAGTAAATTCTTGCAATTAAAGAATTTTCCATCGCGTTATTAGTTTAAACCTTTATAGCTCAGGGATATCACCATAACTTAACATGCAGGCAGGTTCAAATCCTGAGTCGGGCCCACACTGTGTTATTCTAGTCATATCTGGGGTAATTTATCGAGGTTGCTGATGGATATGGAAAATATTGTATGGAAACCTACGTAGCTGACTTGTACTGAGGGCTTGTAAACAAAACTGCGAAGAGAATTTCTTTATTATTCAGCAGGAAAACCGCCTCGCATCGCAGTTTCGTGTACATGCCCTTAGTCATGTGTATTCGAACTAAGCAGCGATTAGGTCTGCCCTATAGTTACGTGGAGGTCAACAGATGATAAAAAATAATTACGTAATGTAGTTTTATCATTAGAAGAAGATGTAGTGATGTATTTGAGTTGAGAGTGAAAGTTAAGCCTTGTTTGTACTAATCCATGTAGACATCAATTTATCCCTTTGTCGAAGTGTGCCCATCGGATGAAAGGTTTAATAATGTAAAATTTTATTGGTCTTTAATTTTCAATAAAGTTTCAATTACATTCATTCATTCATTCATTCATATACTCACGGCTACATGATAGTCCAGTGGGTAGAACACCCGCCCGAAAAACAGAAGGGCGTGAGTTCCAATCCTGGGACGGGCCTACACCAATTTGTCTTTTCTAAAGTCATATGTGTGGTTAATTTATCATGGTTGCTAACGGTGAGGGAAAACATCGTGAGGAAACCCACATGGCTGAGTTGTACTTAGTCATGTGACAGTGTATTCGTACAAAACGGCGATAGGCCTGCCCCCTATCACGTGAGTACACTGTCTAAGCAAAACGTGGGTACCTTCTCTGGACACTAGATGGCGCTTGCCATGTGAGTTCAGGAGTATTGGTACCTCTGCCAACCCCTTCGGGGATAAAACGGCGTGAACGTTTATGTTTATGTTTATGTTTACTCACGGCTATAAATCCCTTAATGGGGTAGCCAGAGCTTTGGAATGAGAAATTCCTCAGCCACTTTTAGAAGTTGATTTGGGAAAAGATGGTAATAATAAATGTTTTGGTGACGGGTCTCCAACCTCATCGCCCAAAAATCACTTAAGAAGCCCCATACCCTTAGTCGCCTCTTACGATCACCCACGGGTAGAAATGGTGTAGTGTTATTCTAAGCCGACACTACACGGCTATTTCAATTACATACAGGACTATTAATCCCTGGAAGGTTTAGCTAGAACTTCGGAATAAGAAATACCTCAGCCACTTTTGGAAGTTGAGTCGGGAAAAGATTGTTGGTGATGTCCAACCGCAACGCCCAACAACTTCTTCAAAACCAAAATACCCGAAGTCGTCTTTTACGATCTTCCGCGGGTAGGAATGGAGTAGTGATATTCTTAGCCGACACTACACAGCTATTTATTGCTATTTTATTAAGCTTTTAATTGGATCATTAAAATCATCATTAAAACATTTAGTGCGGGCCGGTTTTAAATCATCCCGTCTTATAAAACTGGTCTTTCTAGACGATTTACAAAGTTGAAACTAAACATATAGTATATATGCGTTAAAATATACCACAAATTATTAAATTATAGATATATTCACGGCCACTTTTGGGAGCTGAGTGGGGATAAGGTGTTGGCGACGGGTCAACCACACTGCCCAACAATAACTTAAAAGGTCTCGATATTCAAGTCGTCTCGTATCCCACGGGAAGAAATGGGTTAGTGCTGTTCTAAACCAAGAAAGACATGTTTATATTTTATTAATCTAAAACTGCTATGCTGTGTAGTGTCGGCTTAGAATAGCACTACCCCATTTCTTCCGGTGGGTGTACGTAAGAGGCGACTAACGGTATTGGGGCTTTAAAGGGATTTTTGGGCGATGCGGTTGGACACCCATCACCAACAACCTTTATTCCACCATCTTTTCCCCACTCAACTTCCAAAAGTGGCTGAGGAATTTCTGATTCCCTAGCTCTGGCTACCCCTTCAAGGGATTCATAGTCGTGAGTATATGTATGTATGTATGTAATCTAAAACTATCGGAAACGGGTGTTCTAATGAAAGAAAAAAACATTTATTCTAATGCTGTGTCTATACTCTAAACCAATGTGACTTTCCTTGAATCATATGTGAAGTTAATTTATCAAGGTTGTTAATGATAAAGGAAAACAACATGAGGTAACCCTCAATTGTAAGTCAAATGACAGTGTATTTGTTTAATGGGCAATAGGCGCAGGCCTTCGCAGGCATAGCATATTGAAGGACAGCCTCTATCACGTGAATGTACTGTCCAAGCAAAACGTGGGTACTCTAAACACCAGCCCGGCTAGTACGAGCCGTGTTTAAACTAGTTATCGCGTGGGATAAAGCAGCCATCTCTTACGCACTTACTTAGTATCGTATACTGCCATCTCATTCTAACCGTTATCGAGTCGATAAAGTAGCGCTCGTGCTTGCTCTTCAGAAGGGCAGATACGATACGAATGAGATGGCAGTATACGATACTAAGTAAGTGCGTAAGAGATGGCTGCTTTATCCCACGCGATAACTAGTTTAAACACCGCTCGTACTAGCCGGGCAGGTGACAGTAATGATGTTCAGAAAAATTAGTATCTCTACCACTCCTTAGATATACTCAACTTGAACGTTCAGACCGTATATCCCCGAAGGGGTTGGCAGAGAGCAATACTTCCGAACATCACGTGACATTGTCACCTGGTGTTCAGAGTACCAAGCTTTCTGCTAGGATAGTGTACTCACGTGATAGGGGGCTGGCCTATCGCCATTTTTGTACAAAGTACAACTTACCCATGTGAGTTTCCTCACGATATTTTCTCTCACCGTTAACAACCATGATTAATTAACCACACATATGACTTTAGAAAAGATACATTGGTTAAGGCCCGACCTGGGATTTGAACCCTCATCATCTGCACGACAAGCGGTATTCTACCTTCTGAGCTATCACGGCTATTTACCACTCCATATCGATATAAAACAGCCTAAATTATAAAAACGTATGCTAGTAAGCAACCGTGATAGCCCAGTGGGTAGAACACTCGGTTATCGTGCAAACGACTAGTGTTCAAATCCTGGGTCGGGCCTACACCAATTTGTCTTTTCTAAAGACATATTTGTGGTTAATTTATCATGGTTGTTAACGGTGAGGGAAAACATCGTGAGGAAACCCACATGACTGAGTTGTACTTAGTCATGTGACAGTGTATTCGTACAAAACGGCGATAGGCCTGCCCCCTATCACGTGAGTACACTGTCCATGCAAAACGTGGGTACTCTGAACACCAGGTGACAAAGTCACGTGATGTTCAGAAGTATTAGTACCTCTGCCAACCGTTTCGGGGATATTCGGCGTGAACGTTTATGTTATGTTATGTATGCTCATATAGACTAAACAGCCACAAAAACACGTTTCGTTACCAAATAATTACACACGAGACGTAATGTTCAAGGTTTCTGTCAATTAATATTCTGTTTTCGACATTACAAAGAGGTTAAGAGCTCAGCATAGCTACCATTTACATAGATATCGCGTGCTATAAAACAGCCATCTCTTTCGCACTTACTTAGTATCGTATACTGCCATCTCATTCTAACCGTTATCGAGTCGATAAAGTAGCGCTCATGCTTGCTCTTCTGTTTAAATGGAACAAACAATTTGCATTCTTCGTAGTGTCATCTTGTGATAGTAAAATTACTGTGGTAATGTTAGTAGAGGACGACGATGGAGGATACATTTAGATCATATAAAATAGGCATGCATCTATTGTGGAGACTAGAAAGAATTTATGAGAGATTGATGCCAGATGTAAACGAAGCTAGAGGTTTGTCAGAATCGTACAAAGTGGCGATTGATAGTCTCTGCCTACCCCAATGGGAACTAATGGCGTGAGTGTATTTACATATGTATTGATGCTAGATTGCTTGTTTGAAGTTGCGTTGCTGCCTACCCCTATGAAAACTAATAAATTTTATGTTTCTTTGTAAAAAATATTATATTATAATATTAGTAGAGATCTCCCAGCCTCTCTCAGGTAGTGTTCTTTTTTTCTAGTATCATGGTGAAACCTAAAGGTATTAAAGTTTATTCAGGTATACTAGCATACACAGAAATTTTTTGAATAAGGGTAGCCAGAAGAACACTTTTTTTAACCTTGTTAAGAATTTGAGAGAGAAGAAATTCAATTGTCATATTCATTCATTGTAATAAATAATTTTTTGCCTGGTGGTACACAGATTTTGCTTCAAGTATGCATCTAAGTGATAGGGGGCAGGATAACTGTTGTTTAGTATGAATACTCTGTCACAAGGCTTACGCCCGATATCTGAATTGAGTATTCAAACTGAGAATGACTTTTGTCTCATTCAGTTGTTAAGATTTTAATGCGACAGAACGATAGTTTAGTTGTTCTCAGCTGGAATTGGGCGTTAGTATAAACTCCACAATCACTATGTTTTCTCTCTATGTTAACAACCTTGATAAACTGACTACACATATGACTTATCAAAGGATTGCACCGCACCGTGTGGGGTGCTATAGGATAATAGATGTAGTAGTTTATTCTAATTAATATTAAACATCAAAAATAAACAAGTAAAAATTTCTACTTACTCTCTTTGGAGGCAAATCCTTTTTCGCTAACTTCTTTGCTGCATTCAGAAGAACACCATGGGACATTTCACTTTCTACATAACTAGTTCTATCAGCATCAATATGCAACTCATCAAAAATCTTCCCAGCACTATCCACTTCGTCTTCGGAGTCCGAAAACACTTTCTGTTGTCCGCACAATCCATTATCGTTAAACAAATTCTCGTCCGTCAAATCACTTACAGTTCTTGAAAATGTGTGAGCCAATCTGCATGTATCGTGACCAGAATCGGATTCATAGTCCGATTCCTCAGTTTCTGTTATAGTTTCCTCGCCAAATACATCGGTTGAAGTGTAACAGCTATCTGGAGTGTCTTTGAAGATGATGAAGGAGTCTTCAGAGTCACATTCAGAAACTTTTCGTGATCTATGTTCATCAGAGAAGACAATTTGGAAGGAATCTTCGCTATCAGTTGTTGAGGATTTGTGAAAACGTCCTTTTAGTTCATCAAAACATAGTTTTCTATCAGAATCTGAAGATGAAGATAATTCAGGAGCAGGTTTGTTAATTGGAGAATTTTCTATACTAGAATGATCATTATCTAAATTTATTTCGTTGGCAAATGTCATATCTTCCTGAATGTTTTGGTTCATACTACATTTTGGTCGTTTATCCATGCTTCTACTAGGGTTTTTAAACTTTTTACAAGAAATTTTAGGCATGGCTATAGATTTATGAGTTTTAGAGTCAGATTTTTCTTCTATTTTTGTCATATCTGGTGATGATTCAATACTACTAGTATCTTTAAATTTGCTATTCGATTTCTTTCGTTCAAGCAACAAGGCTTTTAATTTCGTTACTTTATCTTCGCAGGACTGTATTATTTGTGCTTTGAGACTAGCATCAACAGTATCGACACCTAGATCAGTAGCTTGATCAACACATTCACTTGTTTCATCTTTAGCAGAGTCAACATTAATTGTATCATTTGAAACTTCAATGGGAGTAGCAATATCCATCCTTTCCAATGGAGCCATTTCAGTCTTAATAAGAGGTGAGTCTATACATGAGAACTCATTATCCATATTACATTGAGGACTTTGATACTGTATGCAGTCTTCATTTGGTAAACTAACAAAGTCATCGTCAGCAACTTCAATCTCAAAGTTTTCTGATATCGAACTACGATCAACAAACACTTTTTTCGGACGTTTCGGCTTAGGAGATGTCTTTCTTGGCTCAATAGTCTTACTGGTAAGTAGAGTACGTACTTTGCTGAGCTTCTCTTCGCAGGAAGAAGCAGCTAAGTGGCAATCCACACTCATTTCTTTGTGGTCCTCTATAATGATGTTATTTTCACTAACTACAATGTCAGACTGATTGCAATTGTTCTTATTTAGAGTCTGAATATTGGCGGGAAGCCAAAAATCTAGTGGCGGCGATATCTCGTGCGCATTTTCGTAATTCAAATCTTTCTCATTGTAAATAAATTCATTCGGTGATTTCGCCCGCCTTTGAAATGGCATGACAGCTGTTATAACATTAAAAATACCAGATATAAAGTTTCCAATGCTGGTTAATGTTGTGTTATTATCGAGGGTCGGGATTTCACGGTTATCAGCCATTTTTGACGGAATATTTTTGCCCAAATCGGGGACTGTGGATGACGCATTCAAATTTGATTTATTAGTTGCTATTTTTGGCAATGTATCGGCTAGATTCTTTTGAAGTGGATTTTGTAGTAATTTCAGCTTATCTAAATAAGTTTCAGAGGCAAAGAGATCGTTTAATTCGGATTTATTAATCATATTCTCAGATTTTGTTTCAGTGCAATAACTAGCAATGGAATAATGCATTGTTCCGTAATGTGGTGTGAAATTGTTACAATTGAGATTGCGGCGGTTACGCCAATCTATTTTAAAACGAGGATCCATGTTTTTAGTAGTTTTTATCAGATTCTATTTACGCCCCAACACTTTTTTCACTACACCTTCTAAAACAAATTAAGCCATCATGACTTACGATGCCATTGTTCCAATATCGAGTCTACAGAAAGATAAGTTCGGGAAATTATCAACACAATAAACACGACACTTTCTAGAGTATATCAAGGATGTTTTCTTCGGGATCAACTTGTTATTGTTAATACCACGGTACTCGTTGCACAATGATTTAGAAGGTTCACAAGCACTGGAATCAGTACTGAAAACGTTCATTTCACTTGTAGATTTGTTCTGCACGATTTCGCTGTGTTTATTTAGCTCCATATTGACAAAATTTCGTAAAATTCACAATTACATTCTTTACTGTTCGGCCATTTTGATTAAATTGAATTGAAATCAATCTGTCACGAAAATACTAAAGTCATGATGTTGCATGAAGTTGGCGCTCAATGTTGGTACGGAGCTGACACTTAGTTTGGTTCATTATTAGTATCTGCCATCCAGCTTTTAAATTTTACTCAATATTCAATATGTTTTTCATTATATGTCTAACAAAAATCTCTACATATTCAGTTTTCATACATAATACATCATAAAATTCTTGTAGATAACAAAATAAAGGCATAAATTATGCTCTTTTTATTAAAGGTTCATGTAAACTTATTTTCATAAAGCTGTCAATGTCAAATAATCGGAAGGAAGATGTCATAACTGACATTATAGCAACTTTTGCTTTTGCCTAACTTAATTTATGTTCGTAATGTTTGCTACTTGCATTGCTTATTACTATTATTTTCTGATGCAATAGTTAATTATATTCTTATTCATGTTGTGGTTGTTTTGCTTATAAAACAAGAACAATGAATCATAATAAACACAATGCCCTATTTTACAGAATTTGAATAAGTAATCGACTAAATGAAAAACATTCTTCAGTGCACAGAGTTATAATATTAATTCTTATCTCTATCTTCATTCTTCTGAGGAAGGCACTTCGTTGGGTAGCCACTTCGAATTTATTCGTTTGTTATTGTGACAAAGCTGTATGGTTTCTGTTAGCACAACTTACATCAACTTATCAATCACCATTACACTGCATATTGAGGCGTAGGCCAAGGGTGTAATTTAGTTCAAACTAAATCTTTCACGCCATATATCCCCAAAGGGGTTGGCATTGGCAGGGGTACTAATACTTCTGGACATCACGTGACATTGTCACCTCTATAGAAAAGACAAATTGGTGTAGGTCCGACCCGAGATTTCAACCCTAATCGTCTGCACGATAAGCGGTGCTCTACACACTGACCTATCACGGTTGTTGTGATTTAACTTAGTTCCACTGTAGTTTTTGATAATTATTATTGACCTACCCTTAGAAGGCAGACAAAATATTCATTGATTAAAGTTAATACGGATCTAATATCTGGTGGCCTAGCACGAGCACTATTTTATCGTCACGATATCGGTTAGAATGAGATGACAGGCGATACTTAGTAAGTGTGAAAGAGATGGCTGTTTTACACCACGCGATATCTAGTAAAAAAGTCGCTCGTACTAGCTATGCTGAAGCTCAAGCGTGTGAGATACAGACGGATATAGATAGGGTTGTGGAACGTCGCGACACGACGCGTCGTGTCCTTAATCTACTGCATTTTATCGTTTACAAGTATGGCTGTGTAGTGTCGGTTTAGAATAGCACTACCCCATTTTTTCCGGTGGGTGTACGTAAGAGGCGACTAACGGTATTGGGGGCTTTAAAGGGATTTTGGGCGATGCGGTTGGAGACCCATCACCAAGAATCTTTATTCTTATCTTTAACCGAGTCACAAAAGTGAGGGATCTAGGAGCAAAGTGGCGATCGATAGTCTCTGCCTACCACGATCAGAACAATGGGCATGACTGAGTATAAGTATAGCGGTTATTACATTACGCAATATTCAGACAGTCTTCTGTCTTAAAGTCTAACTAGACAAGCTCGCTATTAGACTGTGCTGAATACCGCATGCTAACTCATTTTCAAAGCGTACGTAGCCGGTGGCGGTTGTCATAACCGCTTAAGTACGAAGTGTTTGATTGGAATAATCTTTATGAATTTTCTGCCATAAATATGGCATGTCTCGATACAAATCGAGAACATTAAAAAGCACTTCTTTTTCCTTTGAACAAGCCATTGTACACGCCCCGCCACAGCAAAACACATGTCACGCACACCTTCACTCTGCGGCTGCCGCGCGATGAATGAACAGTCTAGCGTGCTAAGTCTTATTACACTACGCGATATTCAGCAAGCAAGCAAGTAAGCACGGCCGAACCCATTCGATCGCTCTAATTAGACAGGCTAACTTGCTAACTCTTATTACACCATGCTCAATCTAAGTTAGACTGTCTGAATATTGGGTAATGTAATAACCGCTTAACTATTAGTTCAAAGGATTTAAATGAAATCACACGAATAAGATTACACTTTTATTCAAACTTCTTCAACAACTCTTGTTTTGAAAGGGGAAATGCTTCTCAATGTTTCGTCCAGCGACCAAATACAGGAGATGAAGAAATCGGCATACGTGAAGAGAAACCAAAGCATGATGCTGATGAAGAACAGCTTTAGGATAAGGTCAGCCAGAAAGCGTCTGAAAAGATAAAAAAGATAGATTAATGTAAAAAAAACCGGCCAAGTGCGAGTCGGATCGCGCACTAAGGGTTCCGTACTATCATATATATAGAAAATCCCGTTTGTGTGAAAATCATGGGAGCCAAATTAGGTAAGTAATTTGATTTATGACGTTTAAAAATAGAACTACGGGCTAGATCTCATTCAAACCAATTTTCGTTAGTAATTTGTATAGTAATACACATCATATATTTTTTTCAGTATTATCATGCCCATACTTTAGAAGTTACGGGGGGGGGACACACATTTTAGCACTTTGAAAAAGTCTCTCGCGCAAACTATTCAGTTTTGAAAAAAATGATATAAGAAACTTCAACATCATTTTCAAATACCTTTTGATCAATACCCCACACGTATAGGTTTGATGAAAAAAAAAAAATGAGTTTCAGTTCTATGTATGGGGAACCCTAAAAATTTTGGTTTTTTTTCAGATTTTATTTTAAAATCTTAATGCGGTTTACAGAATACATCTACGCACCAATTTCCAATAATGTAGTTCTTATAGTTTCGGAATAAACTGGCTGTGACATACGGACGGACGGACGGACGGACAGACAGACAGACATGACGAATCTATAAGGGTCCCGTTTTTGCCATTTGGCTACGGAACCCTAAAAACGGTTCGCGATGTCAAATTGGAGCGAGATACATACATATACTCACGGCTATAAATCCCAAGAAGGGGTAGCCAGAGCTAAGGAACTAGAAGTTCCTCAGCCACTTTTGGAAAGTTGAGTGGGGAAAAGATGGCAAAATAAAGGTTGTTGGTGATGGGTCTCCAACCGCATCGCCCAAAAATCCCTTAAAAGCCCCAACACCGTTAGTCGCCTCTTACGTACACCCACCGGCAGAAATGGGGTAGTGTTATTCTAAGCCGACACTACACAGCAAAATGGAGCGAAGTGGTGAGTGATTATCGAGCACTCGCTAGTTTTATTTACAGTGGTTTTCCATAGACTTACATGGAAACTTTTAAGGGTGATTATTGCTGATAATACATTTTCATCGAAGTCACAACCTGATACTCGTTGCTTATGACCATCATGCAAAGTAAGTAAAGATCGGTCCAGCCGTTTAGGAGGAGTGATGTTACAAGTAAAAAACAAAAGTTGAGGGTAAATGGAGCTTTGCTAAAATAATAGTGACTTGCGGCATGTTTCGGTAACTCGACGATATAATTAATAAAATACGTATAATAAAATAACCAAGATAAACACTCAGCAGTGGTAAAAAGATGCGCCTATTATGCAGAGAGGCGTCGCGACGCGTCGTCGATTTGATCCCCGCGTCTGGGCTACACCATGAGTCTTTTTTAATGCCATATGTGTGGTTAATTTATTTTAGTTGTTAACGGTGTGAGGAAACATCGTGAGGAAACCCACAGTACTGAGTTGTACATAGTCATGTGGATTTGTAAAAATATTATGATGCTTTTCAACCTCCGTCATATTTGAATGAGCCTGTTTCGCACTCATTTTCCATAGTTGTTAAGGAGTTTCTAATTCTTAAGCTCTAGCTATCCCTTTTTGCGATTTATGGCTGTAAATATATTTTCTCTGGAAACTAGATGGCGCTTGCCATGTGAGTTCAGAAGTATTGGTACCTCTGCCAACCCCTTCGGGGATAAACGGCGTGAACGTTTATGTTATGTTATGTTATGTTATGTAAATATATTTGCTGTGTAGGGTCGGCATAAAATAGAACTACCCCATTTCTTCCGGTGGGTGTACGTAAGAGGCGACTAACGGTATTGGGGCTTTGAAGGGATTCTTGGGCGATGCGGTTGGAGACCCATCACCAACAACCTTTATTTTTACCATCTTTTCCCCACTCACATTTCCAAAAGTGGCTGAGGAATTTCTAATTCCTTAGCTCTGGCTACCCCTTCTAGGGATTTACAGCCGTGAGTATATGTATGTATGTATGTAAATGTAGCCGTGTAGTGTCGGCTTAGAATAGCACTACCCCATTTCTACCCGTGGGTGATCGTAAGAGGCGACTAAGGGTATAGGGGCTTATTAAGTGATTTTTGGGCGATGTGGTTGGAGACCCGTCACCAAAAACATTTATTATTACCATCTTTTCCCCAATCAACTTCCAAAAGTGGCTGAGGAATTTTTCATTCCAAAGCTCTGGCTACCCCGTTAAGGGATTTATAGCCGTGAGTATATGTATGTATGTAAAATAACTAAGATAACCACTCAGCAGTGGTAAAAACATGCGCCTATTATGCAGAGAGGCGTCGGTCGCGACGCGTGTCGGTTCGATCCCCGCGTCTGGGCTACACCATGAGTCTTTTACATACATATACCTACTCACGGCTGTAAATCACATGAAGGGTTAGTCAGAGCTAGGGAATTAGAAATTCCTCAGCCGCTTTTGGAAGTTGCGTGGTGAAAAGATGGTAAAATAAAGGTTTTTGGTGATGGGTCTCCAACCGGTTCGCCCAAAAATCCCTTAACAACCCCAATACCGTTAGTCGCGTCTTACGTACACCCACCGGAAGAAATGGGGTAGTGCTATTCTAAGCCGGCACCACACAGCAATGAGTTTTTTCTAATGCCATATGTGTGGTTAATTTATTTTAGTTGTTAACGGTGTGAGGAAACATCGAGAGGAAACCCACAGTACTGAGTTGTACATAGTCATGTGGATTTGTAAAAATATTATAATGCTTTTCAACCTCCTTCATATTTGAATGAGCCTGTTTCGCACTCATTTTCCATAGTTGTTAAGGAGTTTCTAATTCTTAAACTCTAGCTATCCCTTTTTGCGATTTATGGCTGTAAATATATTTTCTCTGGAAACTAGATGGCGCTTGCCATGTGAGTTCAGAAGTATTGGTACCTCTGCCAACCCCTTCGGGGATAAACGGCGTGAACGTTTATGTTATGTTATGTTATGTAAATATATTTGCTGTGTAGGGTCGGCATAAAATAGAACTACCCCATTTCTTCCGGTGGGTGTACGTAAGAGGCGACTAACGGTATTGGGGCTTTTAAGGGATTTTTGGGCGATTCGGTTGGAGACTCATCACCAACAACCTTTATTCTACCATCTTTTGGGCGATGCGGTCGGAGAGTCATCAGTTCATCACCAACAACCTTTATTCTACCATCTTTTCCCCACTCAACTTCCAAAAGTGGCTGAGGAATTTGTAATTCCTTAGCTCTGACTACCCCTTCTAGGGATTTATAGCCGTGGGTATATGTATGTATGTAAATATATGTAAGGTAGTCAATACTTACATTTGATGCAACTGCCTTGCTCTCGGCAATGTCGAAGGATCTTCTTTAGTGCAATAAAAGCGAGCTCCCAAGATATAAGTCTTTAGATACTCATCGAAATTGAGGGTCGAAACGTCCGTATAGAATATTTCGTCGTCAACTTTCGAGACCTTGTTGCGGAGACCTTTGTAGTTTTCATTGAGGAAATGCCACTCTTTCACAGTGTAATGTTGGAGTATTCCTATGCCATGACTTATGCGGTGCTGGAGTTTTACCATGCTGAAAAATATGAATAAATATAATGAACTAGAAATATTGAAGAACATATAAAAAAAATGGAACAACGTAATCTGTAATATTTAAACTTTAAATCCTATTGGCTCCAGGTTCCCGCAGTCCATGAGAAGGTTCTGCTAGGAGAGAACTTTTGGCCTAAGGGAATAGTGTTCCGGCGCTTCAGGGCTGCGCGTCAGAAACCAAAGCCTCTGCCCACTACATTGTAAATTACTAACATAGGTTAAGTTTTACTAATATTATATGGGCCTTGTTGCCTGCAAATAAAGGATTTATTATTATTTTGGGTACGACATTTAGTTCCTCGCCTCTCCCATGGCCGAAAAAGAAAATATAAATTTTAAATGGGAGAGGCGGTACTCCCCGACAAGAGCACAGTCGGTCGGGGTCAGGGAGTCAGGTTCAAGAACCGACGGACGATCCGAGCCGTATCGAGCAGCACCGCTTTCTGCATCTGTGCTGGAACCGACACGCCACAGAAATCCAACCGCCTCAAGTTGGTCGCGAGGCTGGTTGGAATTAACCCGTTCGCGGACAAAACAATTGGGATTATTTCTGTCGAAGTCACACCCCACATGTCGGTGATCTCGTGAGCCAGATCGAGATATTTCCGACGCTTCTCGGTGTCGGCTTTCACGAGACCCTCGTCATGAGGGATAGTGACATCCACTAGAAATACCCTCGACTGCGACCGATCCCATACCACGATATCAGGCTTATTCGCTAGAATAGTCCTGTCCGTGATAACGGATCGGTCCCAATAGATTTTGGCACGGTCGTTTTCTAGGATTGGCTCCGGCAGATACTTGTAATACGGCAGCCTCTGTTGCAAGAGTCCGTATTTCAGAGCGAGCTCCTGATGCAGGATTTTGGCTGCTTGGTTGTGTCTGTGCAAGTACTCAGTGTTAGCAAAAGCCGAACAACCGGAAATAACATGTCTAAGTGACTCTCCGGGACGGCCACATGCTCGACAGATGTCTGTGGTACCGTCCTTTAGGATGTATTTCCGATAGTTCCGCGTCTTGATAACCTGGTCTTGTATTGCACAGACAAAACCTTCGGTTTCCCCAAAGAGGTCCCCGAAACGCAGCCAATGCAGGGAGGCTTTACGGTCCACGAAAGGTTCGTGAAGTACCTTGTAAAACCTCCCGTGCAGCTCCTTCTCTTTCCATACGGACTCCCGATCAGAGGTGCTAAGTACCTCCGGGGTTCGCCAATCCTGTGAGGCCAACGATAAGGGAGTCAGTCCTTTATCACTAGCGACCACCTCTCCCCGAATACTATCATCCGTCATCGTCAAAAAATAGTTTCTGAGGTTGCATACCTCGCGGTTGTGCATGGTTTTGGCACTCAAGAGGCCTCGACCACCACACTTCCGCGGGATATACAATCTCATAACCGACGACCTCGGATGATGCATTCGATGAGAGGTCATCATCGTGCGGACTCGTCTGTCCAGAGCGTCGAGTTCGGTCTGAGTCCATCTGAGCACGCCAAATGTGTACATCAGTACAGGCATGACCCAGGAGTTAATGGCTCGGATCTTATTAACGCCTGACAAGTAGCTATTAAGCACACTTTTCAGGCGTTCATAAAACTCCTCGCAAACACCCTGTTTCACGTCTGCCACCTTCACACCGATGGTTTGTGACATGCCCAGATACCGGTATGTTTCAGCCTCGGAGAGTGCCCTCAAATGATTGGTGCCGACATCGACACCATCAGAGTGCACGACATGCCCCTTCTCAACTTATCGACCCCGAGCTCCATCTTGACGGAACCACTGAAATCGTTAGTGATCGTCAGTAGCTCCGCCAATCTGTCAGCCGTGGGGGCGTAAAGCTTTAGGTCATCCATGTAAAGGAGATGAGGCAAGCGTGGTCCGCCTCTCCGAAACTGAAAGCCCGTCCCCGAATTCTCCAAGAGTGTACTTAGAGGATTCAGGGCCAAGCAAAACCAAACTGGACTCAGGCAATCGCCCTGGAAAATCCCTCGCCTTATATCAATTTGGTCATCCGCGTCCGTCATCCGCTGACCGTCTAAACTCAGGATCGTTCTCCAGCACCCCATACACTGCCCGAGGAAGTGTCGAACTGTACTATCAATTTTGTACAGCTCGAGGACCCTCATGAGCCATGTATGAGGTACCGAATCGAACGCCTTTCTGTAGTCTATCCAGCCAGCGGAGAAGTTCCGACGGTTGCGTTTGACCAGTTGGCCTACGACCGCGTCGATGAGGAGCAGCTCCTTGCTACCGCGACTACCGCCCCTACATCCGTTCTGAGCTCCAGAGATCACATTGTTATCAACAATGTGTTGAGTAATCTTGGAGCTCAGAACGGATGTCAAGGTCTTGTAAATTGTACAAAGACAAGTAATGGGACGGTATTGTGATGGATCCGCGGTAGCATCGCTCTTTGGAGCTAAATGAGTGACCCCAGTAGTTAAGAAGTTCGGGAGCGTCCTACTCTCGAGGGCGCTTTGGAACTGACGGGCGAGAGTAGCGTGACAGCGCGTGAACCCCTTCAACCAGTAATGGTGCAATCCGTCCGGCCCCGGACTTTTCCAGTTCGGAGCCTTACGGATCGCAGCCACCACATCCTCCTCGGATATGTTGACGGGGTTCATGGGCGCTATGGGCTCGCACGCTCCCTCGACCGCCTCGAACCATCGGCCCTCTTCGTGATCAACAGGCAGCGACCAAAGCCCACGCCAAAAGGCAACTACGTCGGCTTTTTCCGGTCGCTGACCCGTCGAAACCACATCGGGACGCTCCAAAGTTCTGTAGAACTTCTTCTGGTCACTCATGAAGAGACGATTCTGTTGGTACCTCTTTACCCTTTCAGAATATCGCCTAATTCGCTTACCCCAAGCAGCGATCTTCTGCTTCAGATCATCGATGCGCTCCACCAGTCTACAGGCAAACTCCGGTGAGTTGTCAAAGACATTCTCACCAGGGAATGCCTCCCTGACGAAGCGCACCACCCTCGGCCTATTGTTGCCTGATCTGAAGCTGGTCAGTTTGCCGATGAGGACCCTGGCCCTTGTGATACGGCTTTCAATCCGCCTCATCCAGGCTGGTCTAGTTCTAGTCCTGGGACTAGTACTGCCAGCCTGGCGGGAGCCACCAGCTCTTGTTGGTGGCATCCTGACGCCGACAAATTGACAAACTGTCATTGCGGCGCCAAAGAGAATTGAATCCGTATCCCAAAGGTCCATGCTGCTCTCTAAAAATGAGGGCAGCATGTTATTGACGGCCTCAACGACATCCCGAACCTTGATGCTGAGAGGAACTCGGGGCAGCCTTGGCCTCCTTTCGAGAGGCACTTGGCGATATTCCAGGATCGTCTCTTCGAGTGCGCTCCTCACCAAATCCAAATCCAGGGAGACTGTTCCCCAATCGCTTTCCGCACCACCCACATCCGGCAGGTTAGCAATTGGCTCCCTCCGTACTTCCCGTTCAGGGACTGGAGGGAGAACCTGCAAAGGTGGCTCTTCGTCTAGCGGGGGAACAGCCTCGCGTCGCAATTGTTCGAGTTCGGTAGTGCTAAAAAGTTCTGAGCGCTGTATGTACCGAACTCGATCCGCCAGGTTTTGTTCTGTGACGGTCAAATTGGGCTCCAGCCGCAGAAATTCGCGGTACATTGCTGCCCGATAACCCGTCCGTCCAGTTCTTGAACCCGAGGCCCTAAGATAGGCCCGCATGGCATTTCTATTCATATCGACCGTCCATGCCATGCGGCGCCTTGTTCCACCAGCGGCGGGCACCGATTGCTGGGACTGAGTTGCCTCAGTCCCAACCGATGCCAAGCCATCTGGTGGCTGAGGTGATCGCGCAGACCTACCAGGTGGTCGGGCCGGTCTGCGGCGGCTGGGGGACCGCATGCTGCCACGTCCAGCCCCAGCTCCAGACGCGCCCCAGCGATAGCCCCTGGGAAGCGGCCCTATTCGCTCATCGTTTCTATTCTCTGCCATTTTACGATGAGCGAAGATTCACCCGGGGTTTCACTCACTTGCCCCGGGGAGACCGTTATTGCTCTATTTTGCGCTGAGACCAGTTTGTAGACACGGTCAACACCTACAAACTCAAGCGCTGACTATTTGCATTGCTGGAATGGCAAGCTGGTAAAAATGTCATCCTGCCATTCCAACAATGGGCGGTGGGGTCGTCACATCCCTACGCCTTTTTATTATTATTATTATTATTATTTTGGGTATGCGTTTAGTTCCTCGCCTCTCCCATGGCCGAAAAAGAAAATATAAATTTAAAATGGGAGAGGCGGTACTCCCCGACAAAAGAACAGTCGGTCGGGGTCAGGGAGTCAGGTTCAAGAACCGACGGACGATCCGAGCCGTATCGAGCAGCACCGCTTTCTGCATCTGTGCTGGAACCGACACGCTACAGAAATCCAACCGCCTCAAGTTGGTCGCGAGGCTGGTTGGAATTAACCCGTTCGCGGACAAAACAATTGGGATTATTTCTGTCGAAGTCACACCCCACATGTCGGTGATCTCGTGAGCCAGATCGAGATATTTCCGACGCTTCTCGGTGTCGGCTTTCACGAGACCCTCGTCATGAGGGATAGTGACATCCACTAGAAATACCCTCGACTGCGACCGATCCCATACCACGATATCAGGCTTATTCGCTAGAATAGTCCTGTCCGTGATAACGGATCGGTCCCAATAGATTTTGGCACGGTCGTTTTCTAGGATTGGCTCCGGCAGATACTTGTAATACGGCAGCCTCTGTTGCAAGAGTCCGTATTTCAGAGCGAGCTCCTGATGCAGGATTTTGGCTGCTTGGTTGTGTCTGTGCAAGTACTCAGTGTTAGCAAAAGCCGAACAACCGGAAATAACATGTCTAAGTGACTCTCCGGGACGGCCACATGCTCGACAGATGTCTGTGGTACCGTCCTTTAGGATGTATTTCCGATAGTTCCGCGTCTTGATAACCTGGTCTTGTATTGCACAGACAAAACCTTCGGTTTCCCCAAAGAGGTCCCCGAAACGCAGCCAATGCAGGGAGGCTTTACGGTCCACGAAAGGTTCGTGAAGTACCTTGTAAAACCTCCCGTGCAGCTCCTTCTCTTTCCATACGGACTCCCGATCAGAGGTGCTAAGTACCTCCGGGGTTCGCCAATCCTGTGAGGCCAACGATAAGGGAGTCAGTCCTTTATCACTAGCGACCACCTCTCCGTCATCTATCATCCGTCATCGTCAAAAAATAGTTTCTGAGGTTGCATACCTCGCGGTTGTGCATGGTTTTGGCACTCAAGAGGCCTCGACCACCACACTTCCGCGGGATATACAATCTCATAACCGACGACCTCGGATGATGCATTCGATGAGAGGTCATCATCGTGCGGACTCGTCTGTCCAGAGCGTCGAGTTCGGTCTGAGTCCATCTAAGCACGCCAAATGTGTACATCAGTACAGGCATGACCCAGGAGTTAATGGCTCGGATCTTATTAACGCCTGACAAGTAGCTATTAAGCACACTTTTCAGGCGTTCATAAAACTCCTCGCAAACACCCTGTTTCACGTCTGCCACCTTCACACCGATGGTTTGTGACATGCCCAGATACCGGTATGTTTCAGCCTCGGAGAGTGCCCTCAAATGATTGGTGCCGACATCGACACCATCAGAGTGCACGACATGCCCCTTCTCAACATGGATGACCGCACACTTATCGACCCCGAGCTCCATCTTGACGGAACCACTGAAATCGTTAGTGATCGTCAGTAGCTCCGCCAATCTGTCAGCCGTGGGGGCGTAAAGCTTCAGGTCATCCATGTAAAGGAGATGAGGCAAGCGTGGTCCGCCTCTCCGAAACTGAAAGCCCGTCCCCGAATTCTCCAAGAGTGTACTTAGAGGATTCAGGGCCAAGCAAAACCAAACTGGACTCAGGCAATCGCCCTGGAAAATCCCTCGCCTTATATCAATTTGGTCATCCGCGTCCGTCATCCGCTGACCGTCTAAACTCAGGATCGTTCTCCAGCACCCCATACACTGCCCGAGGAAGTGTCGAACTGTACTATCAATTTTGTACAGCTCGAGGACCCTCATGAGCCATGTATGAGGTACCGAATCGAACGCCTTCCTGTAGTCTATCCAGCCAGCGGAGAAGTTCCGACGGTTGCGTTTGACCAGTTGGCCTACGACCGCGTCGATGAGGAGCAGCTCCTTGCTACCGCGACTACCGCCCCTACATCCGTTCTGAGCTCCAGAGATCACATTGTTATCAACAATGTGTTGAGTAATCTTGGAGCTCAGAACGGATGTCAAGGTCTTGTAAATTGTACAAAGACAAGTAATGGGGCGGTATTGTGATGGATCCGCGGTAGCATCGCTCTTTGGAGCTAAATGAGTGACCCCAGTAGTTAAGAAGTTCGGGAGCGTCCTACTCTCGAGGGCGCTTTGGAACTGACGGGCGAGAGTAGCGTGACAGCGCGAGAACCCCTTCAACCAGTAATGGTGCAATCCGTCCGGCCCCGGACTTTTCCAGTTCGGAGCCTTACGGATCGCAGCCACCACATCCTCCTCGGATATGTTGACGGGGTTCATGGGCGCTATGGGCTCGCACGCTCCCTCGACCGCCTCGAACCATCGGCCCTCTTCGTGATCAACAGGCAGCGACCAAAGCCCACGCCAAAAGGCAACTACGTCGGCTTTTTCCGGTCGCTGACCCGTCGAAACCACATCGGGACGCTCCAAAGTTCTGTAGAACTTCTTCTGGTCACTCATGAAGAGACGATTCTGTTGGTACCTCTTTACCCTTTCAGAATATCGCCTAATTCGCTTACCCCAAGCAGCGATCTTCTGCTTCAGATCATCGATGCGCTCCACCAGTCTACAGGCAAACTCCGGTGAGTTGTCAAAGACATTCTCACCAGGGAATGCCTCCCTGACGAAGCGCACCACCCTCGGCCTATTGTTGCCTGATCTGAAGCTGGTCAGTTTGCCGATGAGGACCCTGGCCCTTGTGATACGGCTTTCAATCCGCCTCATCCAGGCTGGTCTAGTTCTAGTCCTGGGACTAGTACTGCCAGCCTGACGGGAGCCACCAACTCTTGTTGGCGGCATCCTGACGCCGACAAATTGACAAACTGTCATTGCGGCGCCAAAGAGAATTGAACCCGTATCCCAAAGGTCCATGCTGCTCTCTAAAAATGAGGGCAGCATGTTATTGACGGCCTCAACGACATCCCGAACCTTGATGCTGAGAGGAACTCGGGGCAGCCTTGGCCTCCTTTCGAGAGGCACTTGGCGATATTCCAGGATCGTCTCTTCGAGTGCGCTCCTCACCAAATCCAAATCCAGGGAGACTGTTCCCCAATCGCTTTCCGCACCACCCACATCCGGCAGGTTAGCAATTGGCTCCCTCCGTACTTCCCGTTCAGGGACTGGAGGGAGAACCTGCAAAGGTGGCTCTTCGTCTAGCGGGGGAACAGCCTCGCGTCGCAATTGTTCGAGTTCGGTAGTGCTAAAAAGTTCTGAGCGCTGTATGTACCGAACTCGATCCGCCAGGTTTTGTTCTGTGACGGTCAAATTGGGCTCCAGCCGCAGAAATTCGCGGTACATTGCTGCCCGATAACCCGTCCGTCCAGTTCTTGAACCCGAGGCCCTAAGATAGGCCCGCATGGCATTTCTATTCATATCGACCGTCCATGCCATGCGGCGCCTTGTTCCACCAGCGGCGGGCACCGATTGCTGGGACTGAGTTGCCTCAGTCCCAACCGATGCCAAGCCATCTGGTGGCTGAGGTGATCGCGCAGACCTACCAGGTGGTCGGGCCGGTCTGCGGCGGCTGGGGGACCGCATGCTGCCACGTCCAGCCCCAGCTCCAGACGCGCCCCAGCGATAGCCCCTGGGAAGCGGCCCTATTCGCTCATCGTTTCTATTCTCTGCCATTTTACGATGAGCGAAGATTCACCCGGGGTTTCACTCACTGGCCCCGGGGAGACCGTTATTGCTCTATTTTGCGCTGAGACCAGTTTGTAGACACGGTCAACACCTACAAACTCAAGCGCTGACTATTTGCATTGCTGGAATGGCAAGCTGGTAAAAATGTCATCCTGCCATTCCAACAATGGGCGGTGGGGTCGTCACATCCCTACGCCTTATTATTATTATTATTATTATTTTAGGGACACTTTTAGTTTCTCGCCTCTCCCATGGCCGAAACAGAAAATTAGAATTTTAAATGGGAGAGGCGGTACTCCCCGACAAGAGCACAGTCGGTCGGGGTCAGGGAGTCAGGTTCAAGAACCGACGGACGATCCGAGCCGTATCGAGCAGCACCGCTTTCTGCATCTGTGCTGGAACCGACACGCCACAGAAATCCAACCGCCTCAAGTTGGTCGCGAGGCTGGTTGGAATTAACCCGTTCGCGGACAAAACAATTGGGATTATTTCTGTCGAAGTCACACCCCACATGTCGGTGATCTCGTGAGCCAGGTCGAGATATTTCCGACGCTTCTCGGTTTCGGCTTTCACGAGACCCTCGTCATGAGGGATAGTGACATCCACTAGAAATACCCTCGACTGCGACCGATCCCATACCACGATATCAGGCTTATTCGCTAGAATAGTCCTGTCCGTGATAACGGATCGGTCCCAATAGATTTTGGCACGGTCGTTTTCTAGGATTGGCTCCGGCAGATACTTGTAATACGGCAGCCTCTGTTGCAAGAGTCCGCATTTTAGAGCGAGCTCCTGATGCAGGATTTTGGCTGCTTGGTTGTGTCTGTGCAAGTACTCAGTGTTAGCAAGAGCCGAACAACCGGAAATAACATGCCTAAGTGACTCTCCGGGACGGCCACATGCTCGACAAACGTCTATGGTACCGTCCTTTAGGATGTATTTCCGATAGTTCCGCGTCTTGATAACCTGGTCCTGTATTGCACAGACAAAACCTTCGGTTTCCCCAAAGAGGTCCCCGAAACGCAGCCAATGCAGGGAGGCTTTACGGTCCACGAAAGGTTCGTGAAGTACCTTGTAAAACCTCCCATGCAGCTCCTTCTCTTTCCATACGGACTCCCGATCAGAGGTGCTAAGTACCTCCGGGGTTCGCCAATCCTGTGAGGCCAACGATAAGGGAGTCAGTCCTTTATCACTAGCGACCACCTCTCCCCGAATACTATCATCCGTCATCGTCAAAAAATAGTTTCTGAGGTTGCATACCTCGCGGTTGTGCATGGTTTTGGCACTCAAGAGGCCTCGACCACCACACTTCCGCGGGATATACAATCTCACAACCGACGACCTCGGATGATTATTATTATTATTATTTCGAAAAGCATTTTTGTTTCTCGCCTCTCCCATGGCCGAAAATGAAAATATAAATTTTAAATGGGAGAGGCGGTACTCCCCGACAAAAGCACAGACGGTCGGGGTCAGGGAGTCAGGTTCAAGAACCGACGGACGATCCGAGCCGTATCGAGCAGCACCGCTTTCTGCATTTGTGCTGGAACCGACACGCCACAGAAATCCAACCGCCTCAAGTTGCTCGCGAGGCTGGTTGGAATTAACCCGTTCGCGGATAAAACAATTGGGATTATTTCTGTCGAAGTCACACCCCACATGTCGGTGATCTCGTGAGCCAGATCGAGATATTTCCGACGCTTCTCGGTTTCGGCTTTCACGAGACCCTCGTCATGAGGGATAGTGACATCCACTAGAAATACCCTCGACTGCGACCGATCCCATACCACGATATCAGGCTTATTCGCTAGAATAGTCCTGTCCGTGATAACGGATCGGTCCCAATAGATTTTGGCACGGTCGTTTTCTAGGATTGGCTCCGGCAGATACTTGTAATACGGCAGCCTCTGTTGCAAGAGTCCGTATTTTAGAGCGAGCTCCTGATGCAGGATTTTGGCTGCTTGGTTGTGTCTGTGCAAGTACTCAGTGTTAGCAAGAGCCGAACAACCGGAAATAACATGCCTAAGTGACTCTCCGGGACGGCCACATGCTCGACAAACGTCTGTGGTACCGTCCTTTAGGATGTATTTCCGATAGTTCCGCGTCTTGATAACCCGATCTTGTATTGCACAGACAAAACCTTCGGTTTCCCCAAAGAGGTCCCCGAAACGCAGCCAATGCAGGGAGGCTTTACGGTCCACGAAAGGTTCGTGAAGTACCTTGTAAAACCTCCCATGCAGCTCCTTCTCTTTCCATACGGACTCCCGATCAGAGGTGCTAAGTACCTCCGGGGTTCGCCAATCCTGTGAGGCCAACGATAAGGGAGTCAGTCCTTTATCACTAGCGACCACCTCTCCCCGAATACTATCATCCGTCATCGTCAAAAAATAGTTTCTGAGGTTGCATACCTCGCGGTTGTGCATGGTTTTGGCACTCAAGAGGCCTCGACCACCACACTTCCGCGGGATATACAATCTCATAACCGACGACCTCGGATGATGCATTCGATGAGAGGTCATCATCGTGCGGACTCGTCTGTCCAGAGCGTCGAGTTCGGTCTGAGTCCATCTGAGCACGCCAAATGTGTACATCAGTACAGGCATGACCCAGGAGTTAATGGCTCGGATCTTATTAACGCCTGATAAGTAGCTATTAAGCACACTTTTCAGGCGTTCATAAAACTCCTCGCAAACACCCTGTTTCACGTCTGCCACCTTCACACCGATGGTTTGTGACATGCCCAGATACCGGTATGTTTCAGCCTCGGAGAGTGCCCTCAAATGATTGGTGCCGACATCGACACCATCAGAGTGCACGACATGCCCCTTCTCAACATGGATGACCGCACACTTATCGACCCCGAGCTCCATCTTGACGGAACCACTGAAATCATTAGTGATCGTCAGTAGCTCCGCCAATCTGTCAGCCGTGGGGGCGTAAAGTTTCAGGTCATCCATGTAAAGGAGATGAGGCAAGCGTGGTCCGCCTCTCCGAAACTGAAAGCCCGTCCCCGAATTCTCCAAGAGTGTACTTAGAGGATTCAGAGCCAAGCAAAACCAAACTGGACTCAGGCAATCGCCCTGGAAAATCCCTCGCCTTATATCAATTTGGTCATCCGCGTCCGTCATCCGCTGACCGTCTAAACTCAGGATCGTTCTCCAGCACCCCATACATTGCCCGAGGAAGTGTCGAACTGCACTATCAATTTTGTACAGCTCGAGGACCCTCATGAGCCATGTATGAGGTACCGAATCGAACGCCTTCCTGTAGTCTATCCAGCCAGCGGAGAAGTTCCGGCGGTTGCGTTTGACCAGTTGGCCTACGACCGCGTCGATAAGGAGCAGCTCCTTGCTACCGCGACTACCGCCCCTACATCCGTTCTGAGCTCCAGAGATCACATTGTTATCAACAATGTGTTGAGTAATCTTGGAGCTCAGAACGGATGTCAAGGTCTTGTAAATTGTACAAAGACAAGTAATGGGGCGGTATTGTGATGGATCCGCGGTAGCATCGCTCTTTGGAGCTAAATGAGTGACCCCAGTAGTTAAGAAGTTCGGGAGCGTCCCACTCTCGAGGGCGCTTTGGAACTGACGGGCGAGAGTAGCGTGACAGCGCGTGAACCCCTTCAACCAGTAATGGTGCAATCCGTCCGGCCCCGGACTTTTCCAGTTCGGAGCCTTACGGATCGCAGCCACCACATCCTCCTCGGATATGTTGACGGGGTTCATGGGCGCTATGGGCTCGCACGCTCCCTCGACCGCCTCGAACCATCGGCCCTCTTCGTGATCAACAGGCAGCGACCAAAGCCCACGCCAAAAGGCAACCACATCGGCTTTTTCCGGTCGCTGACCCGTCGAAACCACATCGGGACGCTCCAAAGTTCTGTAGAACTTCTTCTGGTCACTCATGAAGAGACGATTCTGTTGGTACCTCTTTACCCTTTCAGAATATCGCCTAATTCGCTTACCCCAAGCAGCGATCTTCTGCTTCAGATCATCGATGCGCTCCACCAGTCTACAGGCAAACTCCGGTGAGTTGTCAAAGACATTCTCACCAGGGAATGCCTCCCTGACGAAGCGCACCACCCTCGGCCTATTGTTGCCTGATCTGAAGCTGGTCAGTTTGCCGATGAGGACCCTGGCCCTTGTGATACGGCTTTCAATCCGCCTCATCCAGGCTGGTCTAGTTCTAGTCCTGGGACTAGTACTGCCAGCCTGGCGGGAGCCACCAGCTCTCGTTGGCGGCATCCTGACGCCGACAAATTGACAAACTGTCATCGCGGCGCCAAAGAGAATTATTATTATTATTATTATATTATTCTCAAAATATAAACTAGACGGGCATCAGGCGCAAAGAGTTGTTGATTCAAATACCGAGCCGGGCTTGTGACTGTCTCTATGTCTTGTAAGCTGATTTTCACTTAGGTATGGATCAAGATTCAAAAGGTTTACTAACTACTAAATCAGTAGTAGGTACAACGTATGATGTGGTAACTCTGAACACCAGCAGGGCAAGCACGAGCCGTGTTTAAACTAGTTATCACGTGGGATAAAGCTGCCATCTCTTACGCACTTACTTAGTATCGTATACTGCCATCTCATTCTAACCGTTATTGTGTCGATAAAATAGTGCTTGTGCTTGCCCTGCTGGTCATAAAATGACGCTTATTTTCCAGGACAAATGGTACCTCTATATTGCCTTTCCACAATGACCACCAAGAACACAATTTACACGACGTCATAGCTTAATGGGTGGAACACCGCTTATCAATCATACAGGCGACTAGTGTTCTAATACTGGGTCGGGCCTACACCAATTTGTCTTTTCTAAAGTTTATCATGGTTATTAACGGTCAGGGAAAACATAATGAGGACACCCACATGGCAGAGTTGTACTTAGTCATGTGTCAGTGTATTCGTACAAAACGGCGATAGGCCTGCCCCCTATCAAGTGAGGACACTGTCCAAGCAAAACGTGGGTACTCGCTACTCGGAACACCAAATGACAAGACAATGTCTCGTGATGTTCAGACGTATTAGTACCTCTGCCAACCCCTTCGGGGATATTCGGCGTGAACGTTTGAGTCTTTTGAATTGCCTTGAGTAAAAATAGTTGTGTATCAAGACAAGAAATGCTTATAAAGCGAATAAAGATTGGCTGCACTAAGTGCCAATTGCTTCATTACTACGCTTTGCATCATGATTCAACAGAATTTCTAAACATTTAAAACTACGTTTTAAGTATTTAACATACATGCATATACTCACAGCTATAAATCCCTAAAAGGGGTAGCCAGAGATTCAATATATAATAAATCTTTAGCAAGTGGCTAAGTGGGGAAAAGATTGTAAACCAACATTTTGGTGATAGGTCTCCAACGGTATCGCCCAACAATCACTTAAAAAGCCCCGATACCCTTAGCCGCCTCTTACAATCACCAATGGGAAGAAATGGGGTAGTGACATCTAAGCCGGCACTACACAGCACCATTGGTAGTTCAATGGGAAGAAGACGGCATCAGGTTAAAACGCTTTCCATCATGATTCAGCAGAGTTCTTATACACTTAACGCTACGTTTTAAATTTTTAAGGGCCAGTTTCACCACTAACAGATAAAGTTTCACATAGTTATCTGCCACATCACGTTATCTGATGAATAAAATTGGCTTATATATTATGTAGGTTTCACCATCTATCTATCAAATAAATTACCAGTTAGTTAAATTTACCTGCCAGATAAGAATAAACAAGACAGCAAGTTTAGTTTTAATATTTGTAAATTAAGTCTTATTAAATACCGTGTAGTGCCGGCTTAGAATGTCGCTACCCCTTTCTACCCACGGGTGTCGTAAGAGGCGACTAAGGGTATTGGGGCTTTTTATTGGATTTTTGGGCGATGTGGTGGAGACCCATCACCGAAAACCTTTATTTTTACCATCTTTTCCCCACTCAACTTCCAAAAGTGGCTGAGGAATTTATAATTCCTTAGCTCTGGTTACCCCTTCAAGGGAAATATAGCCGTGAGTATATGTATGTATGTATGTAAAAACATTTTTAATTGTCAGAAAACCAACAGTTTTATTAAAAATACAATCATGTTTTTTATTTAGAAAAATGCTTTTAAATGTTTGTTACCGTGTATATCTCACACAATTACGAGTATGAATTACGATTTAAGAGCTTTCGTGAGAAATGGAATCTCGAAACGCAACGCAATTGCTGTTAGGCAACCGAATGAAGTGTTTGTGTGTTCAACGGACTTGTTGGTGTCGCTTGCAGAGGCCAAAAAATATATATAAAAATTATTCTAAATATTCAAATAGGTCCATGTTAGAGCACTTCTTATTACAATTTGAACATTGGTAAAGCAGTTTCATAATTTACCGTCTACAAGTGGCGGTAAATTATGTGAAAAATGTTTCTTATATTCCGGATAAGAATTTAACAGCCACTTGATGTGACTGATAAGATAACAGGGAGTTTATCTGCAAAATATTACTATCTGAAACCTGTGAAACCAAAACTTGTTGTTTATCCGCCAGATAAGTGCCGAATAGACTATCAGAGAGTTTATCTGTGAGTGGTGAAACTGGCCCTAAGAGTACTATTTTACTCCACACTGTAACACCACACAATAAAACTTACAAAGTCTTCTTCCCCAGCAGATACAGCAACAAGTCCACACAGTACGCTGGCAAATAATGTGTAAAGATGACACACAATTGATGGACCCATTTGTACGCCTTGGGGGACCCTCCTGGGTACCAGAGACCGAGGAGGGGTGGGTATTCGTTTACTACCTTTTTGCCTGCAACGGATAATATTATTGATTCATTTCAGATAAAATATTCATACACATAATAACATAAACATAAACGTTCACGCCGAATATCCCCGAAGGGGTTGGCAGAGGTACTAATACTTCTGAACATCACGTGACTTAGTCACCCGGTGTTCAGAGTACCCACGTTTTGCATGGACAGTGTACTCACGTGATAGGGGGCAGGCCTGTCGCCGTTTTTGTACAAATACACTTAGTACAACTCAGCCATGTGGGTTTCCTCACGATGTTTTCCCTCACCGTTAACAACCATGATAAATTAACCACACATATGTCTTTAGAAAAGACAAATTGGTGTAGGCCCAACCCGGGATTTGAACACTAGTCGCTTACACGTTAACCGGTGTTCTACCCACTGAGCTATCACGTCATACATGTGTAGTGCTTAATTCTACTTATGACTAATGTTAAGAGTTTATTCCATTATACTTTGTCGTTTCTGAATTCAGACGTCCTTCGAAGTTACTGCCGCAGACGCTTGTTATTTCACTACACAAATTTGTCTACTTTTCAGAAGCCTAGCGTTCTGAACGTTATTCCACTAGTCTGAATTCAGATTCTGTGGCTTTCAGACGTCTTCATTCAGACAAATGGAATAAGCTCTAGTAATGTATAACGTGTCGTCTACTGGTAGTTCCATATTCGCGGACCAATCTTTTTTTTGAGCGTGCTTTTACGCGAGCGTCACGATCTTTGAACCAGATTGCCGATCGCGTAGATTTATTCTCATGTTCGCTGGCTGACTTTACAGAATCTTCATTATATTACTTGTGTTACAGAAAAATAGATGTTACAATGTGTAAAAGAGGAAATATAAAGATTTAGCCAAGTTTTTTCATATTTATTAGGTACAAATATAATAATAATTGAAACAACTATTGATTTTCAGATATTTTAATCGTGTGTTATTACATTATTTTTAAAGCCCGAAGTTTCGAAAACTTTTCAGTCATCATGGTCTTGGTCACGGGAAGACTGAGGTGTTATTAATAATATCAAAAATTGTATATTATAGATAATAATATTAAAAATATCCGAAAATCAATAGTTGTTTCAATTATAATGTGCAATCGTAAAAATCTAAGAAAATACCAATTATAATAATGTTAATATATGTAATAGGTATGTTGTAGTAGATATTTAATAGATGTTTAAGTTTAATATAATCGCATTGGGCTATGCCTTTAATGGTTATGATATGTAAATAAATAACTGTTCCCAGTAAATTCGTTTTTTTATTATACTCAACACACCATACATCCCCGAAGAGGTTGGCAGAGGTACTAATACTTCTGAACATCACGTGACATTGCCACCTGGAGGGCAATTCTCGCAAGTTCGATATCATTACTATCATAGAAATTATATCAAGTGTTCAATGTCATGTGAAAAATATCACAAAGTGAAATATATTTCTATTGATAGATTGAAACTGTATTCTCGCACACGGTAGTAATTTTTCCTTAGACATTAAAGAACGAAGACCGAAATCAATGAACCAAGCGAATGAATTGAACGAAAGGTCAGTTTAACTGTCATCTTAGATATGAAAAGGTCTTCATATCTGTCAATATTTTTACTCGACATTGGCGAAATAATTGTGGCAAACACGATTGAAGCCACCTTAAAAAATTGAATATTGAATTTGTCAATATTTACATATGTTTTGGTTTGTTTAAATTTTCCTTTAAGTGTACTTTGCCGGAAACTAGCAAAGTCTGAATTCCCAAATGGACGGCTTATTCCGTTTATCCACCCTAAAAAATCCTCCCTAAGGCGGATATTCGGAAACGCGTGTCCGTCTATCCACCCTGAACGGGGTGGATATCCGGAATGCATATAATATGGTTCTTCCGATTTTTTACCCCAAGTACAGTAATTTACAGAAACATACACAACACAAAATGGGTCCAAGGAACATCGTGAACATTAAAATACTTAAGATAAACATACCTACTTTCTTACTTACAGTTTGAATAAAAATATCTTACAAACTCAGGGTCTTTTTTCTGTAAATGACTGTACGTAGGCAGGGTAGAAAATCGGAAGAACCATATTATATGCATTCCGGATATCTACCCCGTTCAGGGTGGATAGACGGACACGCGTTTCCGAATATCCGCCTTAGGGAGGATTTTTTAGGGTGGATAAACGGAATAAGCCAAATGGACCATCCGACAACCGAATTTAGTTTTTGAAATTTTATTATGGAAAAATAATATATTTTTTATATTTTAATAATATAATTAACGTTGATCCAAGTAGTTTTTATTTACAACTTCTAAGACTATTTGATCTATGATCCATTTAATATATTTACCTACATTTTAGTTTTCTATCTATAAGTATTCAAACAAAATTTGAAAACAAAATGGCTACCGTTCGCACGACATCTTCAAATATCATCATATCGTCTGATCGTGACCCAAGGATACTCTACTACACTACGGATGGGCCCTGTGGTACTATATCTAAATAACGTTATGCAAATAATAATAATATCGCAACAGAAATATTCCATATGCCGTTTTCTCTTTCTAACTTTCCGAGTTTAATCTTTTGAAAAAGAGAACAATACATGTTTACTTCTTGTTGTTTATGGCAAAATTTCGTCAAGACGTTACGATTATGATAGCGCGTACCAAGATCGGCATCTTAGTCGCCATTTGATCTGTCAAGTTGCTTTGTAAACAAAAGTGTTGATTGTGTTTATTGTGTTTTGGACATTGATTAATCAAGTTTTGGAATATAAAATTACATGGGTAATATAAATGCACAATGCCCTGTTGCTCTGTTAAAGATTGTGGCGCCCGTAATAGCGAAAATCAGCCTCAATTAACTTTCCACAAGTAAGTAATTATTTTCATTGTTTTCACTTCGGTCAAGAGTATTTTTTTGGTGTATTTCATGCTTCCTCGATGGATCAGAGGAAACTTCAAGATCATTGTAATATTTTCGCCATAAAAGGCTTAGTTTTCATGATTTCTTCCAAAATTATTTCCTCTCATTGTTTACCTAGTGATGTGAAACACTGATCATTTAGTATTATCGATGTTTAAGTACTATCAGATTCGGTTTAAGTTGGTTGGTTGGTTAACCTATTAAAAATCTAAATGCCTTCCAAAATATAGGTAACATTATTTTTATAGATTACACTTTTCTTCACATTTGTTACTTTGAGGTGGTTATTGATTTTGATTACTAAAATTAAATAATTTCAGGTTTCCTAAAAGTGAAGCGCGGAGAAGAAAGTGGCTTGATGGTATTGGCTTTGAAAACATCAACCATCGGCATAAAATTGGCATTGCATTTTAAAAAAATGGTATGGTTTATCATAAAAAATCACGAATGAAAAGGTTTCATTCAGAACGTGTTAAAACAAGTTGACTTTATTTAAAAATGAATAAATGTGACATTTTAAATTTAAATACGTTGTTTTTTTCGTATTTATATGTACGATCTGGCAATATAAGTCAAGCACAGCATCAATATTTTGTTGTACGTGTACGACAACTGTGTAGTGTCGGCTTAGAATAGCACTACTCCATTTCTTCCGGTGGGTGTACGTAAGAGGCGACTAACGGACTTTTAACGGCGTTTTAAGGGAATTTTGGGCGATGCGGTTGGACACCCATCACCAACTTCCCAAAGGTGGCTGAGGAATTTGTCATTCCTTAGCTCTGGGTACCCCATCTAGGGATTTATACCCGTAGGTAAGTATATGTAATGTGTACGACAATCGATTTAAAGTTGTCCTTGAGCATATGACACCCATGATTAATCTCACTGAATCACTGATCGATGCACTGCTTTTAACTTACCCCACGCCGAAAATCATAATAAATTATCGCTCGAAAATGTTCATGAGTTAAATCCATGGTGATGTGTCCCATGGTGGCGAAACGAAGGTTTAAAACTGGTGTTAAAATATCTAGATCTAAATTAAAAGTATTTGCCTACTGTTGAAATAAATTGTTTCCACATAAAGATGTTGGCAAATTTATCGATATTTTACTATTCTGATTCTTGCATGACACAACCCTAGGTCAGCCATTTTAAGTGCCAATAGGCCACGCCCCCTGCTACGCTCTGAGAGTGTTTAGGGCCGATCCATAGTGTAGAGTATCCTTGTCGTGACCACACGATATCATCCTTTGATATATATCATCATATCGGCTGGTTTTCAATAGAAAAATATCGATCGGATGGAGTGAGAATAGCTCAAGTCAAATATCGGTCGCAAAATATCACAAAAATGATAAATATCGAAAGTGATATAAAATCTACCGTGTGAGAATTGCCCTCCTGGTCAGTTATATACGGCGTGAAGATTTGATTTTTGAGTCGTGAGAAGATAGTCCCCAAATCCACATACATACACTCACGGCTATAAATCCCTAGAAGGGGTAGCCAGAGCTAAGGAATTAGAAATTCCTCAGCCACTTTTGGAAAGTTGTGTGGGGAAAAGATGGTGAAATAAAGGTTGTTGGTGATGGGTCTCCAACAGCATCGCCCAAAAATCCCTTAAAAGCCCCCAATACCGTTAGTCGCCTCTTACGTACACCCTCCGGATGAAATGGAGTAGTGCTATTCTAAGCCGACACTACACAGCCCAAACCCACCCAGATCTCCAAAACATAAATGTCTACTTACCTCGTTCGATGATTTCACCCCACCTAAGGCTGATGGCTCCTGACAAAGTTATGTTGTAAACTGACACCTCTTTGGATCTGAAACGATAGAAAAGTTAGGTATTAATTATGTTTTCTTAGCATATAATAAAATACACTTGAAACAATAATATGATTAGGTTAATTAATGAGAAAGGCGCTGAACTATCGATGTTTTTTTTATAATATAATCCTCTAAAGGTGCTTAGAATAGGCTTGCTACCTAAGTCTCTCATATGTTTTATTTGGTCTTATTGTTTATGCCTAGAGTAATCATGGTCAATTTTTGATAA
Organism: Bedellia somnulentella; assembly: GCA_963576735.1. Taxonomy (NCBI): domain Eukaryota; kingdom Metazoa; phylum Arthropoda; class Insecta; order Lepidoptera; family Bedelliidae; genus Bedellia; species Bedellia somnulentella. The sequence continues at coordinate 8,835,276 of OY755199.1, read as the reverse complement.
CCTATCCTAGCATAGCTAGTACGAGCGACTTTTTAACCAGATATCTCGCGGTATAAACCAACCATCTCTTACGCACTTACTTAGTATCGTATACTGTCATCTCATTCTAACTAATATCGTGACGATAAAATATCTCTCGTTATAGGGCTATTTTATCGACGCGATAACGGTTAGAACGAGATGGCAGTATACGATACTCAGTAAGTGCGTAAGAGATGGCTGCTTTATCCCACGCGATAACTAGTTTAAACACGGCTCGTACTAGCCGGGCAGCCCGGAACGGAATGATGAATGTAACAGAAGCAAGAGAGATTTGCCTGGATCGTACAAAGTGGCGATCTATAGTCTCTGCCTACCGTAATGGGAACATTAAGCATTAAGTTACCTCTAAACTAAGTAGAACTTGTACTATGGGATACTAAGTCAACGATATATTTAATATTATATAATACACATACAAATAACATACAATACTAAGAAACAATCTTTATGTTCATCACACAAATGTTGCTCTCAGCGGGGACCGAACCCGTAACCTTCAGACCGAGAAACTAGTCACCTATCCACTCGGCCACGGACGTCGTGGTACTTAAATCATACCTTTCCATAGCAGTGACATAACCAATGAGAATACACCCATTGGCCACCAGGTCTACCGGCACTGCATCAGCTTTGTATTCTGGATTGCAATGCATGCTGCGGATCACTCCTGGAAATGTGAAGACAGATTTATTAAATGCATACATACATATGCTCACGGCTACAAAACACTAAAAGAAGAAGCCAGAGAATACGAAATATCTCAGTTACTTATGAAAGTTCTGTGGGGAAAAAAATATAAGATAAATGTTTTTGGTGATAGGGAGACCTCATCGCCCAAAGATCCCTAAAAACCCTCAAGAACCTTAGTCGCCTTTTATGAAAACCCACGGGCAGTATAATGTGTTAGTGCCATTCTAAGCCAACACTAAACATCTATATTAAAAACAATCTAACAGTTTTCCGTGTAGTGTTGGCTTAGAATAATAGCACTACCTCGTTTCTTCCGGTGGGTGTACGTAACGATGCGGTTGGAGAGACCAACAACCTTTATTTTACCATCTTTTCCTTACTAAACTTTCCAAAAGTGGCCGAGGATTTTTTAATTCCTTAGCTCTGGCTACCCCTTCTAGGGATTTATAGCCGTGAGTATATGTATGCTAACAGTGACTAGACTTAACAAGAGTTAGTCCAAAATTTAAGTATTGAAGAGCTAATCATCATATACATATATCATCATAATCATCCTTGATTTAAAAACATTAACATTATTACCTATTCAATAAAAAAAACATAGAAATCGGTACAGAAACACCAAACTAATTCATGAAATAAGCCATCGCGCCGTCGCACATAAATACTGAATCATGCTATAAGGATTATTTTTGTGTATCGGTTGGGCGGGCAAAAGATAGCCATGACATAAACTCACGACTCTGATGTACGCAAAGTTTATCAACTCTGATTGTTTGTTTGCAAGGGCTTATTTTTGGACATACTGAACCGTTTATAAAAGCGCTTTCACAATCACAAAGCTACACTATTCAGGAGTGCTATAAGTTGCGATAAATTTCACAAAGGTTGAGCAGTGATTGAAGAAACCTCAGATATTTTGAAAATTACGCTACCCGTGCGAAGCTGGGCCGATCCACAAGTTTCGAATATATTTTTAAGGACTCTCTTAATATCTCGTTGCTTACCTTTCCCAGCTCCTATAAGCAGTCCCGTAGGCCCATTCAGATTGTCCACCCATCCTGGTATAGGATCTTTCCACACTGCGGTAACTAGGAACAAAAAATATATTAATAGGTTTATAAAGCCTCTATAGTTTATAGCTTTTTACTTTGGAGCATTAATTATGTAAGTAAAGCAAACCCTATTAATACTTTATCAAAAAAGATGTTGCAAATCTGTTTAATTTAGAAAGAAAGAAAAGAAAGAAAGAAAAACGTTTATTCACCATTTGTAGGCACAAGAAGAACAAGTAACATAATACAAAAAATAATTTACAACTTACAACTTAATCTTAACAACATTTAAAATAAATTAGTTATAAAAAAAAAATAAAAAAAAAGAGAATCAGTAAAAAACATACAAAAATTTGTCATGCACTTCCCGTGCCACCCGAACATTTATTACATTTCGATTAAAATATGTTACTTAAAATTCAGAAATTGGAAAAGGGTATTATAAATATAATCAATTACATTTCAAACAATGAAAAAATCACTCAACTCAACTCAAACTCAAAAATTCAGGCCGTACACTCCCGAAGGAGTTGGCAGAGGTACTAATATTTCTGAACATCACAGTCATTGTCACCTGGTGTTCAGAGTACCCATGTTTTGCTTGGACAGTGTATTCAATAAACATAAAACATAAACATAAACGTTCACGCCGAATATCCCCGAAGGGGTTGGCAGAGGTACTAATACTTCTGAACATCACGTGACTTTGTCACCTGGTATTCAGAGGCCTATCGCCGTTTTGTACGAATACACTGTCACATGACTAATTACAACTCAGTCATGTGGGTTTCCTCACGATGTTTTCCGTCACCGTTAACAACCATGATAAATTAACCACACATATGTCTTTAGAAAAGACAAATTGGTGTAGGCCCGACCCGGGATTTGAACACTAGTCGCTTGCACGTTAACCGGTGTTCTACTCATTGAGCTATCACGTCGTCGTTGTCTAGACGCTCAATGCTCTATCTAGCTCAATGGTTTAATAACATAACATAACATAAACGTTCACGCCGAATATCCCCGAAGGGGTTGGCAGAGGTACTAATACTTCTGAACATCGCGTGACTTTGTCACCTGGTGTTCAGTCAGAGTACCCACGTTTTGCATGGACAGTGTACTCACGTGATAGGGGGCAGGCCTATCGCCGTTTTGTACGAATACACTGTCACATGACTAAGTACAACTCAGCCATGTGGGTTTCCTCACGATGTTTTCCCTCACCGTTAACAACCATGATAAATTAACCACACATATGTCTTTAGAAAAGACAAATTGGTGTAGGCCTGACCCAGGATTCGAACACTAGTCGCTTGCACGATAACCAAGTGTTCTACCCACTGGGCTATCACGGTTTAATAAAATACGATTTATTTAGACGTTCATTTAACGAACAATAAAACTTAGTTCAGCTACTTACCAATAGATGGCCGTGCAATCGCAATGGGAAATTGACCTTTGAAATCCGCAACTAACGATTCCGTCATTGCTTTCGTGTAAGAGTAAGTATTTGGCTCGGTACCGATTAATCTAGAACCATAAACATATTTTTAATTAGCCGTTGGTCCCGGCTTAGAATGTCACTACCCCTTTCTACCCTCGGGTGTCGTAAGAGGAGAATAAGGGTATGGGGCTTTTTCAAGTGGATTTTGGGCGATGCGGTTAACGTTACTTTATTTCTACCATCCCAAATGTGGCTTAGGAGTTTCTAGCTCTGAAGCGTTGGCTACCCTTTTTGAGATTTTTGGTCGTGAGTATATGTTTGTACGTAGATCTAATTGCAGTGCAATGATAGTTATCGCTAATTTGGTAATTAAAAGACGAAGTAACTAAAAATTCTTTATTTATTTTTTTCATTTCCGTGTTACATACATACAGTCACCATCAGATATATCGCTGCGGCCGAGGTACTCAAATAATTCTGAGCAGCAATAAATTTCAATAAATTCTTTACGATAAATAAGATCAATAAAATCTGAGCAGTGAGTTTTCAATGAAATCTCAACACGCAAAGAGACAATAATAACTGAAAGCACAACTCGTCAAAGTTATCTGCTCAGGCAGGGTGATCATAAATATATGAACATTTAGGGAAAATATACCTTAAAGCACTAGGCATACAGTTTAAAATTCTTTAACTTACTACGCTGGAATACATTTTCTACACAACCACCATTTGGTTTTATCAATGTCAAAACTAAAAAGAGTTTTCTGCTGGGAGGTACAAACTAGTTGTACGGTTAATATATTATTAGAAAAAAAAAATACTGAATCGTTCTCCACTGACCAACTATTTTTTGAATGGGTTTGTAGTTGTATAATTTTCGCCGGTACAAAAACATCAAGAGGTAAAATAACTTAGAAATTTTGAAACGCTGTATGCCATTTTTTTACATTGTAAGTGTGGGAGTCATGTTAGAGCGCACACTACTGCGGACTCAAACGCACATAGCAGCGTCTCACTCATATTCCTACATCGCGGAGTGTAAATGTTTTTCGAGTTAAGCATAGATACAAATTATAAGTTGGTACATAGCAGCAGCCAGTATATCTTTGCTGTTTCCACAGTGGTGACCCCTCGATAAGAACATACGCGTCTTTCTACTACATTTCTCGATCTACCCGCAACTTCTATTCCTCGCTTACCTCACCACACCATTCATTCAGCAGAGCATCTACAGGCATGCAATCACCGGCCTCATTGCTCACACTGAATTTGGTAATTGGTTATAGGTACCTCCTAGCTTTGATATCGTCGTATCGACTAGGAGGGGAGTACTGTGGGAGTCATGTTAGAGCGCACACTACTGCGGACTCAAACGCACATAGCAGCGTCTCACTCATATTCCTACATCGCGGAGTGTAAATGTTTTTCGAGTTAAGCATAGATACAAATTATAAGTTGGTACACAGCAGGGTGTACTGGCCAGTATATCTTTGCTGTTTCCACATAAGTACCAGGGTAGCATAGATATAAATGCAGCTTTAATAAAATTAAAAGATAAACTAGTTTTTACAAAATTATACTTTTTCCTGCAGTTTTCTTTATATATTAAAATATATTACACTACACAACACACAATACAACACTACAATAAATCTAAAGTATAATAAATAAAAAAAAGATCAAAAATTCTTAATAAAATACAAAAAATAAACACAAGGGAGGATTTGAACCTTGACGCAACGGTTTATATTTATGATTTCTAATTACTTACCAGCTATTTTGGCATAGAACATAAAAAAATGACTTATTTTTGTTAATTCTTATATTTAAGTCTTAACTTTGGTGATTTTTTGATAAAGTTATTAATATTTAACAGCACAAAATCTAAATAAAATACATATTCTTTTTTGCCATTTATGTCCAAATTGAGACTGTAATAATTACCAGTATATATGCTTTATTATAGATCTTAAACCAAAGTTTTCAAAGCAAATACATGATAAAAAATATCTTCTATCATCATAATATTACATTTACAAATACGTGATTTTTCATCAATTTTAATAGGGCTAGTATGGAATCCGCCATACCAATGTCACGCACACTACACACACTCATTTACGCACACCGTTGTACTTTTTTTTTCGCCTATAGTCTTTGTATTGGCAATCTATTTACGTAAGTATAGCATAATAAATCTGTGAATATTTGATAAATACATGCAGTGACAGTTCTGTGTACCTTTTTTGTAAATTGCCAAATATTTTATTCAAATGTGTCTCTTGTAACAAGACTGTAAAGTTGCTTTTCGCAGATTTATATTTTGTATACCTAGTCATTTTGTAAAAGGAAAATTCATTACATCTGTACGATTACCTTTAAACTGTATGCCTAGTGCTTTAAGGTATATTTTCCCTAAATGTTCAGATATTTATGATCACCCTGTCTGAGCAGATAACTTTGACGATTTGTGCTTTCAGATATTATTGTCTCGTTGTGTGTTCAGATTTCATTGAAAACCCACTGCTCATATATTTGTGGCGAATTGGATGTTCAGATTTTATTGATCATATTTACCGTAAAGAATTTATTGAAATTTATTGCTGCTTAGAAATATTTGAGTACCTCGGCCGCTCCGATATATCTGATGGCGACTGTACATACAAAGCTATACTCACGGCTGTAAATCCCTAGAAGGGGTAGCCAGAGCTAAGGAATTAGAAATTCCTCAGCCACTTTTGGAAGTTGCGTGGGGAAAAGATGGTAAAATAAAGGATGTTGGTGATGGGTCTCCAACCGCATCGCCCAAAAATCCCTTAAAAAGCCCCAATTCCGTTAGTCGCCTCTTACGTACACCCACCGGAAAAAACGGGGTAGTGCTATTCTAAGCCGACACTACACAGCATGAGCATGATATGAGTATATGTAGCTAAAAGGACCAAACTTACTTGGGCTCAATATACTCCTGAAGATCATCACTCATCCACTGAACCATCTCTATGATCTTCTGAGGGGGCTGTTCAGCCTTGTACACCTTCTCTTCAAGAGATGGTAACTCGCAGCGACAGTAGGCTGTTGATAGATGAACTAAAGCCTGAAAGAAAAGGGGATATTAATTAAAGTAAGAGTTTATCCATTTAATTTATTATTTTAATTGATATTGAATATTCAATATTTGATCTATAATCATAAATTATTACTGTATTATTTTTAGAATTTTGAGTGATTTTATATCAATTTTGATGCTGTGTAGTGTCGGCTTAGAATAGCACTACCCCATTTCTTCCGGTGGGTGTAAGTAAGAGGCGACTAACGGTATTGGGGCTATTAAGGGATTTTTGGGCGATGCGGTTGGAGACCCATCACCAACAACGTTTATTTCACCATCTTTACCCACTCAACTTACCAAAAGTGGCTGAGGAATTTTTCATTCCAAAGCTCTGGCTACCCCGTTAAGGGATTTATAGCCGTGAGTATATGTATGTATGTATGTTTGATTTATTGTCATTTTTAATTGACAAAGCCACGATAATGTATTACTTTTCGAAAATTTACCCGCCATGAGGCAAAACAAGTATAGCCCTGATAATTTTTTAAAATGCCTAACATGTGAAACTCTTGTTCTTGTAAGTGAACCATTTTTTTATCCTATCGGCTTAATTACACTGTTAATAAATAAAGAATAAGTAAAGGAAATAAAAATTTTGACACAGGCGGGAATCGAACCCGCGACCTCGGGTATATGAATGATAATATATATAATGATGTGATAATGAATGATGTATATAATGAATTTGAATCTTTTTGTTCATGAAAACCTCATGTGGGGATTATCACTAATAAATAAAGAATAATTAAAGGAAAGAAAAATTACGATACATGCGGGAATCGAACCCGCGACCTTGGGATCTCGTATACGCCCCCGTCGCTCTGCCAATTGAGCTACCGTGTCATTTCTACCCGTGGGTGATCGTAAGAGGGAACTAAGGGTATAGGGGCTTTTTAAGTGATTTTTGGGCGATGTGGTTTGAGACCCGTCACCAAAAACGTTTAATATTATCATCTTTTCCCCAATCAACTTCCAAAAGTGGCTGAGAAATTTATCATTCCAAAGCTCTGGCTATACCGTTAAGGGATTTATAACCGTGAGTATACGTATGTATATTTCATGTACAGAATTGACCTCTCTACAGATTAATTATAAGTATAGATTAAAAGTACTAAAATACCAATAAATTCTTCATTGTCTTGGCTAATTGTAGGACTCTTTGAGTGCCCCGGGTATTAAGTTCCACTGCATCTTTTAGTTTTTGATCAAATCTGAAATAAATATTTTTTTATATAATCGTTATTAATTATAATATCTTATTGAACAAAATGGAACACCCTTTAACAGCCATTTGATGGAAACCCAAAATTCGATAAACAACAGTCGTCAACGTATGCATTTCTATATTTTTAAAATATATTTTTAAGCTGTGTAGTTTCGGCTTAGAATAGTACTACCCCATTTCTTCCGGTGGGTGTACGTAAGAGGCGACTATCGGTATTGGGGCTTTTTAAGGGATTTTTGGGCGATGCGGTTGGAGACCCATCACCAACAACCTTTATTCTACAATCTTTTCCCCACTCAACTTCCAAAAGTGGCTGAGAAATTTCTAGTTTCTCAGCACTGGCTACCCCTTTTAGGGATTTATAGCCGTGAGTATATTTATGTATGTATATTTTAACTACGAAAATAAACCCTATAAAAGTAAATGGGACTACCTTAGAAGCAGATCCAAATAATAATGAATAGAAAAAATACGTCAGAAATCCGTTGCCTAATAACGGAAAATGACGTAACATATATACAAAAAACATACAATCGAATTGAGCCTTTTTTGAAGTCGGTCGAAAAATAACCAGTGGACATCCAATGATCGTAATGCGATCGTAATTTCTTGCACGAATATAATTTTAATGCACAATGAATCGATAAATCTTTTTTTTTAAATTGTGCAGACTGAGAAGAATTAATTTACATATATATATATTCACGCCATTATTTCCCATTGGGGTAGGCAGAGACTATCGATCGCCACTTTGTACGATCCAGGCAAATCTCTTTTGCTTCTGTTACATTCATCATTCTTCTCATACATGTTCTTTTATTCTTCATACTTCGGACACCGGCCTTTTTGAGCACACACTACATAATATATAAATTATTATTTCCCATTAGGGTAAGTAGAGACTATCGATCGCAACTTTGTGCGATTCTGGCAAACCTCTTTAGCTTCTTTCACATCCATCAATATTTTCATATTTGCTCTTTTATTCTTCATTATTAGGACACCTGCAGTTTTGAGCAAAGTCTGTCTTTCGTCTAAATGAGTCAACTGACTGAAGTATAAATAGTATTACAACAGAAAACTTGACATTTACACACATACATATACTCACACCTATAAATTCCAAAAAGGTGTAGCCAGAAAATACTGAGCAGTTTTTACATATGAGATAACTTCGTTAGGTCTACAAGACAGTAATTAGTGCTATTCTAAGCCGATACTACACAGCTGTACGAACCTGACACAAGCAGCACTGTGGAACACCATCTCACAGTTCTGCTGCAGCTCAATCAGATCATCATTAGATATTCCAAGGTCATCCTCTAGCACGTCACCGGCTATCAAACGCACTTTGTCCATAGCCGTAGGATTAATCTTGCGGAGAGGCTCGAATAACTGCATAAAAAGGCCACATCATCATATAAAAAAACAATAGATTATTTTTCATCTATAAATACACAGACTCACGGCCAAATCCCTTAAAAGGGTAGCCAGAGCTTCAGAATTACTAACTTCAGCCACTTCTGGATATTAAGTGGGGAAAAGATTGTAAAATAAAAGGATATTGGTTACAAAGGCGGGGGTACGAAGTGAGAAGAATAAAAGAGAATGTATGAGAAGAATAATGAATATAAGGGAAGCAAGAGAGGTTTGTCAAGATCGTACTAAGTGGCGATCGATAGTTTCTGCCTACCCCAATGGGAATAATGAGCGTGAGTATAAGAAAGTAAGTAAGTATTGGTGACGGGTCTCTAACCACATCGCCCAAAAAATATTTGAAAAGCCCCAATACCCGTAGCCGCTAGGGGAAAAAATGGGATAGTGCTATTCTAAGCCGACACTACACAGCTAACTATTTTTAAAAATAAAGTTTATTAACTAATATTAATGGATACCAAAATAGTAAATTGACCCTACAGTTGCTTCGAAAAGTTATGTGTAAAAAAAAAATAATTAACAACAAACTCTTAACATTCTCATTTTTTCAATTAACATTATTTTTCAATATAATATGTACATTACTACGTATACTACATACATACATTCATATACTCACGACTATAATTCCCTAGAAGGGGTAGCCAGAGCCAAGGAATTATAAATTCTTCAGCCACTTTTGGAAGTTGAGTGGGGAAAATAAAGGTTTTTGGTGATGGGACTCCAACCGCATCGCCCAAAAATCCAATAAAAAGTCCCAATACGATTAGTCGCCTCTTAAGACACCCGTGGGTAGAAATGGGTAGCGACATTCTAAGCCGGCACTACGCGGCAAATACGTATACTAATAACTAAAAATCCAGAGAGACAGAGAACTAAATATGCCGAAGCCTCTTCTGAAAGTCGAGTAAAGAAATTATTGTAAAATAAAAGTCCATCGCTTCACTTTCTATTCTTCACACGGTGGACGCCTGCCTTTTAGAGCACTATACATACATACATATACTCACGGCGATAAATCCCAAAAAGGGGTAGCCAAAACTTCAGAGGTAGAAACTTCTCAGCCACATTTGGAAGTTGATAGGGGACAAGATGTTACAAGTAAAGTATCGTTGGTGATGGGTCTCCAACGATACTTTACATCACATCCCCTAAAAACCACCTAAAAAGTCCCATAGGCGCCTCTACGACATCCGTGGGTAGAAACGGGTAGTGACATTCCAAACCGGCACTACTCGGCATCTTAATACATAATATAGGTTATGCATGTATAAAATACGACGTGATAGCTCAATGGGTAGAACACCGGTTAACGTGCAGGCGACTAGTGTTCAAATCCCGGGTCGGGCCTACACCAATTTGTCTTTTATAAAGACACATGTGTTGTTTAATTTATCACGGTTGTTAACGGTGAGGGAAAACATCGTGAGGAAACCCACATGGCTGAGTTGTACTTAGTCATGTGAGAGTGTATTCGTACAAAACGGCGATAGGCCTGCCCCCTATCACGTGAGTACATTGTCCATGCAAAACGTGGGTACTCTGAACACCAGGTGACAATGTCACGTGATGTTCGGAAGTATTAGTACCTCGCTGCTAACTCCTTCGGGGATATTCGTCGTGAACGTTTATGTTATGTTATGTATAAAATCTACAAATAACTAAACAGTCCATTGACTACAGTCAGTGCATTGAACTTTATCGATAATTATACAATCATAAGTTCAAATGAATACAATAAATACAATTATTTTGCCAAACAAACGTAATTTGCATAGTAATATTTACGTTAATACCAAGCTTTAATTATAAAAATTCAAATTGTGAAACAAAATTAAGTTTTAAAAGGTTTTGACCTCGGTAAAAAGCCAATTTAATATTATGCATAAAAAAGCCGTGTAGAATGACACTGTCTTCTACCCACGGGTGTCGTAAGAAGTGACTAAGGGTATGGGGCTTGTTTTTGGGCCATGCGGTTGGAGACCCATCACCAACGATACTTTCTTTCTACCATCTTGTACCCTATCAACTTCCAAATGTGGCTGAGGAGTTTCTAGCTCTGAAGCTCTGGCTACCCCGTTTAGGGATTTATGGCCGTAAGTATATGTTTGAATGTATAAAAAGTGCGTGATTAATGCAAATAAATACAGGCTCAAAAAAGAGGCGTTCGAAAAGATTAATGGATGTAAACGAAGCTAGAGGGGATTACTAGGGTTGTAATTAGCGATTGATAGTATCTGCCATCCCCAATGGCAGATAATGGCGTGAGTATATGTATATCGATACAAAATCTGTGTAATTAGTTTAGAATAACATGACTCCATTATTCTCGTTTGTTGTGATTGGAGACGAATAATGATTTTAGAGCTTTTTAAGACACATACATACATACGTATACTCACGGCTATAAATCCCTTGAAGGGGTAGCCAGAGCTAAGGAACTAGAAATTCCTCAGCCACTTTTGGAAAGTTGCATGAGGAAGAGATTTTAAAATAAAGGTTGTGGTAGCCGGTACTTCGGGATAAGAAATTCTTCAGGCATATTTGGAAATTGAGAGGGTAACATAACATATTTAACATCAATACATTGATTTATATAATAAGGAATTTTCATCTCAAATTGATTTGTTTGAAAATAGTCGAAGCTCATTTCTAAGATGCCTTAAAAACTATTCTTGGATGTGTAATATTACTTTTGTTGCTATTGTTATTTTTATTACTTTTCTTATTTTTATTGTATCTCACTTAAGAACCTTTTGTGACTTGTAGAATATATTATTATTATAAGTATTTAAACATAAATCTAGCTAGAATCAAACTACGCTAATTTCAATTGTTTCATATTTAGGGAACTATAGGTTTATGATATGTCCTTGTAAACTTTTTACATATTTGTTAAAGCAAGTATTTGTTTCCTTAATAAAATAAAATATATAAATCAATTTTGTTGGCGATTGGTCTCCATCCGCATCGCTCAAAAATCACTTAAAAGCCCCAATACTCTAAGTGTCCTTACAAACGCCCGTGGGAAGAAATAGGGTTATGCTATTCTAAGCCGCATTACACAGTTATTCTTAAATAAAATGCTCATATCTTACCGGATTCATAATATAAGCTTTAAGCCGCTCCTCAGGCCCTAAGCCTCTCTTCTTCCTCATCAGAACATACACTTTGGATATGTCAGGACATGATCTTAGGAGCTTTTCTACTATCACCTGAAACATAATAAACTAAGGTCAACTCAACGTTCACGCTGTAAATTTCCGAAGGGGTTGGCATAGATACTAATTTACATACATACATACATACTTATACTCACGGCTATAAATCCCTAAAAGGGGTAGCCAGAGCTATGAAATACTAAATTCCTCAGCCACTTCTGGAAGTTGAGTGGGGAAAAGATGGTAGTATAAAGGTTGTTGGTGATGGGTCTCCAACCGCATCGCCCAAAAATCCCTTAAAAAGCCCTAAGTCGTTAGTCGCCTCTTACGTACACCCACCGGAAGACATGGGGTAGTGCTATTCTAAGCCGACACTACACAGCTTTTGTATTTTGTATTTGTACCTTTAAATTAATACCTTTGAACACCACGTGACATTTCTGGTCACCGGGTGTTCAGAGTAGATACCCATGGTTTCCTTGGATAGTGCCTTCAAGTGATAGGGGCAGAGATATCACTATTGTGTAAATACACTGTCACATGGCTTGGTACAATTTACACACATGACTTTTAGAAAAGAGGCATTGGTGTAAGCTCTAGTGCAGTCATGCATATACTCACGGCTATAAATTCCTAATAGGTGTAGCCAGATATAAGGAATCAGAAATTCCTCAGCCACTTTTGGAAGTTGCGTGGGGAAAAGATGGCAAAATAACGGTTGTTGGTGATGGGTCTCTAACCGCATCGCCCAAAAAAAAGTTAGTCGCCTCTTACGTACACCCACCAGAAGAAATGGGGTAGTGCTATTCTAAGCCGACTCTACACAGCAAAGCTCTAGTCTGGATTTGAATTCGCATCTCCTCCTCGAGATGTATGCCTGCAATCACACATTTACTCACAGCTAAATATAAAAGGAGTAGCCAGTGCTACAGAATTAGAAGTTCATGAACTACTTTAGGAACTTGAGTAAGCAAAAGGTGTGTGGCGACCGCTAGACGGCGAACTCACTCGCACACTAGCAGCGTCATAAAAAATCGTACATCGCGGTATCGAAATGTTTCTCTAGCTAAACATAAATACAAATTCTAAGTTGGTACACAGCAGGGAGTACTGGTCAGTATATCTTTGCTGTTCCCACAGGTGAAAAACAAAATATTGTTGGCGATGGGTCTCCGCCACATCACCCTTAAATCCCTTAAAAGTTAAGCTTAAGTAACATTCACAATACCCGCTCGTAGAAACAGATTATCAACTCAAGACTCAAACGTTCACGCCGCATATCCCTGAAGAGGTTGGCTAAGGTACTAATACATCTACACAGCGATTGACATTGACAACTGCTGGGCGAAGCACGAGTGCAATTTTATCGACACGATAACGGTTAGAATGAGATGGCAGTATACGATACTAAGTAAGTGCGTAAGAGATGGCTGCTTTATCCCACGCGATAACTAGTTTAAACACGGCTCTTGCTTGCCCTTCTGGTGTTCAGAGCACCCATGGTTTGTTTGCACAGTGCATTTACGTGATAGGGGGCAGCCGTATCGCCACTTTGTACAAATACAATTTCACATGGTTAAGTACAACTTAGCCATGTCGGTTTTCTCACGTTTTTTTACACAAATGACTTTTGGAAAAGCTGTGTAGTGTCGGCTTAGAATAGCACTACCCCATTTCATCCGATGGGTGAACGTAAGAGGCGACTAACGGACTTGGGGCTTTTTAAGGGATTTTTGGGCGATGCGGTTGGAGACCCTTCACCAAGAACCTTTATTTTACCATCTATTCCCCATGCAACTTCCAAAAGTGGCTCTGGCTACCCTTTTTAGGGATTTATAGCCATGAGTATATTTATGTACTTTTAGAAAGGGGCATTAGTTTAAACTAGCTGACGCTCTAGTCTGGATTTGAACTCGCATCTCTTGTAGAGAATCGTGCTTGCAAACACACATTTGCTTACAGATAAATATACCTAAAAGGAGTAGCCAGAAATAACGAATTAGACATTCATCAACTATTGGAACTTTTGGAATTTGAGTAAGCAAAAGGTGTAAAACAAAAGATTGTTGGTGATAAGATACATACATATACTCACGGGTATATTTCCCTAGAAGGGGTAACCAGAGCAAGGGAATTATAAATTCCTCAGCCACTTTTGGAAGTTGAGTGGGGAAAAGATGGTAAAAATAAAGATTTTTCGTGATGGGTCTCCAACCGCATCGCCCCTAAAATCCAATAAAAAGCCCCAACACCCTTAGTCGCCTCTTACGACACCCGCGGGTAGAAAGGGGTAGCGACATTCTAAGCCGGCACTACACGGCAAGATAAGGTGATAAGATAATCCCTTAGAAGTCCCAATACTCTTTATTACCATTTGCAATACATTACAAGAAATACATTAGTGCTATTGTAAGCCGACACAATAAATCATCCCTTACCTTTCCAACGAAGCCAGTAGCGCCAGTCACCAAAACTGATTTTCCCGCGTAAAACTCCGCTACTTTAGACTTGTCTTCCATCTGTAACAAAAAAAAAGACCTTGATATTTTTTGTCTATTATTTATATTGCTGTGTAGTGTCGGCTTAGAATAGCACTACCCTATTTCTTCCGATGGGTGTACGTAAGAGGCGACTAACGGTATTGGTGCTTTTAAGGGATTTTTGGGCGATGCGGTTGGAGACCCATCACCAACAACCTTTATTTTACCATCTTCTCCCCACTCAACTTTCCAAAAGTGGCTGAGGAATTTCTAATTCCTTAGCTCTGGCTACCCCTTCTAGGGATTTATAGCCGAGAGTATATGTATGTATGTATGTATTTATTTCTAGCATTAACTTAAAGGTTTAATATTCCATTTTGAATATAATTTTATGACAGTATACAATAAAATGCATGACACACACAGTTTTTTGTAATAGTATACACTGTCAACATTCCTAACAAAACTTTGCATGCCTGCAAAGGTAAGACATGTAGGTATTTTACGATATAAGCACATACATACATATACTCACGGCTATAAATCCCTTAACGGGGTAGCCAGAGCTTTGCAATAAGAAATTCTTCAGCCACTTTTGGAAGTTGAGTGGGCAAAAGATGGTGAAAATAAAGGTTTTTGGTAATGGGTCTCCAACTGCATCGCCCAAAAATCCAATAAAAAGCCCCAATACCCTTAGTCGCCTCTTACGTACATCCACCGGAAGAAATGGGGTAGTGCTATTCTAAGCCGACACTACACAGCTTAATGATATAAGTACTTATATATAATCTTGTAAATAAAAAAATCTATTAACTCAATTCAACTTAGTCTTTGAAGATTTCAGGAGAGAGTTGCCCGTGTAGTGCCAGCTTAGAATATCACTGCCCCTTTCTACCCACAGGTGTCGTAAGAGGCGACTAAGGGTAGGGGCTTCTTAAGTCGTTTTTGGGCGATGCGGTTGGAGACCCATCACCAATGATACTTTATGTCTACCATCTTGACCCCAACAAGTTCTAAATGTGGCTGAGGAGGTTCAAGCTCTGAATATCTGGCTAGCCCTTTTTGGGATATGGCCGTGAGACAAGAAAGAAAAGAAAGAAAGAAAGAGAGACATGTATTCGCTGTACAGAACATGGAAAAATAACACTTAAAGAGACAAAAATACAACATATTATTCATCAAAGTTAGAAAAGAAAAGTAAACAAGGAAAAACATTGAATTTATATTTTTTGTTCTTATGTTTTGTGATCGATGATGATGATTTGTCAAGATCGTATTAAATGGCGATCAATAGTATCTGCCTACCCCAATGGGAATAATGGGCGTTTTTGGTCTTTTTGGATATTATTGTGCTATGTGTTTGGAGACCCACCACCAACAACCTTTATTTTACAATATTCCCCCAACTTTGCTGTGTAGTGTCGGCGGTGGGTGTACGTAAGAGGCGACTAACGGTATTGGGGCTTTTTAAGGGATTTTTGGGCGATGCGGTTGGAGACCCATCACCGACAACCTTTATTTTGCCATCTTTTCCCCACTCAACTTCCAAAAGTGGCGGAGGAATTTCTAATTCCTTAGCTCTGGCTACCCCTTCTAGGGATTTATAGCCGTGAGTATATGTATGTATGTCCCCCAACTCAAAATAAAAAAAATACTGAAGAATTTCATATTTTGAAAATAACGATACCCTTTTTGGGATTTATATCCGTCAGTTTATGTACGAATTTATGTTTTTGTTCTTACTTTTAAATATTGTTTCTTATTTCATAATATCTTTCCTTACTTAGTAATATGGATGTATGAATTTCGATGAATGCGACTGTAAATGTTTTGTGTGCAAATTCATCTCATACATAAGTACATATAATATTGTACTGTCATGCGCACTTATCGTTTTATTACCACTCTCGTACTTATACGTATATGTTTATATTCCTATGTATTTCTTAAGTATATTATATACATATCTATAAAGTTTAAATTTCCTCGAACATTTTACCAATGTACAGTTGTTTTATTTGTTATTATTATTATAATGATTTTATCTATTTTTGTTTGTTTCAAATAAATTACGAAATTAGCTATAATCATATATGGAGTAGCTTTCTTTCCTTTTTTCTCTGTTACAGTATTTGTTTCTTATTATTATTTAATTATATATTTTTTTGCTTGATGTATTAGTTAGTATGTAGTAGATATAAGTTTGAGGTGTTGGCTGAAAACCAGCGTACTCAGCGTTTGTGTCCTGCGAGACTTGCGCTGGGTACATTTTACGCTGAGCCAAGACCTTTTTGGTATCATTAAATGTTCTATCTTATTGTTAAATACTGTTTGTAATTTTGTTTTTAATACCAAATAAACATTTTACTTACTTACTTACTTACTTACTTACATATATTCACGCCATTAGTTCCCATTGGGGTAGGCAGAGACCATTGATCGCCACTTCACACGATCCTGACAAACCTCTCTAGCTTCGTTTACATCCATCAATCTTTTCATACATGCTCTTTTATTCTTAAATACTGAATGAAATGAATGAAACTTTAATTTGTTAGTGTGAAATATTAACGCAATTTGATAAGAACCTCTAATAAATAATAATATAGTTACACACATACATACATATACTCACGGCTATAAATATAAATGGTGAGACATACATATATACATATACTCGCGGCTGTAAATCCGTAGAAGGGTAGCCAGAGCTAAGGAACTTGAAATTCCTCAGCCACTTTTGGAAAGTTGAGTGGGGAAAAGATGGCAAAATAAAGGTTTGCTCTGTAGTGTCGGCTTAGATTAACACTACCCCATTTCTGCCGGTGGGTGTACGTAAGAGGCGGCTAACGGTATTGGGGCTTTTAAGGGATTTTTGGGCGATACGGTTGGAGACCCATCACCAACAACCTTTATTTTGCCATCTTATTTTAAATAGTGAGAGTGTCAGCTAAAAACCAGATCGTCAGAAAAAAACCCAGCTACTTTTGGAAGTTGAGTGGGGAAAAGATAATAAAATAAATGATGTTGATGATAGGTTTTTATCGCATTACCCAAATTTTTACTTAGAAGCCCCAATAACATTAGTCATCGCGTGTATACGATAACAAAGATGATACGGCATGATGAAATTGCATTGTCTAATAGAAAAGCTGGTTATTTGAACAAAATGTCACATGATGTCTAGAAATATATGTATGTACCTCTGCTGCAGTTATCAGAAGTACTTATAATAAATTATCCTAATGAGGAAAACGAAAAGTCACGTGATAAATTGACGAACTTAATATCATGATTTTAATGAATGTAGCGAAATTATATTCTTACAATAATAATACTATCGATTTATTTTTGTATAATTCCCTTCATAAATAAATAAAAATAATAAAAATGTCCCTTTATAAATCAATAAAAATAAGTCTGAAGTCTATTTATTCATACTTCGATATAATAGTGATACTTCAACAAATGATCTCTTATACTACTCTGTGTAAAAAGTATCGGGAATATGCCAATAAAAAGACCCGCGTAAAAGAGGTCGTTCAAATTTTTCTTCTGCATGTTGGTAGCACTGTACTGATTTAGCGCGCAAAATTTGAGCGGGATCTGTCATTTAATTTGTTTTAAAGTACATTTTTAGTATTATATATTATTTATTATTATTTTATTATATTTTTTTTAATTAACCTACCTTTAACACCTTGTACGTCCGTACTTACAGCACCAGTGATATATTTGCACCAACACTCAAATGTCGACTGAGTAGAAACTGCAACATAACACGATGCACATAATTTGCTGTAATCAATGCACTGTGCATCTGTATATATAAACTAACATTGTAAATTGTCTGTTTGTTCGTTTTGATATGCTTTGATTTATTGTGTACGCCGCTTTTTAAAAGCAGAGGTAAAGTACGGGAGGTTAGCATAATTTAATGATATTATTTCTTAAAATATATTTTAACTTTTATAGACGACGTGATAGCTCAATGGGTAGAACACCGGTT
This sequence comes from Bedellia somnulentella, assembly GCA_963576735.1. NCBI lineage: Eukaryota > Metazoa > Arthropoda > Insecta > Lepidoptera > Bedelliidae > Bedellia > Bedellia somnulentella. The sequence goes on along the minus strand of OY755199.1, from coordinate 8,816,621 downwards.
ATCATGCAAGCGACTAGTGTTCAAATCCCGGGTCGGGCTTACACCAATTTGTCTTTTCTAAAGACATATTATGTGTCGTTAATTTATCACGGTTGTTAAAGGTGAGGGAAAACATCGTGAGGAAACCCACATGGCTGAGTTGTACTTAGTCATTTGTCAGTGTATTCGTACAAAACGGTGATAGGCCTGCCCCCTATCACGTGAGTACACTGTCCATGCAAAACGTGGGTACTCTGAACACCAGGTGACAAAGTCACGTGATGTTCAGAAGTATTAGTACCTCTGCCAACCTCTTCGGAAATATTCGGCGTGAACGTTTATGTTATTATTATGTTATATTTTAACTCTACTTACCTAAACAAATCGTGCGCGCCGCATATTCATACAAGGGTCGCAGAGGTGCTAATATTGTTATTTATATTATTATTTTTTATAATTTCGGAATTATATACGTACATATACTCAAGCTAATAGTTACCAATAGGATAGGCAGACACGGAGGTCGAGTAGTTGGGTATACGCCCCCGTCGCTCTTGCCAATCGAGCTACCGTGTCAATACCGAATTAGTAAAAAATTCGGGGGTAGGAAACGCAAACATTACTAAAACGTGTAAAAGAAATAAAGGATAGAAGAATTTCGCGCTGGCAGCCATTGACACGGTAGCTCAATTGGCAAGAGCGACGGGGGCGTATACCCGAGGTCGCGGGTTCGAATCCCGCCTGTGTCGAAATTTTGCTTTCCTTTATTTATTCTTTATTTATTAGTAATAATCCCCACATGAGGTTTTCATGAACAAAAAGATTTAAATTATGTGATAGTTAGGCGTTTTCAACATTTGCATCCTATCTGAAAAGATAGACAAGTGGCCTTCCGAATTAGTAAAAAATTCGGAGGTAGGAAACGCAAACACTACTAAAACGTTGAAAAGAAATAAAGGATAGAAGAATTACGCGCTGGCAGCCATTGACACGGTAGCTCAATTGGCAAGAGCGACGGGGGCGTATACCCGAGGTCGCGGGTTCGAATCCCGCCTGTGTCGAGATTTTTTATTTCCTTTATTTATTAGTAATAATCCCCACATGAGGTTTTCATGAACAAAAAGATTTAAATTATGTGATAGTTAGGCGTTTTCAACATTTGCATCCTATCTGAAAAGATAGATAAGTGGCCTTCCGATTTAGTAAAAAATTCGGAGGTAGGAAACGCAAACACTACTAAAACGTTGAAAAGAAATAAAGGATAGAAGAATTACGCGCTGGCAGCCATTGACACGGTAGCTCAATTGGCAAGAGCGACGGGGGCGTATACCCGAGGTCGCGGGTTCGAATCCCGCCTGTGTCGTGATTTTTCTTTCCTTTATTTATTTTTATTTATTACCAATTATACTAATATTTATACTCAATGCAAGTAAAACCATATCATACAACTACAACAATCGAATCAGTTAGTCATGTAGCGGTCGGCTACCTCGAACAATTATTATGCATTATTATTGTATAATTACAAACTCGCGTGTAATGTCGCGAAGGGTAAACAGATGCACTGAACAGAAAACCTATATTTGTTAACTGTCACAGTTCGGTTGACATATGACCTTATCACAGAAACTTTTATTAATTACGTACGTGTAGCAAGATCTTTGTAATTACGTGAATCTCAAACTAAAACGTTCAGGCCGTATATCCCCGAAGGGGTTGGCATCACGTGACATTATCACTTGGTGTTCAGAGTACCCATGTTATGCTCGGACAGTGTACTCACGTGATAGGGAACATGCCTATCGCCGTTTTATACGAATACACTGTCACATGACTAAGTAGGTACAACTCAGCCGCGTGGGTTTCCTCACGATGTTTTTCCGAACCGTTAACAGCCATGATATATTTTACATTTTAATTTAAATTACTAGGTTTAAGGTTTGTTGTATTTATGATTGTGCAAGTGTTGTGTACGCCTTTAATTGGCATACAATATTAGAATAAGACTTTAGTTATATATAATCATATGATTGTGTTAATATGTATGCTGTTGGTGTTCCTTAAATAAATAAATAAATAAATGATAAATTAACTACACATATGACTTTAGAAAAGACAAATTGGTGTAGGCCAGACCCGGGATTTGAACCCTCATCGTCTGCATGATAAGCGGTGTTGTACCCACTGAACTATCGCGGTTGCTGACGTGTTTCTCTTGAGTATTTGTACAAAAATAACAATGACTAAGAACATTGCAATTTTTAAACTCGTATAGTTTATATAAACAAACATACTTACATATACTAAGTAAATTAGGTATTTGTTCAATTTAATTAAGTATTTGTTTGAGAGTTACTCAATCTTAACGTTATTAAGTTTACGTATAGTATAATTATTTATTTACATTACTTCATACAGTATTTAAATTACAACTAATCAATGACATGAAAAACAGGATGAGTAATGGTTTTTCCTTTGATCAATCAACGTATTTGCTCGAATTTTATGAAACATATTTATGTTGGGGCTTTTTAATTTATTTTTAGGCGATGCGGTTGGAGAGCCATCACCAAAAACCTTTATTTTACCATATTTTCCCCACTGAACTTACAAAAGTGGCACTCAACTTACAAATTTCTAATTCCTTAGCTCTGGCTTCTATGGGTCTTAAGCCGTGAGTATACAAATATGTATGTATATTCATATATATTAAACCATAGTTCCATACATGTACTCACGGCTATATATATCTCTAAAAGGTGAGTAATCTCTATATACTTTGTGAATAAAGCCATTTAATGGGCTAATCGACTTGGGGCAGGTTTCTGCTGTCTGCTTTTACAAAATCTTTACATACATACATACATATACTCACGGCTATAAATCCCTAAAAAGGGGCAGCCAGAGCTAAGGAATTAGAAATTCCTCAGCCACTTTGGAAGTTGCGTGGGGAATAGATGGTAAAATAAAGGTTGTTGGTGATGGGTCTCCAACCGCATCGCCCAAAATCCCTTTAAAGCCCCCAATACCGTTAGTCGCCTCTTACGTACACCCACCGGAAGAAATGGGGTAGTGCTATTCTAAGCCGACACTACACAGCCAAAATACATACAAAATCTTTGTCCATGGTAAAAGTAGGTACTTGACAGAATATCTAAAATATTGGAAATAAATAACATAAAAACAAAGAATAATCTTAATAACATTTTCGAAAGGTAATAGAACTAGTAGGCAAAGCCACGAGGTTTGTTTGCAGTTTACCAGGCAGGTGACGTCATCATAAACTCGACCGATCAAGAACGTTTTGTGTCACGTGATAAGCGTTTAAAAATTTGCATTTTTATTTATGGATTTTTACATAAATCAATTACTATTTTCAACTTACGTTAGTAAATAACCATTTTTAAACTCTTAATTTATACTAAAGACAGCAATTGCCACTTTATTTCTCGCATTGTCAAATAGCCTATTAGTGGATTGTTTCAGCCACTTTTCAAGTTCAACGGGAAAAAGATTGTAAAACAAAGAATCGTTTGCGATGGGTCTCCACATCGCACATAAAAACATTTAAAAGGTCCCAGCCCATGCAAAGATGTAAGTTAGTGCTATTCTTAGCCAGTCTCAAGCCTCTTACATTCGAAACCTGTAGGGAAAAATAAGTCAGTCCCGACACTACACAGCTATACTTAAAACAAACTGTAATAACATACAAGAACTATTTCCTATCACCATGCAATTTCAAAGCCTTCATTCCATCAAGGAAATGTCGTGAGAAAAACCTTATGCATGATATAATAATATAATTATCCTTCCGAAGTATGAAGAATAAAAGAGCACGTATGCCGTGTAGTGCCGGCTTAGAATAGCACTACCCTATTTCTTCCGGTCGGTGTACGTAAGAGGCGACTAACGGTATTAGGTCTTTTAAGGGACTTTTGGGCGATGCGGTTGGAGACCCATCACCAAAAACCATTATTTTACCATCTTTTCCCCATGCAACTTCCAAAAGTGGCTGAGGATTTTCTAATTCCCTAGCTCTGGCTACCCCTTCATGGGATTTATAGTAGTGAGTATATGTATGTTACCTTATAATAAAAACGAAATAATGTATCTGTTGCTTTACGCTTAGTAAATCCTGCGTTGTGGTTGTAGGAGCCCTTTAAGAACAACAATAACTACCGTGGCAGCTTAAATAATTTATCATTAAAATGGAATTAAGAAAGTGAATGTAATAATAATGTGCAGTGTCGGCTTCGCATAGCACTACCCCATTTATTCCCGTGGTTGTACGTAAGAGGCGACTAAGGGTATAGTGGCTTTTAAGTAATTTTTGGGCGATGCAGTTGGAGACCCATCACCAAAAACCTTGTGTAATTAAACCTTGTGTATGTATGTATACCCTTAGCATACTCCAACAGAGTTACACGGCGTAGTTAAAAATATACTTTTTATTGAATTAATTTGCATTAAATAAGTTTGTTTTATCAACTAGGGTCATTGTTATTACCAAGGACAATTGCGTCGATAAATTATAATTGTCATAATTGCTCTGCAATAATGCAACTATTAATAAACTAGTGGACTGCCCCAGCTTCACACTATAATTTACAGCTATAAATCCCTAGAAAGGGTAGCCAGGGCTTCAGAATAAGATATTCCTTAGAGGTGATGGATCTCAGTAAATTGGTAAAAAGATTTATAGAGCCAATGTAGAAGCGACATGATAGTCCAGTGGATAGAACACCCGCCCGAAAACAGGAGGGCGTGAGTTCCAATCCTGGGTCAGGCCTACACCAATTTGTCTTTTCTAAAGTCATATGTGTGGTTAATTTATCATGGTTGCTAACGGTGAGGGAAAACATCGTGAGGAAACCCACATGGCTGAGTTGTACTTAGTCATGTGACAGTGTATTCGTACAAAACGGCGATAGGCCTGCCCCCTATCACGTGAGTACACTGTCTAAGCAAAACGTGGGTACCTTCTCTGGACACTAGATGGCGCTGTCATGTGAGTTCAGAAGTATTGGTACCTCTGCCAACCTCTTCGGGGATAAACGGCGTGAACGTTTATGTTATGTTATGTTATGTAGAAGGTAATGTTAGTAGAAGACGAACTCGGAGGACTCATTTGGACGAAAAAGAGAGAATGCAGAATAAAAGAGCATGTATGAAAAGATCGATGGATGTAAACGAAACTAGAGATGTGTGCCAGGATCGTACAAAGTGGCGATCGATAGTCTCTGCCTACCCCAATGGGAACTAACGGCGTGAGAACATGTATGTATGGTCCTTCTGAAGGTTTCTACATACATACATATACTCACGGCTATAAATCCCTAGAAGGGGTAGCCAGAGCAAAGGAATTAAAAATTCCTTTAGCCACTTTTGGAAGTTGCGTGGGGAAAAGATGGTAAAATAAAGGTTGTTGGTGATGGGTCTCCAACCGCATCGCCCAAAAATCCATTAAAAGCCCCAATACCGTTAGTTGCCTCTTACGTACACCCACCGGAAGAAATGGGGTAGTGCTATTCTAAGCCGACACTACACAGTAAGGTTTGAAGGTTTCTATTCATAATCACTTCACTAGTTTTCGAGCCTATTCTTTAGATACAAACAAACAATCTCACAATCATACATATGTTTTCTCTTTATGATGTGTATGGGTATGTAGGTTAACAAAGAAAATCTTTCGAAATTACTCTGAAGCCAAATTAAACAAGTCATTGGAGCGAAGGTCCTTTTACCCCCTTTTGAATTTCGCATTGCTGTGTAGTGTCGGCTTAGAATAGCACTACCCCGTTTCTTCCGGTGGGTGTACGTAAGAGGCGACTATATATATATATATATATATATATATTATATATTTTATAGTTAATGCGAAATTATTGTCAGGATCGTACAAAAAGTGTCTGGCACCCCAATATGAAAATAAATTGCGTCAGTATATATTATTTACTAAACTGAGTTACCCGAACAAAGTCAGGTTAAATTGGTGGGCAATACAGCTTCGCATGCCGAAATTTGGAGCGAAGCTGAACAAAATTAAAGAGCTTGCAGATTCGTATACAATATTTTCCTATAGACTTTCATGGGAAACTTTAAAGGTTTATTGATCATTCCTCAATGGTAACATTTGTTCGAAAAATCTCTCCGAAATAACCTGGTCCTTGATACCTTTGACCATCAAGCAAAACTTGGTTGAGGTCGAATACCGATTAGGAGGAGTTAGGTCACATGCGAAATACACATACATACATACATATACTCACGGCTTTAAATCCCTAGAAGGGGTAGTCAGAGCTAAGGAAATAAAAATTCCTCAGCCACTTTTGGAAAGTTGAGTGGGGAAAACATGGTGAAGTAAAGTTTCTTGGTGATGGGTCTCCAACCGCATCGCCCAAAAATCACTTAAAGCAATACTGTTAGCCGCCTCTTATGCACACCCATCAGTAGAAACGAAATACTGCTATTCTATCCGACACTACACGGCAAATAACTAATAACTCCATATTTCGCATTTATCGCATTTATTTTAGAAATTTTGCTTAAATTCGCATCTATTTCGTAAGTACGAAAATTCCGTACGCCTATAGTCATTAGTCTGCCAACTCGCTCTAGTCCAAGATGGTGGGTTTTAGCCAAACCATGAGTGTCCCAATTGGTCTTATTATTTGTAAAATACATACATACACACATATACTCACGGCCATAAATCCCTTAACGGGGTTGCCAGAGCTTTGGAATAAGAAATTCCTCAGCCACTTTTGAAAGTTAATTGGGGAAAAGATGGCAATAAAAAATAAATGCTTTTGGTGACGGGTCTCCAACCACATCACCCAAAATAACTTAAGAAGCCCCAAAAGTCAAAAAAAGTCAAAAAGTTTATTTTTCAAAATAAAGTTAAATACTAACATTTTTTGAACGTCAAAGATTTAAATTAATCGTTAATCCGTTGCTTCGGAAGGTGTTCGTAAAGAGAAGAAGCAACAAAGAAACTCTTTACATTCACATTTTTTCATTTTTTCAAAATATGGTTTGTACAATTTCAATTTATAAACATGTTTTTACTTTACAAAAGATTTTCTATGCGACCAAACCAAACGCTAGTTTGACATAATTAAAATAAATTGTCCATCACAAAAACCAATCACATAACGTGAGAAGAAAAATCCTCACCAGACAATTATTCCTAGGAATAACGAGGGAAGATTTATAGCTTTACGGACATGGTCAGGTGCGCGTTGGGTCCTTGTCGTTTAAAAAATCTTGAACACTGTAGTAAGATTTCTTTAAAAGCATGGCTTTAATTGCCTTTTTAAAAGATGCCACAGGCAATTCCAATATTTCAGAAGGGAGTTTATTGAACATTTTCAGGGATAGTCCCATAAAGGAGTTACTTACTTTATTAAGTCTCCACTTCGGTACGTTAAGTTTCTCCTTATTCCGAGTGTTAACAGTATGCCTATCACTGACTTTACTAAATTGGCCTATATTCTTTTTGGCATACATTAAATTCTCAAATATGTATTGGCAAGGGACAGTTAAAATGCCAATATCTTTAAATTTTTCGCGCAACGAATACCTCGACCTTAACATGTAAATAGATCGGATAGCTCGCTTTTGTAAGACAAAAACTTTATGAACATCAGCCGCTTTACCCCATAATAAAATACCGTACGACATAATACTATGAAAATAACTGAAATAAACAATGCGAGCTGTTTCTATGTCTGCTATTTCTCTAATCTTACGCACGGCATACGCTGCTGAGCTCAGCCTTTTAGAAAGTGTTAGTATATGGGGTCCCCATTGCAACTTAGAATCGATTATTATCCCTAGGAATTTTGTCTCTTTCACTAATTCTACTTTTTCACTGTCAATAACAATATTGGCGTCAACTTGCCTAACATTCGGTAAAGTAAATTTAATACATTTAGTTTTTTTGGCATTCAGAACCAGGTTATTTACAGTAAACCAATGCAATACCAGTGAGATAGCTTTATTTACGTCGTCAAGAGATGTAGAGGATCTCGCTACATTAAATATTAAAGATGTGTCATCTGCAAACATAACTATCTCAGAATACTTTTGTACCATAAATGGTAAATCATTAATATAAATCAGAAACAGTAATGGGCCAAGTATAGAACCTTGAGGAACGCCCATCTCTATTTCCGATCCTTTCGACGTGGTTCCATTAATATCTACCTTTAAAGTTCTTTTATCAAGATATGATGCCATTAATTTCAGTGCTTGCTCGTCAAAACCGTAATATTTAAGTTTAGTCAACGCTATTTCCTTTTTTACACAATCAAAAGCTTTTGTGAGGTCACAAAATATACCTAACGCATCCCGGGAGTTTTCCCATGAATTCAATATATGTTTCATTAGTGACACTCCTGCATCTACAGTAGACCTACCTTTAGTAAAACCATATTGCTCGTCATGGAATATATTATTTTTATTGAAATATGAAAGCATTTGGTTGGACATGATTTTCTCGAAAACCTTACTGAGAACTGGTAAAATAGAAATAGGCCTATAGTTGGTAAAGTCCTGACTATCTCCTGATTTATGTAGTGGGATGAGCCTACTTAACTTCATACAGTCTGGAAATTCTCCTATATCTATACATTTATTAAAAAGCATCGTTAAATGGGGAGCGATTATATTTATTATTCTGTTTATGACGAAAACTGACATTCCTGTTATGTCTTCGGTTTTTTTAAGATTAATGGTTTTAAAATTTTTAATTATATCATTACTGTCAACATACTTGAAAGAAAACTGTGCTGTTGTTTTGGTAACATTTTGTTCCAACAACTCAAGAGCTTTTTGGGGACATGAATTTAATTTCTCTGTTGTCTGAGTGGGGGTATTTATAAAATGATTTTCAAAAATGTCAGCAATTTGTGATCTTGACTGTATCAGTTCATTATCTAATAATAAATTGAGATCATGCGGGGACTTTAGTTTTCCAGTTTCACTGTTAATTATTTTCCAGACAGTCTTACTTTTGTTAGAAGAATTCTTAATTTTATGTTTTATGCATCTAGATTTAGCTTCACCACAAACTTTTCTGAAAATTTTTGAATAATTTCTGACATAAATAATAAAATCTTGGTTGAAGTTATAGGACTTTTCTCTATAAATGTTATACAGGTGATCTCTACTTATTCTAATTCCAGCGGTGGCCCATTCAGCAAAAGAGCATTTTGTATTACATAGTATTACCTTAGTTTTAAAGATTTTGTTAAATTCTGTTTTTAGCTCATTGATGAAAGAAAGACAATTCTCTAATGTTTCACTGCTTCTCATTGGGGGGCTGATGCTAGACCTAATATTATTTTCAAATAAGCTAAGTTTTTTTTCAGTTATCTGTCTACATACAATTGACTTTTTTTTTTCAATGGTTAATTCTAAATTTATGAATTGTCCCTTGTGGTCTGAGGTAATGCTATCAAAAAGGAAGTGACCAGAGTAGTCACAATTGCAATAAATATTATCTAAACATGTTGCAGAGGTCGAGGTAATTCGGGTTGGCTCATTAAATACATTTAGAAGATTAAATGATTGAAAAAATGTTAAGATTCTCTCCTTTACTAGACCCTCACCTAATAAGTCAACATTGAAATCCCCACAAACTACAACCTCTCTGGAGCTGCGGGAAGCCATCCCCAAAGCATCCTCCATTGCTGCTTCAAAGATGTCATAGTTACCTTTGGGTGGGCGATATACACACAAAATTATATACTTGCTCAATTCAATGCATGAGATTTCTACATGTTGTTCAACAGAGAGTCTACAGATGTCTTTTCTTTCTTTAAATTTAATGTCTACATATAATAGTATCATACTACCCCCACACATTATGGACTCTCTGTTAAAACAACTGCCCACCGTGTAATTCTTCAAACTAAAGTTCATTTGTTCTGTTTTTAACCAGTGTTCTGTCAAACAAAGTATTTTAACATTGTACTTATTAACGAATAACTCTAATTCTAATAATTTGCAGGAAAGGCTCTGTATGTTCTGATGAACTAGTGAAATATATGCCTTTTCCTTTGTCTTACTACCTAGTTTAAAGCTAAATTTGCAGATACATTAGTACTTGTACTAATAACTGCATCCAAGTCAGTTGAAATTGTTATGTTATTCAAATTAATAACATTATTGTATACTATATTACTAGCTAGTAACATAGCTAGACGTTTTTTAGAATAATCAGGTACTTTCAAGGTACTCTTAGTCATTAATAATTTCTTAATATAATTATTTATATTAAAATTAACAATTTTTTGCCTATATCCCAAAGTCAAATTATATAGTAACATATTTAATTTATATATCCTAGTGTTAACCTTATAGCTAAGATGCTTGGAATATAGGAAGTCACTTATAATTATTTTTCTAACATTTAAATTAACTAACCTCTCAAATGATTTCTTTAAGTCACTTGGATTCACCTTATTACTTGAACCTATTAAAATAACTAAAGTAGTATTCGAGTCATATTGTTCTTTTAAAATAGAATTTATTATTTGAGAGTAACTTGCTCCGGGCATACAAGTATTTAAGATACCGTTAGTCGCCTCATACGATCATCCACGGGTAGAAATGGGGTAATGTTATTCTAAGCCTACACTACTCGGCAAAATATTTATCAATTATATTCCAAATCCTTTCTCTATAACGAAAAACAGCCTTGCTGCTATAACTGTTAGTTAGCGCTTCAATACTGGTATGAACACTTATATATTTATACATACATACACTCACACCATGAGTTCCAATGGGGAAGGTACAAACTATTGATCGCCACTATTAACGATCCTGACAAGCCTCTAAGCCTTTATTCAGATTCACAACATAAACGTTCAAGCCGAATATCCACGAAGGGGTTGGCAGAGGTACTAATACTTCTGAACATCACGTGACATTGTCATTTGGTGGTTAGAGTACCTACATTTTGCATGGACAATGTATTCACGTTTTTTACGAATATATTGTCACATGGATAAGTACTACATAGCCATTTGGGTGGGTTTAGATTTGAACCCACCCAAAACGCCTGCCTGCATGAAAGGTGAGTATATTGATTGAGCTATCACGGTTTCTAAATTATTTTACTAATTTTTTATATATACTTTTGTACTAATTAAAAACCAACCAGTTTCCAAATCATTTATTAAACTTGTAATCTTGCTGCTACAACTAGATGTTCTTCGTATTTCCGCCACCAGATGTCACTTTTATGGACACTCGGGACACAAACATGGCGGACACGGAGTCGACGTAGTTGACGTGGCGTCACTACCGTGGTTGCGTTTTGTTGTGGTCTTAAAAAAATATTTGATTAATTAAGGATGAATATAGCCTAGATTATATTTAGCCTAAGCAAATTAGCTCTATAAAACGTCGATCAAACCAAATAATTAATATAGTTTTGAAAGTAAGTTAGTTGGAAGTTAAAGGTAAAAATTGAGAAAAAAATAACTTATGCTAAAGATTTAGGCGTCATTCATGATAGTAAATTATTATTTGGTTAACATGTCGATCATATTTTTATATACATACATATACTTACGACTATAAATCCCTTAACGGGGTAGCTAGAGCTTTAGAATGAAAAATTCCTCAGCCACTTTTGGAAGTTGATTGGGGAAAAGATGGTAATAATAAATGTTTTTGGTGACGGGTCTCTAACCACATCACCCGAAAATCACTTAATAAGCCCCTATACCCTTAGTCGCCTCTTACGATCACCCACGGGTAGAAATGGGGTAGTGTTATTCTAAGCCGACACTACACGGCTTTAATAAAGCATATAAAGCTCTTGGGTTTGTTATACGATTATCTGTGAACTTAAAAATATGAAAACTGTCAAAATTATTTATTGTGCCTATGTTCGCAGTCACCTTGAGTATGCGTCTCAAGTTTGGAATCCCTGTTATGGCGTATACTCTGATAGAATTGAACGAATTCAAAAACCGTTGACCCGTTTTCTGTCTTTCAAATTTAAACTTGCATACTTTGATTATGATAACAGTTGCATCGTTCAACACCTTTTGCCTCTTCATTTGCGTAGGAATATAGCAGATATCTGTCTACTAGCCAAGATTGCTCAAGGTAATATTGATTGTGCTAAACTCCTCAGTAAAATTTGCTTGAAAGTTCCTTCAAAAAAACTGCATAACAATGATTTGCTTCATGTCCCCCCAGCCAAAACAAATTACAGACGTAATGTATATCTTATCAGATCTTGCAATGAATTTTATTTTTATAATGATAAACTTACTTTAGACCTCCTCCATAACAGTATAGCTCACATTAAGCGATCATTTGCAAAAGACTTTTTTAAATTTCAGTATTTCAAATTAGCGGTTGCTGTTGCCGAATATTGGTTTATCACATCATTTGTTACGGTGCATTTTTCTTGCTGTTGTTTTATTAATTAGTTAAGTTTCTTTTTTAGTTAAACCTTCTATTTCTCTGTTGTTTTCGGTGTTCTTTATTTTTATGCATATGTGGGAGCTTGTTATTAGCCTATTTCTGCCTATGTAATAATTTTATATTGTAAATTTAGCTGTAAGCCCCCAAAGATAATAAAATAAAATAAATAAAAGTTGGTACAGTTGTTACTTAGGAAGTCCATCCGTCGGAAACTTTTAGTATATTCATCTGGACACCTTAAGGAACAACTGTACCAACTCACAAAACTATATTAATTATTTGGTCTGATTTTATTAATTTGCTCAGACTAATTACCCTTAGTGCAATAATAAACTGAAACGCTCAGGCCGTTCATCCCCAAAGGGGTAGTAGAATTACTAATAGTTATAAACATCATGTTTCTTGAGTGCCACCTGCATAGCTAGTACGAGTGGCCTTTCAACTAGTTATCAAACTTGCTGAACACTTACTTAGTATTATATACTGTCATCTCATTCTAACCGTTATCGTGTCGATAAAATAGTGCTCGTGCTTGCTATACTGGTGTTCAGAGAACCCACGTTTTGCTTAGACAGTGCACTCACTTGATAGTGGGCAGGCCTATCGTTTTGTGCAAATACAACCTAGCTATGTGGTTTTTTATAATTATCGGTAACATCCTTCGTATTTAATTAACGTCATCTAGTTAGCCATGACAGACATGTGCATGTGCGCATAATATAACTTAAGTGATTATTGTTGTTCGTTTTATTTTTCTTCATTTACTAATTTTCTTGGGTAACATACATACACAAGGCCATAAATCCCAAAAAGAGGCAGGCAGAGCTTTAGAGCTAGAACAGCAGACAACAGTATTTTGAAATATTTAACTCTTTTGTCCTTTTCTTGTCAAAGCCAATTACACGACGATTTATTTAATTAACTGCCGTGTAGTGCCGGCTGAGAATGTCGCTACCCCTTTCTACCCACGGGTGTCGTAAGAGGCGACTATGGGTATTGGGACTTTTTATTGGATTTTTGGGCGATGCGGTTGGAGACCCATCACCAAAAACCTTTTTAACATTTTTCCCCACTCAACTTCCAAAAGTGGCTGGGGAATTTATAATTCTACCTAGGCTACCCCTTCTAGGGAAATATAGCCGTGAGAATATGTATGTATGTATGTTATATAAGAATGTTCAATTAAATGATTCACCTTTATGTTGCGGAAATGTAGATTCCCATAGAGTTTAAAGGGTGGTAATGGTGCCCTAGTCACACACAGACACTGAAAAAAATAGGTTATATTAACGAATTTATTATATTTTAGATAGAAATTTGGTTAATATGATTACATTTCAAAGATAGATCCAAATTCAATGAAACAGAACCGTTAAAGTTAAAGATTGTATTTTTGTTACTATTAATTTACATACATACATACATATACTCACGGCTATAAATCCCTTAACGGGGTAGCCAGAGCTTTGGAATGGGAAATTCCTCAGCCACTTCTGGAAGTTGATTGGGGAAAAGATGGTAATAATAAATGTTTTTGGTGACGGGTCTCCAACCGCATCGCCCAAAAACCACTTAAAAAGCACCTATACCCTTAGTCGCCTTTTACGATCACCCACATATAACGGGTAGAAAGGGGTAGTGTTATTCTAAGCTGACACTATACGGCTAATAACTATTAATTTAAACTTCATATTTACTTACACCAGGCTATATAAAAGAAATATGTTTATTAAAATTTAAATCTCTAATCAGGATAAGTTAAAGGGATTTTAATAAGTATACATTTCTTTATATTGGTCATGTTCTTTTTCTAATTTTTAACAATAGTAAAATAATACCGGTGTCAAAACCGTACATTCAAGTTTTTTTTCGTCGATACAAAACCCATATATTTTAGTTTTGTAAACGAAAACATCTGTCTGCCTATTTGTGCTAATATATAACCTATAAAAAATATTAAAAATAAACGACTATTTTATGTTACTTAATATTAACTTAACTTACTTTCTGAAATGAAAAAAAAAACATTACATTTAGTATAGTCAAACTTCAAATTTCATATTATCTATTGCTAAATATGGTTCATAATACATAATATAAATATGGATTAATGTTTTTCTATCCTTGATCTTTTATAAACTAAATATATTATAACGAACATGGAAGCCACAAATAACTGAATATAATTAAAGCTAAAACCACTTTTGGGAGAGAAGAAAATATACTCAGATAAAAGATTGTTGGCAATAGGTTTCGAAACAGTTCGCCAAACAATAACTAAAAAAATCTTTGTGCTTTTAGTCGTTCTATACAACATACACAAGAAGAAAAGAGCGTGTGCACACACCTCATTCGTCACTCGTTCACTCGTTCACTCATGTTTGCGTTCCATTCTTAACCGAATAGGATACAAACATGAGTGAACTTTATTGATTAAAATAAGATAATGTGTGCATAAAAGTTAAATTAAATCTTGTTCGTCTAATCTATCTATTAACTATTATATAAATTGTTCGCTAATGGAAGAGAACTCCCGGAATACAGTCTTGATTTTATAAAAAAGAACTAACCGTTCGTGGCTAGGAAAAAAATAAAAAGAAATGAATGACTTGAAACTCAACTGATTAATAAATTAGATAGACAGAGCAATAATATTGAAAATAACTAGAATAGTAAATTCTTAAATCATTAAGAATCTATCTCAATTGAAACAGTTAAATTTGGTTTTTCGTTTAGTTTATTGTCAATTTAGCAAGATTTTTCTCGAGCTATTTTATTTGTACAAAACAGCTATAGAATAGAACACAATAGAAAACTCTTTATTGTACATCACAGATAGAAATATTTATGCATATTATATAATTTATCAACTAAAAGTACAATTGGCGGTCTTATTGCTTAAAGCTATCATAATTTTATTGGATTGAATCAGGCGTTACTTTTTTAAATAGCAATACTAATATTAATAATACTATTATATAGCGGAATTAAGCGAAGAAATTTATAAATATTAGCCATCATAATTTGACAAGTTATATTTCTATTCTTCAAATGTTTCTTAATGGTTTATACTTACAACTGTCTGAAAGAAAGAGAGAAAAAAAAAATTTTTAAAACAAATATATGACGCATAATAATAATTGAAATTTTGGACTAAATATTATTGTTTTACTTACATAATACTGAAATAATAATATCGATAATTAGACATTTTGAATAACAGAAATGTTAAAAACTAAACTTTTTCGTTATTTTGGATTTGATTTTACTTACTGTCATCTAATAAAATGAAAGAAAAGGTATTAGTGAAATAAGTTTACATATTTCATTACGATATCAACATTTAAAAAATTAATTAAAATACATACATACATATACTCACGGCTATAAATCCCTTAACAGGGTAGCCAGAGCTTAGGAATGAGAAATTTCTCAGCCACTTTTGGAAGTTGATTGGGGAAACGATGGTAATCACAAGTGTTTTCGGTGACGGGTCTCCAATCACGTCGTCCAAAAATCACTTAAAAAGCCCTTATACCCTTAGTCGCCTCTTACGATCACCCACGGGTAGAAATGGGGTAGTGCTATTCTAAGCCGACACTACACGGCATAATTAAAATATTAAGTACTAAAAGAGTTTCAATAAACTAATATAATACCACATCGATGGTTAATAAAAATACATAAATATATTCACGGGTATGAATCAGAAAAAGGTACAAAGGTGAAGCACACTCTGTATTTGATCCGAATGTGTCCCGAGATAAGCTCTATAAATTTCTTTTACCAATATTCCACCATCCATCCTCTCTAAGTTTCTATGTGCCCAAGCAATCTTAACATTTTTTTTTCTAACTTTTTACAATATCATCTTTCACACAGCACCTCTCTTCAATCATGCTATTTCTTACTCGACAGATCTAACATCACAACTTTTCTGAGGGACCTCATTTCTACTGCATTTACTCTAAACAGAACAAATTTAAAAATTTGTAGAGTGCAACTTACCCATTTCTTAAATAAATAAAATAAAAAATATATTATTATCGTAAAAATAAAGAGTTTTATTTTATTTATTGTATTATTAAAATAAATATTGTATTATTTCTTAGTAGAGGACGGCCACGAAAGACACACTTGGACCAAATTGAAAGTGTGCTCAAAAAGAGGCAGGCGTCCGAAGTATGAAGAATAAAAGAGCATGTATGAAAAGATTGATGGATGTAGACGAAGCAAGAGAGGTTTGCCAGGATCGTACTAAGTGGCGATCGATAGTCTCTGCCTACCCCAATGGGAATTAACGGCGTGAGTATATGTATGTATGTATTTAAATAAAGCCATTTATCATCATCGTAAAAATACAATTTTATTATATTTATGAATATTATCACTATTTGACATCAGATAAATAAAATAATTAACAAATATTACAAACCTGAGTCTAAAAAGCAAATTATTCTATTAGAAATAAAATTTACTTTAAAAGTTAATTATTATATTGGATTGAATCAGGCGTTACTTTGCGGAAATCCATAGCAATACTAATATTAATAAATTTCTTCGCTTAATTCCGCTAAATAATACCTGCAGTCTTCATGCAACATGCACTGTGCACCGCCCACCCTTCCACTTACAAGAAATCGAAAATTAAATTTAATTAAAAAAAATTAAATTAAAAAAGTTAATTATTACAAAATAAATGTTATTTGTACTTTGTATTTGTACTTGCAAATGTATTATTTAGTTAAAAACCACATAGAGAACTTAACTAACTAGGGTAGAAACAAAAAAAAGTTTTTAGTAAATGTCCACTTTAGTTTTTTGCTGTGTAGTGTCGGCTTAGAATAGCACTACCCCATTTCTTCCGGTGGGTGTACGTAAAAGGCGACTAACTGTATTGGGGCGTTTAAGGGATTTTTGGGCGATGCGGTCGGAGACCCATCACCAACAACCTTTATTTCACCATTTATTCCCCACTCAATTTACCAAAAGTGGCTGAGGAGTATCTAATTCCTTAGCTCTGGCTACCCCTTCTAGGGATTTATAGCCGTGACTATATGTATGTATGTATGTATGTTCAGTTTAATTCCGCTGACTTAAGCGATGCAAACGTCTGATCGACAAAAGTCAGAATATTAAATCAACCTATCAGGGTGAAGGGACAATTTATTTTAACAATTAGATCGTAGCTCAATTCGTTAAGCAATTTTTGTAATGTACTTCATTTAGTTCCCGATTCATTTAGTTAAGGTATAAACATAACATAACATAAACGTTCACGCCGTTTATCCCCGAAGGGGTTGGCGGAGGTACCAATACTTCTGAACTCACATGACAGCGCCATCTAGTGTCCAGAGAAGATACCCACGTTTTGCTTAGACAGTGCACTGACGTGATAGGGGGCAGGCCATTCGCCGTTTTTGTACGAATACACTGTCACATGACTAAGTACAACTCAGCCATGTGGGTTTCCTCACGATGTTTTCCCTCACCGTTAACAACCATGATAAATTAACCACACATATGTCTTTAGAAAAGACAAATTGGTGTAGGCCCGACCCAGGATTCGAACACTAGTCGTTTGCACGATAACCGAGTGTTCTACCCACTGGGCTATCACGGTTGCTTATTCTATTGATAAACTTTTTTGAATGCCACAACCACCCCAAAGGTGGTTATATTTGTTCTTGTGAACTTTAGTGAAACTTTAATTACATTTGTTTTATTTTCTAATTTTGATTTCGAATGTAAATTTGTTACCGTGTAGTGCCGGCTTAGAATAGCACTACCCCATTTCTTCCGGTGGGTGTACGTAAGAGGTTACTAACGGTATTGGGGCTTTTAAGGGGTTTTTGGGCGATGCGGTTGGAGACCCATCACCAAAAACATTTATTTCACCATCTTTTCCCCACGCAACTTCCAAAAGTGGCTGAGGAATTTCTAATTCCCTAGCTCTGGCTACCCCTTCATGGAATTTACAGCCCTGAGTATATCTATGTGTGTATATTAATAATTAATTATTAAAATTGGTAATGACAAAATGTTAGCGTTTAGATGCCACTGTGATATCTTTTTTTTTAAATAATGGTAAATACCGATTGATATGTACAATTAATAGTTTTAAATTATCATGTTAAGAGCAATGTTTAAAAAAATGTATAAAGTTTCAAGTGTTTTATGAATTATTATTATTTAGTTTTTTTTCTGGTATATAGGTTCTTTTTTTGTTGTTGTATAAGTTGTTTAAGTCTATTTTTATTGTTTTTTTTATATTGTTTGTGTCCCCAAGAGGAGAATAAAGATTTTTCTTTCTTTCTTTCTAAATGGTTAATTAATATAAAATACCATAAGAAGTCGTCAAAAGTTAGCTTGATAGTCGATGCTTGTTATAATCCAGTTTTTGTTACTCACATTTATATGCTGAAAAGAAATAAAAGTGAGTACTATGCTCTATAAAGATTGTGCCAATATTAAAATCTTTTGGACCTGGCTGAAGGGTATTTATTCCTCAGTTTTCCCTCACCGCTAACAATCTTGATAACTACACCTAAGAAATACGCATTGGGGTAGAAAGATTGAATCGCACATAATTATTATTATTATATTCTGCTGTGTAGTGTCGGCTCCGAATAGCACTACCCCATTTCTTCCGGTGGGAGTTCGTAAGAGGCGACTAACTGTACTGGGGCTTTTAAGGGATTTTTGGGTGATGCGGTTGGAGACCCATCCCCAACAACTTTTATTTCACCATCTTTTCCCTACTCAACTTTCCAAAAGTGGCTGAGTAATTTTTAATTCCTTAGCTCTGGCTACCCCTTCTAGAGATTTATAGCCGTGAGTATAACTATTATATTCCTAAAAAAAATTATAACATATTTAATTATGGTTACTTACTAAATTGTAGTTGTGATCCTGAAAATAAAATACTCCGTTGATACACACCATCAAGAGTTGATGAAGTTTGTCACACAGATATTGAATCCTGTCTATCTAGATCTAAATTATATATACATCGGACACTTCTATCAGTAACAAGAGGAAAATATTTTACAAGGATCATTGGTACATACATACATACACATACTCACGGCTATAAATCCTTAAAACGGGTAGCCAGAGCTGAGAAATTACACATGCCACAGCCACTTTTGGAAGTTGAGTGAAAAAGATGGTAGAATAAATGTTGTTGGTGATGGGTCTCCAACCGCATCGCCCAAAAATCCCTTAAAAAGCCCCAAGTCCGTTAGTCGCCTCTTACGTACACCCACCGGAAGAAATGGGGTAGTGCTATTCTAAGCCGACACTACACAGCTCATCATTCATGGTCAGATCATTGGTGGTGAGTTAAAACCCCAAAGTTCTTAGTTGATGCTTGTGAAATATTATTTTGGCACTGGCTGAAAATCTGTGCTACCTAGTGGTACTCCCAGTAACACCCAGTATTGGTAGAAATATGGTGAGTCAACACCGAGCATTTGTCTTAATACTCGTTTATATTATGACATTACATTATTTTTGTTTATCATGCCGTGTAGTGTCGGCTTAGAATAACACTACCCCATTTCTACCCGTGGGTGATTGTAAGAGGCGACTAAGGGTAAAGGCTTTTTAAGTGATTTTTGGGCGATGTTGTTGGAGACCCGTCATCAAAAACATTTATTATTACCATCTTTTCCAAATCAACTTCCAAAAGTGGCTGAGGAATTTTTCATTCCAAAGCTCTGGCTACCCTGTAAAGGGATTTATAGCCGTGAGTATATGTATGTATGTATGTTGTTTATCATCAAAATTGTTTGGTTAATATCATTTAAATCACAATACAATAATATTTTTTTAAGTAAGCGTAAGTAATTTTGTATTTCAATTCGTCTAAATTAATATGCAAATTAGTTCAAAGGACGATCTTCTTTTCCTTTAACTTATTTTTCTACATCCTTAAACACCTCCAAAGTGATTTGACAAAATATTAATATTCAATCTACTCACTTTTGAACCCTGTAATTTAAATAATTATTAGTATTTCTTAAAAAATATTCTTCACCACATTTAAATAAACCTAATTAAAGGATAAAACCTAAAACTTTTAATTAAAATTGTATTATAATAAACTTACCAACAGCTTAATTAATTTATCAGCCGAATTTAAATACAAATATATTTTGTTTCCGAGTTCAAAACCGGGGTCAAACTTTTACCTTTTTGTCTTGTCCTCTGACTTTCAAAAATAAACATACATAATATACTCACGGCCATAAATCCCAAAAAGGGTGGCCAGAGCTTTAGAGTAAGGAACTTCTCAGCCACATTTGGAAGTTGATAGGGGACAAGATGGTAGAAATAAAGTACCATTGGTGATGGGTTTCCAGCTGCATAATCCAAAAACACTTAAAAATCAGCATATATTGTAGTCGTCTTTCACAAAACGCGTGGGTAGAAAGGGGTATTGATATTCTAAGCCGGCACTTCACGGCACTTATCTGTTTTATTAGTCTAATTCTTGAATTAGGGTCGGTGAGCATTTGGATGAGTGTGACCTTTTGCCTATAAGTTATTTTTTATGTTATTAAAATATTTTTTATATATATATGTATATTAAGCTGTCTAGTGTCAGCTTAGACTAGCACTACCCCATTTCTTCCTCTCCGTACGGCTTTAAAGGGATTTCTGGGCGATGTCACCAACAACCTTTATTTTACCATCTTTTCCCCACTCAACTTTCCAAAGGTGGCTGAGGAATTTCTCATTTCTTAGCTCTGGCTACCCCATCTAGGGATTTATAGCCGTGAGTATATGTATGTATGTATATATACTAAAAAAAATCCATTTAAATCTGCACTTTGCCAAAAACTAAATATTTGAATAACCGGAATATTCGTTTTAATTTTAATCAGTATAAAACGAAATATGAAGTGTATATTTACCGCAATCTATAAAAAAGAATAGGACAACTTTTATTTATGCTACAATTATTAGAAATATACTTATTAATATTGACTACAACGTTGTCTTTATAATATTTGTATTTATCTATTTCTCAGCCCATCAAATAATCCATAAATTTTTACTTACGTTTATAACATAACATAAACGTTCACGCCGTTTGTCCCCGAAGGGGTTGGCAGAGGTACTTATACTTCTGAACATCACTTGACTTTGACACCTGGTGTTCAGAGTACCCACGTTTTGCATGGACCGTTATGTACGAATACACAGTCACATGACTAAGTACAAATCAGCCATGTGGGTTTCCTCACGATGTTTTCCCTCACCGTTAACAACCATGATAAATTAACCACACATATGTCTTTAGAAAAGACAAATTGGTGTAGGCCCGACCCGGGATTTGAACACTCGTCGTTTGCACGATAACCGGTGTTCTACCCATTGAGCTCTCACGGTTACTACTTTACGGTTTTTACTTACGTTTATCTAAAATAAAAAATATTATGATAGAGTTTAGTTATTGATTCTTAATTCCAATTGATAATTAATAATAAAACTGATTGTATATTTACAATAAACTGTAAAAAGAAAAATAATGTGTTATATCTTGTTTGATTAAAATGAACATAATATATTTAATTTTATTCCAAATTTTCTTACACTCTCCTGAAAATATGAAATAAAAAAATTGGTCAATATGTTTTATTATAGTTAAGAAATTATAGCTAATCTTTGAATTTTATTATATTTTATTTTAATAATAAATCTAAGCGGTGTAATTTTGGCTATGGTTTTCGCCCAAAAATCTGTTAAAGTTCCAGAATCCATCAAAAACTGAAGTCTCATACACACCCACAGAAACAAATGGGAAACCAACATAGCTTATGTAAGAACATACATACATATACTCACGGCTGTAATTCCCTACAAGGGGTAGCCAGAGCTGAGAAACTAGATGTTTCTCGGCCACTTTTGGAAAGTAGAGTGGGGAAAAGATGGTAAAAATAAAGGTTGTTGGTGATGGGTCTCCAACCACATCGCCCAAAAATCCCTTAATAGCCCCAATACCGTTAGTCGCCTCTTACGTTCACCCACCGGAAGGAATAGGGTAGTGCTATTCTATGCCGACACTTCACAGCAACACTTATGTAAGTATTATTTATTATAATATTTGTGGTACTATTTAGAAATAATGTATATTCATAGCATTTACAAAAATTGAAAGCTTAATTTAAGTAGAGAAATATAATATAAAATAAATAAATAATAAGTAACATGAAATATAGAAATAAATTATAGAAATAACGTGGAAATTTATGTTAGTATAGCACGACCTCGGAGGACACATGGACCAAATAAAGAGTGTGCTCAAAAAGGCCGTCGTTCGAAGTTCATACATACAAATACTCACGGCTATAAATCCCATGCAGGGGTAGCCAGAACTAAGAAATTAGAAGATTAGGATGAAAAAAAAGCTATAGAGGTTTTCCGGGGTCCTAAAAAGTGGCGATGAATAGTATCTGATATATTTGTTAGTATTTTACGCAATCGCTAATTTCAAAGACAACTTACCATTTCCTATAAGAACATAGTTAGAATTAGTTTGCAATACTGACTAATTTAAACAGTGTCCGTAGAAATTAAGAAGGTGAAATTTACACCTTTACAAGAAGCAGGCTGGCGTCCGAAGTATGAAGAATAAAAGAGCATGTATGAAAAGATTGATGTATGTAAACGAAGCTAGAAAGGTTTGTCAGGATCGTACGAAGTGGCGATCAATAGTCTCTCTGCCTACCCCAATGGGAACTAATGGCGTGAGCATATACTCACGCCATTAGTTAGTACGATCCTGACAAACCTCTCTAGCTTCGTTTACATACATCATACATCAATCTTTTCATATGTATGTATGCACAAGAAGCAGTGACTCAGATGGTGATAAACAAAGGTTGGCTAAATGAGGAGAGGCATCACGAGGAAACTACATAGATAACTTATACTCAGTCTCTCAGTCAGTGTGAGTGGAAGCTAAGTTGAGAGCACCATCGCCTCTCAAGCAGAGTAGCGTCGGTTCGATCCCTGAGTCGGGCTCCAATGTGACACCAATGCGTCTTTTCAAAAGTCACATATGTGGTTAATTTACATACATACTTATACTCACGGCTGTAAATTCCTAGAAGGGGTAGCCGGAGCTAAGGAATTAGAAATTCCTCAGCCACTTTTGGAAAGTTGAGTGGGGAAAAGATGATAAAACAAAGGTTTTTGGAGATTGGTCTCCAACCGCATCGCCCAAAAATCCCTTAAAAGCCCCAATACCGTTAGTCGCCTCTTACGTACACCCACCGGAAGAAATGGGGTAGTGCTATTCTAAGCCGGCACTAAATGGCTAATTTACTAAGTTCCGATGGAACTTAGGAAACCCACAGGGTTGAGTTGCATTTAGTCATGTGACAGTGTATTCGTATGAAAATGGCGATAAGCCTATCACTAGACTATCCAAGAAAAATGTGGGTACTCTGTACACCGAGTGTCAATGTCACGTGATGTTTAGAAGTATTAGCACATAATCCCTAAAAGGATATGCAGTGTGAATGTTTGAGTTCAAGTTACAGCCTCACAATAGTCACAATCGACTTAAATAGGTATTCTAAACACCAGCAGGGCAAGCACGAGCAGTGTTTAAACTAGTTATCGCGTGGGATAAAGCAGCCATCTCTTATGCACTTACTTAGTATCGTATACTGCCATCTCATTCTAACCGTTATCGTGTCGATAAAATAGCGCTCGTGCTAGCTCTTCAGATGTGTAAGTAACTCTACAACCCTTTTCAGAAGAAAAAGAAGGTAAGTTATAAAAGACTATATGTCGAGATGTAAAAAAAACTAACCTTTCTCTGTTGTGGCATGAAACATACAAAAATAACAAATTAATGAACGATACAAAAATTAAATACATAGATACATACATATACTCACGGCTATATTTCCCTAGAAGGGGTAGCCAGAGCCAAGAAATTATAAATTCCTCAGCCACTTTTGGAAGTTGATAAGGGAAAAGTTGATTAAAATAAAGGTTTTTGGTAATGGGTCTCCAACCGCATCGCCCGAAAATCCAATAAAAAGCCCCAATACCCTTAGTCGCCTCTTACGACACCCGTGGGTAGAAAGGGGTAGCGACATTGTAAGCCGGTACATACATAACATACATAAACATACATAAACGTTCACGCCGAATATCCCCGAAGGGGTTGGCAGAGGTACTAATACTTCTGAACATCACATGACTTTGTCACCTGGTGTTCAGAGTACCCACGTTTTGCATGGACAGTGTACTCACACGACTGTAAGCCGGTACTACACGACTAAATTTAATATGGGAAAGAATACTATTATTAAAATATTTTGAATAAATATCTAAAAACAGTTATCCAAATCAATGCTCCTAACGAAAAGGGTTTCTAAAAAGTTGTCTGCATTGAAGGAAAAAGATAATTTTCAGAAAAAGCCCCAGTCGTTGAATTTACGCAAATTACAATTACAGATAGGTGCGAAGCGATTTCTGTATCACACATTAATATAATTATATTGAGAAGAAAATTAATTATATTATTGTCAAAAGATTCATAAAAAATACAGGTATATTATTTAAATAAGGTGTTACCGGTTCCTGAAATCATTCAATAGTTAATATTTATTGATTTAATCCAACAAAATAACATTATTTATTAAATTACAAAAGAAAAACGTTCACGCCGAATATCCCCGAAGGGGTTGGCAGCGGTACTAATACTTCTGAACATCACGTGATTTTGTCACCTGGTGTTCAGAGTACCCACGTTTTTCATGTACAGTGTACTCACGTGATAGGGGGCAGCCTATCGCCGTTTTGTACGAATATAATTACAACTCTGTCATGTGGGTTTCCTTCACGATGTTTTCCCTCACCGTTAACAACCATGACAAAATTTAATAAGATTTTAAAAAAACCGGCCGATGTAGATAATGACCAAATACTACTGAAACATCTTCCTCTATCAAAGAACAGAGTAAATAAGGGCATACATTAAATTTCCTTTTATTCTTCTTTATGGTTACTACTAAAACAATTTTGTACAAAGAAAAAAAGGGTGATAGAATTAAGGTTATTGATGACGGCTTTTCAATTGCATAGCCAAACAATGATCAACAACGCTTTATTACCCGAAATCACCTCGTAGGTATGAGGATGTGCTATGATAACTTTATATAGATGTCGTTGCCAAATCGCAGATTTGAACAAATCGTAAAATGATCAATCATTTCATGAAACCGTCACATTTCATGATGTGTTCAAATCTACGATATGGCCACGACATTTGTTGTGTCTAATCTGCCCAAACCACATCACGATGTGGTTTAAAAACCGTTGATAACTTCTTGAAATATGACTGTTTAAGAAAATTTATACAAATTATAAGTTGGTACACAACAGGGTGTACTGGCCAGTATATCTTTGCTATTTCCACAATGTGTTCAAATCTACGATATGGACACGACATTTGTTGTCACATGTGTACTGCCCAAACCACATCACGATGTGGTTTATAAACCATTTTCTTGAAATACGACTATTTCATGAAATTATCGATCATTTCATGAAACAGTAAAATTTCATGTTGTTGTGGGAGTCATGTTAGAGCGCACACTATTGTGGACTCACTCGCACATAGCAGCGTCTCACTCATATTCCTACATCGCGGAGTGTAATTGTTTTTTTGAGTTAAGCATACATACAAATTATAAGTTGGTACACAACAGGGTGTACTGGCCAGTATATCTTTGCTGTTTAGACAATGTGTTCAAATCTACGATATGGCCACGACATTTGTTGTGCCCAATCTGCCCAAACCACATCACGATGTGGTTCTAAAATCGTTGAACATTTCATGAAATACGACTGTTTTATGAAATGATCGATCATTTCATGATGTGTTCCGATATAGACACTATTATATGACCAAATTCACTGTCTATATTTATTAAAATTTTGTATTTAGCAATAATCTGACGAGTGAGTATGTCTGCTATCCCTTCAG
The DNA here is from genome assembly GCA_963576735.1 of Bedellia somnulentella. Lineage (NCBI taxonomy): Eukaryota > Metazoa > Arthropoda > Insecta > Lepidoptera > Bedelliidae > Bedellia > Bedellia somnulentella. Next base: position 8,790,172 of record OY755199.1, on the reverse strand, counting down.
TATAATTACATGCGTAGTGTGATCTATTAGTAAAGTAAGCTACTTACTCCCTGAACTGTAAAGAAACAAAATTTATACAGAAAATAAAAAAAAAAATTTCATGATTATTCTGCGCGGAATTACAGACATTGGTACTTTTTTATAACATCATGTTTTAAACTTACTTATAGTTACGCCATTTATTCATATGGAGGTAAGCAGAAAATATAACAAAAATCCTCCACGTTCTTCCAGCTTTGGCTTAGAACGTTTGTAGTAAAAAGAAACATCTACTTTCACTTTAAATTGACTATAATATCAATTTCGTTTCCCAACATAACATGTGCCAATCCTATAATAATATATGTTACGATGTTGACATCTTTGGATGCTCACTGAGTTCTTTTAAACGTTATGTTAACAATCAAAAAATAATATTTAATTGTAGGAATTATCTTTTTATCTCTCCTCTTTTGTAGGTAGTCTAATCTTAAGTTAATGTATATAAGCTTAGTTAGTTTAAGTTAATTGTAATAAAAAAAAACAAAAAAATAATAATGTAAAACTACATTCGATCTGTAATGATCTCTCTTTTTTGTCATGCATATATTACAAGTGAATGTTGTGTGCAGTTGTAACTGGAACTTAGACTAGGAATGTTCATGTCGTAATCAGATTTAATATATGTTTTTAGTTTAAGTTCTGTAATTGTACCTAAATAAATAAATAAATAATAAAAAATAAATAAATTAATAAATAATTAAATAAGTAAATAAATAAATAAGTAAATAAATAAATAAATAAATACATACATAAATAAAAAAAATGACAGGCCAATTTTGGGAAAAACACAACAAAGTGCAAAAATCTGATTTTTTATACTTTTTTATCATTATTTATGCTGAGAAATTTAAAAAGATTTTCATAATTCTTACTTACTTTTTTTTGGATAAAAAAGATTAAAGAAAACATTAATATGTGTTATTTTTACTTAAATAAAATATTACTCTATAAAGATAATATTACGATTCGCTAAATACTAGTACAGTGAAACCTGGTTCATTACGATTTACGATCTAGCAAATAGCAAAGGTATAAAAAGTACAGTAGCAAGTGAAGGTTTAGGCTCAGATTATATGCATACAAAATCTTCTCCGTCCGAGAAAAATCGAACATAACATAACATAACATAAACGTTCACGCCGAATATCCCCGAAGGGGTTGGCAACTAATACTTCTAAACATCACGTGACTTTGTCACCTGGTGTTCAGAGTACCCACGTTTTGCCTGGACAGTGTACTCACGTGATAGAGGGCAAGCCTATTGCCGTATTGTACGAATACACTATCACATGATTAGGTACAACTCAGCCATGTGGGTTTCCTCACGATGTTTTCTCTCACCGTTAACAACCGTGATAAATCGAATTCGGCATCAAACGACTACATCCGATTTTGATCCCGAGAAAATATTCTATAAATATATAATATAATATTCTGACAGGCTACTTGCGCTGAACAGTCTTCACTTTGATAAATTGTACCAACATAGCTTACCACTTTTTTCCAAGTCGTGTAATATCAATTTTTATAGAAGTTTCTCACTTAACCAGGCCCCTATTTCACCAACATGACAATTGTCAGTGACATATGTCGGCTGAGATATGTCAGTAACAAGTGACATCTGATAAGTTTGAAAAATATTTCGTGTAGAAATAGTTCTTAACATGACAGGCATAATGTTACAATTGTCGATAACTTAATCTTTTGACAATTATGTTGTGAAACAAGGAGAATTTATCCAGCTCGACATATTTGTAGATTTGTCGGAAATTATTGATATGAGATCGAGGGTGTGTCAGTCTAGTGTGAGGGCTAGCGTTACAATGTCGTAATTTTAGGTTACAAAATGGCGCTCAGCGAGATTAATAGTAGTGGCACTGATTGTAAGTTATATTTAGGATAAAGTATAGAGAACAAATAAATTTCTCCTTCGACATAACTTAATTTGCGTTTAAGGAAAGAATTCGGATAAGCAAAACAAGTGTCGAATATTTAATAAATGAAATCAGCGCAGCCACAGTTTTTCTTGACAATTGTCTGACTTGTCAGAGTGGTGAAATAGGGGCCTGGTCGCTCTTAACTAAGTTTCACTTTATTTTACTAACAATCTTTATTCACTTAACTTGGAATTCATTTTATAATAAAGTGCATATATAAAACACTAATTGTACTTACGAAATCATCCTGATTAATAAAAAAATAACAGTTTGAGTAGGCAATATTTCTTCGTTTTATTAGGATGTAACAAAAAAATAACTTACAGTTACCTAGAAAAAGAAATGTTTCATAACAATGAGTTATTGTAACGAAATCAATAAACAATATTTATATATACTTATACGAATCTAGTTTTACAAAAAGCATACACGAAAAATACAGAAATAAGAAAAACAAAGGTTCAGTTACTCCAAAGAAAAGAAATGAGAAAGGCTTTTGGTACGTGACATTTATATACTATAGGCTTCGTAGATAATGATCACATTTTGCACAAATATGGTGCTATTTAGTAAGTATACTGCTGTGTAGTGTCGGCTTAGAATAGCACTACCCCATTACTTCAGGTGGGTGTACGTAAGAGGCGACTAACGGTATTGGGGCTTTTTAAGGAATTTTTGGGCGATGCGGTTGGAGACCCATCACCAACAACCTTTGTTTTACCATCTTTTCCCCACGCAACTTCCAAAAGTGGCTGAGGATTTTCTAATACCTTGGCTCTGGCTACCCCTTCTAGGGATTTATAGCCGTGAGTATATGTATGTATGTATGTATAGTATGTGGTAATGGCTCGTCAGCCATATTGCCCAACAATCACTTAAAGAGCCCCAATAGCATTACCTCTTCTCTTACGAAACTCAGGCGGAGAAATGGGTTAGTGCTATTCTAAGCCAACACTACACAGCTGACAATCACGTAAAAAGCTAACTTGCAATAAGTCGCCACGATTGACATCTAAGAGAAAACTAATGGTAATACAATATTTTATCCATTTAGACGACTCAGAGAGTATAAATAAAAATTTAGGTACAACCAAATATATATACACTTACGACATTCTGAAAAATGAGCAAATATAATATGTTTATTTCAAAAGAATAAATTCAAATTGTAAATTTAATAAAAATAAAAATGTTTTATGATTCTAAAAAAAAGTTTACCAACCTCTGGCTACAAGTTAATTGATTCATATTATTAATAAATAAATAAATAAAATCATTTATTTCAGACAAATCAGTTACAAAATGTCCATATATCTGTTAGTGAAAAGACTTATAAACTATGTTAGTAGAATTTGAAATTTATATTACTCATCACATGGAGTGATTGATGACCAATGATTTAAAATTGGACTATCAACTCTGTCCGCAATGAATGATTATTAATATTTAATTTCAAGTGATTAAAAACACAAAATAAAATGAAAATTGTAAAATTATCCCTTATATTGATTAGTGGCCATTTTTCAATGGTACTTCTTGTATTTATTGATATAATAAAAACGAAACGAACACGCAGCATAAATAAAAATGGAAGTCTTCTACACTTATTTTTGTTGAATAAAGGGTTAAAATGGCTTACCGTTACCTAGAATTATAATTAATTCGTTAAATATTTGAGTTTTCATTGAGAGGACAGAAATTAAGAAAAAACACTACTTACTTCTTTCGACTATAAAATAGAAAAAAAGTATAAATATTTTGATCAAAGTTTATGTTTCTGATTATTAAAAATGTTAAACCAAAAACTTACGTCAACCTAAAATGTGAATATTTTATTATTTTAATATAAGTATTAGAATAGCACAACAAATATTTATAAATATATTCTTGTAAGTACTTGCCAGAAGCTGGAAAAAAAACAGTTTACTAAATTTCTTTCACAACTTAAAAATAATCAACTTATATAATAAGAATTTTTTGTGCATGAAACCTCATGTGGGAATAATTTACTAATACATACATACATACATATACTCACGGCTATAATTCCCTAGAAGGGGTAGCCAGAGCCAAGGAATTATAAATTCCTCAGCCACTTTTGGAAGTTGAGTGGGGAAAAGGCGGTAAAATAAAGGTTTTTGGTGATGGGTCTCCAACCGCATCGCCCAAAAATCCAATAAAAAGCCCCGATACCCTTAGTCGCCTCTGACGACACCCGTGGGTAGAAAGGGGTAGCGACATTCTAAGCCGGCACTACACGGCAATTACTAATCAATTAAAGAAAAAAAAAATCGCATCAGTGGTTATTTGGCACCATATCTCAGTTGGCAGAGCGATCGGGGCGTTTACCCGGATGACACAGGTTCGTTTCGCGCTGGTGTCAAAATTATTCTTTCCTTAATTGATGAGTAATCAACTTATATATTAATCTAATTCTCTTTGACCGCGACAGGTAGTGATAACTTAATTAAATAAGTGATTAACTTAAATAAAAAATGTTGATACATTTATTTAATCTGATTTCTTCATGTGTTTTAAGTTAAATAATAAATAATTATATCTTCTTCCAATTAGTAAAAAAAAATTTCTAACATACTAACATACAATGAAGCCAGCCTCTTAGGGACCGTACTTTCTAGCGGCATATTATATAAAAAAATGAATAATTAATAAAACACTTACATTAATAGTTTCATAGCTCTGTAAAAAAAATAACCAAAATTAATTAATGTAAACGTAAAGTAAGTAAAATTAATTTTTTTTGGCAAAATTTACATTAATGAAAAATAATACAACACACTTCCAAAAGTGGCTGAGGAATTTTTCAATCCAAAGCTCTGGCTACCCCGTTAAGGGATTTATAGCCGTGAGTATATGTATGTATGTATGTAATACAACACACAGTAAAAACACATGATAATTAAATCAAGAATAAAGAGAGTGGCTCCTAAAAGCTACAACTTATGGGTTAGTAGTAACTACTTTTATACATCTTTTAGATTTACTACCATTTCAAGTTAATAAAGGACAAAATTTCGATCAGCCAAGCAATTTCTACCTTTATTTATAGCACCTGGCTACCTACCAATACTCACGACTATAAATCACGAAATAGGATATCCAGATTCGCAGAAGTAGAAATTTGCTCTGGAAGTTAAGTGGAAAAAATATTACACTCCTCTGACTATAGAATAAAATTATAAAACTTACAACACCAGCTGGCTGAAATAAAGTAACAATAATGTATTTTTAGCATCCATAACAAAATAGAAATAAAACTATGCATTTTTATCATTTAAAATAGAATGTAAGGTACTAGAACCAGAAATGCCGTGTAGTGCCGTCTTAGAATGTCGCTACCCCTTTCTACGAGGGCTGCTATTTATGTATCCGGAATAAAAAAAAGAAACAAACATATATCAATTAATATGGTTTTATTGCTTCTCAAAATATTCGCCGCTCAGATCTATACACTTTTGCATGCGTTGAAACCAATTTTCATAGCACTTTTTCCACTCAGACTGAGGTATCTCCAAAACGTGCATTTTGAACGCATCGACTGCCTCTTCGCGGCTCGAAAAACGTTGACCACGTAATTTTTTCTTCACATTTGGAAATAAATAAAAATCATTGGGTGCCAAATCAGGGCTGTACGGCGGATGACCTGTCAATTCGATCTTTTGAGCTTCTAAAAACTGAGTTGTGACGGCCGACCTGTGACAGCTAGCATTGTCGTGATGCAGAATGATTCTACGTTGTCGGTTAGTCTTTCTTATTTGTTCAAAGACTTCCGGCAAACAAATGGTCGTATACCACTCCGAATTAACAGTTTTACGATTCTCTAAAGGCACTGTAGCTACATGGCCATTTATACCAAAAAAACAAGCGACCATTTGCTTCAATGTGCTTTTTGCACGAATAACTTTTGTTGGGTTCGGCTCATCTTGGAACACCCACACCGTGGACTGCTGCTTAGTTTCGGGGTCGTAAGCGTAGATCCAAGATTCGTCACCTGTGTAGATATTATAAACAGCTTTTGACGCACCACGGTTGTATTTTTTTAACATTTCTTTGCACCAATCGACACGAGCCTGTTTTTGATCAATACTCAAGTTGTGCGGAATCCAACGGGAGCAAATTTTACAGCTAAATGTTCATGAAGTATCTTATGTATGCTCGTCATACTAATGCCCAGAGATGCCTCTATCTCACGATATGTAACATGACGATCTTGAGTTATTAGTTCCCGGACAGCATCGATGTTTTGAGGTACAACGACCGTTTTAGGGCGACCTTCTTTAATTTCATCAGTAAGCTTAGATCGTCCACGATTAAACTCGCTAAACCAGTGATACACAGTGGTCTTTGAGGGTGCTTCATCCCCAAAAGTCGAAGTAAGCTGATCGATGCACTGTTTTTGAGTTAGACCACGCCGAAAATCGTAAAAAATCATGGCACGAAAATGTTCACGAGTTAAATCCATGGTGGTGAAGACACGCAATTTTCAAAATGACGCTACGATGTGAAAACAATTGACAGTCACATAAAAATAAATGTATTCTAAAGCTAAAGAGTTCTATTTTTAAATGATGTAATTACTTTTTAAATTATTGTTCTGTAAGTGGCCAGTTCCGGATACATAAATAGCAGCCCTCGATGGGTGTCGTAAGAGGCGACTAAGGGTATTGGGGCTTTTTATTGGATTTTTGGGCGATGCGGTTGGAGACCCATCAGCAAAAACCTTTATTTTACGATCTTTTCCCCACTCAACTTCCAAAAGTGGCTGAGGAATTTCCAATTCGTTAGCTCTGGCTACCCCTTCTAGGGATTTATAGCCGTGATTATATGTATGTATGTATGTAAAATAAAATTTAAGGTACTAGAACCAGAACTGTATTAATTCGGAATGTGCTTTACTGAGACGAAAAACAGACGAGAAATGTCAAAAATTGCATGAGGCATGTGAGAGAGTGTATGTCACGGGAGAAGTGAGATACTGAACGTTTTGTATAAATAATATGTCATCATATCTCACTTCTCATGTGACAAAATTGCTGTCACACGCCTTATGCTACTATTACAGAGCTTAACTTATGTTACACTCTGGAGAAAATGTGTGAATGCTGTTTAAAGCCGATAATCTCTATAATTTGAAAATCTTCTAATATAATATAAAATAAACTCAATTTATTTGTTAAAACTGAAATTATATAGTTACCGTAGTCATCTATAAGAAACAACAATATAAATCAATTAAACTCTGTTAAATTCAAAATATTTTATCGTAGTATACATTATGTCACTTTTGATTTTGTACTGTAATTTTGTAAATATTTAGTTTGTGATATAATAATAATGCAATAAAATATTTTCTGTTCTATTCTATTAAAATATTAATTTTATAAATACATAAATATTTAAGTTTCGTATTCAAAACACTAATATAGCAACCAAGGTAAAGCGAAAAAGGAATAACAAACCTTTATTTCACGATCTTTTCCCCACTCAACTTCCAAAAGTGGCTGAGGAATTTATAATTCCTTAGCTCTGGCTACCTCTTCTAGGGAATTATAGCCATGAGTATATGTATGTATGTATGAATAGCAAAAACTTCAATACGAATCATCCTTCTCAATTTTGGCTTAAATCGTTGCCTGGTAAATAAGGTTCTCTAATAAAATCTTGTTCTTCTTATAAGTCATATTCAAATTGGATATGCAGCCTTTAAAGCTCTCATATTTAAAAACGGCAAAAAAGATGTATTCATTTATTTGTATTTTTTCTTTTATATTTGACTAAGAAAGTAAATCCTATGAATTAATAAACACGTAATAAATATATAAGTTGGTGTAAGCAGTTTGTTGCCGTGTAGTGCCGGCTTAGAATTTCGCTACCCCTTTCTACCCACGGGTGTCGTAAGAGGCGACTAAGGGTATTGGGGCTTTTTATTGGATTTTTGGGCGATGCGGTTGGAGACCCATCACCAAAAACCTTTATTTTTACCATCTCTTCCCCACTCAACTTCCAAAAGTGGCTGAGGAATTTATAATTCCTTAGCTCTGGTTACCCCTTCTAGGGAAATATAACCGTGAGTATATGTATGTATGTATGTATGTGTAAGTAGTTAATAGATACGAGGGGCATGCCAAAAGAATTTAGATACTCTTTTCTCATTTAATTGACACTGGCTAGCTATATACCATCTTATAGGCTGGTTTTTTATTGACATATTTGAATATAGAACACACTTATTTTATTTATTTTTTATTTGAATGAGCATCATTTTTCTGAGAATCTGGCGGGAATTCACTTGCAACAATGAAGCTCAGTCGACGTGATTTTTGCGCTATGATTTATTATGACTTTAAAAAAGGTTTAAAGCCAGAATGTTTTGAACATGTTTTGGCTTCTACTTTTGCTGAGTCTGCTTGTTCCTGAGCAACAGTATTCAAATGGTTTGCTGAATTTAAAAGAGGACGGGGATGTCTCGAAGATGAATCGAGGACAGGACGGCCGCCAACCGCGGTCACACAAGAAAACGTTCGTGCAGTCTAAAAACTTATTCGCGAAAACCGACGAACTACATAGGTATGTAGAGCTAGAGCGAGAACTAGGAATTGGATCAGCAGCAATGCAAACCATTATTTACGACCACCTTTCTCTCCGTAAACGTTGTTCGAGATGGGTGCCGCACAAACTTACCGATGAGCTGAAGTTAAGTAGGCTCATCCCACTACATAAATCAGGAGATAGTCAGGACTTTACCAATTATAGGCCTATTTCTATTTTGCCAGTTCTCAGTAAAGTTTTTGAGAAAATCATGTCCAACCAAATGCTTTCATATTTCAACAATCATAATATATTCCATGACGAGCAATATGGTTTCACCAAAGGTAGGTCTACTGTAGATGCAGGAGTGTCACTATAAAACATATGAAACATATTTTTAATTCATGGGAAAACTCCCGGGATGCATTAGGTATATTTTGTGACCTCACAAAAGCTTTTGATTGTGTAAAAAAAGAAATAGCGTTGATTAAACTTAAATATTACGGTTTTGACGAGCAAGCACTGAAATTAATGGCATCATATCTTCATAAAAGAACTTTAAAGGTTGATATTAATGGAACCACGTCGGAAGGATCGGAAATAGAGATGGGCGTTCCTCAAGGTTCTATACTTGGCCCATTACTGTTTCTGATTTACATTAATGATTTACCATTTATGGTACAAAAGTATTCTGAGATAGTTATGTTTGCAGATGACACATCTTTAATATTTAATGTAGCGAGATCCTCTACATCTCTTGACGACGTAAATAAAGCTATCTCACTGGTATTGCATTGGTTTACTGTAAATAACCTGGTTCTAAATGCCAAAAAAACTAAATGTATTAAATTTACTTTACCGAATGTTAGGCAAGTTGATAACAATATTGTTATTGATAGTGAACAAGTGGAATTAGTGAAAGAAACAAAATTCCTAGGGATAATAATCGATTCTAAGTTGCAATGGGGACCCCATATACTAACACTTTCTAAAAGGCTGAGCTCAGCAGCGTATGCCGTGCGTAAGATTAGAGAAATAGCAGACGTAGAAACAGCTCGCATTGTGTATTTCAGTTATTTTCATAGTATTATGTCGTACGGTATTTTATTATGGGGTAAAGCGGCTGATGTTCATAAAGTTTTCGTCTTACAAAAGCGAGCTATCCGATCTATTTACATGTTGAGGTCGAGGTATTCGTTGCGCGAAAAATTTAAAGAAATTGGCATTTTAACTGTCCCTTGCCAATACATATTTGAGAATTTAATGTATGCCAAAAAGAATATAGGCCAATTTAGTAAAGTTAGTGATAGGCATACTGTTAACACTCGAAATAAGGACAAACTTCACGTACCGAAGTGGAGACTTAATAAAGTAAGTAACTCCTTTATGGGACTATCCCTGAAAATGTTCAACAAACTTCCTTCTGACATATTAGAATTGCCTGTGGCATCTTTTAAAAAGGCAATAAAAGACATGCTTTTAAAGAAGTCTTACTACAGTGTTCAAGATTTTTTAAACGACAAGGACCCAACGCGCACATGACCGTGTCCGTAAAGCTATAAATCTTCCCTCGTTATTCCTAGGAATAATTGTCTGGTGAGGATTTTTCTTCTCACGTTATGTTATTGGTTTTTTGTGATGGACAATTTATTTTAAATATGTCAAACTAGCGTTTGGTTTTGTCGCATAGAAAATCTTTTATAAAGTAAAAACATGTTAATAAACTGAAATTGTACAAACCATGTTTTGAAAAAATGAAAAAATGTGAATGTAAAGAGTTTCTTTGTTGCTTCTTCTCTTTACGAACACCTTCCGAAGCAACGGACTAATGATAAATTTAAAAAAAATTGACGTTCAAAAAATGTTAATTTTTAACTTAATTTTGAAAAATAAACTTTTTGACTTTTGACTTTTTTTTGACTTTTGAGCAGAAAGACCGTCGGGTGGATTGGTGCCTTTTCATGATAGATAAATTCAACGCAGGCGAGAAAAAAAACGTATATTATATACTGACTGGTGCCGAAACATGGCTATATAACTATGATCCCGAATCAAAGTGACAGTCAACTGTACGGTGCTTTGAAGACGAGCCAACGCCAACATGTGTCAATTCTCCCTCACCCGCCATATTCCCTTTACCTAGCGCCTTGTGATTTTTACTTGTTTCCAAAAATCAAAGTAAAACTTAAGGGGAAGAGGTTTGAAAGCAAAGAAGATGCGCTGGTTGCCTATAATTTCGAGATTTCTGAGGTATCTAAAGAAGAGTGGTCACAGGTATTTTCCAATTGGTTCAGACCTACGGAAAAGTGTATACTTGCTCAGGGTGAATACTTTGAAAAGATCGATACTTGTAATAAAGAATAAATTATATAATTTTTGAGTATCTAGTTTCTGAAGCGGGTCTCTTTAGCCCACTTTTCGCCCCGTGAGCAACCATGGCGTGATGAGTGGCGATAGTGGTTTGTCAGGATCGTGCGAAGTGGCGATCAATAGTCTCTGACTTCCCCAATGGGAACTAATGGCGTGAGTATATGTATATATGTATGTATATGTATCTAGTTTCTTTTGGCATGTCTACTTTATACGAGGGCTGCTATTTATGTATCCGGAACTGGCCACTTACAGAACAATAATTTAAAAAGTAATTACATCATTTAAAAATAGAACTCTTTAGCTTTAGAATACATTTATTTTTATGTGACTGTCAATTGTTTTCACATCGTAGCGTCATTTTGAAAATTGCGTGTCTTCACCACCATGGATTTAACTCGTGAACATTTTCGTGCCATGATTTTTTACGATTTTCGGCGTGGTCTAACTCAAAAACAGTGCATCGATCAGCTTACTTCGACTTTTGGGGATGAAGCACCCTCAAAGACCACTGTGTATCACTGGTTTAGCGAGTTTAATCGTGGACGATCTAAGCTTACTGATGAAATTAAAGAAGGTCGCCCTAAAACGGTCGTTGTACCTCAAAACATCGATGCTGTCCGGGAACTAATAACTCAAGATCGTCATGTTACATATCGTGAGATAGAGGCATCTCTGGGCATTAGTATGACGAGCATACATAAGATACTTCATGAACATTTAGCTGTAAAAAAAATTTGCTCCCGTTGGATTCCGCACAACTTGAGTATTGATCAAAAACAGGCTCGTGTCGATTGGTGCAAAGAAATGTTAAAAAAATACAACCGTGGTGCGTCAAAAGCTGTTTATAATATCTACACAGGTGACGAATCTTGGATCTACGCTTACGACCCCGAAACTAAGCAGCAGTCCACGGTGTGGGTGTTCCAAGATGAGCCGAACCCAACAAAAGTTATTCGTGCAAAAAGCACATTGAAGCAAATGGTCGCTTGTTTTTTTGGTATAAATGGCCATGTAGCTACAGTGCCTTTAGAGAATCGTAAAACTGTTAATTCGGAGTGGTATACGACCATTTGTTTGCCGGAAGTCTTTGAACAAATAAGAAAGACTAACCGACAACGTAGAATCATTCTGCATCACGACAATGCTAGCTGTCACAGGTCGGCCGTCACAACTCAGTTTTTAGAAGCTCAAAAGATCGAATTGACAGGTCATCCGCCGTACAGCCCTGATTTGGCACCCAATGATTTTTATTTATTTCCAAATGTGAAGAAAAAATTACGTGGTCAACGTTTTTCGAGCCGCGAAGAGGCAGTCGATGCGTTCAAAATGCACGTTTTGGAGATATCTCAGTCTGAGTGGAAAAAGTGCTATGAAAATTGGTTTCAACGCATGCAAAAGTGTATAGATCTGAGCGGCGAATATTTTGAGAAGCAATAAAACCATATTAATTGATATATGTTTGTTTCTTTTTTTTATTCCGGATACATAAATAGCAGCCCTCGTATAGAGTATGGATATGTTTTCTAAATATCCAACAATCACTCCCAAACCTAGACTCATGAAAATATAGGTACTCGACCTAGAAGGTGGTAAGTCCTATCTTTTTAAATAAAATTTATAAAGTGTGTTTAAAATATGTAATGTTTAACAAAATGGGTCATTTAAACCACTTAAAGTAAAAAAAATACAAACCGTTTCCGTCACTGACTGAAAAAATTCGAAAATTACAAAAGGTATCAGAATAAAAAAATAAAAATTGTTACAAAATAGTACACGAACAAATTAGTTATATACTCCATAACAAAACATAAAGTATTAGCTAAGCACGAAAAAAATATATTAAATTAGTTGAATATTTCAAAATTTTTAATAATTATTTTTTCCGTTTGAGTATCAGCCACGTGGCTTAATAATGCAAAAGAATTTAGCTGTCAAACATTCCTGAACTTTTTGAAGTTAACCGTTTAGTGACTCAGAAATTTGACTACCAAAACATAAGTCATTGATTTTCAGTAAATGAGTACTATCCTAAAATGAAAACAAACATAAAAAAATACGTAGAATTTGATAAAAAGTATTGGCTTGTCAAATAAAAAAATAGTATCTTACTTCTGAATTAGCATCTTCCTGCAAAATATGTTTTTAAATATCATTTATTGGACATCTACCGAACATGTTTTTAATCCTGCAAATCGTTCCATTCATGGGTTGTCTGGAAGAGATCGCTCTTAGTGATAAGACCGCCAGTTGCACTTTGGCTTTTGTACCGATCTTTTTTTTGTAATTGTTGTTTTTTTTTGTGATGTGCAATAAAGAGTTTTTATTATTATTTTTTTATTATACTCATATACATAATATAATTAAATTACATACATTACACTCGCGGTTATAAATCCCTAGATGGGTTAGCCAGAGCTAAGGAATTAGACATTCCTCAGACACTTTTGGAAAGTTAAGTGGGGAAAAGATGATAAAATAAAGGTTGTTGGTGATTGGTCTCCAACCGCATCGCCCAAAAAAGCCCCAATACCGTTAGTCACCTCTTACGTACACCCACCTGAAGAAATGGGGTTGTGCTATTCCAAGCCGACACTACACAGCAATTAAATAACAAAATTAAATTTATTATTAATAACATTATCACACGTACATAATTTTATTCGTATACCAAGGGCTTAAAGAGCTTATTCCATTATACTTTGTCGTTGCTGAATTCAGACGTCCTTCGAAGTTACTGCCGCAGACGCTTGTTATTCCACTACACAAATTTCAGTTTGAACGTTATTCCACTAGTCTGAATTCAGATTCTGTGGCTTTCAGACGTCTTCATTCAGACAAATGGAATAAGCTCTTTAGACTCATATACGTAGAGGAATACTTGTAGCTTTTTATTTATGAACGTGACAAATATCAAAGGATAATGAGCAAAATCGACAGTTATTATTATTTTAATAAGCTTTATTTGATTGTAAGCTAATTTAGGTTGTTACTTTAAATAGCTCTACAGTCTCTGTCTTTCCCAATTCAAAATAATGGCAAAGAAAAGAATAGTCATTTTAAAAATAATATTATTTACCGTTTCATTTTGTTGAGACTGAAAAATAAAACGGTTTTTTTAAAAACAATTTACACTATGATTAAGATGTGAATATAACAACCCTGATAGCTCAGTAGGAACACCCTAACTTCTAATGCAGGACACTTAAGTTCAAATCCTAAGTCAGACCTACACCAATGTATCTTTTCTAGTCATAGGTACATACATACATACATATACTCACGGCTGTACATCCCTAGAAGGGGTAGCCAGAGCTAAGGAATCAGAAATTCCTCAGCCACTTTTGGAAGTTGTGTGGGGAAAAGATGGTGAAATAAAGGTTGTTGGTGACGGGTCTCCAACCACATCGCCCAAAAATCACTTAAAATTCCCCTACACCCTTAGTCGCCTCTTACGATCACCTACGGGTAGAAATGGGGTAGTGTTATTCTAAGCCGACACTACACGGCAAAATGATGGAAAATGTCGTTAGGAAACACACATGGCTGAGTCGTACTTATTCATGTGATAGTACAACGTAGCGATAGGTATTCCAGTTATATCTCGCCTAGACACTTATTAACCACTGTTTGTACCACAAAAAGCGGCTCCTCAGAACAGGGCAAGCACGAGCGCTATTTTATCGACACGATAACGGTTAGAATGAGATGGCAGTATACGATACTAAGTAAGTGCGTAAGAGATGGCTGCTTTATCCCACGCGATAACTAGTTTAAACACCGCTCGTACTAGCCGGGCAGGAAAGATATAAAAACAAACCATTCTTTGGAAGTATGAAGGAGATAGCTGTTTTACCCACGAGATTTTTTGTTCAAAGCGCAAGCCACCACGATATTCATGTAGCTTTCAGTAATATTTGATACCTCTTTCACTTATTAAAATATATACAGCTCATGCTTACACTCTGTGGCTTAGTTAGTAGAATAAAAATTGCCACCAGGCTTTGAAGAAGAAGGAAACTAGAAACTAAAGACTATCTCTGTCCCATTTTTCACACGGTTAAGTATATACTGCTGTCCCACTTTCGTCCCGCCGCATATAGAAACCTCTTTATTGTACATAACAGATTAACAAATTTTATACAGATTATTTCTTAACTAGAAGTACAATTGGCGGTCTTATTGCTTAAAGCAATCTCTTCATACATACATACATACATATACTCACGCCGTTAATTCCCATTGGGGTAGGCAGAGACTATCAATCGCCACTTTGTACGATCCTGGCAAACCTCTCTTGCTTCGTATACATCCATCAATCTTTTCATACATGCTCTTTTATTCTTCATACTTCGGACGCCTGCCTTTTTAGCACACTTTCAATTTGGTCCAAGTGTGTCTTTCGTGGCCGTCCTCTACTAACATTACCTTCCACATTAGCTCTATAGATACCTTTTACCGATATCGAGAGGATGGATGATAGGAAATTGGTAAAAGGTATCTATAGAGCAATCTCTTCCTTTGAATGAAATTCCTATACAGGGTGACATGACCTTAGTCCACCACGCTGGGGGGTTATAGTAGCAAGGACCGACGTGATGGCCTAACGTGCCCTCCAAAGCACGGAATCACCCTAATTTACTTTAGTTATTTCAGTTCTGTAATTATTATGGAATTCTTCTATAAGTGGTAATAAGGTGAAGATTTGTAAATGGCATTGTGAATTCTTACTTATAGATTTATATTCCTTGTCTTAGTCTGTTAATTTTCCGAAGAAAATAAAATAAACACAGTCCCAATTTGAATCAATTTTAATGTTATTAAATAAAAAAAACTAAATTAACTATACTAATATATTTGTAAAGTAGTCATCTCAACTGATTATTTAATATCATGCTGTGTACACAGTTTTTTGGTACTTTGTCCGAATATGTATTATTTTTTAAATTTTGTATACTAATGCTAAGTCATAATACTGTTTATTTGCCGAATAAATAAATAAATAAATAAATCGCTTTAACTTTATCTCTGATGCTGCTTTTAATGCTTTTAGAAGAGTAAGGGTGAGAAACTATGCTTACCGTTACATTCCCATCCTGAAACGATAACACATAATACTTAATTTAAATCTTTTTGTTCATGAAAACCTCATGTGGGGATTATTACTAATAAATAAAGGAAAGAAAAATTTCGACACAGGCGGGAATCGAACCCGCGACCTCGGGTATACGCCCCCGTCGCTCTGCCAATTGAGCTACCGTGTCAATGGCAGCCAGCGCGAAATTTTTCTTTCCTTTATTTATTCTTTATTTATTAGTACATAATATTTAATTATGTCTGTTGTGTTAACTGGTGTTCCTTATTTAAATAAATTAATAAAATAAAATTAGGCATTCTAGTCATTTTCTATTATTTTACGGAAATTTCTACAGATGTATTCAATCATAAATACATTTTAGAAATAGATAGTGTGCTCAAAAAGACCGGTGTATAAAGTAAGAAGAATAATAGAGCACGTATTAAAAGATTGATGGATGTGAATGAAGCTAGAGAGGTTTGCCAGGATCGTACAAAGTTGCTATCGATAGTTTCTGCCCCAATGGGAACTAACGGCGTGAGAATATGTATGTACGTATGTATGTAAATTTGACATGGACTGCAAAACTGGGAACGAAAAGCAACCACTTCATGGGTCATAATTGTCAGCCTGTACGGGTTTTGTACAGCTTTCGTGATAGGTATGATAAGTAAATTATAATGTATTTAAGGTATAAAAAATGTTTATTTTAAAATGATACGAAATAATGATTAATGTAATATGCTATTATGAGCGCGCGCGATTGTCTTGATGAACCGATACGAACTGAATTATAAAGTAAGTTAAACTATAACTAAATTGCTTGCTAAAGTATAAACTATAACTGAAGTATTGGTACCTCTGCCAACCCCTTCGGGGATAAACGGCGTGAACGTTTATGTTTAAATTGCTTGCCTCGGCAAAATGTACGGAAAGCCCGTACACAGCCGTTTATTTTACCGCCACTATAACATGATTTGATTTATATTTTTATTATACTTTTACGTATAACTTATTTATTTCTTAGCTTTAGCTTTGCTGTGTAGTGTAAAATAAGTTAAAGCGGAAAATTTGCTTTAAGTGGGAGGAGATTTGACGTAACCTGGATTAAAACACCTTCGGAAATATTCTTATTTTTATAAGCCTTTTGTGCCCCACTGCTGGGCAAAGGCCACTCTCCCCTACTTCCACTCCAGGTGGTCTTGAGCTGTTTCCCATCAGTTCTTGTCCCAGAGACTTAATTAATCAATCCATCTTTTTCTTGGTCAGCCACGCTTTCTCTTTACAGCAGCCTTTTATGGGAGCCTTTTTATGGCCCTTAGTCGGAAATATACATATACTCACGGCTTTAAATCCCTTAACGGGGTAGCCCGAGCTTTGGAATGAGAAATTCCTCAGCCACTTTTGGAAGTTGATTGGGGAAAAGATGGTAATAATAAATGTTTTTGGTGACGGGTCTCCAACCACATCGCCCAAAAATCAGTTCAAAAACCCCTATACCCTTAGTCGCCTCTTACGATCACCCATCGGAAGAAATGGGGTAATGCTATTCTAAGCCGACACTACACGACACTAGTCGGAAATATACGGTGTAAAATATGTTATGAAATTGTGAGTAACTTATATTTTATATTTGATGTAACAGTACTTACATTGGATGTTGGATCAGACTGTAGAGAAAATATTTTTTTTAGTGAGGTACTTCAAATAAATAAATTCATTTACGTAGAACAAGTTAAAATATATCAAAGGTATCCTAAATTTGTTTATTAAGGTAATACTGCCATTTCTGTTTCGTGAGATGCCTCTGATGTCACTCTGCCATGGTGTTGTCTGAAAATCAGTTCTGTGAGTCAAAAGCTCACAGAAAATGCTGAGACAGAACCAATTCGCTGTTCGGGTGGCACGGGAAGTGCATGACAAATTTTTGTATGTTTTTTATTGATTCTCTTTTTTGTTTTTTATTATTTTTTTATTTTATAACTAATTTATTTTAAATGTTGTTAAGATTAAGTTGTATTATGTTACTTGTTCTTCTTGTGCCTACAAATGGCGAATAAACGTTTTTCTTTCTTTCTTTTCTTTTAAATTTTAACAGTACAATAAAACTAGGGAGGCCTAAAAGGCTTCGCGATGCCAAAAAATTGGTGTTGTGCGAGAAATGAGCCGTGCACTCGACTGTATTGTTTACAAAATTTTCCCATAGACTCAACATGAGATTTTTTAATGGTGATTATTCCTCGAGTTCTTGTATAATTTCAATCAGGGTGTAGTTGATCAGTGTGCAAGATTTCATGGCAATAGTTCAAACCGTTTGGTCGGTTAGCGAGTTCAACACAGCGCAATAAACATCAGTTTTACAGTTGTGATGCATACATACATATACTCATGGCTATAAATCCCTAGAAGGGGTAGCCAGAGCTTCGGAATCACAAATTCCTCAGCCACTTTTCGAAGTTTAGCAACCTTTATTTCAGGGAAAGTAAAGATATACTAGCTTGTAATTACTTATGTGTAATAACTTATAATTGGTATTTATGCTTAGTTAGAAAAACATTTCGATACCGCGATGTACGATTTTTACGACGACGCTACTAGTGTGCGAGTGAGTTAGCGACTTGAGTACGTCTTGAGGTAGCGACATAATCAAGAGTAGCTAAACCAAACCAATTAACTTTTATTTATATATTTTGAATTTAGTAGTATTTTTTAGTTACCGTTGTGTCCTGCAAGTATTTATAAAATATAATAAGAATTACAACAAAAAAATACATTATTCAAACAACCTATCTATCAATTTATGTAACTCTGTATTTTGACTTAAATAATATGTGTGATAGCCTGTTGACGGTGAGGGAAAACAATGAGGAAAGCCACTCAACTGTTATTTATTCGTGTGACAGTCTAGTAGTAATAGGCTCACTATTATTTTATGAAATGCAGTCTCTGTAAATATCACTAATTATTACTCATAAATAAAAGATGTTATTAAAGGAAAGAAAAATTTCGACACTGGCGGGGTTCGAACCCGCGACCTTCGGGTATACGCCCCCGTCGCTCTGCCAACTGAGCTACAGTGTCATTTTTTCTTTTTTTTCTTTCCTTTAATAACATCTTTTATTTATGAGTAATAATCCCCACATGAGGAATTCATGTCAAAAAACATTAAATTATCACTATTTATTGTTTGGAAGAAACATCCTTTTACAAGTAAAATTAAATATTTAAATATTTCGGCGATTTCTGCTAAAACCACTTGGTCCACTTTAAAACTCTGCTTTATTTTATAAAAAGGCTATCTAAAATAATATGAAACGAATATACAAGTTATTTCTAAGTTGTTATCAACTTTGTACCCAAATATTTAATACATACATACATATCCTCACGGCTATAAATCCCAAAAAGGGGTAGCCAGAACTTCAGATGCAGAAAATTATTCAGCTTCTTTTGGAAGTTAAGTAAGGAAAATATTATAAAATAAATATTTTAGGTATTTCGAAAATGCGTATTACGTATTCAGCCCGGCTAGTACGAGTCGTGTTTCATTTGTCGTCTAGTTATCGCGTGGGATAAAGCAGCCATCTTTTACGCACTTACTTAGTATCGTATACTGCCATCTCATTCTAACCGTTATCGTGTCGATAAAGTAGCGCTCGTGCTTACTCTTCTGCTACATTGAATAGTAACTTTTCATTGTAGATCCTGTTGGGCATCTTAAAATAGATTTATACACTAAAATAAAAGCTAAGAAATTCGTAAAAAACTGATAATTCGGACAATACTGTAAATGATTAAAAGTTTTCATTTTTAACATCAAAAGATAAAGTTGTTTTTAAACGATTTATTTCTACCAATTTGTATATATTTAGTATTTTTACAATAATAATTTTACTTACGTTACTGTTGTTTGTATCCTAAAAAAATATATAAATATTAAGAAAATTTTAAGTTAAATGGATTTATATTGTAACATCTCCGAGCTGGTTAAGTTTGATATACAGTTTATTTTTGCCGTGTAGTGTCGGCTTAGAATGACACTACCCCTTTCTACCCATGGGCATCGTAAGAGGCGACTAAGGGTATGGGACTTTTTAAGTAGTTTATGGGCGATACGGTTAGACATCCATTTCTAACAACCTTTATTTTTCCATTTAAATCCCTGCTTAAATTCCAAAAGTCGCTTAGGTATTTCTAATTCCTTAGCTCTGGCTACCCCTTCTAGGGATTGACAGCCGAGGGTATATGTATATTAATCAAAATCAAATCAAATCAAATTTGTCATAAATAAAAGATGTTATTAAAGGAAAGAAAAATTTCGACACTGGCGGGGTTCGAACCCGCGACCTTCGGGTATACACCCCCGTCGCTCTGCCAACTGACACAGTGTCAGTTAAGCAGGGATTGAAATGACACTGTGTCAGTTGGCAAGGATTGAAATGACACTGTGTCAGTTGGCAGAGCGACGGGGGTGTATACCCGAAGGTCGCGGGTTCGAACCCCGCCAGTGTCGAAATTTTTCTTTCCTTTAATAACATCTTTTATTTATGAGTAATAATCCCCACATGAGGAATTCATGTCAAAAAACATTAAATCAAATCAAATTTGATTTGATTTGATGTATATTAATCTGAGGTTTCCTTACGTTGTTGCTGGCTTGTGTAGTAGTAGTGGCCTAAAAAATAAGATTAATTAGTTACTAAAATAACGTTACTCCTCTTATATTTCTACATAAAAATTCAAGTACACTCTGCATAGGCTGATTTAGCTGTAGTCCACCAAACTACCACACTTAATATAACTGATTTTCCCGTTCTATTTTTCAATTGCCCTTTTATATCAGATTATCATGATAATTTCGTCAGCTAGGCGACTAAAGTAGGTATGTCAAATAAATGGATGTGTAGTTTTTTTTTGGGTGTTATTAAAGTAAGAGAGCTTTGCTAGGATCGTTCTAGAAGTAAAAAGAAGAAAAATTGTTTTTTTGGCACACAATAAGAAATACAAAGTATATTTACAACAAAATGTATGAAAAGATTGATGGATGTAAATGAAGCTAGAGAGGTTTGCCAGGATCGTACAAAGTGGCGATCAATAGTCTCTGCCTACCCCAATGGGAACTAACGGCGTGAGAATATGTATGTATGTATGTATTTACAACAAAATAATGCATGAGAAAAATTTGACAAAGCATAACGAAGACAACTCATAAAACTCATACATACATACATACATATACTCACGGCTATAAATCCCTAGAAGGGGTAGCCAGAGCCAAGGAATAAGAAATTTCTCAGCCATTTTTGGAAACTTGTATGGGGAAAAGGTGGTTGGTGATGGGTCTCCGGGAACCGTACACCCACCGGAAGAAATGGGGTAGTGCTATTCTAAGCCGGCACTACACAGCATAAAACTCATGGCTTAATATCCTATAAAATGTTACATACATACATATACTAAAGGCTATAAATCCCAAGAAAAAGCCAGAGAAGTAAGAGCTATGGAATTAAAAATTCTTTAGCCACTTTCGGATCTTCAAGTGCGAAAAAGATAGTAAAAATAGAGGTTGTTGGTGATGGGTCTCCAACTGAATCGCCCAAAATACCTTACAAGCCCCAATACCGTTAGTTGCCTCTTAAGTACACCCACCGGAAGAAATGGGATAGTGCTATTCTAAGCCGACACTACACAGCAAATAATAATAATGAAAAGGTACCTAGAGGAAATGAGCGAGGAAGATTCTAAAATAAAAGATGTTCTGTGGTGAGTCTTGGATTAAAAAATGGATTGCTGTGTGGTGTCAGTTTAGAACAACACAAACCCATTTCTTTCCGCGGGTTTAGTAAAATAAGACTCTTGGTGTTGGGACTTTTCCAGCCAGCTTCATTTAAAATATTTAACATATTTAAGAAGTTCTTTGGAAGCTCTGGCCACCCTTTTTGGGGTTTATAGCCGTGAGTATAATATGTACGTATTTAAATAAAAGACTACTTACCGGGTTCTCGTCTTTAACGCCCTTTGTAATAAAAAAAACAGTAATTAATTAAAGGCACAACACAACACAAATCAAGTTATTTGTTCGCAAAAGGAAATATAAATACAACAGCAAAAATATAATATAACATAACATAACATAAACGTTCACGCCGAATATCCCCGAAGGGGTTGGCAGAGGTACTAATACTTCTGAACATCACGTGACTTTGTCACCTGGTGTTCAGAGTACCCACGTTTTGCATGGACAGTGTACAGTGTATGTAATATAAATCCATTATTTTTTACCAAAAGCATAACTAACAGTTGTATTTTGAAAATAATAAAAATTATTTTTTAAATGAATGACGATAGGAGAGACTTCGTACTGTAAATTTGCTTATGCCAAACTTTAGGCGCTTTTCCGGTACTCTGAGTTCAATCAGACGTGAATATTTTATTGGTCAAATTTTTCCGGGATATTTATTATAATTTGGCTCATTATTTAGCAATCTGCTTAATTTAATTATTGACATTCTGTAATCGAGAAGCCTTTTTACCTCAAACACACAAACATCTAAATTTTCACATTTATAATATTAATAGGATGATGAAATGGATGCGAGGGGTCCAGGTATTATTATATTTATTTCATCCCTAATTAATATTCCCATATTTGCGCATGTTCCCATCATGCTCCCAAATATTCACATCCACTTTTTTTTAATATCACTAAAAGTGATTATTATTCTGTTTTTTCGTATATTCAATATTATATCAACCGTGATAGCCCAGTGGGTAGAACACTCGGTTATCGTGCAAACGACTAGTGTTCAAATCCTGGGTCGGGCCTACACCAATTTGTCTTTTCTAAAGACATATGTGTGGTTAATTTATCATGGTTGTTAACGGTGAGGGAAAAAATCGTGAGGAAACCCAGATGGCTGAGTTGTACTTAGTCATGTGACAGTGTATTCGTACAAAACGGCGATAGGCCTGCCCCCTATCACGTGAGTACACTGTCCATGCAAAACGTGGGTACTCTGAACACCAGGTGACAAAGTCACGTGATGTTCAGAAGTATTAGTACCTCTGCCAACCCCTTCGGGGATATTCGGCGTGAACGTTTATGTTTATGTTATGTTATGTATGTTTCGTATATTCGGACCACGATAAATCACAATGTACAAAGTGGCATTCGATAAATCTGTCCCTACACCAATGGGAAGTGAAATAATAATAAGTAGAACTCTAATGCAAATTGCAATTTAAATGATTGGAGCTGAGCGAGTTAGGCAAACCTCAGTCTTCTTACTATCTGTGCAGTCGGTCTTAAGGGCCTCCCCGCATTTTGCGCTCACTCTTACGTCAAATTTACAGAGAGTGACAGGGACGGAAAAAACGCGCGCGCAGGATAAATGTAGTTTATTTAGTTTTATTGAATAACTATAATGTTTAAATGAAAAGTTAAACATCAAAGTTACAGATCTTAAAGCTACGCGTATATAGACACATAATGAGTTCACATGTATGTTATGCCAGTGGAGCCTATACGGTTTTTTTGAAAACAAAGCATGTTCCAATTCATGTATTTTCATCATATTTTTAACCGACTTCAAAAAAAGGAGTGTTCTCAATTCGACCGGTATATATATATTTTTTTTATGTTTGTTCGCCGATTACTTCGCCATTTATGAACCGATTTTGATTATTATTTTTTTATTCGAAAGAAGATACTCCCGGATTGGTACTATGATGAGGATATCAGGGTCTGATGATGGGATCCTAGAGAAATTGAGGGGAACTCTCAAATTTTATAGGCAAATGTACCGCGTTTTACATATTTTCTGAACTTATATTGGCATTTGCTTCTGAAAATCATATTGTTATGCTGCTGAGCTGATGATAGAAGGTGTGGATCCTCAATCACTAGGTATTAGGAAACAGTTCTTTCCACATTCTATATAGATTTATACTCCTCTTCGTAGCTTTTATGAAGAGAAGTACAGGTTCACTAAACATTTCTTTTGTTATGTTATTGTTACCGAGAAAGTACCATAAATACAAATACAAATAGTTTATTCAAAAAAAGCGTACAAGTTAATTATAATGGTTTATAAACAAAAACTGTGCTTAACTTTACAGTGCAATTTTAAAGATAATTGCAGCCGAACTAGACGATAGTCTGTGTTTCAGCATACAATTCACGTTATATAGTTATTATCAAAGTTTTGTAGTTCTAATATAAGTGGCTTTAAAAGACAATATTTACAAATTTTATCCTACTAAAATATATTCATATATAGTTAGACCATGCTAATTTTAATTCATCATTAGGATGAAATATTATTGTATATTTAAATTAAATTAATATGATTCTGTGTGGGTATTTATTTGTATCTGTGAGTGTGTGTGTGTGTGTGTGTGTGTGTGTGTGTGTGTGTGTTTGTGTGTGTGTGTGTGTGTATTAATGTTTGCCTTTTACATCTTTTAAATTAGAATTATTGAATTACATCCAGTAACATTTCACTATCATGATATGAAAGTTTCAACAGCCAATCAATTACAATTTTCTTACATAGAAATTTATTCATTGAGTAAATATTGGTCAGCTTGTTGATCCTGTCATAAAGGTACGGCCCGAGAAATGGAAAGAATCTCCTTGAAAAAGTAGTCCTGATTTTATGTGATCTATTACAAACTGCATAATTTCTACGCTTATCAAGTAGACTAGAATTATAGACCATGCTAGTGTGTTGTTTTGTTATGACATTTAGAACAAAAAGTTGGCGCACATTAAGAACCTGGCATGATTCGTAGAGTAGATTGGTTGGGTAGAAAAAAGATTTAAATGTACAGACTTTTAATATGGTTCTTTGTGAGACTTCAAGTTTTTTTAGAGTTGTTTTCGGCGACCCACCCCAAGATGTAATACAGTATGTTAATAAAGATTGACAAATAGCATAATAAATTCTTTTAAGCATATGAGGTTCAACCACATGTCTTAAAGTTTTAAAGAAATAAATGAGCTTACGTATTCTATTAGTAAGTGCCTGTATCTGCTGCTTAAAAGACATGTTCTCGTCAATCAAAACACCCAAATATTTAACAAACTTTGCTCTTGACAATGGTATGCAAGAGCACTCTCCATTCATGGGACTTGATGAAGTTGAGTGGCAGTTATGAGACAATAGTTCGAGTTGTAGATCTGGTGTTTCTCTTATAGAAAATGTTAAGTAAAGGGTTTTTTCGCTATTCAATGTGAGTTTGTTTTGTTTCAGCCATTCTTGTACATCATCAAATCCCTTTTGTGCAATTCGAAAGGTTTCCTCCCAAGTCCCTGCGGAAAAACTCAGAGCTGTGTCGTCTGCATAAGATGTTATTTTGCAATGTTTCGAATTTAGTTTTAGGAGATCATTTATATATATGAGGAAAAGTGTTGGGTCGAGTATGCTACCTTGTGGAACGCCATGTGTGATATTTGAGTCCTGACTCGTGTGTGAACCTAGCCGAACATATTGGTATCTGTTTGACAAGTAGTCGGCAAACAATTCCAACTGCATACCTCTGATACCGATCCGCTCTAGTTTACGCAAAAGAATTGGCACGGAGACCGTGTCAAATGCTTTTGCAAGATCGAGGAAGATAGTAAGACATTTTTTCCCCTTATCTAGGTTAGATGTTACAAAATTTATTAGATCAGAGGCAGCATCATCTGTTGAAAGGGAATTGCGAAAACCATATTGATGTTCAGATAGTAAGCCATTCGTTTCGAGAAAGTTCACCAGACGGGTATTGAGTATCTTTTCCAAAATTTTTGATAAGGCTGGAAGTAATGATATAGGCCTGTAATTGGAAATTTTGCCTTTATCACCAGTCTTAAAAATTGGAATAATTTCGGATCTTTTCAAATACTTTGGAAATACACCCTGAGCCAAACATCTATTAAATATAATGGTAAGAGGGTGGATTAGATTTTCTACATTTTCTTTTATAATTCTATTTGGAATTTGGTCCCATCCTACGGATGATTCATTCTTAAGTCCTAATATTATATTTTTAACTTCATTGTCACTAGTCTCCGTAAGCACAAAAGAGTAAGGCGTAGAACTATAAGTATCAGGGCAATCAGAACATGAGTCGGAACCAGACCGAACAGACGGTGCTATATTTTTTGCTAGAGTCTCACCTATTTCGACAAAATATTTATTGACAGCATTAACTGAGGCCTGAGGGGAATTAGAGACTGTTAGCAATTCACTAGGTATTGAATTGTTCTTGGAAGTATTTGTATTTTTTTTATAGTTTTCCATAGTTTTCTGCTATCTTTTCCAGCTTCTACTACTAATTTCCTATCATAATTACGTTTTACAGTTTTTAATAACTTGCCGCAGAAATTTCTGTACCTAGTGTATGTCACCAGTCCACACGCGTCAGTTCAACCTACCTAAATATTACAATTCTCTTAAATTAATTTTTGAGTCGATGCCAGACAAACAAAAGTAAATTCACCCTGCTATCTATCTCTGATTATTACAATCTAAACAATATATATCTATCGCCCACTGACCTCCATTATACTATATAAGTACGCTGGACTAATTATAGGCTGGGTGACAGTGAGGCGATTTGATTTTCGCCATTTTGGCGCTTACGGCAGCAGTGAAGGAACAAGGAACTAATAAAAGAGATGGGACAGTAAGATAAAATATATCGATAAAATGTTTCTGCTTAAAGGAAAGGCTAAGTTTTATCGAAACGAAACATTACAGCACTATTGATTTATAATTGTTTCTAAAAACCATAGATATATTATGCTTTATGGTAAAAAAACACTGGCCATTTTGCAGTTTACGTCGTATTTAGTTCCTCGTTCCTTCATTGGGGGCGCTTCAAATTGGCACAGTAAATAGCTGTCATTTTGATACGTATCGTTAGTCCAGCGTACTTATATAGTATAATGGAGGTCAGTGCTATCGCCTAACGTTTTAAATGATAATACGTACAAAAATCAATTTACTCTACAACTACAAGGTACCCTACATTTTACATGTATATGAAGTGCGAAATACACACTTCTTATTATCAATTATCATCGAGGCTGGCACCGGCTCACAAAATAATTTAAGAGAATTGTAATATTTAGGTAGGTTGAACTGACGCGTGTGGAATAAAAAAATTGCTAAGGTATCAATCACAGTACTCATATTCAATTAAAAAACTTATTTCGTACTTTTTAGTACTAGATTGTTTATTTTCGGTTGTTTTTTTATGAAGTCGGTTTTCTTTTTGTTAAAAATTATTTTTCAACAAATTATTAAACTGTTAAACATCAAATTTTAACACCATGAACTAATCACCAACATATATTTTATTCATGTCATATCAATATCATCAAATCAGACTTTATAGAATTTCCAAACAATCAATATCAACCTATTTTTCCGGGGACGCCCTTAAGCTTTAAGCTGCGCTCTAAATATTTTATTTTTCAATTTATTGAAACAAAGAAAACATAGTTAATGCTCATCACATAAACGTTGCTTTCAGTGGGGATCGAACCCGCAACCTCCGGACCGAGAAGCTATCCACTCATTCCCATATATATACCTACCCATCCACTCGCTGACGGACGTCGTAAATAAATGAGTAATGCCGTCAGTGTAAGTATGTGTGTATGTGAACAGAGGCTAACTTACGTTTTCTTCCTTTTTCTGTTTGATAAAAAAAACCATACAAGTCAGATATAAGTAATATAAGTATGTTATACTAGCTGACCCGACAGACCTCGTACTGTCAAAATTTGCTTATGACAAAGCTTAATGCGTTTTTTCCGGTACTCTTAGTTCAATCTGATTGTATTGAGTATATTTAAATGTTCAGATATTCTATTTTGGGCCGGATTTAGGGGAAGGAAACCGGGGTGAAAGCCCCGAGGCCTCAACAAACGAGAGGCATCCACAATAGCGACTTCGGAAAAAAAAAATCATATTCTGACTAGTAAGCATCTTTTCTCTTTCACTTTTACCTACAGCGTACAGCATACTAAACTAAAAACTCGACTCAATTTTTTTCCCTTTTTTTGCAAAATAATTTGGGGCGAGGAGGCCTCCGATCTTTTGTTGCCCCGAGGTCTCTGGCCCTCTAAATCGGGCCCTGGTTCTATTCTTGCATTTATTTAACATCTCTAATAATTGTTGTAGCGAAATAGTTCTAAAAGTTTTTAAACCAGAACGACAACCGAGACTAAAAAACTAGAAGTTTACTTACTTTGTCATCCTTAATAAAACAAAAATATTTTATTTAAAAAGAGAAACATATAATGATCCACAACATACTAAACATATTTGTAAGCTAGTGATGTTAATAGAAATATAATAATTAATAATAACACCAATCCAAGGTCTGCCGTGCCGAGGGATGCGTGGCCAGGGGTGAGCCTGGTCGTTAGCGTGCCGCCGTCCCGGAGCCTGGTGAACTCCGGATACTAAATAACCTTACCTAGTCAAGGTATGTATGTATTAAACTTAAGTTTTTCATTTAATATAATTAAAATTAACTTATAGTTCTCTCATTTAGAGAACTTGTGCTATTGGTTGATCTCTTTCTTTTTGTACACAAAAAGACTTTTTGTGTAATTTTTAGTTTATAAACATATTTTTTAAGAAGCTGAAATGATTGTGAGCCAACTTTATGGGTTGAGCAAAATACTTATCCTAAGTTTACAGGGCTTTGCCCTTTTTATTAGGGAGTATGAAACTCAATTTGTTGTACCTTTTTTCAATAAATATATTATTATTATATTATTATTATTATATTATATATTATTATTATTAAACGGGGCTCTGGCTAGGCGAACAGTTAACTTCCCTTGCTTTTCGTGGGGTCCAAATGTGTTTCGCAACACAAATTAAACACGATGGCGGCGATATGGCTCGCCACCTATCACGCCGTGGTTCCTCGCGGGGCGAAAAGTGGGCTAAAGAGACCCGCTTTAGTACGATGAATGTGTGTGGAGGGATGCATGAAAAATTAGATGAAGTATGTTTGATTATGGAAGAAAGAAAACTAGATTTTCTGTGTGTAAATGAAACGAAGCGCAAGGAAAAAGAGGTTTCACAACTTGGCCCATTTACAGCTATCTGGTCGGGAGTTGCCGAGAGTGACAGAGCTTGCCAAGGCGTGGGACTTCTAATATGTCAAAGGATGGCTAAGTGCATGAAAGATTATGCGTGTGTGAGTCCAATGCTTCTATGGATAAAGGTGAAGGTAGGGCTTATCCGGATGCGCATAATTTGCGTGTATGCTCCGGACATGTCCAAATCACTATCCGAGAGGGAGGAGTTTTGGAATCTGTTAGACGATGTTGCGAATGGGTGTGATGAAAATGAGAAAATTGTTATGTTAGGAGATTTTAATGGTTGGGTTGGTGTGTCACGCAACGGTTGTGAAAGAGTTTTAGGAAAGTTTGGTGATAAAAGAGTGAACGAGAATGGTGAGAAAGTGATTGATGTATGTTTGGAGAGGAATCTTTGTGTTACAAACACGTTGTTTGAACACAAAGATATCCATATGTATACTAGACAGAGAGGAAGCGAGAGAAGTATGATAGATTTTGTGATAGTGGATGAAAGGCTAAGAGCAAAGGTTGTTCACACCAGAGTCCATAGGGGCATTAACGTTGGCACAGACCACTTTCTCGTGATATCACGATTGAGGGGACTGTGCACGCGTTGGCGTCACAGGGCCAAAGT
Source organism: Bedellia somnulentella (assembly GCA_963576735.1). Lineage (NCBI taxonomy): Eukaryota > Metazoa > Arthropoda > Insecta > Lepidoptera > Bedelliidae > Bedellia > Bedellia somnulentella. The sequence goes on along the minus strand of OY755199.1, from coordinate 8,760,470 downwards.
GTCGACAACTGAATTTGCGAGAATAAAAGTGGAGAAATTGGAAGAGGATGAAAATACTAGAGATGAATACATGAAGAAATTGGACGACAGGCTAAGTTACGTGGAGATAAAGGATGAATTGGAAATAGAAGAAGTATGGGATGGGCTCAAATCGTCAATGGTTGAATGTGCGACGGAAGTATGTGGATTGAGTAAAAGGACAAATAGACCACCAACAAGTTGGTGGGATAAAGATGTGAAAGAGGCAGTTGGAGATAAGAAGAAAGCTTGGTTAGATTTACTAGCGATTAAAGCTAGTAAACGAATGAATGCGAGAGTAACAGATGATGTAGTGAAGAATAGTGAAGATGAATATAAGAGAGTTAAGAATGAGGTTAAGAAGAAAATAGAAAAGAAAAAGCGTGATCTGATAGAATGGTGTGAGAGGAAACTCTCCGATAATTTCCGGAATAACCAAAAGTTGTTCTGGAAATATATCCGAAAAGAAAAGGGAGTTTCCCAAAACACGAGAGTGAATGTTGTGAGAGATGAACAGGGTGAATTGGCGACGGATGAAAGTAGCATAAGGCGAGTATGGAAGAAATATTTTTAGGGACTCTTTTGAAAAAGAGGATACATCCATTTCTTCGCCAATCGGCAGTAATGTTGATTGGAACGACGTTATGGGTGACTTTAGTGACAGTGAGATCAGTATGGAAGAAATCATGAAAGCAATGAAAAGTATGAAATTAGGGAAAGCGGCAGGGTATGACAGGATAAACACTGAAATGCTGAGGGCTGGTAAAGGGGTGGTGGCTTCCTGGTTGTACTTCCTTTTCCAAAAATGCTGGTCGAGTGGCAAAGTGCCACAAGACTGGTGCAAAGCGGTAATTGTGCCTTTATATAAAGGAAAGGGGTCACACCAGGAGGCTAGAAACTACCGTGGAATTAGCCTACTCAGCATTGTCGGTAAATTGTATGCAAAGGTTTTGATTGAAAGAGTGATGAATGAAACGGATGATAAAATTTGGGATGTGCAAGCAGGATTTAGAAAGGGAATGGGGTGTATGGACCAAATCTTCTCTTTAAGGAGCATCACCGAAAAGTTCTTAGCTAAGAACCGAAAGGTGTATTGCTCCTTCATTGATTTAGAGAAGGCGTATGATAGGGTGGTAAGAAAGTGTTTATGGGAGGTGTTATCCAAGTTCGGTTTGGGGAGTCGACTTATACGTGCACTGGTATCACTCTATGAGGATTCCAGTGCATGTGTGAGAGTAAACGGGGAAAATACTGACTGGTTCGGGATCTCTCGGGGTGTCCGACAGGGTTGTGTAGCTTCCCCGTGGCTCTTCAATTTGTTCATGGATGACTGTTTAACAGAGTTGCGTGAAAGTGATTATGGATTGAGAATGGGTGGATTCATCATTAAATGCCTCTTATAAGCCGACGATCAAGTGCTACTTGCATCATCGGTGGAAGAGCTGAAAGAGATGATGAATATTGCATATGCGTCTTTTGAAAAAAAGGGAATGAGGGTGAATGTGGATAAAAGAAAAACTATGGTTTTTGAGAGAGAGGTGAATATGACCGAATGCGTGATTGAGATTAATGGTAAGAAAGTGGAACAAGTGAAAGATTTTGTATATTTGGAAAGTTTGTTTACTAGGGATGGAAAGTGTGATGAAGATATCGAGAGAAGAGTGAAAAAGGGTAATGCGGTAAATAGAGCACTGGATAGCCTACTGTCTAGTCAGTCGGTGTCTGAAAAGGCCCGAATGGCTGTGCATGATGCTGTCCTCGTTCCTACGCTTATGTATGGCAGTGAATGTAGAAATGCAATGCAGTAGAAATGAGATCCCTCAGAAAAGTGTGCAATGTAAGGTTATGTGATCGTGTGAGGAATGATGTGATTCGTGAAAGGTGTGGTGTAAAAGATGATATTGTAAGAAAGATAGAAAAAGGAATGTTGAGATGGTTTGGGCACATAGAGAGGATGGATGACAGTAAATTGGTGAAAGAGATATATAGAGCCAATGTGGAAGGTAATGTTAGTAGAGGACGACCTCGGAGGACACATTTGGATCAAATAGAAAATGTGCTCAAAAAGGCAGGTGTCCGCAGTATGAAGAATAAAAGAGCATGTATGAAAAGATTGATGGATGTAAACGAAGCCAGAGAGGTTTGCCAGGATCGTACAAAGTGGCGATCGATAGTCTCTGCCTACCCCAATGGGAACTAACGGCGTGAGAATATGTATGTATGTATAATAATTAAGTATGCAATAAAGCTTCGCGTGCCGAAATTTGGAGCGACAACCCCTGGGGACACATTTGGACCAAATAGGGAGTGTGCTCAAAATTGCAGGCGACTAAAGTGTGAAAAAGAAAATGAGCATGCATAAGAAGATTGATGGATGTAAACGAAACTAGAGAGGTTAGTCAGGATCGTACGAAGAGGATATTGATAGTCTCTGCCAACCCCAATGGGAACTAATGGCGTGGGTGTGTACATTTCTTGCATTATTTAGAAAGAAAGAAAGAAAGAAATAATGTTTATTTGGTAAGTAACACAAGACAATGACAAATATATATATACAAAAAAAGAAAAAAAAACATTACCAAAAAGGCCTTGACTCAGCACTCGCATGACAGAGTATATACTCATCATACACTGATTTTCAGTCAAAGCCCTGTTTAACTTAAATATAGGTATTTAAAATTGCACTATTGACACATTTGATACTACAGCTATTTTACTAAAGCTCATCAGACACATATTTGATGAGGAAAAAGAAAACATTATAACATAAATAAAAGTAAAAACAACAATGAAATCTAAATATATACAATAGGAAAACCAAACACTTGCAATTTTGAAACAATATTCATTAATTTACAACACTATATAATGAGGCTATCTACTATGGTCGGGCTGAGAAGTGAGGGATAAGGCACTAATTTAAAACAAAGGTTGCGTATAAATATATAGAAACAGTTTCGATATAATTTTTCCGATAGTAATTTATAAAGAATATATAAACAAAAAAACAAAATACAATGTAAGAAAAAAAGTGATAAGTAAAACTTATAAATATCAATGGTTAGTATCTCAATGAAAGCCAAGTTTGATATTTAGTGAGGATTTGCTTGTAAATTTATGAGGTACTCTTTCATTCGGGTCTGAAATGTTCGTTTAGTTTGTATGAACTTTAGTGGTGGGGGTAGGTACAATTTAGATTCGTACGACAAAATGTTAAAGTGTATGTATGTATGCGAATAGCAGCTAACTTACGTTTTCGTCCTTTTTCTGTTTGATAAAAAAATAATACAAGTCAGATATAAGTATGTTGTACTAGCTGACTCGACAGACTTCGTACTGTCAAATTTGCTGATGACAAATCTAAGGCGTTTTTTCCGGTACTCTTAGTTCAATCAGGCGTGAATATTTTACTGCTCAAATTTTTCGGTTCCCCATGTTATGATTTGGGTCATTATCTAGCATTCTGCCAAATTTCATTCATATATATTATGTACTTTAGAAGCCTTCTTGCCTCAAACACACAAACATCCAAAAATCTATACTTTCACATTTATAATATTATATATATATATATATATATATATATATATATATATATATATATATATATATAATATTATTTATATATTTTATATATAATATTATATATGCCGTGTAGTGCCGGCTTAGAATGTCGCTACCCCTTTCTACCCACGGGTGTCGTAAGAGGCGACTTAGGCTGGTTTTATAGTGCCGCTTTCGCCAGCGCGGTTGATACGCGTCGCGGGTGACGAGCTTTGAGTGCCTTAGATCGTTACATAGTAAAATAAACCGCGCGGATGGCCCGCGCTGACGGTATTTCGGCCGCGCCTTTCAACCGCGCGCGGGCAAGGAGCTACAGTGTCCAGTGTGCGTTACACAGTCACGCCGATCGGACGCGCGCATGTGTACTGTCGCCGCCAAAATGAATCAGAATTACATCGATACGGGACGGTTGATCGAGGAAGTTCGCTGTCGACCATTGCTATGGGATTCATCGGATGAATTTTATAAAAACAAAGATGCAAAAAATAAAGCTTGGGAAGAAGTTGGGGAAGCACTCTTTGGAGAAAATTATATAAAGAAAGACATAGGTATGTTTGTATTATTTTTATTAATTAATCTTATATTCGTATAAAAGTCGTTACTTAATATTAACGTAGATTCAAATCAATTAAATAGGTACAGTACCCGCCACGAGACTTTGTGTTTGTGAAGTTAGCGACAAGTGGCTACGCAATAAATCAAAACAGGTACGAAAGACGCAAGGTGTGCGAGCCGGCAAGGCGCGAGCGTCTTTGCTCTCGCTTTCGTCTATGCGTGCGTCTCGCTCATTTCGTTCACATGTACAGACTTGATTGCGCAGCTAACTTTACAAACACAAAGTCTCGTGGCGCGTATTGTACATTCCGATTCAAACTTGATGGCGGCTCGGAACATCACGCGAGTCGATGCGCAGTACACAATATTAGGTATCAGCGGGGAGCGATTCAACTACTAACCTGCGCGTACCTGCACTAGTGGCTAATATCCGAGTCGCCATAAAGTTTGAATCGAACTGTATTAGAATATATGTCTGTCTTGCCACGACACGCTACCAGCGGGCGATATAAAATAATCAGCAAATACCTCGCGTAGTGTGTTTCCTGTTCTAGAAACTAGCTGAATATCCATGTCAATTAAACCAGTAATGCTTAGTGAATCATTTTCATTGTAGCCGTCTCGCACTCTGATAAAATTGTGTAATACGCAACAAGCTTGAACTATAGTTTTTGCATTGGAGAAGCTGGCATTCATTGGTGTGTGAAACACTCTAAATTTGTTTGATAATATCCCAAATGTACACTCTATGTACCTCCTGGCACGACTTAGACGGTAGTTGAATATCTTTTGTTTGTAGGTCATATCGTTTCGAAGATAAGGTTTCATGACATAGTTTGATATACCAAATGCTCCATCACCAACTATTACATGAGGTGCTACTATATTAGATCCTTGCAAGTACTTTGGAGCCGGTAATCCTAAATTATTTCTTTCCAACTGTTGAAATAGTTCACTGTTTTGGAATATAGTGGAATCAGAGTTTTTACCGCAAGAACCAATGTTGACATAAGTAAAGCAATAGTTGGCATCACACATTGCCAGAAGGACAATAGAATAAAAATTCTTATAATTGTAAAACATTGACCCTCCACCTGCAGGATTAATTATTCGTACGTGTTTACCGTCTATTGCCCCACAACAGTTAGGAAAGTTTGCATTCATCTCAAACTCTGCACTAATACGTTGCCACATTTGTGTTGTTGGTTGAGGAATGCATTCTTCCCGTAGTTTCTCCCATATCTCAATGCAAACTTCCTTGACGATATTGCTTATAGTAGTAACTCCCATTCTGTACGTGACATGTAGATCGGAATATGTGTTGCCAGTTGCCAAAAATCTGAAAAAAAAAAGCAGTGTATTAAACGGTCGCCTCTAATATAAATTAACAAACTACGAATATTTAATACTAGTTAACTTAAATAAACAAGTTTAGTTTTGTTATGTAACTAGTTAAATACAGTTTACAACTGTATTTAACTCTACAATGTATGTGAATAATTGAGACATTACACGAATATTTTAATAACTAGTTAAATACAGTTGTGAACTGTATTTAACTTCAATATTTCGATTACTAGTTAAATACAGTTATTTCGTGTAATGTCTCAATTATTCACATGTAGAAAGAAGGATAGAATCAATAAAAAGTATAGGTGGTAAGCACGTGTGTCACACGTAAGTACATAATATTATTTTACTTCAAAAAAAAGTGAAGTACATAATAAATTAAAATTTACTTAATTAAAAACTCAGGCAAATATGTGACACGCCTAACCACTTATACTGTTTTTTATTCATACCCTACTTTCTACTAATTCTACAAATATTATAAGTGTGGAAGTTTATTTGTAGCTCAATTACGATATCACCACTGCAGGGTTAGCCAAGTGGCAAGCGTTTTACATTTTGCGAGCGTTTCGAACGCTCGCAAAATGTATGGAAATAATTGTCGAACGATATCCCACGTAGTCGTATCAAATTATCCTATATAATGTACATATACCTATATACTGAGGTTTCGTTCGACTGAAAATGACACTTGGCTACCAATACATAATTTGATACGACTAAGTCACGTGGGATATCGTTCTATTAATTATTTTCATACATTTTTGCGAGCGTTTCGATCACGTTTCGATTCAACGCTTGCCACTTGGCTAACCCTGCTGGACCTGTTTTGCTAATCGATACTGTTGACTGTGTGTTGATTTAAAAAAATTAAGGTATTGGTTAACTTTTTATTGTTTTTTTTTCAGATAAGCTCTTACGTCAACGATGGAAGTCTGCAAGAGACGGATATTTTAAAACTAAAGCGAATATGAAAAATACACCATCCGGCAGCGGTGCAAAAACAGTTAAAAAATATATTTATTTCGAAGAATTGAAGTTTCTTGATCGTACCACTGAAAACGTAGTTTCAGAATCCTTGAACAACATTGATGAATATTCAAGTTCATCAGAAACTCAAGCTCAAGTAACAATGAACGCAGATATTCCTGGCTCTTCTCAAAACAGTTTTACTACGGTGGCTGACCAAGATAAACCGACATGGGCTCGCAAGAGAAAAAATACACGGCGGATACCAGAGAACTCCATGTTTGAGAGGCAGTTAGTAGATTTATTGGACAAAAATATGCCAGACATAAGCTCTGACGATTTAGCATTTTTTAATTCTCTTGGTCCAATTCTAAAGTCGTTTAACAGTTATGAAAAACTTTTATTTCGTTCGAAAGTGTTGCAAATTGCTATGGATCTTTCCGCGCCACATTCAGTGGGTACGACGTCGACATCAAATTTTGTAACGCCAGCTAATGAATCTAATGAATATTCCAACATATTGTCGCCAGAAAATGTCTCAAATTCTACTATTATATCACCAATCTCTAATTCTAATGATACTACTACGCAACCAGGTTATCAAACATCACATCAATATGCCAATATCATGTGACCAGAAAATGATTCTAATTCTTCTAATGTAATGTCTGCAACCGTCTCAATACAGCAGAGCTATCAATCATCATATTTTTCAAACTTAACGTTACCAGCTAACGGATCTGTACCTAGTGAGAGCACGCAGCAAGACTATCAATCTGCAAATCAATATGAGTCTCATTCTACAGTCATCAATTCTGTTCAGCAAAGCTGTGAAGAAATAAACCACTTTCCTACTACTGCATCAGAAAACGACAATTTCTAATTTTGTTCAGCAAAGCTGTGGTGAAATATATTACATTTCAAATATTAACACCAGGAAACGACAATTTCTACTAAATTTCATTTCAACGAGGGTTACGGAGCGAGTACTTTTTCATTGTTTGTTTTTTTTTTATTTGTAAACACAATTTAATTAATAAAATAATTACTTAAAAATAAAAAGTATTTTTATACAACTTACCTTAAGGTAATCGCCAACTTTTCAACTGGTTCTATAGGGACTCGACGTAAACTTGATCGTTTTAAATTATGTTCTATCTTGCAGAGTAATTCATCAAATGATGTTGTAGACAGACGGAAATGTTTGAAGAATTTGTCACCATGTTCTCTTAAATCCGAAAACGATGTAGAGAATGCGCCTCTCAGAAACCTAGTGGCATTGTAAGGATGTACTTGTAGTCGTCGTTGTCGTTGCTTTTTTTTCCATAGGTAATATAATATAACAAATGCGAGAAGTCTCATTACGACTGTACGAGGCGGCAAACCGCGTAGCACTGAACTCGTTTTATAGTTTCGAGCGGGTCATCCGCGAGCTTGCGAGCCGCGCTTACCACCCGCGCGGACGGTAAGCGTGACTGTAAAACCAGCCTAAGGGTATTGGGGCTTTTTATTGGATTTTTGGGCGATGCGGTTGGAGACCCATCACCAAAAACGTTTATTTTTACCATCTTTTCCCCACTCAACTTCCAAAAGTGGCTGAGGAATTTATAATTCCTTAGCTCTGGCTACCCCTTCTAGGGAAATATAGCCGTGAGTATATGTATGTATGTATAATATTAATAGGATTGTATTGAGTATATTTAAATGTTCTGATATTCTATTTAGGGCCCAATTTAAAAACAACAGGGGTGAAAGCCCCGAGGCCTCCACAAACGGCGGGCATCCACAATAGAGACATCAGAAAAAAAACTTTCATATTACATACATATACCCACGGCTGTTAATCCCTAGAAGCGGTAGCCAGAGCTAAGGGACTAGAAGTTCCTCACTCACTTTTGGAAAGTTGAGTGCGGAGTGTGGTAAAATGATGATGATGGGTCTCCAACTGTCCGGTTGGGTACACCCACCGGAAGAAATGGGGTAGTGCTATTCTAAGCCAACACTGCACAGTAAAATTTCATATACCGACTAGTAAACAGTAGTAAGCATCTTTTCCTTTAATTTTTTTTCTCTTTTACTTTTACCCACAGCGTACAGCATATTAAACTAAAAACTCGACTCAATTTTTTTCCCTTTATTTGCAAAATAATTTGGGGCGAGGAGGCCCCCGACCCTTTGTTGCCCCGAGGTCTCTGGCCCTCTAAATCGGGCCCTGTTTCTATTCTTGCATTTATTTAACATCTCTAATAATTGTTGTAGCCAAATAGTTCTAAAAGTTCCGGAGTCTCAAGAGATTCTATTTACTTTTTAAACCAGAACGACGACCGAGACTAAAAAACTAGAAGTCTACTTACTTTATCATCCTTAATAAAACAAAAATATTTTATTTAAAAAGAGAAACATCTAATGATCCACAACTTACTAAACATATTTTTAAGCCAGTGATGTTAATAGAAATATAATAATTAAGTATGCAATAAAGCTTCGCGTGCCGAAATTTGGAGCGACAACCCCTGGGGACAAATTTGGACCAAATAGGGAGTGTGCTCAAAATCGCAGGCGACTAAAGTGTGAAAAAAAAAATGAGCATGCATAAGAAGATTGATGGATGTAAACGAAACTAGAGAGGTTAGTCAGGACGAAGAGGATATTGATAGTCTCTGCCAACCCCAATGGGAACTAATGGCGTGGGTGTGTACATTTCTTGCATTATTTAGATTCGTACGACAAAATGTTAAAGTGTATGTATGTATGCGAATAGCGGCTAACTTACGTTTTCTTCCTTTTTCTGTTTGATAAAAAAAACAATACAAGTCAGATATAAGAACGTTGTACTAGCTGACCCGACAGATTTGTACTGTCAAATTTGCTTATGACAAATCTAAGGCGTTTTTGCCGGTACTCTTAGTTCAATCAGGCGTAAATATTTTACAGCTCAAATTTTTCGGGGATATAAAGTTCCCTATGTTATGATTTGGGTCATTATCGAGCATTCTGCCAAATTTCATTCATATATATTATGTACTTTAGGAGCCTTCTTGCCTCAAACACACAAACATCCAAAAATCTATACTTTCACATTTATAATATTATATATATATATATATATATATAATATTATTTATATATTTTATATATAATATATAATATTATATATGCCGTGTAGTGCCGGCTTAGAATGTCGCTACCCCTTTCTACCCACGGGTGTCGTAAGAGGCGACTAAGGGTATTGGGGCTTTTTATTGGATTTTTGGGCGATGCGGTTGGAGACCCATCACCAAAAACGTTTATTTTTACCATCTTTTCCCCACTCAACTTCCAAAAGTGGCTGAGGAATTTATAATTCCTTAGCTCTGGCTACCCCTTCTAGGGAAATATAGCCGTGAGTATATGTATGTATGTATAATATTAATAGGATTGTATTGAGTATATTTAAATGTTCTGATATTCTATTTAGGCCTGGATTTAGGGCAAAGCAACAGGGGTGAAAGCCCCGAGGTCTCCACAAATGAGAGGCATCTACAATAGATACTTCGGAAAAAAATCTTTCATATTCCGACTAGTAAGCACTAGTAAGCATCTTTTCTCTTTCACTTTTACCTACAGCGTACAGCATACTAAACTAAAAACTCGACTCAATTTTTTTCCCTTTTTTTGCAAAATAATTTGGGGCGAGGAGGCCTCCGATCCTTTGTTGCCCCGAGGTCTCTGGCCCTCTAAGTCAGGCCTTGGTTCTATTCTAGCATTTATTTAACATCTCTAATAATTGTTGTATAGAAATAGTTCTAAAAGTTCTTGAGTCTCACGAGAAACTAGAAGTTTACTTACTTTATCATCCTTAATAAAACAAAAATATTTTATTAAAAAAAAGAGTAAAATGAAATGATCCACAACTTGCAGGACATATTTTTAAACGAGTAATGTTAATAGAAATAAAATTATTAAGTAGGCAATAAAGTTTCGCGTGCCGAAATTTGAGCAGCTGAACAAAATTAAAGAGATAGCAGATTTGTCTACAATCATTTCCCATACGCTTACATAGGAAATCTTTAAGGGAGATCATTTCTCAATGTTAGCATTTGTTCCAAAAATACTTCATCACGATTGGTCTTTGATGCATTTGACCATCATCAAAAATTTGGTTGAGGTCGGATATACTCTTTAAGAGAAGTTATATACATGCTAAATACAGATATTTGGGCGTAAATGGAGCTTTGATCCAATTATTAAAAAAAGAAAATCTACACAAAAAATTACAATGACAGTATAAAAAATGGCGGCAAACTTACATTTTCTCCCTCTTTCTGTTAAATGAAAAAACAATACAAGTCAGATATAGATATAGTAGGTTGTAATATGTTGGTAATATTTTAGGTGTCGCCTCTTTATTTATGAAGCTTGTTTATTTGTGAGACAAAACAGTCATCTTTGTGAATGTTACCACAGTCATTCTAGACAACATGCATTGGATCATTTTTAACTTATAGTTCCGACCGCGGGTACTGCTTTGGGGAAGTAAAATTGCAGGGTGATGATAGCTAGGATCTATAATAAGATACCAAGAGAATTTAAAATACTAAGACTGAATATATTTGCTGTGTAGTGTCGGCTTAGAATAGCACTTCTTCCGGTGGGTGTACGTAAGAGGCGACTGACAGTATTGGGGCTATTAAGGGATTTTTGGGTGATGCGGTTGGAGACCCATTACCAACAACCTTTATTTTACCATCTTTTCCCTACTTAACTTTCCAAAAAAGACTGAGGAATTTCTAATTACTTAGCTCTGGCTACCCCTTCTAGGGATTTATAGCCGTGAGTATATGTATGTAAAATGGCTGATTGAGAATAGAGTGTCTGTTTTCTCAAACTATTTAAATTCTCGAGGCACAAGTATTCTTGAGGCGGAATTCTCGAGTCTTCTCAAGTGTCGAGTCTCTAAGAGAAAACATATAAATAAGGTAAAAGAACCAGTCAAGTGCTAGTATGGCTCGTGCACCGAGGGTTCCGCACGAACCTGTAGCTATATAAGTAACAGTTCACCCATCACATTTTTCAAGAATTTTTTTTTCTCGTATGATGTCACTTAAAGTTTACGGTTTTCGTTATTTTTCCTTTATCTACATATAGATGTTACTTTGCTCTAAATTTCAAGATTCTTAGTTCTCGGGAAGTACCCTGTAGGTTTTGATTCCCGTGCAAGTTCGTAAATTTGAAATTTTCTGATTGAGGTGGCTTAGGAGTTTCATTTTGAGTATTACTAGTATATAGAAATTTCAGTTTGATAGCTCCACGCGTTTCTGAGAAAAACGGTCTTGACGAAGACTTCAATTCTTTTCTGTGTAATAATATATTTTTTTGATTTAAAGCTGTTATGGTAGTTAAGTAATTGTAACCAGTAAATTTATTGATTCTATTTTTATGTAAATATTTGCATGCTAGCATATATAGTTTAATGAAATGGACCGACCGCAAAATCCAGAGAAGAATTAAAACGAATAGGATTTCCTGGCAGATATCACCCGGGAAATCCAACAACGCATTATTCACAAGACGATATCCAAATAATAAATTTTGTAAATAGGGATAAATAGGGTAACCAGCCCTTATTTCACCCTAATATTTCTGGTTTCTCTAAAAAACAGGGATGTATCTTAAATAGAGACAAACAGGGTAACCAGCCCCATTTTCAACATTTCACAACGTTAGATTTAGCATTAGAAATTTCACAACGTTAGATTTAGCATTCGGATTTCAGAGGAGGACGCCCCTAAAACCGCGTTTTCAATCCCTCAAGGACAAATTTAATTCACCAGGATGCCTTTCAGGCTTTAAAATACCTCTTCTACCTTTCAGAAACGTATGAGTATTATGCTTATCAGGACTTTAAGGATCTCGTTGTTACGTTTATCTTGATGATATTGTTATTTATTCTCCTGATCTTCCATCTCATATAAAAAATCAGAGTGTGAGTTCCTATGTGACGAAGTAGCTTATATTGGTCATCTCATAAATAGTGACAGTGTTAAAATTAATCCTGAGAAAATGAAAGCAGTCTCTAATTACCCTAAACCTAAATCTCCTAAGGATATGAAATCCTTCGTAGGACTTGTCTCTTACAACAGATGTTTTATTCCAAACTTCTCTAAATTAGCTAAACCATTAACATTATAACATATACAACATAAGCTAAAGCATTACTGAAAAAAGATGTAGCTTTTTAATGGAAAATTGAGCAACAACTTTCTTTCGAAATCCATAAATAAAAACTTATACAGCTCCTATCCTAGCATATCCAGATTTAACTGTACCTTTTCTCCTAACGTGTGACGCGTCTATATTTGCTATATCCGCTTTCCTTTCTCAAGGTCCAATTTAAAATCAAACCGATCGCGTTTACGTCGAGAACATTAAGCAAAGCAGAATGCAATCATGGTGTGACCGAAAAGGAATGTTTAGCAAATCTTTGGTAAAAAAGCATCCCGATCTTATCTGTATGGTCATCGCTTCACCATTGTCACTGATTATAAGCTTCTACAATGGTTGTTTAATTGCAAATCTCCGATTCCTTTTACAAATGAAAATCCTAACCCTTTAGATGCTCTCGCAAATTTATCACCCAATCTTGAAGATTATCTTGAAATTCAATCTACAGAACTTATTGACCTAGGTCCAGACTTAAATCTGTCTTCGCATAGGAGATGTTAATATAGATTTCGACTCACTAGAAATTCTATCACCTGGATCATCAAACATTACTAATAAAAATGATATTTATGCTGACTTTCTAAAAAATAACTCTAATAAATATTTCATTCCCGATACTATTATTAAAAAAAAACAACGAAAATCTACTAAGAAAAGACGAAATTTTTACAAAGAGAAAGAACTACATTATTTTATTAAAAATGAAGTTAATAATAAAAAAATATACTTATTTTTTTCTAAAGCGCACTATTTTGATGAATGCACCTACACAGATATATTTCACTGTTCAAAAATTTATTTGCAAAATAATTCGCGGCCTCCGATCTTTTACTGCCCCGAGGTTTCCCGCCCTCCAAATCGGGCCCTGTTTTTATTCTTGTATTTATTTAACATCTCTGATAAATTTTGTAGCGAAGTAGTTCTAAAAGTCCTGGAGTCTCAGGAGATGCTATTTATTATAAAAATCAGAACGACAACCGAGACGAGAAATTAGAAATTTACTTACTTTATCATCCTTAATAAAACAAAAATATTTTATTTTAAAAGAGAAAAATCTAATGATCACTAACTAACAAAACATATTTTTAATCCAGTCATATTAATACAGAAAAAGAACATACATAAACGTTCACGCCGTTTATCCCCAAAGGGGTTGGCAGAGATACCAATACTTCTGAACTCACATGGCAGCGCCATCTAGTGTCCAGAGAAGGTATAGGCTTGATAGGGGGCAGGCCTATCGCCGTTTTGCACAACTTAGCCATGTGGGTTTCCTTACGATGTTTTCCCTCACGAAATTTGGAGCGAAGCTGAACAAAATTAAAGACATAGCAGATTTGTCTTCAATAATTTCCCATACACTTACATAGGTAACTTTTGAGGGTGATCCTTCCTCAACGGTATCATTTATTCTAAGAATCTCAGCATTACAAATCATCACAATCATGCAAAATTTGGGGGTAAATGGATTTTGGTCGAATTATTTAAAAAATAAATCTGCACAAAAAAGTACAATGACAGTATACAAAATGGTGGCTAGCTTACGTTTCCTCCTTCTTTCTGTTGAATGAAAAAATAAAACAAGTCAGATATAGACATAGTAGGTTGTAATAATATTGATAATATATTGTGACAACTTATTTATTTGTGAGACTAAATAGTAACCTCTTTGCTTGTTACCCCAGTAATACTAGACAACACTTTTTTTTCCGAAAGGATTGGTTGCTGCTGCCTGTGTAGCCTGTGCGGCTTCACCATGACTTTATGTGTGCTGGGCAGCTGAGGACCCCCGTGGCGGGGCAAAGGAATGTACCTTAGCTAAATCAGATAGAGAGGAAAGGAGCCCTTACAAGGTTAAGCGGGAGGATTATTGTCATACAGTGCGAACTCTCGCGTCCGTCGGGAGGCCTATGCTAGTGGCACGCAAAGGGAGGTTCTAATTTGGGGTTCTTCGACCTCGCCGGAAAGTTCGGCGTCTGGAGTGGTATGTTCTTTATCCGCGACCGCTGGTGGCCTCTGAGGCCTTAAGCACGGGATCCGTGAGCACGCTACGAGGGCATCTCTCTCAACTTCCGACATCTAGTAAGACAAAATTCATTTGAAACATTTATAGTTTCCAACTTATAGTTTTGACCGCTGCGCTGAGACTGCTTTGGAAATGCAAAATTGCAGTGTGATGATAGCTAGGATCTATAAAAGAATACCAAGAGAATTTCAAATACTAAGACTGAATAATTATATCCAAATGTGAATAAAAAAATGGCTGATTGAGAATTGTTTTTATGTACTTAATCATGTCTTTTCTGTGTAATAATGTAATTTGTAATTCTCAGATGTTATGGTAGTCGTAGTTAAGTAATTTTAATCAGTAAAGTTATTGATTCTATTTTTATGTAAATATTTGCATGCTGGCATATATAGTTTAAAAAGATGGATCGACAATAATAATGTATTATCTTCAAAAATAAATTGCATTTAATTTTTTGCTGCATTACAATATACAAAACGACGATCGATAGTCTCTGCCTACCCCAATATGAACTTATGGCATGAGTATATTCATGTGTGTAAATGGCGGCTAACTTACAAATAAAGAGGATGGATGATAGTAAATTGGTAAAAGAGATTTATAGACCCAATGAGGATAGTTATGTTAGGAGAGGCAGCCCCATTGTCCCCACTGGGGACACATTTCGACCAAATAGAGTGTGCTCAAAATCGCAAGCGTCTAAAAACGTGAAAAATAAATGAGCATGTATAAAAAGATTGATGGATCTAAACGAAACTAGAGAGGTTTGTCAGGATCGTACGAAGAGGCGATTGATAGTCTGCCAACCCCAATAGGAACTAATGGCGTATGTGTATAAATTGCTTGCATTATTTAGATTCGTAGGACAAAATTTTGATTTTGACAATTTAATATTTTTATATTTTATCCCAATGTAATAGGAAATCTGTATAATGCTCTAAAATACCGTGATAGTTTAAGGTCAACTACAAAATGATACATTTTAAATATCAGTCCAAAAGTGTTTTTTTTTCTGGTTTTTTACGACCACTCGCATCTTGAGGAATCATCATGCTAGAGTAGCAAGGGCAATCTACCCCAATGGAAACTTTGTGAGTGTATGTATGTATGTAAATAGCAGCTAACTTACGTTTTCGTCCTTTTTCTGTTTGATAAAAAAATAATACAAGTCAGATATTAAGAGTGTTGTCTTATATTGAATATATTTTAATGTTTCTGTGTTCTATTCAGGGTCGAATTTAGGGGAAGGCAACCCACAACAGAGACTTCGGAAAAAAATCGTTCATATTCCGACTAGTAAACACAAGTAGGCATCTTTTCCTTTGATTTTTTTTGTTCTTTCACTTTTACGTTCAGCGTATACGCCTGATTTCTGAATTGAGTATTCCAGCTGAGAACAACTTAAGTATCGTTCTGTCGCATTGAAATCTTAACAACTGAATGAGACAAAACGACACTTAAGTCGTTCTCAGTTTGAATACTCAATTCAGAAATTGGGCGATAGTATATTAAACTAAAAACTCGACTCAATTTCATTTCCTTTACTTGCAAAATAATTTGGGGCGAGGAGGCCCCCGACCCTTTGTTGTCCCGAGGTCTCTGGCCCTCTAAATCGGGCACTGGTTCTATTCTTGCATTTATTTAACATCTCTTATAAATTTTGTAGTTCTTGGGTCTGAGGAGATATTATGATCTTAAAAATCAGAACGACCACCGAGACTAAAAAACTAGAAGTCTACTTACTTTATCATCCTTAATAAAACAAACATATTTTATTTTAAAAGAGCAAAATCTAATGATCCCCAACTTACAAAACATATTTTTAAGCTAGTCATATTAATGCAGAAACATAACATACATAAACATAAACGTTCACGCCGCCGTTTATCCCCGAAAGGGTTGGCAGAGATCCAGTACTTCTGAACTCACATGGCGGCGCCGTCTAGTGTCCAGAGAAGGTACCCACGTTTTGCTTGGACAGTAGACTCACGTGATAGGGGGCAGGCCTATCGCCATTTTGCACAATTTAGCCATGTGGGTTTCCTCACGATGTTTTTCCTCATCGTTTGTCATATTAATACAAATAAAATAATCAGGTAAGCAAAAAGCTTCGTGTGCTGAAATTTGGAGCCAAGCTGAACAAAATTAAAGAGATAGCAGATTTCTTTACTATAATTTCTCATAGACTTACTTAGGAAACTTTTAAGGGTGATCCTTCCTCAACGGTAACATTTACTAGAAAAATCTCCGTCACAACCTTGTCCTTAATGCCTTTGACCATTATGCAAAATTTGGTTGAGGTCGGATTGGATCGCAGATATCATGTTTAGGAGGAGTTAAGTTACATGCTAAATTCAAAAGTAGGGGGGAAATTAAGCTCCGCTCCAATTATTTCAAAAAATACTTCTATACAAAAAAAAATGGCATTATAAAAATGGCGGCTTACTTACGTTTCCTCCCTCTTTCTGTTAAATGAAAAAACAATACAAGTCAGATATAGATATAGAGTATGTTGTAATATATCTATACTATAATAAGACTGTACCGAGGTCAAAACTGTACATTGAAGAAAAAAAAATAAAAACCGGTGGGATATGTTTTATTTTCGATACTGAAGCCAAATTTGCTATTTGTGAAAAAAATGCTGTGTAGTATTGGCTTAGAATAGCATTTTAGATAGCAGCCATTTCTTCCGGTGGGTGTACGTAAAATGCGACTAACGGTATAAGGACTTTTAAGGGATTTTTGGGCGATGCTGTTGGAGACCCATCACTAACAACCTTTATTTAAACATCTTTCCCGACATAACTTTCCAAAAGTGGTTGAGGAATTTCTAATTCCTTAGCTCTGGCTACCCATTCTAGGGATTTATAGCCGTGAGTATATGTATGTATGTATGTCTGTCTGTATGTCCGGTCATCACGTTAATTCTACAAGACCGATTTTGATCAAATTTGGCATGAATTTGGCATTTTTTCTTTGATTAATACTTCAGTTCAGTCTATATTTTTGTGGTAGTTCGAAGACTGTCAGGTCAGCTAGTATTGTTAATATTTTAGATCTTATCTCTTTATTTATGAAGCTTATTTATAGGGACCGTGCACAAACTATAGGTGGCAGCACTACTGCGACAGAAGAGACACTATGCGGACAATACAAGAAACTTATCAGACCTGTTATTGTGCTTTCATCAATGTAAACAAAAATCAAAATTACACAATTTTATTTCTCGCGATGATTAAAATTATAAAGTATGGGTTTAGACCAATCAATAATGATCGACAACGTGGTCAAAATACATTAAAAGGAAAAAAGCTATTCGAGGCCGGCCACGTGTTAGATGTTGAAGAGAAAACTCACGACAAAAATGATACTGTGATAACTGGTAAAATTGTGGCACAAACAAAAATTTCCATTCTTTACGACGTGCAAATTACTGTATTTTTTCTGAATTACCTTTTAATTTATCAAATGTTTTATGTTTTTAAAGTATACGTTTCATTAATTCTATTTTTGCACTTTCTCAACTTTTCAGCTTGATTGTTACAGAAACATTACAATTGCAATTTGTAAATGCAAGGCTGGCCTATCAGGTAAATGTAAACATGTATGTGCCTTAGTTCATTATGTGAATTCTCCAGAAAGTGCTAAATCAAAAACAAGTAATGCCCAACAATGGGGTAAACCATCTAACCGGCAATCATTGGGTTATGATAAGGTACTGAAAATTTTCAGTCCCTTATCATAACCTGCCAAAAAGCAGAAACTTTTGAATGCATGTAAACAGCTAGAATTACGAGATATTTCCACAGCTACATTAGGAGAATCATTGGCTATAACACCTTTGCATAGAATTCTACAGTTGGAAGAAAAAAATGAAAAAGAGATTATTGCAGCTGAAGCTCTTGTAGAATTGGTTAAAATTACTAAGAGAAAAGACTTAAATGAAAAAATTCACCGCATAATGTTAGACATTTTCATGCTGCAAAGTATCGCTAGTTACTATTTTTTTCAGACAGCAATACCAGCACATTCATTAGATTTTTATAAAAGTAACTAGCGACCCGCCCCGGCTTCGCACGGGTGCAATACAAAATATACCTACTACAGAATGTCCTTATACACAACGTTCACAGCTTTTTTGTCATTAGCCAATACAAACATGTTTTGCTTAGACGTTACTCTTGACAGCGCGACATCTCTTGCTGAACGTGCTCTTCTGGCATTCACTGTACTACGACCTATGTTCGCACGACGACGTCTTCCGGACATGACTTTATAATGTCTGTTCAAAATTTTATACTTAAGTACTCAGTACTTGATTAAACTCACAACTTAAAACTATACGTATGATTATGAACTAATTGCACTAATTATTGGTTAGTGCTGGAGTAAAAAATATTTACTTACTATTCGTTCGACTAAAAACAACAAAATATACCTATTCTATTCAGTTCTTCTATGAACTTAACTATAATTTTCAATAATTGAAAATGCTCGCCCTAATACTAAATTGTCTTAACTCTAAATTCAAATCAAAGTCTCAATGGAAGAAATACCAAGAAATATGGTTTTAAGCTAATCCTATCTAACCTAATGTACTTACAATACTACTAATATAATAATAATAATAAAAATTAAAAGACAATCAACAACAAAAGATACTTATTCTATTCAGTTTAATTAATTCTTGATATTTTCCTCGCTAGAGAGCTCCGATAAACGCGTGCGATAGCTGCAAATCGCGCGCGGCCATCGACGCGCTATAAACAATTACGACCCTACATTTTAAATTTGTAATATCTTCGGTAATATTCACTTAAATTACATGCTGTAAAAAGCATATTGATCTATAAATTTTGATTTTATAATAAATGCACAATTTATTTAAGGTACTTAATTGGATAAGGATTAATGCTGTATTGTTTAAAATCACTTCGTAAATAACAATTTTTTAGTAAAGAATAAAAATGGTTATGCTGGGTTATCCCTAAGAGATAGACATATACCATCGCGGACTTTTTTGTTGAACTTTATAAGGTGAACAATACTGTACTACATTATTTTGGTCTATCTCGTAGGGTTCAGCCAGCGTTTGCAATATAAGCGCAAAAAAACGTGCTTATTTACGACATCACATTAGAAACCTTTAAATTTATCAGTGTTTCTCTGCTATATTATGCATTTGTTATACATACAAACCTTCCTTAAGAATCACTTTATCTATTAAAAAAAACCGCATCAAAATCCGTTGCGTAGTTTTAAAGATCTAAGCATACATACGGACATACAGCGAAAGCGACTTTGTTTTATACTATGTATTGATGTTTGTTGTAATGTTGATTCTGGTATAAATATTTGTTTTGGTATTATTATCAAGCAAGCTTGATATAAAAACTATACTTATATATACTTGTATAAACTACAGACATCAATAGTAATTTCAATATAATTTAAGAAACATACTTATTTCTTTTTACAGCGTTTATCCACTTTAAGAAAGTAATAAAATTTTACGCCATTTGATTAACTGTTTCTTTTTGATGTGTTGTTACATCCAGGAATATAACAATGCATTATAATTAGGTATAGAATCTGTATTTTCACCAATTTTCCACTTATAAAATTATGTTTATTTACACGTGTTGTATGTAAATGGTAAATGACAAATATATATGAAACTAGGGTAAAAGCTTCAAATTTATGACACCAGTTGGCAGCACCATCGATGCGCACGGTCCCTATTTGTGAGAGACAAAACAGTCATATTTGTGCATGTTACCATAGTGATTTTAGACAACATGAATGAGGGGTTTTCCTTTTTTTCTTTTTTTCTTCTTCCCTGTTCTCAGGATAGATGGCGCCAGACTTGCTATGTTACTGGTAGGAACGGAACGTAACACCGTTTTTCAGACTTGGATGTAATGATATCGTAAACGGAACGTACATAAAAACGTTCTGATTTGAAAGTCTAAATAAATATCAGTTTAAGCCAAGAAAACTTAAAAGTAAATAAACAATGACGGTGTTTATATTTAACATTCTTTTTGTTGTTTTTACTCGCCAAAAAGTTACTCTTTGGTGATGTGACACATGTTTTTAAAGTTGACATTGGCGAAGTTATTGTGGCAACACGATTGAGGCCACGAATAAAAAAGTAAGTAAGTAACGTAGTTACATCAACGCCATCTACAGAGCTCTAGGAAACTATGTTGTTTTTTTATTTATAAAAAAGAAAACCTCTCATTGGATCCATTTAAACCATGAAGCTACTAACTAAACAGGAGAGAGTACTCACAAAAATATGGTAAACAAAAATGCAATTTATTACCATGCAATAAAGTTAATTATCTTTTAAAGACTGTCAAGCAGAGAAACGTCCTAGAACGAGAGCCGTGTGAGAGAGAAGTGTGTCCCGCTTGCACGGTTGCCAGTCGAGATTAAGTTCAAAGAAAAACAAATTAAACTTATTTATAGCACAGATAATATAATACTATACTAGTACAGATACCCAATCCCATACAACGAAGTGTGATGTGCTTAAATACCCTTATTCGACGGGCTATTTCCTAGTTCTTTATTGTTCGCTAGATGGCGATAAATTCGCATGCGTAGCAAATGTAAAGCACATGATAGTTCAACTTAAGGTCACAGATGTCACTACAAAATGATTAAAACAAAATGCATAACAAAGCCCGATATCATAACTCGGCTAATATTAGGAAATGGCGGCTGCGGGGCGCGGGGCGCGCGGGGCGGGGGGGGGCGCCTCGGTAACAGGAGCGAGACAGATTTTATTACTTTATGACTTTCTTTCACTAAATGTTTATTTGCAAATTTGCAAATATGGTCAAGGACAAAATCGTCGACAAGGCCAATTGCGTACGAGTATTACTCTGTTTGTAGATTTTTGTTTTTAATGTTAACAGAGTCGTTGTCGATATTCGTCTCTGCTGTGTGTCGGCTTAGAATAGCACTACCCCATTTCTTACCGTGATTGTTCGTAAGAGACGGCTAAAGATATTGGGGCTTTTTGTGTGATTTTAAGGCGATTCTGTTGGAGACCCACCATCACAAATCTTTGTTTTATAATCTTATCCAACACAAGTTCCAAAAGTGGCGAACGAATTTCTTATTCCGAAGCTCTGGCTACCCCTTCTAGGGATATATAGTCCAAAATATATGCGTGTATTTACACATTTATTTATTTAATAACATCCTGCAAGGCGTATTCGTGCTGTAGTGACGACGTGTAATAGCACTACTCCGCATCATTCCGTCAGTGATGTATTGAGCGACTGATTTGAGTTGTTTAGTTTGAGTTTTAATTTCATTTATTGGTTGGCGATGTGGTGATAAACGAATATTTAATAAAAAAATTGTATCTTCCAAGCTGACATTCCACAACCATCTGTGGGTTTGTTGCATTCAAACTTCTGGTTATTACTTCAGAATACTATAATGTCAGCTCAAAATAGTATCATTTAATATTATAAATAATACATAATAATTAATTTTATTGGGTTATATATGTGGCTTGAATGTTAACCCATTTCCAAAAACAATGATTCTTTTATAATCTATTCTCCACATAAATTTGAAAATGTTGAAAGTAGTATGATATTATATTGAAAAAATCGATAGCTTGTTTCAACTGCAATCATACGGACATTTAACTCAAACTCAAACGTTAACGCCGAATATCCCCGAACGGAGTTGGCAGAGGTACCAATACTTCTGATAATCACGTGACATTGTCACCGGGTGTTCAGAGTACCCACGTTTTGCTCGAACAGTGTACTCACGTGATAGGGGGCAGGCCCATCGCCGTTTTCTACAAATACAATGTCCCAGGGTTAGAAAAACTGAGCTACTAAGTCGTTATTAAACTACTTATTTTAATTTATCTAGGTACCTACGCGCTACACCTACAGTAAAGAATATTTATCCTATTTGTAAAAAGTATTTATCAATCTTGCCACATCACATACTGACATACATATTATTATTTCTCATACAACATTATTACATACATAAATATACTTACGACTAAAAATCCCTAGAAGGGGTAGCCAAAGCTTCGAAAAAGTCAATCACTGAGTTATTAATATTAATTCAAACGTTCACACCGCAAATCCCCGACGGTAGTGCAGGCAGGGGTACTAATACTAAAAATCAACTTTCTACAACAAAGTAGAATAGAATAGAATAGAATAACTCTTTATTGTACATCGAACACAAATTTACAAAAGAAATTATCATACAGTTTACAGTGAGGTACAATCGGCGGTCTTATCGCTAAGAGCGATCTCTTCCAGACAACCTTTTGAAGGTGAGATCGGTAAACTAGTTATCTGGGTAGATGCACAAAACAAGCTTACTTTAAAACTAACATATTCAATTGAAATAATAACATAAATATTAATTACACAAAATAATATAATTTCTAAAACGTATATGTGTATTTTATTTAGGTATTTGTATTGCTTGTATATATAATAGTATGTAGTTATTTATGTATGTGTTCATATTCGTTACATATCTATATTATTTTGTAATATGTAATATTCATGTTGTTATTTAAATTAAATAAGTTAGTTTTAAGTAAGCTTAATAACTTATAATGTTTTTTTTTTTTTGGCTTTGTTTTGTGCATCTACCCAAATAATTAATTTATCGATCTTTCCTTCCAAAGGTTGTCTGGAAGAGATCGCTTTTAGCGATAAGACCGCCAATTGTACCTCACTGTAAACTGTTTGATCATATTATTACTTTTGTAAATTTGTGTTTGATGTGCAATAAAGTGTTATTCTATTCTATTCTATTCTATAATATTACAAACATATGAACACACATACATACATAAGTACATACTTTAATATATACAAGTAATACAAATAAATATAATAAAAAGTACTAACAGATATAAAAATAACATACATACATATACTCACGGCTATAAATCCCAAGAAGGGGTAGCCAGAGCTGCAGAGCTAGAAACTCCTCAGTCACATTTAAAAGTTGATAGGGTTGAAAATGGTATAAATAAATCATCGTTAGTGATGAGCCTCCAAAAATCCCTTAAAAGCCCCAATACCGTAAGTCGCCTCTTACGTTCACCCACCGGAAGAAATGGGGTAGCGACGTTCTAAGCCACTACACGGCTAAAAAATAGTGATAAGAAATGGAACAAGGTTAATTTTGAGCGATGCGGCAGGAATTAAAATTACATATATATTCTCACGCCGTTAGTTCACATTGGGATAGTTAGAGACTATCGATCGCCACTTTGTACGGCCCTGGCAAACTTGGGACACTTGTCTTTTTAAGCACAGTCTCTTTTTGGTCCAAACGTGTATGCCGGGGTCGTAAAAAAAATCAAATCACGTAAAAAGCCCCTATACCCCGTGAGTCGCCTCTTGCCATCCACGAGTAGTAATAGGGTAGTGTTATTTTAAGTCGACAATTATCACAATTATCACCAATTCGATTACTTGGATGGACGCAAATCAAAACAAGTAAGATACGTCAGTAAACACCATCTCATTTTGGCGCCATCTATTGTCAGTAGTTGAAATCACTAAACATTTTAGTTAAATAGATGTAGTTCTACAATAATCATTTGAGAATACAATTTCATAAAAACAAAAATACAGTTTTTTTTAATTTTGCTTATAATTGTAAGAATTTATGTTTTATGGTATTAAGTGACAAAATAAATTACCGTGCTATATTTATCTAACTGTCTTTTGGCTTTTTAAACGATAATTAGCCACTTTAGGTTTTTATTTTAAAAGCCGACTATATCTTAACTCCATCTATTGAGCGTAGAGGTAATTAAAACCATTTTGTATGAGATGGTATACCATGTTTATAGGGAGTATTTTATAAAAAGCAGGTTATAAACTGTTCCTTTTTTGTATTTTATTTTAATTATTATTGTCGCCTATCGATTTAGAGATAAATAATTGGTTAAGTTTGGCAAAAGGGATATTAATATTTGTCACGGGTATCCCCATCGAAACAAGATAAATGTGGTGTCCACAATTTATTATCTGTTTGAGTGTTTTCTAGCTTTTATCATTTAATAGTGATAAATATGGGTTCATGTTATGTAACAATAAATAAAATAACCTGTATCATCTCGAACTTTACCACATGAATGCATTAAACGATTTGAATTTGGTTTTGCTCAAAAAGTGGCTGAGGAAATTTTAATTCTCAAGCACTGGCTACCCATTCTTTTATAATCTATTAATTAAGAATAAATATGTACAAAAAAACACGTTGATTTACCAAAAACAATGTATATATGTAAATATAAGTGTTTTTATAAAGTATTTTTTTATAATGTATGTATGTAAATATAACTAATAAATAAAGGAAAGAAAAATTTCGACACAGGTGGGGATCGAACCCGCGACCTCGGGTATACGCCCCCGTCGCTCTGCCAATTGAGCTACCGTGTCAAAGGCTGCATCAGGTCCCCACATGAGGTTTTCATGAACAAAAACATTCAAAATATGTAAATATAAGTGTTTTTGTATCCTTTAGAGGAACTCTTATTAAAACACCAACAGATGGTCACCCTACTTAAAACGAGACACCGTTAGCTAGTTAGCCATCCTTTTTCAGGACACTTTAGGTCGCCAGCGCGCGTTCCTGTTTAAATAATACTTCCATGATTTAAACTTATAGTTCCGACCGCGGGTACTGCTTTGGGAAATCAAAAGTGTGATGATAGCTAGGATCTATAATAAGAGAATTTAAAATACTAACGACCGATTTCTGAATTGAGTATTCCAGCTTGGAACAACTTAAGTATCGTTCTGTCGCATTCAAATCTTAACAACTGAATGAGACAAGACAATTCAATTCAGAAATCGGGCGTAAGGCTGAATGTATCCAAATTTGAATTAAAAAAATGGCTGATTAGGAATTGTTTTTATGAACTAAATGATGTCTTTTCTGTGTAATAATAATATTTGTAATTTTCAGCTGTTAAGGTAGTTAGGTAATTGAAATCAATAAAATATTTGAATGTTAGCATATATAGTTAAATGAGAGTGTGTAGTGTCGGCTTAGAAAGGCACTACCCCATTTCTTCCGGTGGGTGAACGTAAGAGGCGACTAACGAAGCGAATTTCTAATTCCCTAGCTCTGGCTACCCCTTCAAGGGATTTATAGCCGTGAGTAAATTTATGTAAGTATGTAACTTTTAGAAGCTCTATTTAGCGTATTCTTACTACTGCATACATATATATTCATAAAATTTACAAGGACATATTTTTAAGGCACTCTATTTATTACAAACAAAATAATTATAAACCTATGTGGGTCAATTTATTATTATTATATTTTATCCATATATAAAAGGAAATCTGTATTTTGTTATAAAATACCGTGATAGTTAAAGGTCAAGTATTAAATGATACATTTTAAATATCAGACCATAAGTGTTTTTTATTCTGGATTTTTGATTACTCGCACCTCGAGGAATCATAATGTTTTAGAGTAGAAAGGGCAATCTACCCCAATGGGAACTTTGTGAGTGTATGTAAGTATGTTAATAGCAGCTAACTTACGTTTTCGTCCTTTTTCTGTTTGATAAAAAATAATACAGTTCAGATATAAAGTGTGTTAGTATTATATTGAGAATATTGTAGAGTTTCAGTAATAAGTACTTAATTTAATAAATAAATTATATACATATAACTAATTTTTTGAGTTAATTTGTCATGGTTGTTATAGGCTAGGGAAGATATCGCGAGGAAATCCACATGGCCAAGTTTTAGTTAGGATGATTTTTAGTATTCGATGTTATGGCGGCAACAGAATTATATCATTTGTGAAAATTTCTGATTTCTAGCTTTCACGGTTTATGAGCTATAGCCTGGAGACGACAGACAACTTACACATAAAGAGGATGGATGACAGTATATTGGTAAAGAGATTTAAAGAGCCAATGTGGATGATAATATTAGTGGAGAACAACCTAGGAGGACACATTAGATCAAATATCGGATGTGCTCAAAAAGGCGGGCGACCGAAGTATGAAGAATAAAAGAGCATTTATGAGAATACTGAAAATTGTAAACGAAGCTAGAGAGGTTTGTCAGCATCTTACAAAGTGGTAATTGACAGTATCTTTCTAACCCAATGAGAACTAATAGCGTGAGTATAATATATTATGTATGTTTGTAAATTGCTTGCATGATATAGATTTGTGTTGAAACGTTTCAACACAAATACTCAACTTCTGGCTGAAAGCTTCACTTATCAAGAGCCGTATCGTTCCCGACATGAAACAACAACGTAGTACCTGTCAAATGGCTAATAAAAAGGCCGACACAGGACCATTCCATTCCCTTTTTTTCTCTTTTACCACTAACAAGTAGACACGGAGAAGACGAGATGTCATTTAATTAATATTGTTTAAAGTCAAACTGTAATACAGATGCAATAGTGCTTAAACTCAATAAAAAACAGTCAACAAGTAAATCTGTTATTTCTACTACTATCCACCCCAAGGGAGGCTCCTACAAGGCAGATCCAGGATAGTGGACGCGGAGCAGACAAGGGCTGCTCTCGTTCAATTTGTATGACAAAATGTTAGATCGAAATGTAGTTTTTCGTTAATAACTTTTTCTAGCACACTTACCTTATCGTCCTACAGAATATAGAAAACAGATATATATTTGTATAATATTTTTATCATAATAAATTTGCGGCACCCGTCTAGTTAAATTAGTCAGCTAATTAAGCGGCTAGTGTTAAGCTTTTGCCAATCAAACATATTATTGTTATAATAACAAAACTTTTAGAAGCTCAATTAAGCGTATTCTTACTACTGCATAAATATATATTCATAAAATTTACAAAAACATATTTTTACACCAGTCATTATAATACAAATAAAATAATTATTAAACTATCTGGATCGATTTAATACTTTTATATTTTATCTAAATTTAATAGGAAATCTGTACCTATATAATGCTTTAAAATACCGTGATAGTTTAAGGTCAACTACAAAATGATTCATTTTAAATATCAGTCCAAAAGTGTTTTTTTTTTCTTAGTTTTTCGACGACCACTCGGACCTCGAGGAATCATTTAATGTTAGAGTACATGATGACAATCTACCCCAATGGAAACTAATGTCGTGAGTGTATGTATGTATGTATGTAAATGGCATAACTTACGTTTTCGTCCTTTTTCTGTTGGATAAAAAAATAATACAAGTCAGATATAAAATTTGTTTAATTGAGAATATTTTACAGTTCAGTAATAAGTCATTAATTTAATAAATCAATTATATACATATAACTAATTATTTGAGTTAATTTGTCATGGCTGTTAACGGTTAGGGGAGATATCGCGAGGAAATCCACATGGCCAAGTTTTACTTAGGATGATTTATAGTATTTGATGTTATGGCGGCAAAAAAATTATATCATTTGTGAAATTTTCAGACTTCTAGCTATCACGGTTTATGAGATATAGCCTGGAGATAGATAGACAACTTACACATAAAGAGGATGAATGACAGTAAATTGGCAAAGAGATTTATAGAGCCAATTTGGATGTTAATATTAGTGGAGAACAACCTGGGAGGACACATTAGATCAAATATCGGGTGCTCAAAAAGGCGGGCGACCGAAGTATGAAGAATAAAAGAGCATTTATGAGAATACTAAAAATTGTAAACGAAGCTAGAGAGGTTTGTCAAGATCTTAAAAAGTGGTAAATTACAGTATCTTTCTTACCCAATGGGAACTAATAGTGTGAGTATAGTATATTATGTATGTTTGTAAATTGCTTACATAATATAGATTTGTGTTGAAACGTTTCAACACAAATACTCAACTTCTGGCTGAAAGCTTCTCTTATCAAGAGCCGTAACCTTTCATATAGATTTGTGTTGAAACGTTTCATCACAAATACTCAACTTCTGGCTGAAAGCTTCACTTATCAAGAACCGTATCGTTCCTGACATGAAACAACAACGTTTAAGCTGTCAAATGGCTTATAAAAAGCCTTTGACTATGAACACTATAGACAGAGTCTTATTGCAACGGGAGAGTACCTCTTTTAGATAGCAATATTTTTCCCTGTAATGTTGCGATCACTAGAAAACAATTACCACAAAATACTGTAATAACCATTCTAAAAGCTACTTTTTAATTTAAAATTGATTACGTCAATTTATTGTTTAATTGAAGGTTTACTGTTTACTATATTATTTCCTTCAATCATACATACTTGCTCCTAGTATTATACAATCTTTTTTGTTTAATTTTGCCATTTATACTGATGTTTAATACACCGTGAAATCCAAAGCATATACTAACTTTCAGGGATGAATCTTCCCATGATTATGAACAACTTTTTGTACGGGAGTAACTTTGATACTGGACGAAAAAAAATCAGCTGTTCCATAACAGTAGATATTTTTATTTTCGAGTAGCAAAATTAGTCCCGTACAAAAAGTTGTTCGTAATTATGGGATGATTGAATGATTCAGTTCAAAAAAGTTTGGAGTTTTCATGATTTAAAAAAACATGAATTCAATTTAAACTATGCAGACCGTCTCATTTTACTCGGTAGAATTTAAAATTAGCATTTAGTTTAATCTTGAGTAGCAAGTACATACCAAGTGCAAGTTATGTAAATATCATACGGGTCATGGGTATAGTGGGATCTATGTTTGTATTTTGAAAAATAAAAGACAGCACTATTTTATACATGAGTTTTATTGCATTACTAGCTTTTTGCTCGCGACTACATCCGCGTGGACTACATTTTTTGCATCCAGTTTACATCCAAAATACCAAAACACTATCTAACTACACTAACTTCTGTTTTTTTTTGTATTTATATTCCCGTGGGCGTTGTAATAGATATAAAGAACATTGAGACTTTTTAAGTGATTATTGGGCGATGCAGTTGGACGGTTGGACGGACCCCATTCAACTTCCAAAAGTGGATAAAGAATTACTATCTCTGGAGCTGTGGCTACCCTTTTTTGGGATTTATAGCCGTTAGTATATTCTCATGATTGATTGATGGATGAATTTCATACATTCCTTTTTGTAGTTGTTATATCAGTCAATCGCATCAAGATTCAAATTTCTAGATACATTGTATTTATAGATCAAAAATCTGTATAATATATTTCCATCTCTTAGGGGATGAGTTCCAAAAAACCTTTTTAATTGTTCATAAGAAACATGAAACAAACCATTTTGTAACCAAGTTTCTATGTTCAAAAATGAAAATATCTTGAGAAAGTATGGATAGCAGTTTGGCCTTTCGCCGTTTCTGTACGAATACACTGTCACATGACTAAGTACAACTCAGCTATGTGGGTTTCCTCACGATGTTTTCCCTCACCGTTAACAACCATGATAAATTAACCACACATATGACTTTAGAAAAGACAAATTGGTGTAGGCCCGACTCAGGATTGGAACTCACGCTCTTCTGTTTTCGGGCGGGTGTTCTACCCACTGGGCTATCATGTCGTTCATCGTCATATATGTATTATTCATTAATCGGCCTACTGAATTAAAATTATTAATTTGAATTTAATTTGTGTTAAATACATAAAATAGTACAAAAATATTTACATGCACATTTATTACAGGTACAGAACCACGATCTAGTCTCTTTATTTTATTTTTCATTACAATTGAATTGTCATCAAAATGCTTGGAACACATTTTGGTGTATTTAGTTGGTTTTCAATTGCATTTTCCAGTGGCCGCAATCCATTTTTCTTGTAAATTCGGGTCTTTAGGAAAACTGTAATGAATACGAAGAAATTAAATAAATATTACAAATTTATTACTTACTAATTCCGTAGATAACAATTGGCAATCATTCAGCGTCGCTATAGCGCGACGAAATACATAATATACTCACTCATTAACATTAGTTTACTAATTTGAAAATTTTACCCTAACGACAGGGTAGGATGAAAACGTGAATTATGGGAACACTGAGATACTGCATATTTTTAGGTTATGCTATTAAAAAATTGCTCAAAATAACTAAAGAAAACGCTAGTAATCTAGTTTAACGTAATTAACATTTGAATCACTTTTTTTCTGATCGCGCAATGTATTTATTATGTATTTATCTGTAGAAAAACATTAAAAAACTCACTCACTTGTGGAAAGTCAATCCTTCGATGTGTTTTTCGCTGCGGCTTCCGCAGCCAAGCACGCTACACCCAACCATACCTCACTAAATAATAAGTTTGACTAATGGAGTCTCTTTTATCACAATAACAATATACAAATGAATAAAATCTTTCTCAAAATCAAAAGAAAACCAAAATCGCTCACAAGTCGACGCTTTGTTTGTCAAGCTTTAAAAGCGTGACATCAACAAAACGGGTTACGCGATAGAGATGACAATAAAGATTTTGTGTCTCTTTTTAACATATAAGAACTTAAATAAGGGCTTCTCTTTTTAAAATGGATGACGTAACATCGCTCTATCTATAGTGTTCATAATCAAAGTAAAAAGCCCAACACAGGCCCATTTCATTTCATTCCCTAATTCCCTTTTTTTCTCTTTTGCTTCTTACAAGAAGACACGGCGAATACGATAAGACATTTAATTAATAACTGTCAAACTGTAATACAGACGCAACAGTGCTTAAACTCAATAAAGAACAGTCAACAAGAAGGTAAATCTGTTATTTCTACAACTATCAACTCCAAGAGAAGCTCCTACAAGGCAGATCCAGGATAGTGGACGCGGAGCAGACAAGGGCTGCTCTCGTTCAATTTGTATGACAAAATGTTAGATCAAAATGTAGTTTTTCGCTAATAACTTTTTCTAGTACACTTACCTTATCGTCCTACAGAATATAGAAAACAGATATATCATATATTTGTATAATATTTTTATCATAATAAATTTGCGGCACCCGTCAGTTAAATTAGTCAGCTAATTAAGCGGCTAGTGTTAAGCTTTTGCCAATCAAACATATTATTGTTATAATAACAAAACTTTTAGAAGCTCTATTAAGCGTATTCTTATTACTGCATAAATATATAGTCATAAAATTTACAAAAACATATTTTTAAAACAGTCATTATAATACAAATAAAATAATTATTAAACTATCGGGATCGATTTAATAGTTTTATATTTTATCTAAATTTAAAAGGAAATTTGTACCTATATAATGCTCTAAAATACCGTGATAGTTTAAGGTCAACTACAAAATGATACATTTTAAATATCAGTCCAAAAGTGTTTTTTTTTTCTGGTTTTTTGACGCCCGCTCGGGCCTCGAGGAATCATAATGTTAGAGTACATAATGACAATGTGCCCCAATGGAAACTAATGTCGTGAGTGTATGTATGTATTTAAATGGCAGCAAACTTACGCTTTCGTCCTTTTTCTATTTGAAAAAAAAACAATACAAGTCAGATATAAAATATGATTAATTGAGAATATTTTTAAGTTCAGTAATAAGTCATTAATTTAATTAATTAATGATATACATATAGCTAATTATTTAAGTTATTTTGTCATAGTTGTAAATGGTAAGGGGAGATATCGCGAGGAAATCCACATGGCCAAGTTTTACTTAGGATGATTTATATATTTGATGTTATGGCGGCATCAGAATTATATCATTTGTGAAAATTTAAGGTTTCTAGCTATCACGGTTTATGAGATATAGCCTGAAGATAGATAGACAGTTTACACATAAAGAGGATGAATGACACTAAATTGGTAAAGAGATTTATAGAGCCAATGTAGATGTTAATATTAGCGGAGAACAACCTCGGAGGACACAGTACATTAAATATTGGGTGTGCTTAAAAAGGCGGGCGGCCGAAGTATGAAGAATAAAGAGCATTTATGAGAATACTGAAAATTGTAAACGAAGCTAGAGAGGTTTGTCAAGATCTTACAAAGTGGTAATTGAAAGTATCTTTCTAACCCAATGGGAACTAATAGCGTGAGTATAATATATTATGTATGTTTGTAAATTGCTTGCATGATATAGATTTGTGTTGAAACGTTTCAACTTCTGGCTGAAAGCTTCACTTATCAAGAGCCGTATCGTTCCCGACATGAAACAACAACGTATTACCTGTCAAATGGCTAATTAAAAGGCAAGGGGCTGGAAACTTCCTTACATCCTCACTTTGTGATTTTTAACAGCGCCTCTATTGCAGTTCCACCTGAACTTATTAAAAAAGCGCGCCGTAATTTGCTTATTCATCAATAGATGGCACTGTTGGTAATTCCTACATCGCGGTATGATTTCTTCTTTATTAGAGTATATAAACGTAAAATTTTACTCCACTCCAAACTCCAGACACCGACCCCGCCGCCGGCGAGGTCGTAGAACTTAACTTAACACTAACCTTAGAGTCACACCAGACTCAACTAGAGTCTATTTTATTTTAAGGAAAATTACGAAAAACGGCATAGCCTCGTGTCTGCATCTTCGACATGTTTTCTTTTTTTTTTTAATATTATATATTCTTAGCCATACAGACAGTACATCGAAATTAAGGCGCAATATACTTATAGATATATATATAGGTGATTAAATTGTAGCAAAAGTTCGGGTGGAATGGAATGCCTCGAGATGGCGATAAGTTTGCATTATTAACTAGGTGACATTAAAATCCAGCAAGTTGGCTCTCTATATCCAGTGTATTACTTTACTCTATGAAAAAGGCCGACACAGGAGTCACAGGACCATTTCATTCCCTTTTTTTCTCTTTTTTACCTCTTACAAGTGGACACGGAGAAGACGAGATGACATTTAATTAATATTGTTTAAAATCTATAACAGTCAACAAGTAAATCTGTTGTTATTTTTACAACTATCAACTCCAAGAGAGGCTCCTACAAGGCGGATCCAGGATAGTGGACGCGGAGCAGACAAGGGCTGCTCTCATTCAATTCGTATGACAAAATGTTATATCTAAATAAAATACATATATTCACGGGTATAAAGTCCTAAGAGGGGTAGCCAAAGCTGAGGAATTGGAAATGCCTCAGCCATTTTCGGAAGTTAAGAGGGGAAAAGATGGTAAAATAAAGGTGTTTAGTGATGGGTTTCCAACCGCATCGCCCAAAAATCCCTTAAAAAGCCCCAGTACCCTTAGTCGCCTCTTACTTACACCCAGGGGAAGAAATGGGGTAGTGCTATTCTAAGGCGACACTACACAGCAATCGAAATGAAGTTTTTCATTAATAACTTTTACGAGGACACTTACCTTATCGTCCTACAGAATATAGAAAACAAAGTTATAGATTTATCATTAAAAATCTGTGGCAATCGCTTAACCTATTGGCAATCAAACTTATTATAGTAATTGAACTTTATTTTTTTATCTACATATATCTAATAATATTCAATTTATGAGTTTTTCGATAAATTGTACTAAAACTAGCTAGGGTCGATGAATTTGTATTTCCTTAAATGAAAGTAGTAGTCGTTCCATATTTTAGTTTTGTTAGGTAAAATTGGTGTTTTTTTAAAAGAAATGCTGCGTAGTGTCGGCTTGGAATAGCACTACACCATTTCTTCCGGTGGGTGTACGTAGAGGCGACTAACGTATTGGGGGCTTTATAGGGATTTTTGGGCGATACGGTTGGGGACCCATCACCAACAATCTCGATTTTACTATATTTTCCCCACACAACCTTCCAAAAGTGGCTGATGAATTTCCGATTCCTTAGCTCTGGCTACCCCTTCTGTGGATTTATAGCCGTGAGTATATGTATGTATGTATTTTTAAAAGAAGTAGGTCCCTTTCATTGTTCGTTTTACATAATATCTAGATATTATCTGGATACAACAAAATCAGCATTAATCTCCACCCAATTAAAATGAATCGGGCTTTAGGTTGTTGTATTTTGTCAAAAGTTGTATACGTGTGTGATTTGTCAGTATTCAGTCAGTTGTAATCGGATAACGGCCGATTTCTGATTTGTCTCATTCAGTTGTTAAGATTTCAATGCGACAGATCGATACTTAAGGTGTTCTCAGCTGGAATATTCAATTCAGAAATTGGGCGTAAATGTTCCCGCCCTCGATGTACTGCAAAATAGTAACATAATTCCAAATGAATGTAGTAAATCATTATTAATTTTCATATTTTCTTACCTCAGGTCGCTGAAAGTTGTTCAATTACATAATAATATTAGTTTAGAGGTTTGATGACTGTAAATATACCATTACGAAAAAGGATTTTAAATTGCTGAACTGTTTTACCTAATCTTACCCATACTTACGGCAAAAAAAAAACAAAAAAGGGGCATCCAGAGCTTTTGGTTGCTTGGGTAAAAGATATTGAAAAGAGGGGTTTTGGCAGCTGTCGTTTTTAGTCATAAAAATTCTCGCGAGATAGTGATATTACGTCAAAACATCGATAATGAACCGCGAGGCAAGGCACAAAAAGTCTCAAAAATTACGAATGGTATTATGTGACAATACGAAGATGCATTTTTGCTTGTAATGTCGGCTTAGAATAGCCCTACCCCATTTCTACCCGTGGGTGATCGTAAGAGGTGACTAAGGGTATAGGGGTTTTTAAGTTTATTTTTTGGGCGATGTGGTTGGAGACCGTCATCAACAACAATATTATTACCATCTTTCCTCACTCAACTTCCAAAAGTGGCTGAGGAATTTCTCATTACAAAGCTCTGGCTGCCCCATTTAGGGATTTATAGCCGTGAGCGTCCTTCTTAACTAGATATCGCGTGGTGTATAGCAGCCATCTCTTACACACTTACTTAGTATCGTATACTATCATCTCGTTCTAACTGATATCGTGTCGATAAAGAAACACTCGTACTAGCCCTCCAGCCCGGCTAGTACGAGCAGTGTTTAAACTAGTTACCGCGTGGGATAAAGCAGCCATCTCTTACGCACTTACTTAGTATCGTATACTGCCATCTTATTCTAAACCGATATCGTGTCGATGAAGTAGCGCTCGTGCTTGCCCTTTTGATAATCCAAAGCATTCCGTGTTTTCACTTTTACTCTTACAGACAACTGCTTCTCATTGAGTTGACGTAGTCATACATTATCGAGGGCCGGCGCTGACTGCCGGCATGGCATGGCAAAGGATTTCGGTACATATATAGCATTTTTAATCTTATTACCATCCGTATAGAATTTATTTTGACACAACGATGCCGAGGGAGGCCGCGGCAGGACAGAACGTCGGCATCGTTGTGTCAAAATGAAGTAAAATGAATTCTATATACATAGCAATAAGATTAAAAATGCTATATCTGTACCGAAATGCTTTGCCATGCCATGCCGGCAGTCAGCGCTGGCCCTAACTTCTCAGTCCCGAGGTTGTGGGTCGATCCCCGCTGAGAGCAAAAATTGGGAGCTCAAATTATGGTTTCGTAGTCTTGGATGTTATTTATATGTGTTATAATACACGGCTACATACATAAATACACGGCTATGAAACCCTAGAAGGGGTAGCCAGAGCTAAGGAATTATAAATTCCTCAGCCACTTTTGGTAGTTGAGTGGGGAAAAGATGGTAAATATAAAGGTTTTTGGTCAATGGGTCTCCAACCGCATCGCCCAAAAATTCCTTAAAAGCTCCAAATCCGTTAGTCGCCTCTTACGACACCCGTGGGTAGAAAGGGGTAGGGACATTCGAAGCCGGCACTACACGGCTTAGAATGTGTATTATATAATATTTAGTACATCGTTGAGTTAGTATCCCAAAATACAAGTAAAGTTAATTCAGGGCTAACTTGATCTGTGTATACTTTTTATTTATTTAATACCAAACATTCGTGAAATAATATAAAATAACGTTTAACTTATCTTACCGAATTCTGCAAAAAATAAATAAACATATTAAATATGTCGTAGGACTAACAATATTGAAAAATAAACTTTTTAACTTTGAGTTGTACAACAAACAACTGATTATGTCACTAACATACATACATACATATACTCAGGGCTATAAATCCTTAGAATGGGTAGCCAGAGCTAGGGAATTAGAAATTCCTCAGCCACGTTTTGAAAGTTGAGTGGGGAAAAGATGGTAAAATAAAGGTTGTTGGTGATGGGTCTCCAACCGCATCGCCCAAAAATCCCTTAAAAGCCCCAATACCGTTAGTCGCCTCTTACGTACACCCACCGGAAGAAATGGGGTAGTGCTATTCTAAGCCGACACTACACAGCAATAACAACATGAAAAAATGTGATGTAAGGCAAGCGATTCTTTTTTGTATGATTTACTAAAGAATGTGTATTATTCGCTTCGTAAAGTAATAGCATTAGTAAATTTTTTTGCGTGGTTGTCACAAGAAATGATTAAGGTTTTGCAGTTTTCTGCATGAATTGGCTGGAGACACATCTCTCACCTATCTTAATTTTACAATCTTTCCCCAGTCTACATCCAAAATAGGCTCAGAAATTTCTTATTCTTAAGTTCTGACTACCCTTTTTAGGATTACCAGAGTACACGTACATGTATGTACGTAACTATGTATAACAATATATATATATATATATATATATTTTGGTAAAAGGGATCTATAGAGCTAGTGTGGATGGTAATGGTAGTAGAGGACGACCACGGAGAACACACTTGGACCAAATTGAGAGTGTGCTCAAAAAGGCTGGCGTCCGAAGTATGAAGAATAAAAGAGCATGTATGAAAAGATTGATGGATGTAAACGAAGCTAGAGAGGTTTGTCAGGATCGTACGAAGTGGCGATCAATAGTCTCTGCCTACCCCAATGGGTACTTATGGCGTGAGTATATGTATATGTATGTATGTATATATCACTCTACTCTTTATCATCTTACTCTTTACTAAGCCAAGTAGGTATTATACATTTTTTCGGCCCCCTATAAGAATGTACAAAGATAAATGTGTTTGGGGATGTGTATGTGAACTACAGTACAAGCATAGATGTACTAAAAAAGGTTTTCGTTCGGTTTTTTATTAGTACATCTATGATTACAAGGTTTAATATAGTTATCGCAAAAATATAACTGTTTAGATAATTATTAGTTCGTGATACTTACAAAGTAAGAATTAACTTACCTACTTACTTAGTTATACTGACGCCCATTATTCCC
The DNA here is from genome assembly GCA_963576735.1 of Bedellia somnulentella. Classification (NCBI taxonomy): domain Eukaryota; kingdom Metazoa; phylum Arthropoda; class Insecta; order Lepidoptera; family Bedelliidae; genus Bedellia; species Bedellia somnulentella. The sequence goes on along the minus strand of OY755199.1, from coordinate 8,722,663 downwards.
ATTGGGGTAGGCAAAGTAAGAATTAAACATTATAAAAAAAATAATGTATGTTAAGTACTTACGACTGATACTAAAACGATGAGCACTAGGAATATGCTGTAAAAATAAAAACAAGGATAAGTTACATATGGGAAAATTTCTAGTTGTAGGATGGGACAATCCCATCTAGAGAATAGAATTGGTTCATATTTGGAATTAATTAATTAATAATAATAGAGAACAGAATTGGACATAGTCTAGAGAACCAATTCGACTTGAGGAACAAAAACGGACAACAAGATTTTTTTTTTAGCTGTATGTATGTTTACAATTACAATTTAAAAACATAACATTATATATACTCAAGCCATTAGTTCCCATTGGAGTAGGCAGAAACTATTGATCGCCACTTCGTACGATCTTGACAAATCTCTCTAGCTTCGTTTACATCCATCAATCTTTTCATACATGCTCTTTTAGTCTTCATACTTCCGACGTTTGCCTTTTTGAGCACAGTTTCAATTTGGTCCAGGTGTGACCTCCGTGGTCGTCCTCTACTAACATTATCTTTCACATTAGCTCCATAGATCCTTTTAAAATAACATATTTTTTAATATGTATTAACAATTTATTGAATGTGTAGTATTGTTGTACTAAATCGCGCCTGATTTACAAAAATATTTTTGATGACATTAGGAAGGTTGTAACGGATTTTATATAAAAAGGATACTATAATCCCTAATTTAAATATTTTTGTTCATGAAAACCTCATGTGGGGATTATTACTAATAAATACGCCTGTGTCGAAATTTTTCTTACCTTTATTTATTCTTTATTTAAAAAAAAAAAAGTAAAAAAAAGTAAAAATACGTTTATTAAAAGAAATACAGCATTGTCGATTTACAGGGGTTCCCAAACTAGGCACAGCCTGTCTCTTAGTAATAATCCCTAATTGCTATTAATTTCCATACCCAAGATGTTTGTTTTACTTATAGGTTTTTTTACTATTATGCCATGCAGACGAAGTCGCGCCCGTAACTAGTCATTCAAATTGGCCATAATATTTCTGTTTTGTTGTGTTTTATTATAATAACTTAAGTGACTATGAATTCATTCTAGTCATTGATTTATTAATCAACATATTTATTATTCTTTATTTTGATTACATTCAACTAAATCATATTAACTACAGATTTTTACATACATACATATACTCACGCTGTTGGTTCCCATTGGGGTTGGCCGAGACTATCGATCGCCATTTTGTACGATCCTGGCCAACCTCTCTAGCTTGGTTTACAATTATTATCAATCTTTTCATACATGCTCTTTTATTATTCTCACTCCGGAGGACTTCCTTTATAAGCAGATTTTTCTTGCACTAAGATGCGTTTCCCTTCATACCCCGTGCTACAAGCGAGTAAGCATAGCCTTATCTACTTACAATGACCTAGCGAATACGAACGAATATTAATTACCAAGTTCATAATGTCATGCGCAGAACCAACCATATGGGCAAAATGGCATGCCCACAACCCTAAATGACCTATGACCTCAACTTTTATGGTCTACTGATAGGATGGTGGTACTAACTATATGCCCAAGAGGCTTTTATTTGCCTATGCGAACAACCTTTTGAGGACTGGATACGGCACTACATACTGATATCCATATGCATATGAATAAATGTTTTCTTTCTTAAAATTTCTTAGCCAAAAACCTAAAGTTGCTCTTTCCATCAAGGTTGCAGTTAGCCGATAGATGCGGGCAGCACAGACCGTTCGTTGTGGTGATCTGAAGGGGAGCCCCATAGGCCTCTGCCTATGGATATACATATCCAGCAGTGGGCAATATAGATGATATTGAAATGATAAGTTTATGAATATAACCTTTTCCGTAGTTTAGCGGTAAAGCGCTTGGCTTTAACTACAAAATTGAGCAAAACAAGGATTTTAAGATATTCGCAAGAGGTCTGTCTCAAAACGTTTGAAAATGGTAGCTTGTGTTTTCTAATCCGAAGATTCTGAGTACAGGTCTGCTTTAAGACCTGCTGCTTAGTGACTAAAGACTTGGAGCTTTCTATCTGATTTAGCTTAGGCACACAACCTTTGCCCTCTCAGGGCGGCCCTCAGCTGCCCGGCACAGATGATGATGATGATGTGGTCCGACCGTTTCGGTCACGACGACCGCTTTAAAAGTTTAGGACTCACTCGTAAGCTCGCATATGGCTTGTGTAGCCAATCTTATTTGTAAAAATCCTCGCACACTGGGGGCATGTGAGCACACTATTAATATAATCATATTGAGTTAGCACATGTGGTCTGTTTTAACTCGTTGCGCTTGGTGTCCAGTTCAGCGCGCCGGTGGATTTCATAGTCGCGGACCTTGGTGTCAACCAAAGCCCTCCACTCCGGTCTTTGGGCGGCATATTTTTCTTACTGGGATGAATTTATGCCACACCTCTTCATGTGCCGCTTCAGCACATCTTTGTTTCTGAGGAGTTGATCGCCACACTTCCGCTCAAGTTCCAAGTAGAAGATGTGCTTAGCGACTCTTTGCTCTGCAATCCTTGATATGTGACCGCACCATCGAAGCTGTCGTCGCATAAGGTAAGCCTCAATTCCACTTGCATTGGCTTTTCGCAGTAGCTCGGTATTCCGCACGCGATCTGACCATCTGATGTCCATAATTTTCCGTAGACACCTGAGGTGAAATCTGTCTAGGATGCGAATATGACGGCGGTACACGGTCCATGTTTCTGCGGCATATAGGATGTTAGGCAGAACGACCGCCATATAAACAGAGATCTTGGTACCTAGCTTTATGTCGTGTGAGCAGAAAATCTTGTTCTCCAGCTTGCCGAAAGCTGTCGCTGCAGCTCCGATCCTACTGTTGATCTCTGCATCTAGGTCGCACTTGGATGTTAGCGTACTTATCGACCTGATTCAGCTCATACTCGCCAAGTTTGATTTTCAGCTCCTCGTGACCGTAAATGTCTAAAGACATCACTTCCGTTTTTTTGACGCTGATTTTTAGGCCAAATTTATGGCAACACTTGTCTAAATCAGACATGAGCTGTTGCAGGCCGTCCGGGGATTTTGCAACAAAGCATAGGTCATCCGCGTAGATGATTTCAGTAACCATGGCGTGAGAGACTTTAGCGCGGGCTTTTAACCTCGCCAGATTAAACAAACTGCCATCGGTACGAAAACGGATGCGGACACCTTCTGTAGACGCCTCCAAGACCTCCCGGACTACGATTGCAAAATACAACGCGAACAATGTAGGCGCAAGAACGCAGCCTTGTTTGACTCTACAGGTAACGGGGAAAAACTCCGATTGTTCGTTGTTGATAGCGATGCAGCACTGCATGTCATCGTGGAGTAGTCTTACGAGCCTCACAAACTTCTCGGTACACCCTATCTTGTTCAGCACCGTCCAGAGGTTTTTTCGAGGCACACTGCCAAAAGCCTTTTCAAGGTCAACAAAGCAGAGGGACATGTGACGGCCATGCTCTCTACTTTTCTCTTGCAGCTGACGCACTGAGAAAACAGCCTCAGCTGTACCTCGGTCAGGTCTGAAGCCAAACTGGGTTTTAGGCAACAATGTCTCTGACAGTTTCGTGAGGCGGTTAAGGAGTACTCTGGCAAAGACTTTTCCAGGGACTATTAAAAGCGAAATACCGCGATAGGAACCACAATCAGAGCGGTCACCCTTGTTCTTATATAGAGCCCTTATGCGTGAGACCTTAAAAGTTGATGGGACTTGTTCTATATTCCACATAAGGTCAAAAAGCTTCCATACTTCCGCATGTAGCTCTCCACCGCCGTATTTAAGCAGCTCTCCTGGTATAAATTCAACGCCAACCCCACGCTTGTTCTGCTGTTGATTTATTTAAAGTCACACATAAAGTCATGGTGAAGCCACACAGGCCACAGGGCCAGCAGCCACCAATCCATTCGAAAAAAGACCAGAGACTTCAATAGGCGCAAAGATTGTGTTTGATATGCATTTCAAGTGTGAAGAATAAAAGACATACGTATGGAAAGTTTGAGGAATATAGACGAAGCTCGAGGAGTTTGCTAGGATCTTACCGAGTGGCGATCAATATCTCTGCCTACGCAGATAGGGACTAATGACGTGAGTATATATGTATATTATTTGTTCTCGACAACGCGCATACATACATACATATACTCACGACTATAAATCCCTAGAAGGGGTAGCCAGAGCTAAGGAATTACAAATTCCTCAACCACTTTTGGAAGTTGAGTGGGGAAAAGATGGTAGAATAAAGGTTGTAGGTGATGAGTCTCCAACCGTATCGCCCAAAAATCCCTTAAAAGCCCCAATACCGTTAGTCGCCTCTTACGTACACCCACCGGAAGAAATGGGGTAGTGCTATTCTATGCCGACACTACACAGCAACGCACATATATTTGAAATAGTAAAAAATATACTTACATATATTTAAATTGCACCATTTTCGAGCCTATGTCTTCCACAAACGGAGCAAGCCAATAAATATTGCAAAATTTATTACAACATTCTTATTTTAGTACCGTGATACGGGAAATTGGTTTTGTGAACTGAAGTGAATGTTTTACGTAAATTTTTAAATTCATTAAATAATGTGATCCAGTGTGAAACTGTCTGATTTGTGTGGTGTGGATGATGGTTTGTAAAAAATAAAGAAAAAAAAACGTTAGCTGTGTCGGCTTACAATAGCACTACCCCATTTCTTCCAGTGGGTGTACGTAATAGGCGATTTACAGTATCGGGGATTTTAAGGGATTTTTGGGCGATGCGGTTGGAGACCCATCACCAACAACCTTTATTCTACCATCTTTTCCCCACTCAACTTTCCAAAAGTGGCTGAGGAATTTCTAATTCCTTAGCTCTGGCTACCCCTTCTAGGGATTTATAGCCGTGAGTATATGTATATAAGAAAATGTTAAGATGGTTTGGGCACACAGAGAGGATGGACGATTTATAAATTGGTAGAAGGTGATCTATAGAGCCAATGCGGAAGGTAATGTTAGTAGAAAACGACCACGGATTATACATTTAGATCAAATAGAAAGTGATCTCAACAACGCAGGTTCCCAATTAAGTAAAGGGGTAGGCAGAAACGAATTATCGGAACTTCGTATATCCTGGCAAACTCCTCGAGCATTATTTACATTCTTCAATCGTTTCAACCATGCTCTTTTATTATACATACATACATATACTCACGGCTATAAATCCCTAGAAGGGGTAGCCAGAGCTAACGAATCAGAAATTCCTCAGCCACTTTGGAAGATGCGTGGGGAAAAGATGGTAAAATAAAGGTTGTTGGTGATGGGTCTCCAACCGTATCGCCCAAAAATCCCTTAAAAAGCCCCAATACCGTTAGTCGCCTCTTACGTTCACCCGCCGGAAGAAAAGGGGTAGTGCTATTCTAAGCCGATACTACACAGCAAGTAATTTAGACTTTATTTTATACACTTTTATTATATCCTCTTTAAAATGAAAAAGCTTACTTTATTTATTCTTGTTATTATTTCCACTTATCAAGTCGAGCCATAACTTAACTTTAACTCAAGCGTTGACGCGAAAACCCTGAAGGGGTTGGCAGAGGTACTAATACTTCTGGTCATCACGTGACATTGTCACCTGGTGTTCAGAGTACCCGCGTTTTGCATGGACAGTGTACTCACGTGATAGAGGGCAGGCCTATTGCCGATTGGTAAGAATACCCTGTCACATGACTAAGTAAAACTTAGCCATGTGGGTTTCCTAAAGATGTTTTCACCACAGATAGGTTGCAAGTAAAACAACAAAGTAAAAAGGTTATTTTCAAAAATATATATTATTAATAATAATTATTCTTAAAAAAAAGTACAACATATACTATTTCGCTTCTTCACTCTTTTCTTCATATTTGACAATACCCTTTTCAATCAAATCTGGAATTTCGACAGCTAACCAGGGCCCCAACTGTAACAAAAATTAAGCTACGTCAGGAGCAGTCAATTGTGAAATGGATGACCATGTTGTATTTTTCTATTTTGTAGTTGAAATAGAATAGAATAGAAAACTCTTTATTGCACATCAAATATGGAAAAACATTTACAAATACACAGAATGAATTAACAAAAGTACAATTGGCGGTCTTATCACTAAAAGCGATCTCTTCCAGACAACCTTTGAATGGAGAGGTCAATAAATTAGAGTCATGTGAGATAGATGTACAACAACATGGTGAAACTGATAACTATGCGTTAATCTACACAAACAATACAACAATCCAGTCATAGTTAAATCTAGTTATAAAATAATAAACTATTAACAAACACATATATGATACAATAAATACATAAAGAACTAAACTAATAAGGGCGGAAACCAAACGTAGATCAGTACAAAAGAATCGCTAAAAACTAATTATCAAAATGATTTGTCTCTACACCCTGATTGGTTGATTCAATGACCTTTGTTGGTCATACATTTGCTCGTGATTTAAACATTCTTCGTTTCTCTATTTGCGAAACAGTGGTAAGTAAGACATTAAATGTAAAGGGTGTCTCAGTAAGAGAGCACTTTTTAAAATTGGTATGTTTTTTTTCTCATGCAAGCGGCAACTCTAAAATTAAACAGCTGTGACCTCAGATTATTCCAATTATTAGAAATGGGTAGATTTAAAAAAAAAACATGCGTTATAATTGTGAAAGCTCATTACAAAGATAGGGAAAGTTACGCTGAAACTGTTCGCAAACTTTGCAAACACCTAATGCGTCAACATTTCGAAAACTGATTTTAATGTTTTTTGACATGAATTCCTCATGTGGGGATAATTACTCATAAATAAAAGATGTTATTAAAGGAAAGAAAAATTTCGACACTGGCGGGGTTCGAACCCCCGCCAGTGTCGAAATTTTTCTTTCCTTTAATAACATCTTTTATTTATTTCGAAAACTGGTTAAAAACATGAAGAAACTGGGTCGATTATTGATGATGAGAATACATTGCGTCGACGTACTGGTCATTATCTGAAAAAAAATTGCTGCTGTAAACGAGAGTGTCGCTGAAACCCCGAAAACATCAATTCGGCGTCGTTCTCAACAATTTCAAATTTCACGAGACACTATGCAGGGAATTTTGACTAAAGACCACCACCTTCATGCGTACAAGACTCAGCTAAAGAGCTTATTCCATTTGTCTGAATGAAGACGTCTGAAAGCCACAGAATCTGAATTCAGACTAGTGGAATAACGTTCAGAACGCTAGAACTGAAATTTGTGTAGTGGAATAACAAGCGTCTGCGGCAGTAACTTCGAAGGACGTCTGAATTCAGCAACAACAAAGTGTAATGGAATAAGCTCTTAAGTCAGAAGCTCTGCTGATTGACCACGGAAAAGCCGGCAAAATCGTCCTCACGAAATTTTGATGTCAACTGGCCACCAAAATGGTGGGATTTAACGCCGTACAATTTCAATTTTTTGGGGTTTTGTGAAATCAAGGGTGTTTACGAATAAACCCGAAACAATACCTGAGCTCAAATTGGAAATCCAACGCATTATCCGTGAGATGCAGCTACATCTCTTTGCAAAAGTAATGGGAAATTTCATGAAAAGAGTAATGGCCTGTCATCGGAACCGTGGTGGTCATTTGACATATATTTTATGCCATCCCTAATCGGAACATGTCTTCTTTGCAATACAATAAAAATATCACAACTCTGTAATAAAATACTTTTGTTTATTTTAAAATGATAAAGTGCACTCTTACTGAGATACCCTATACAATACATAAATGCATATCATAATTAACGAAATCCAAAAAAGAATATCGCTAGAATTTGAGAGGCTAGTAAAATAAGATTGCAAAATAAAGGATGGATGGTGATAGATGTGTGTGTGTGTGTGTGTGTGCGTGTGTGTGCGTGAGTGTGTATGTGTGATTCACTTATTCCCTCTATTTATTATCTTACGTCTTAATAACGTCGAAACCGAATTTGGTCTTTGAAGAAGCAAAAGGATCAGTTTCACTAAAGAGGTTATTAAATTGATTGGCAAGGCGAACCATTGTAGAATTCCTTGCATAATTAGTATGATTAGAGGCTATAAAAAAGAGCCTTTCAGAAGTGTGCCGAGTATCGCGCTGTGGAGTACAGAATGACAGTTGGGACAACAAAAATGGAGAATCAAGGCGACCAGAGAGAATGTCGTGAATGAAAAACAAAACTAAGCCAACAGTCAGAACCTTAAAATAAAAAAAACTCACCCCAAGCGCCATAGCATGGGCAATACCAAATTTGGGCACATTTCTTGCCCACAGCGGTTTAAAATGATCTGTCAAACAAATCTTTCCTCCTCGGTACATCTTTGCTGTTTTACCGTCGAGACTTGGTAAGGCTATTTCTGGTGCAGTCGTTGGGTATGTTACGGGTATCTGGGAATAAAATTTATTATTTTAAATATATATAATTATAAGATAGAATACAAATTAATTTAAAATTAAAATTTGCTGCGTAGTGCGGGCTTAGAATAGCATTATCCCATTTCTTCCGGTGGGTGTATGTAAGAGGCGACTAACGGTATGGGGTTTTAAAGGGATTTTTGGGCGATGCGGTTGGAGACCCATCACCAAGAACCTTTATTTCACCATCTAATCCCCACGTAACTTCCAAAAGTGGCTGAGGCATTTCTATTCCTTAGCTCTGGCTTCCCCTTCTAGGGATTTATAGCCGTGAGAATATGTATGTACAAATTAATATGAAACTCTTTATTGCACATCAAAATTAAAACAGTAGTAATGATTGCCTTGTTAATTTTGTTTTGCATCGCGTTATTTTACCTTGGTTACATATTCTTTTCAAACATACATGCATACATATACTCACGGCTATAAATCCCAAGAAAGGGGTAGCCAGAGTTAAGGAATTAGAAATTCCTCAGCCACTTTTGGAAATTGAGTGGGTAAAAGATAGTAAATAATTAGTTGTAACAACCGTGATAGCCCAGTGGGTAGAACACTCGGTTATCGTGCAAACGACTAGTGTTCAAATCCTGGGTCGGGCCTACACCAATTTGTCTTTTCTAAAGACATATGTGTGGTTAATTTATCATAGGTAGTTGTTAACGGTGAGGGAAAACATCGTGAGGAAACCCACATGGCTGAGTTGTACTTAGTCATGTGACAGTGTATTCGTACAAAACGGCGATAGGCCTGCCTCCTATCACGTAAGTACACTGTCCATGCAAAACGTGGGTACTCTGAACACCAGGTGACAAAGTCACGTGATGTTCACAACTATTAGTACCTCTGCCAACCCCTTCGGGGATATTCGGCGTGAACGTTTATGTTATGTTATGTAAATATAGTAAAAATAAAGGTTGTTGGTGATGGGTCTACAACCGCATCGCCCAAAAATCCCTTAAAAGCCCCAATACTGTAGTATAGTAGTGCTATTCTAAACCGACACTACACGCCAATGGGATATAAACTCAATGATATATTACATATTATATAATACGCACATTAATTAAGTCCAAGACTAAGAAAAACCTAGAGGATCAAAACTCAATAAAATTTCAAGATAAGATAACTTTATTGCTTAAGACAACTTCCTTGCATATACTCACACCCCCTTTTTCCCATTCGGGTAGGTAGAGTCTATGGATTGCCACTTGCACTATCTTGGCAAATCTCTCTAGCTTCCCGTACATTCATTATTCTAAGACTAAAGATAAATAATATTATAAGGGTTCAAAAAATCAATCTTTTAAAAATTTGCCGTGTAGTGTCGGCTTAGAATAACACTACCCCATTTCTACCCGAGGGTGATCGTTAGAGGCGACTAAGAGTATAAGGGCTTTTCAAGTGATTTTCGGGCGATGTGGTTGGAGACCCGTCACCAAAAACATTTATAATTACCATCTTTTCCCCACTTTCCTTCCAAAAGTGGCTGAGGAATTTCATCATTCCAAAGCTGTGGCTACCCCGTTTAGGGAATTATAGCCGTCAGTATATGTATGTATGTAACATGGCCGTGTGTATTTATTTATAACTTTTAATATCGCCTTGAATGAAATCTATTTATTGCAATCATATACTACCCTTCCAACATCATCTTCTCCCCTTAATTTAAGTGATTTTTGGGCGATGTGGTTGGAGACCCGTCCAACCCGTTATAACCATCTTTACCCCAATCAACATTCAAAAGTGGCTGAGGTATTTTTCATTCCAAAGCTCTGGCTACCCCGTTAAGCCGTGAGTATATGTATGTATGTAAAAAATCAATAAAGTTCTTCATGTAAATGTTAAGTGGTTCCCATTAGCTTCATTTGTCTCTTCTATGTTGGGGCACTGCTGCGCCCCAGATACATCATAACATAAGACACTATTGAAATCTTTTGTTAATGTCAATTGTGGAATATACATGTGTGTTAAGAACTTTAAAATTGCTTAATATAGCTATACAAGAAAAGCATTGTTGCAGAGCTCCTAATACTTCTGAACATACATACATATACTCACGGCTATAAATCCCATGAAGGGGTAGCCAGAGCTAGGGAATTAGAAATTCCTCAGCCACTTTTGGAAGTTGCGTGGGGAAAAGATGGTGAAATAAAGGTTTTTGGTGATGGGTCTCTAACCGCATCACCCAAAAATCCCTTAAAAGCCCTAATACCGTTAGTCGCCTCTTACGTACACCCACCGGAAGAAATAGGGTAGTGCTATTATAATCCGGCAGTACACTTCTGAACATCACATGTCATTTTTGTCACCTGATGTTCAGTATACTCATATTTTGTTTGGACAGTGAACTCATGTTATTGAGAGGCCCATTGCCATTTTAAATACACTGTCAAACAGCTAAGTACAACTCAGCCATTAAGGTTCCCTTACACTGTTTTCCCTCACCATTTACAACCATGATAAATTGACCACACATATGCTTTAGAAAAGACAAATTGGTGTAGGCCTGACTGGGATTGGGGAAGAAAGAAAAGACGTTTTTTTTCTTTTGTTAAGTATGGTGCCGACACAAGGTCTCATTTGTGGAAATGCAGCATCAGCACCTCGTGTCGGTTACATACTGTATATCCGAAACTTTTAAACCCGAATATTATTTTACCGAAAACTAATCGACTTTTTTTTAATTGCCATAATATTGTTTCACCGAAATTTCAAATACCATATTCTTACATTCCAGATTATCGAATGACTTTTTTTTTCTTTACTATCGTTATGATTAACCACTAGAACGGATTCCCACAGAATCAAAAACCAGATATACCTTAATTCCGCAATATTGCTTTTCCGGATAATCACTATTCCAAAAAATCATTTTCCATACATTTGAAATACAGATGTATTGAATGATACATACTGCTATGAATAATTTTGCAGGCATATTTTATGTAAGTAGTATACCCCGCCCCCCGTCCCCTATATGTAGCTAGTATGCAAGCAAGCTGCAAGCAACCAAATAGGCATATAGGCATGCATCAGGCATTTAGGTGCTCGCTCCGCTGCACTACGCTACGCTCACTCGTTTTATACATAATGTAACCTAACCTAACCTTACTAAATGTGTCCTAACTTTTCTTAGTCTGCAGGGACCCCCGACCCCCCCAAGCAGGGGGGCTCTGTCCCCTTCACCCCCCCGACATCCAACCAAGCATGCAAACAAGCAAGCAAGTATACATACAAACAGGCATGCATCCGCGTTTTATTTATACAATTTTTCTAACATAAATAATATCTGGTTAAAGAGATTTACGATTTGTAAGACTATAGATAAAGTTACGTCGGTCTTTTAAACCTTTGGAATAATGAGATTATAGTAAAATATATAGTTGGTAAAGGCAAAAATTCATTTTAATAATCTGGTTTTAGTTTTTCTGGGAAGTGATACTTCTAGAAAATGTATTTATGTACTAATGAAGTTGTGGAAAATAAAGCATCTGTGATACGTAAATTCTGTGAACCGTTTTCTGAATGTTTAAATTCGGCTTTAAAATATTTTAATATCTGAAATGTTACCCTTTAATAAATATATTTAAGAGTAGAAAAAATGCAGTTGATTAGGTTAGTTAGGTCTTAAAAATGTAACCTTTAATTAATAAATTCAATATAAGTTATTCTAGTTTCCTTTTGCACCCTCTGTCGGTGGCCCAAGTATTTAAATCATGTACGTAACATTTATTTATTTCTTTATGGATCTTTGTTATCTGAAATAAAACTATTAATAACAAGGAATACTTACATCAAATTCCACATCAAACTCATACTTAAGCAAGTTATGTATGTACCAGCATTTCCCAAACCAGCGGGTGCCAGTTTTGTCAGACTCCAAGCGGAACCAGTCATTGTCTGCAGTCTTATTGTTTTGTACATACTGGAAAGATTAGAAATAATTGTGAATATCAATTAATAATATGATTCTTGGGAGAGGGGCTCGAGCCTACCCTATTTCATGTGAATTGGACTGGACTGTGATGTCTCCTACACTTTTACTTATCAAAAATGAACAGTCAATCATTTGCTTGTAATATTTTTAACACAGGCTAAATTAAGGCTATGTTAAAAGTCTAATAAAATTTAACATAATACATTGATCAATTTTCTTTTTAAAAAAAAAGAATAGTGTTTTTAAAATTATGTGTAGTGTTGGATTAGAATAGCACCGCCCAATTTCTTCCAATGGCTATTTTAAGAGGCAACTAAGGGAGTTGGGGCTTTTTAAGTGATTTTTGGGGCGATGGACCTTTATTTTACAATTTTCAAAAGTGGCTTGAGGAATTTCATATTCCAAAGCTACCCATTCTATGAATTTCTAGTTGTATGTATATGAATATTTGTATATAATAGTTTTGTTATTTGAGGGATCAGTAGCAGTAGCAAAAAACAATAATTTAAAACCTTCACAGTGGTTTTGAATTTTAACAAGTTGCCCAACATGAGTAATAAAAATAGTGTAAACTTGAACTTGGAGTCAAATATTTTATACAATTGGAGCATAGCAAGCGAAGCACCATTTACCCCCAACTTTTGTATTAGGCTTGTCAAACAACTCCTCCTAAATGTTTGATCCGATCACAGTCAAATTTCGCACGATGGTTCAACACATCAAGGACAAGGTTTTAACAAGGTTCAAAGAGAAAATTTAGATAGATATTACCATTGAGGAATAATCACCCTTGAAAGTTTCCCAAGTAAATGTATGGGAAACAACTATAAACAAAACTCGCCACTTCGCTTTTTGGCATCGCGAAGCATACATGCCCACCTAGTACTAAGAATTTTCTGGTAATTCCTTCCATAATCAAATTTTATTTACCTTTATGAGGGCTTGATATTCTTCTTTTAACCTATTTACCCATAACTCTTTGTCTCTAGGTCCTGCTTTTGTCTGTAATAGGGGAATGCTACTCAATGTTTTCCGTGTGCCTTCGTCAACCATTTTTCATGGTATTTTTACTAATTGTATCCAAATAAAATTATACAATTCAATTCAATTTTTGTTTAAGTGGCTTCAATCGTGTTTGCCACAATTATTTCGCCAATGTCAAGTGAGATGCAAGAAAGTCACCTTATGTGAGTTTAGCCGGTAAATTTACTTATATATATACGTATACCGAATGAACATACTTGAAGACTCTCGAGTTAATACGAATCTAGAACAAAAATTAGTAAATTGGACAACACAATGTAACTACAACACAAAATACATAAGATGTAACATACGTGCAATAAAATAGGACAACACAATTAATTTACAATTTTAAGTTATTACTAAATATAAAACGGCACAAAGTAGAAAAAAAGGGAGAATCAACTAAGGACAACAGATATTTCATATTAGTAGGGAGAGGAATAGACGGAGGGAGATTTTCATAAAGGGAAGGAGATAATTGACAACCAAAGAATAAATGGTCGACAGTGCCCTCAGCTAGACCACACTCGCACAGCGAATGATCTCTCACCCTGATCTTTGCAAGAAAAACTGGAGTACATGCATGACCAAGACGCAGTCTAGTAATTGTGGATAGAACCCATCTATCAATATTATGAAATCGGCGTCGAGTGAACCATGGCCGTGATGGAATTTGAGGTTGAATATCGCCATAGTGGATTCCTTTTATCAATTTCGAGCGGTTCCATAAATTCTGCCAAGACTCTATCATACGGGGTTTCGCCAAAGCGCAAAGATCGTGAGCATATATGAATGGATGACAAACGGGAGCTGAACTGACTGCGTTTTTCGCGTAGGAATCAACAGCTTCATTATCACTAATACCTGAGTGGGAGGGTATCCACACCAAAACAACGTCCAGGCCACGTTGTAGACAGTCATATAAACAATCTCTTATATCCAGAATAAGAGGAAATTTGGTCTTGGATCGAAAAGGATTTGAAGTAATCGTTTCTAAGACAGATAAGCTGTCTGAGAATATGACAGCCTTAGAAATATTATGAGCCAAAATATATTTCACCGCTTCCAATATAGCGAGAGCTTCTCCAGTGAACACTGATGATTGGGGATGGGATGAAAAGCTTAGGACAATTTTGAATTTAGGGATCCATACAGCTGAACCAACGTTTTCCATATTGGAGGACTTAGATGCGTCTGTAAAAAAGTACAGCCATCCTTTCCACCTGGAAGAGCAAAATTCCAGAAAAAGTGAGTTAGCACCTGGAGAATCTTTTGTAATACCTAAATCACAAACGACGTGAGGGGAGAATGTCAGGGAAGGAAACGAGTGCCCAAAAAGCGGGTTCCCAACTGACTGATATACTGGAGGCGAAAGATCACATAAAAAATTAAAACTTTTAACTATGGGTGGAATATTATCACTATTTACTAAAATGTTAGATAGAACTCTCAACTTCGGGAGAAGTGGGTGAGAAGAATTTTGAAAAACTTTAAAAACAAAACGGTCTGAGAGAAATTGGTGTCGAAGGCTTAAAGGAGCATCACAACATTCTACTTGCATAGCATTAATAGGAGTTGTTTTCATTGCACCCAAGATTATGCGTAAACAGCTCGCCTGGAGGCGAGTCCATTGTATAAGGGAAGACTTCAATACCGGCAGTAGTAGAAATGAAGCGTAATCAAATTGGCTACGAACAATAGCATTATATAAAATTTTGAGAGTTTGCGGATGAGAACCCCATCGTACACCAGAAAGGGCTTTTAAAACATTTATACCCTTTTCACATTTACCAGCTACATAGTTGAAATGCGCAACACCGTTTAACCTAGAGTCTAGGACAACCCCTAAGAACTTCACCTTATTAACAACATGGATTGGAGTATCTTTAATTAATATGTTCACGTCAGGGATAACTCGTTTTCGTGTAAAAACAACGGCGCTACTTTTAGAAGGAGACAGAGAAAGACCGCGGTCTAGTAAATATGAATTTAAGTAATTTAAAGCAGTATTCATTTTATGCGCAGCATCCTCGGTGGACTTGGACGCAGTGTAAAGACATATGTCATCCGCATACTGCAATACCTCACAAAATCCACTCACGCTTTGGTCAAGGTCGTGTGTATAAATACTGAACAGAAGAGGACTGAGCACCGATCCCTGTGGGAGACCTTTCCAGACCGTTCTTTGACATACAATACTCCCATTATCTCGTATTAACAGAATCCTATTTACCATCAGATTGCATATGAAGTGTGTGAGCCTCATAGGGATATTCAGATATAGCATGACCTGCCTGAGCACCTGAAGCAAAACATTGTCATATGCAGCATCAATATCGAGAAAAGAGCCCAACAGGTATTCTTTTCGACCAAAAGATGAACGGATGTCTGTAGTTAGAACAGCTATGCTATCCATAGTCCCCATTCCCTTTCGAAAACCAAACTGTGACTTGGCTAAAATACCTTGGCTTTCCAAAATCCATTCCAGCCGGTTCTTAAGAAGATGCTCAGAAATCTTCAAAAGAACAGAAGATAACGCGATTGGGCGGTAGGACGAAGACTCAACCGGACTCTTGCCATACTTAAGTAATGGGATGACAATCTGTGACTTCCAAGAATCAGGTAGAGAACCAGACATAAAAAAACTGTTAATTAAGTTAAGGTACATTACTTTAGTACTATCATTAGATTTGTAAATGAAGGAATACGGAATTCCATCCACTCCAGGAGCTGAGTCGGATAAGCCACTCAAAGCTGTGGATAGTTCAAGTAGAGTAAAATTTTGGTCAAAAGTACTATTGGAAGAGAAATTAAGAGGAATAGGGAGTAGGTCAAGAGATGGAACTGAAGGTGGAGCTATTTTGTCTATAAAATTATTGAGCCACAAAGAAGAGTCATTTGAGGAAGGAGAGGTGGAGGATATGCCTTTTCTGATTTTTTTCAGTTGCTTCCAAACTACGGATGGGGGAGTTTTAGGTGAAAGTGACTCACAGAAAGATCTCCAACCACATCTTTTTTTCTTATTTAAAAGTCTTCTAGTAGCAGCAGCAACTTGTTGGAATTTAACATAATTTTCAAAGGACATATTACCAGCAAAAGCCAGTTCGGACTCATATCTTTTGCTCACTGCATTTGAGCATTCACCATCCCACCAGGGAGGAGAGGAATATTTTTGTCTTCCAGTTTTAATGGGGAATGATTCATCAGCAGCTGATTTAATTCCATCAACAAACCTATCGTAAACTTCAATGGCATTACTGTTGGACACGGGTGGCAGAGAGGAAATCTTGGATTCCAAAGAGGAAGCATATTCACACCAGGCTATAGGAGAAGATGGCAGACGATATTTTAACAGGGGGTGGGGATCTGGTGGGGGTGGGGAGTTTGAAGGGAAAGAAATGATGATGGGGAAGTGATCACTACCACAGGAATCAGCGAGAGTCCTCCATGAGATAAAAGAAGCAATAGAAGGGGAGGACAAGGAGAGGTCTACAGCACTCTTCCAGTTTTGTGAAGGGTTTACTCTCCGAGTCGGAGAACCATCATTCAAAAGGCAAATATTAAGGTCATGAAGCATTTCCAAGAAAGTGAATGAGATAGGGTCGCAATAGTAGCTACCCCACATAGTGTGATGAATATTAAAATCACCCATCACAATAACGGGGGAAGGAAGGGAAGAGAGAATGTTCTTAATTTCAGACACAATGGAATGAGAAGGTGAGTATATATACAGAGAAACCACAGTAAAATCTTTCAACTTTACTGCAACAAAATTGAATCCATTACTGTGAGAAGGTATCTGCATTAGTTGATAAGGATTATTATGTTTGATGAGGATGGCACAGCCACCCCATCCATCATCCCTGTCATCCCGTAGACATGAATATCCTGGCACTCGTACATGAGAACCAGGGATTAACCATGTCTCAGAGAGGGCAAAGACAACAGGAGAGAATTGTTGTGCTAAAAGAGAGATTTCATATTTCTTGTGTCTAAGACTTTTCATGTTCCACTGTATGAGGTTTAGACCCATTATTAATAAAAGGGGCAAGATTCGATAGTAAAGAGGCAACGTGGTTCGGTATAAATTCATCACACTTGTTAAGCAAGTTGATGAGAGTTGATATTAAAAGTTCTATGAGGTTTTCATTGTGAGGAAGAGAGGGATTTGATAAACCGCAACCATTTTTCAGAGAAGATGGGGGGTCAGAAACTATGGCTTGATGGGCTGCCCGATCATACCCTTTTTGCAAAGGAGTCCGGGGCTTTGGAGAATGGAAAACAGTTTTCTTATAAGATACCTGTGGTGATGATGGAGAAGGAATAATTGGAGACAGAGGGGTAGGGGTAAAAAGAGTGGATGCAACATCAGCATATGACTTTCTCACAGCAGGAATTCTTGATGAGGCCTCAAAGTAAGAGATAGAGTCCTGAGACATCAATAATTTAATATTTTTTTGGCGCTGTTGTTCTGGGCAATTTTTATGTGTGGCAGCATGGTTACCCGAACAGAAAAGACATGATATCTTATCTGACATCAGGTCACAGCTATCGCTAGAATGCTCTTCTTGACATTTAGAGCAGCGTTGTTTGGACCTGCACTGTGCTTTGATGTGACCAAAACGGCAACACTTCAAACATTGAATTGTCGGAAGCTGGTAAATTTCTACAATCAATGAGTTTTTGTAACTAAAAACTCTTTCTGGTAATAATTGCCCTTGAAAGGTTAGTACTACTGACTGAGTGGGTATCCAAGACACTAAACCCTCATTAGTGACCTTGCGGTTCAGTCGCCTTGCCTTCAAAACTATACCGCAACCTGTTGGCAACTCAAGCGAATCCACGAATTCATCCATGTTCCATTCTACAGGAACACCACGTACTAGACCCATTTTCATGATACTGAATGAAGGGATTATGGCCTTAAGTTTATTGCTTGTAAGAATAGGGTGAGCAAGGAAGTCATTCGCTGACTGGGCAGATAGAAACTCAACAGCTACCCTGTTTCTACCCACACCTTTGATACCGTCATTTTTGATAGTTTTAATATTATTCTTATGAAGAAGTTGGCCTATTT
This sequence comes from Bedellia somnulentella, assembly GCA_963576735.1. Taxonomy (NCBI): domain Eukaryota; kingdom Metazoa; phylum Arthropoda; class Insecta; order Lepidoptera; family Bedelliidae; genus Bedellia; species Bedellia somnulentella. The sequence goes on along the minus strand of OY755199.1, from coordinate 8,704,178 downwards.
TAATTGGGCGGATGGAAGTACCAGCTGAGGGATCTGACTCCATTCGGCTGATATGGACTATAAAAGGACCCTTGTCCGTAAGAGAATAATTATTAATACCCTCAACTAATAAGGGGTGAACATAAACGGCTTGTATAGATGCATTTGCAACATCTGGGTTAATTATTGTTTTCTTATTAGTTGGAGCCGGGAGGTCAGAGTCGCCGAGTTGCCTTTTTCTGGCCTCTTTTGTTATGGGACTAAATAGCTCCGGTGATTCCGTATCCATAACATTATCCTCCTGATCAGGAGGATCCGGCGGTCGAGGAGGTGTTTTGAGGTTATTCATATTTAAACATATGAATAACCTCGGAAATAATAGGAAAGTTAGCTACAAACACTTACCACCACTTAGACACAGACAAACAAGACAGAAAACAAGTATTTGATAGTTAAAAATTAAAATAACACCAAACGAAAACAAAACACAAGTTTCTTTCAAGCAGTCAAGACAGCGACCAAAAATAAAATTATAAAAAACCCCTCAAAAGAAAGTTTTGAAACTATTCCCAGGAATTGTCAAATTTGACAACTGTGTATCAGGTGACGTGTCGACTTGACTAAAGTGTAAAGTCGGGTTTGGCCTGGTTTTATGTTTGGTCTTGATTGGTACCATAACATTTATATGCATTTATACAATTTATTATTTTTTTTCCTTGAAATTTCTTAAAAGCAGAAAAATTTTATATGTTAAACTTAGTTTTGCAGGTTTCCTTAATATTTTATTAAATAAAGTTATATTTAAAGATAAAAAGTATCGAGCTAAGGTTTTTGTTCATGGGTTTTGGAACACTTGTGACATTTAAGAAGTTGGCTGGTTAAGTATTTTTATTTTCTTTTCTTTTCATCTTTTCATTGTTTTTCGAATCGACCTTAGGATATTGATTATAAATATTATTGAAGTTTCCTTTCCATATAAATCCTAATAACGCTGGGAGATTTTTAACGATTCTTAATCCAGTAGCAGCAATACTGTTTTTAATGTTTTAAAGTCTCACTGAACGAATCGAAAGTTGGTAATCAAAATGGGTTCTGAACAATCAGTTCAGCCCCAAAAGAAACAGGTTCAAAGACCTCAGATGCGAAGAGGATACACCATAGCTTCGAATAGACAAGGTAAGAGGGGTGGGTAATTGGTAAAGTTAAATACGCATAAGTTCTTCCTTTTACCTGATGGTTTTTGCCACTCTAAAATTATTATATTTTCTATGCGGATATTAGCTATGCATAATAAATATGTGTTCAGTGATCGTGGGTTAGCTTCCTACAACGAGCAAAACTTATTTGTGAAGTTAGGAGAAAACTGTTAGAGCAGGGTAGTGGAAACCCAGTCTTTGTGGATGTCTTTATTATTTATTTAGTAAATCTATAATATGTATAAATGAATTGTGTTCTTCACTTTTGGTGTAGTGATAGAATAAAAATATGTTTATTGCACATGAAAAAAAGAAATATTCACAAATGTACATTTGTAAAAAACAATAGTACAGTTATATGTCTTTATTAAGCGGAAGTGCACTGTGTTTAGTTATTACATACATACATATACACACGGCTATATTTCTCTAGAAGGGGTAGCCAGAGATAAGGAATTATAAATACCTCAGCCACTTTTGAAAGTTGAGTGGGGAAAGGTATTTGGCGACAGGTCTCCAACCGCATCGCCCAAAATCTAATAAAAAGCCCCATTACCCTTAGTCGTGTTTTACGACACCCGTGGGTAGAAAGGGTAGCAACATTCTAAGCTGGCACTACACGGCATAATTTTTGTTATTACTGTTCTGCTAAACTATTCACAGAACACAGAATAATTTAATTTAAGTATTCATACATACATATGCTTAGATGGAGACTATCAATGTTATTTAACCAAAGTATTATCTTTTTGCAGAGATATCAAGAAGTAATGACCCTCTGGCCAGTGGCAATGACTCCCCAGGTGCTAGTGTTTGCTCCGACTCGGAGCTACCATACATCTCATACACTGTGGCAAGACCTATTGGAGGTATATCATACAGTTACAAATATAATTACATGCTACTAGCAGAATTCGGTATGCAAAGTTTTTTTTGGTATTTATAATATATTTTTATTCGATAGAAAACATGAAAATAAAAGACTGATTTGAATATTTTCACTTAAAATGAATAATTGTAAAGTTATGATTTTTTTAAGATTGTTCAACTTTTGTTTTTAATGACGTCATCGATTGAAAATATCACATAGCGACATGCAAATAAAACAAAATGTTTAATAAAAATGTTGCTAATTGCATTACATTTCACGGCTTTGTGATCTCAAATGAAATTATTACGATAATATACTAAAGAAAACCTATGATTTTCGATATTTTATTAATGAACTGCAAAAACAAATGTCTTTGAAATAACACTGAAGATCAAGTACTGTTGCAGTTTTTTGACAAAATAACGGTCATCTTAGCTTTGTTTGATTTAATTTCAAGAAAATATTGTTTAAAACATAATATCTCGAAATGGTTTTGTAATCAGCATCACTTTAGTAAAACTTTGCATACCGAATTGTATTTTGCTCTTTAATGTCTTTACCCCAATGTCATCTGTAGATAGTCTAGTTGTAAGGTGCTCCGCTTTAAATCTGGTGGTCTTGGGTTCCCAGATTTAACACAGTTTGGAAGGAAATGAAGGCTTGAATAATGTGATGATTCAAAAGTAAAGGTAATTCTGTGGTGTATTTGGTCATCAACCAACCCACACTTAGAAAGAAAGAAAAGTTATTTATTTGCTATTAAAGGCACAAAAATTAAAAAAATACGCAAAGCAAGTGGAACCAAGTTTACAAAAAACCAGTATAAACACTAAATTTTTTGAGAACACAAATGGAGATAACAAAAAAAAATAAAAAAAGATATCATTTAACTAAAGACAGAAAAAAAAAACAACAAACAGAAGCACATCAGTAAAAAAAAAAACAAAAAATTATAATAGCATAGCAGCCCCTCATTCTAATACATACATACATACACACACTACAAAACCGTAAAGGGGTAGCCAAAGCTGTGTTATCAGAAATTCCTTAGCCACTTTTCAAATTCATTCTAATTTGACATAACATAACATATACTCACGGCTATAAATCCCTAGAAGGGGTAGCCAGAGCTAACGAAATAGAAATTACTCAGCCACTTTTGGAAAATTGAGTGGGGAAAAGATGGTAAAGTAAAGGTTGTTGTTGATGGGTCTCCAACCGCATCGCCCAAAAATCCCTTAAAAGCCCCAATACCGTTAGTCGCCTCTTACGTACACCCAGCGGTAGAAACGGGGTAGTGCTATTCTAAGCTGATACTACACGGCATTCTAATTTGACCAGATATTATTATAACCTAATGTGGTTCTTCTTTCACCATCCCATCACATTCAACGGGTGTCATACAATGGGAGTTAAAAGCAAGAGTGTTAATAGTGATTTCACTAGTACCTTCATGAGACACCCACAAAGAGAGATAAGATGAGGATATTTTATTCCAAGCTTCTAGACGGTGATTATTTTAATTTACATACATACATACATATACTCACGGCTATAAATCCCTAAAAGGGGTAGCCAGAGCTGAGAAATTTGAAATTCTTCAGCCACTTTTGGAAGTTGAGTGGGGAAAAGATGGTAGAATAAAGGTTGTTGGTGATGGGTCTCCAACCGCATTGCCCAAAAATCCCTTCAAAAGCCCCAAGTCCGTTAGACGCCTCTTACGTACATCCACTGGAAGAAATGGGGTAGTGCTATTCTAAGCCGACACTACACAGCTTTAATTTTAATTTAATGGTAAAGATTGTGTAGTTTTTATTCGCCTTTATTTATTAAACAATTTTCTTTGTTAATAATTAATCTAACAGACTATTATATTGTTTATTTAGTAGTAAAGTATTAACCATTTTTGAACAAAATTACTTGTTCCACGATATACCAAACTTTACAATTAATCTCAGTGATAAACCTATTATTAATTTTTGTAAACCCATATTTTGTGCAATAAAAATAAATTAAAAATATTTATGCCGTGTAGTGCCGGCTTAGAATGTCGCTACCCCTTTCTACCCACGGGTGTCGTAAGAGGCGACTAAGGGTATTGGGGCTTTTTATTGGATCTTTGGGCGATGCGGTTGGAGACCCATCACCAAAAACCTTTATTTTTACGATCTTTTCCCCACTCAACTTCTAAAAGTGGCTGAGGAATTAATAATTCCTTAGCTCTGGCTACCCCTTCTAGGGAATTATAGCCGTGAGTATATGTATGTGTGTAAAAATATTTACGGTCATATGACCAAGTTAGGCCCAAAGTAAGTACAACTTAACGACTTGTGGTATGGGATACTAACAACGATATATTTAATCCTTACTTCCTTCCTTACTTATATAATAAATGGGAAAGTGAGTTTGTTTGTTTGTTTATTTGTTCCGCTTTCACGCCGTAACTACTAAACCGATTGCTTTGAAATTTTGCAGAAGTATAGTTAGAAGTCGGAATTAAATAATAGGATACTTTTTATTACGGAAAAAATGATATTTTCGAGGGAAATCGTGGGAATGAGAAGTTTTAGCAATATAACCGAATTCCACACGGGTGAAGCCGTGGGCGGAAAGCTAGTATTATATATATCATACACATATAAATAACATCCAAGACTAAGAAGCACCATTTATGCTTGTGCCGGCTTAGAATAACACTACCCCATTTCTACCCACGGGTGATCGTAAGAGGCAACTAAGGGTATAGGGGCTTTTTAAGTTATTTTTCGGCGATGTGGTTGGAGACCCGTCATCAAAAATATTTATTATTACCATCTTTTCCCAAAAAACTTCCAATAGTGGCTGAGGAATTTCTCATTCCAAAGCTTTGGCTACCCCATTGAGGGATTTATAGCCGTTAGTATATGTATGTATGTATATGTGGTTAGAGACCCATCATCAAAAACATTTATTATTACCATCTTTTCCCCAATCAACTTCCGAAATTGGCTGAGGAATTTCTCATTCAAAAGCTCTGGCTACCCCGTTGAGGGATTTATAGCCGTGAGTATATGTATGTATGTATGCACACCAATGTCATCGAACCATCCATCGATCTTCGGACACAAAGGCTAGTTACCTAACCACTTGGCAACGGACTCCGTCGTCGTCGTCATTAAGACTTATTTATTTTATTTATTTATTTAAATCTAAGCTACAGTTAAAGAACAGAAATATCACATAAATAAAAACAGGTATATACAGCTGCCCGGCTAGTACGAGCGGTGTTTAAACTAGTTATCGCGTGGGATAAAGCAGCCATCTCTTATGCACTTACTTAGTATCGTATTCTGCCATCTCATTCTAACCGTTATCGTATCGATAAAATAGCGTTCGTGCTCGCTTAAGAAAGACTTATTCCATTCTTTTCCTACCACAGATTCTCCCCGCACCACAAAACCTCGTTACCCCACATCAAGTTCAGTAAAGTTACCTCGTAGACAATCATTGCCAGTGAAGAAAGCGAGGGCCCATGATATAGTGGTCGTCAGAACACATGGAGAGGAGAATACTAATGATTATGATGAGCTGCAGAGGTTACAGGTAATATAAATAATTTATGGCTTAGAATAGCACTACTCCGTTTTTTACCATGGATGTTCGTAAGGTATGGTTTCAGTGGTTATTGGATTGGACAGTAGATATATTATCCTTTGTTTACAATCTTTTCCCCTCACAATTTTCAAAGGTGGCTACACCTTGATTTATAGCCGTGAGTATTTTTGTTATGATATCGATTTGCCGTGTAGTGTCGGTTTAGAATAGCACTACCCCATTTCTTCCGGTGGGTGTACGTAAGAGGCGACTAACGGTATGGGGCTATTAAGGGATTTTTGGGCGATGCGGTTGGAGACCCATCACCAATAACCTTTATTTTTACTATCTTTTCCCCACTCAAATTTCCAAAAGTAGCTGAGGAATTTCTAATTCTTTAGCTCTGGCTACCCCTTCTAGGGAAATATAGCCGTGAGTATATGTATGTATCGATTCAGTCAGTCGAAAGCGCGGGCCCATGATATAGTCATCGTCGTAACGCGTGGAGAAGAAAATATTACAGTTATTATATATAATTTATGATAGCTGTGTGTGTCGGCTTATTATAGCACTTAATTTAAATCATTTTGTTCATGAAACCTCATGTGGGGATTATTACTAATAAATAAAGAATAAATAAAGGAAACAAAAGTTTCGACACAAGCGGAAATCGAACCCGCGACCTTGGGGATACGCCCCCGTCGCTCTGCCAATTGAGCTACAGTGCCAATGGCTGCCGGCGCGAAATTCTTCTATCCTTTATTTCTTTTAAACGTTTAAGTAGTGTCCCGCCTGTGTCGAAATTTTTCTTTCCTTTATTTATTATTATAGCACTACCCCTTCTTTCCGTGGGTTTTCGTAAGAGGAGATTTAGGGGATTGAGGGCTACACTCAAGTTCCAAAAGTGACTGACAACCGTGATAGCTCAGTGGGTAACAACCGTGATAGCTCAGTGGGTAGAACACTCGGTTATCGTGCAAACGACTAGTGTTCGAATCCTGGGTCGGGCCTACACCAATTTGTCTTTTCTAAAGACATATGTGTGGTTAATTTATCATGGTTGTTAACGGTGAGGGAAAACATCGTGAGGAAACCCACATGGCTGAGTTATACTTAGTCATGTGACAGTGTATTCGTACAAAACGGCGATAGCCCTGCCCCCTATCACGTGAGTACACTGTCGATGCAAAACGTGGGTACTCTGAACACCAGGTGACAAAGTCACGTGATGTTCAGAAGTATTAGTACCTCTGCCAACCCCTTCGGGGATATTCGGCGTGAACGTTTATGTTATGTTATATGTTTATGTTATGACTGAGGAACTTCTTCTGAAGCTCCTCAGGCTATCCTGTTTTGGAGTATATAGCCGTATAAAAAAAAAAAATATTTCTTGATCCGTTCATTAGTGTAATATAAACAATGCAACTTATATATGCACCTAGTATTTGAATTTAATATATTTTCTTTGTCTCCAGCAAATACCAACGTTTCTCCCAATAATGCGGGGCACACTAAACCTTCCCGGGTCACGTGACATACCTGTGCCCCTAGATTTTACCCCGTGGGGCACAATGGCGAGTCGTCTGCAGGCACACATTGCCCTTTGTGCCCGGACTTTGGCCAAAGATCAGAATAATCTAGTGCTAGGAGTTAAACAGGTAAGATACTGAGTGTAGTGTCGGTTTAGAATAGCACTACCCCATTTCTTCCGGTGGGTGTACGTAAGAGGTGACTAACGGTATTGGGGGCTTTTAAGGGATTTTTGGGCGATGCGGTTGGAGACTCATCACCAACAACCTTTATATTACCATCTTTTCCCCACTCAACTTTCCAAAAGTGGCTGAGGAATTTCTTATTCCTTAGCTCTGGCTTCCCCTTCTAGGGATTTATAGCCGTGAGTATATGTATGTATATATGTACAGATTATGAATATTTTTTTCAGTTCAATTCTTAATATTTAAAATTGACGTAATTATACCGAATTATATTATTTCATATGTTTGTAGATGTCAGATTAAATAACTATGTGCTAATATGTAGTGTTGCATCGAATGTGAACCCTGCCGAATGTAGAATTCGGCCGAATGTTAGGTATGAATATATGCCGAAGCCGAATTCCGGCCGAAGTTCGGTTGAATTAAGTGCTCAATGAAGAATTTCAAGTATTTGACAGTATATTGTTTCTTTGTTGCATAAATAAAGACTTAAAATAAGTCAGAAATAAGTATGAGATAATTACATACATACATAATTATACTCACGGCCATAAATCCCAAAAAGGGGTAGCCAACCACACTCTCTTCTTCAGAACTACAAACTCTTCAGCCACATTTGGAAGTTGATATGGGACAAGATGGTAAAAATATAGTATTCTTGGTGATGGGTTTCCAACCGCTTCGCCCAAAAACCACTTATAAAGCCCCATACCCTTAGTCGCCTCTTACGATACCCGTGGGTAGGAAGGGGGAGTGACATTCTAAACCGGCACTACACGGCAACGTATAAGATAAGCATTTGATTCATAAAATTATTTTTTTAATATATATTATACTAGCTTTCTAACCACGGCTTTGCTCGCGTGGAATTCGGTTATATTTCGGTATAAAGGACCTTTACAAGACAAAATCTCATTCCCACGATTTTCTTCGGGAATATAATGTTTTTCCGGGATAAAAAATACTTTATTATTTCTACCGGACTTTTAACTATACGTCTGCAAAATTTCAAAACAATCGGTTCAGTGTTTACAGCGTGAAAACGGAACAAACAAACTCACTTTCCGATTTATAATATTAGTAAGGATAACAACAATTATGTAAAGTTGCTTTATGTTTTGATTATCGTATTAAGGCGTTCTTTTTATATTTGCTGTGTTAATTTTTCTAGGAACCAAAAACAAACACCAAAATTCTACTCACGCAGCTATTTATTTACTTTTGTGTATATATTATTATGTATGCCGACCCCACCTAGTGGGATAAGGGCAGGAGAATGATTGTGTAAATTTTATTATTTATTTATTATTATTTATTATTTAGCGACATGATAGTCCAGTGGATAGAACACCCGCCCGCAAAACAGAAGGGCGTGAGTTCCAATCCTGGGACGGGCCTACACCAATTTGTCTTTTCTAAAGTCATATGTGTGGTTAATTTATCATGGTTGCTAACGGTGAGGGAAAACATCGTGAGGAAACCCACATGGCTGAGTTGTACTTAGTCATGTGACAGTGTATTCGTACAAAACGGCGATAGGCCTGCCCCCTATCACGTGAGTACACTGTCTAAGCAAAACGTGGGTACCTTCTCTGGAAACTAGATGGCGCTTGCCATGTGAGTTCAGGAGTATTGGTACCTCTGCCAACCCCTTCGGGGATAAACGGCGTGAACGTTTATGTTATGTTAATTATTATCTACCGAATTTCGGTTGAATGTGTTAAATCTAACCGAAATTCGGCCGAATACAAATTTAGGTAAATCTGTCGAACTCTCGAACTTCGGTAATACTGAATGTTTAACGAATTTCGGTGCATCTCTACTAATATGATTTCTCTTCTCTTTTCATATGTAAAATATCCTGAATATTTTGATAATTAATTATTATTTCCCTACCCCTTAGATTTCAATCAAAGCTGGAAATTAGTTTAGTTAATTTAGTGTTTACATTAACCTAACCTACCTAATTTTTACCCACCAAAAACATTTTAAATGTAAAAAGGATTGATATCAATCCTTTTGTCTGCGAAGTCTTTTAGTTAACATATTATACATTTTTGTATTGTATTTGCTTGGCTAACATTTTTTACATTTAAAATGTTTTTGTTGGGATATCATTACTTTTTGTTAAGAAATAAGTTGTTTTTTTTTCTGCGTTTGATTTTATATCTACCTTACTATCTACTACTACTATTTTAATCAAACAAATCAATGAATTTGGCAAAAGAAAAAAACCTACAAACAACCCAATCTAAAAACAATCAGCAAGAAAAAAAAAGCAGAATTTACAACACCGTTACCAGCGGTAACTCATACGACGACGAAGCATAAAACTCAACCTTATAGGCGGGATTTCGCTAGACAACCGAACAGCATGGGGTCGCACGCGCGTATGAGCGCGGCTGGCGCTCGCTTTGGTACGTTCGCAGATCCCGTCATGCCCCGCCCCTGCCCCTCACCCCGCGCGTCTTGCCCTGTGATCTCCTGTGGCCCCACGCTTGTAGCGACGTGGTAGCGACTAAGTTTAAGTTAGTTTATGTTATTTCATGTATGTAATTATCATTATTACAATCATAAATAGTATTATGTTATTAAATATGATTATGAGCGCTGACATTACACAAAATCAAATCATTTTGTTTAATTTCTTTAGGTTTAATGATTAGTAGGTATCTATGTATTATGAAAACGCTATCCGATGTTGTGTCATACTCATACTGTATGACTCATACAGTGGTCGCCGTTCTGCTGACATGAGATAGGTACTAGGTGTTATGATACCTATTAATTAGTACGACAGGAATCGAATCTGAGTTTTTATATATTGAAGAAATGTATTGCTATTGTTCGCAACCAACCGGGCTGTGCTAGTACAGTTAGTACCTATACTCATAGTTTGAGTTTTGTAATTGCAAATAACTTTAGCGTCGAAGTTTAATGAATGATCAAGTAAGTATGCATAGCATACCTAAACCTATTCAGAACGGAGTTTTATATTAGCGTCAACAACATTTCATCATGTGTTAAGGCAAGGAATAATAAAGACGAAGACTTGCCAATAAAACATTTACTTTTAAATAAGACAGTTATTACATTTACAATATGTATGTTAAGTCGACGGTGGTTGGTTGCGTAGTGCGTTCTCCCGCCAGCGATCTCCGCGCCGCCGCGCCTGCGGATTGCCTATACACGCGGATCAGGCGTAAACATCCTCCGGGACGTTGAAAGCTTGATGTAGTTAGCTTTTAATATTCTCGTGGGGTAGTAAACAAAGCCTATTTACTGCTCTACGTAAGACCCCTTTTGATGTGGTTACATCAGCAACCCGGCTAACACCGTCCGTTCTCCCGCCAGCGATCTCCGCGCCGCCGCGCCTGCGGATTGCCTATACACGCGGATCAGGCGTAAACATCATGGAATTTATTATGATTTCTATACAAAATGTTCTTGTGAGGGAAATATTGAAAAAACTTAAAAATTCTCCGTTTTCAGATTTTTTCCTTTGTTAATATTTGATCACCGACCTGGATGCCGAATTTCAACTTCCTGGGATATCTGGAAGTGGGTTAGCTTTTTGATCTATATGTCAGTGAGTCACTAAAAAAATCGCGATTTTTGGACGTTTATATCTTAATAACCCTTTGTTATGTATTTATGGAAATTAGGCTACTAGTTTGTATCCTTGATATCAACAAATGAGCCAAATTTGGTTGGTTTATGTTGATTAGATTTTGAGTTATGATGGTGTAAAAAGTCGCTCCAAATGGTTCGTGTAATATACACATACGGTGCGCGCTCGCCGCCTTGGCTTGGCTTGACGCACTGCCGTGCGTCTTGATGTCAAATGTATGAACTTAAGGGAAATAAATATTTTATTATTTGAATTTTTTAACATTACTCAGAAGGAGAATGGCAAAATTCTAAAAAAAATACTGGAAGTTGTAAACATAATATGTATTCTTTATTAATGTACATACATACATATACTCACGGCTATTATTCCCTAAAAGGGGTAGCCAGAGCCAAGGAATTATAAATTCCTTAGCCACTTTTGGACGTTGAGTGGGGAAAAGGAGATAAAATAAAGGATTTTGGTGATTGGTCTCCAACCGCATCGCCCAAAAATCCAATAAAAAGCCCCAATACCCTTAGTCGCCTCTTACGACACCCGTGAGTAGAAAGGGGTAGCGACATTCTAAGCCGGCACTACATGGCACAATGTGTAGCATTGTTAATAAAAAAACATATTATTTTATTAATAAAATTCCCAGATGGACCAATCAGTAAATAAAGTGCACGCACAATTCATAGAGAAACAGAGATGGAACGCAAGACACGCGGAGAGATTGGCGAGAGTGAGCGAGATAGCGCATCAGTTGAGCAGGAGTAATGCTATTTTGCAACAGGTTGGTATACATACATACATATACTCACGGCTATAAATCCCTAGAAGAGGTAATAAAAAATGTGCCGCTTAATATTTGTTTAAAAATCGCGCGTTTGACGAAAAAATAAATACACGAGATATCTTACTACACCCCCCCTCCCCATTGTGTTATTTTCGTGATTTTTATCAAACCCCTCCCCACCTTTCAAGCCTCACGTGATTAATGGACAACCCCTAAGGAGTAATTTAAGGCTTTGCTTTGATCATTCTTTAAAACCTTTTCCTGCCGCAACTTCCAAAAGTAGCTCAAAATTTTGCAATTCTTAAGCTCTGGTGACCCCTTTTGGAATTTATAACCTTAAATATATGTATTTATTTATCAATACATACCTGTTACCTTTTGCTATGTTATGTCGGCTTAGAATAACCCTACCCCATTTCTTCCGGTGGGTGTACGTAAGAGGCGACTAACGGTACCCAATACCGTTAAAGCCCCAGCTTTTTAAGGGATTTTTGGGCGATGCGGTTTCAGATCCATCACCAACAACCTTTATTTTACCATCTTTTCCCCTCACATCTTCCCAAAAATGGCTGAGGTATTTTTAATTCCTTAGCTCTGGCTACCGCTTCTAGGGATTTATAGCCGTGAGTATATGTATGTATGTATGTATGTAAAAAAAAGTAAGTCGTTAATTATTTTTTATATTACAGACTCTTCAGGATGCAGAACATCTTAACTCTATTCTACCTGAACAATATAGATTAGAGAAATTCGTATGGTGCGGTTAAGCTATGTCAGTTTCAGACAATAGATGGATGGGTGGCCGACAGCTAATCAAAATTATTGTGCTTTGAAGGATGTATTTGTGTTTATATAGATAGTTAATATTTTATACATATTAAAATTATTATTGCAATTAAATTATTAATCTCTGCTTATGTTTCTTTTATTTTTTATTTAACTACCTTTTATGTAGTTTTTGTTACCACTAATATATTATTTTAAAAATGACTCCTTTTTGTATATACATGCATATACTAACGGATATAAATCCCAAAAAGGGGTAGCCAGAGCTTTGGAATGAGAAATTCCTTAGCCACTTTTGGAAGTCGATTGGGGAATGATGGTAATAATAAATATTTTTGGTGATGGGTCTCTAACCGCATCGCCCAAAAACCACTTAAAAAGCCCCTATACCCTTAGTCGCCTCTTACCATCACCCACGGGTAGAAAGGGATAATGTTATTCTAAGCCGACACTCCACGGCAACGGCTTTAGATATATGTTGAGAAATCCTTGCTCATCTGGTGGATTCGCAAACTAAGCCCCTTCAGATAGTTATTAAGAAAGAAAAGACGTTTAATTCCTACTTTAGACACAATACAAATAATTACATAAACAATATTAAACATTTCAACGCAACATGATATAAAATTTCTTCTACAAAACACAACCATTAAATTGAAATACATACTAAAATGATTACAAAACCGAGCAGTGAATCGATACTTGGGTGAATCCTAACTAGTTTTGGTTCTTTACGTATTTTTTATCAACCTACATTTTTTATTAAATAACCCTTGCATGTTCGCATTTATTCGACAAACTACACTTCACCAACATTTTGATAGTATTTGCATCACTCTGCACCTTGTAGATTTTGAGATATCCCATATTATCTATTAATTATTGTGAACGTAATGACAAATGAAGGAACTGAATGACATATACTTTAATATGAATGACATTGACCGACGTGTAATGACCATTGGTTTATATAGAATAGAATAGAATAGAATAGAAAACTCTTTATTGTACATCAAATATGGAAAAACAATTACAAATACACAGAATGAATTAACAAAAGTACAATTGGCGGTCTTATCACTAAAAGCGATCTCTTCCAGACAACCTTTGAATGGAGAGGTCAATAAATTAGAGTCATGTGAGATAGATGTACAACAACATGGTGAAACTGATGACTATGCGTTAATCTGCTTAAACAATACAACAATCCAGTCATACTTAAATCTAGTTATAAAATAATAAACTATTAACAAACATATAAATACTATGATACAATAAATTAAAACTACATACAAATATTATGATACATATTTTTATTTATATACTTAATATATATAATTTAATTTGCAACAGTATTATAGCGTTTCAGTGAGGTAGTGCTTTTTTACCATATCCTTAAAAATATATATAGGTAATTTTATAATTAATGGAATAAAATTAACAACAGAAAGCAATTATTTATTCAGATTCCAACTAGATAAAAAATACACCTGGAGCATTCCACGAAAATACGGAAGATTTTGATGAGATACCAACTTCATATTTCTATATGTTTGTATATATTTTTTGAAACAGTATACTCTTAACTTTCATAATCAAAACAGATTTTTAAACGGCTATTGCTAGATAAATAACTACCCTCCTTTAAACGACGCAAGAAAAATACTCTCATAATTACGTATTAGAACGCCAACTTCACTAAGTTGTTGAAGTCAACTGTTAAATGATACGGACAATCTATTTCGAGTTTCTTTTTTTTTTTTAAATTATTTATTCATTATAAAGACAAAGTACATTATACAATGGTTATATCGTGGTCACTTAATCCTCTTCTAAGGTTTAATTGTGACCACCGTCCCCCACTCTTACATTGTAAATCACAGTTGATTGTATTGCGTCTTAGTGACGTTCTCTATTTAAGAAATATGAATATAAATATAATTTACTTATAAATTTATATACAATGCTGACTGACCATCGTAACATGGCCCAATTTCACACGCCGCGGATGATACCCGCGTGACAGATGAGGCAAGAATTCTATAAGAGTTCATGGCTCATCTGCCCCACCGGCACCCCCCGCCACCTGTGAAATCGGCCCTGTTTTACATTGTTGTTGGAAATATCTTTTTAATATAGTTTTACATTTGTGGTTGTCCACGCGCAGTGAATCAATGACCTGAATGCATATAAGTGAGATTATAAGTGAATATAAGTGAGACTGAAATTATTAGAGATGATAAAAAAATACACTCAAACTTGCCTAATTTTGTAGTCCAATTACAACAAATTATATCAATTTATGACAAAATCATGTACATTAATGCCAGATTCTAGATTTTGTCATAAATTGTTATAATTTGTTGTAATTGGACTCCAAAATTAGGCAAGTTTGAGTGTATTTTTTTTATTATCTCTAATAATTGCAGTCTTTTTTTGCATTCTCTGTATTTCACCTTCTTTATAATCAATTTGTAAGGTGAAGTCACAGTCTGACCAGGCGAAGTTACTCTCTGACCACTTGATGTGCTAGGCCCTAGTGGGTTCTGTTTATTCTTGGTAGAAGTTTCGAGAATCTTTTTATTGTCTATAATGACTTTCATTTTCCATTTCTAGTCTGTTTTTCGCTTCGGCTAATTTTTGTCTATACCTTCGTGTATTCTCTCTCCACTTTTTGCGCTTTAAACGTTGTTCTCTTGGGCTTAACTCATCTATACTCGAGATCTTTTTATTTTCTTTTCTTCTCATATAGTCTGCATGATTCTTTTATTTTTGCTCTTCATACAAGACGATGTTGCTTTTTATTCGAAGATACTGTCGTTTTTTAGCTTGTCTTTGTTGTGCTAAAATTTCTTCTTTCTTTTTATTTGGTTTTGCCATTGTGACCTTAAACAACGAGAACACATTCATAAATCAAAGAACCAGCAGTCAAATTAAATATATTTAATATATAACCTAATTAATTTAATATGAAATTCAAACTTATATCACGACTGCATTATCTAAATATAACATCTTTTTCACTATACACTTCCAAAAATGACTAAAGGTTAGATTATTTACAAGCTTTGGCTAACCCCTTTCGGTAGTGTAGGGATTTATAAATACAGATTACAAATATACAGATTAATATTTGCTGTCATTACTTTCATAACCATGTCATTACATTCGTGTTATATATTGATGAAATATGAGCGTAATGACAACGTGTGTAATGACATATTTTACGACTTTAATGTATATTTATATAATCGGTATTTGTCTAGCCAAGATGAAATACACATTATATATTTGGTCCTTATAACGTGTCAAAAACATAAATTTAAATTAACTTACCTCTATCCGTTTTGTTATAACTCACTTTATTAAAATGACGTAAAGTAGGTGACAAATCACTGCGAACGTAAATTGCATAGCAAAATAATCAGAACAAAGCACAACACACGTACGTCTCAAGTGCTAATCGCCGACGAATGAAAACATGTGCAGGCGGCGGGGTTGGGACATGTCATAACTTGTTCATGGAGTTCCTCTTTTGCAGGGGTTGTCATCGTGAACTGAATGACTATTTTATGGTGACAAAACTTTGAAATAAATTAATTCTTAAAATAATAATAATTTCACAGCAACATTTTAGCGGATGGCATGGCACTTTACCTTACAAATATTACATATTATCAATATATGTTCTTAACGATTATTTAATTTATACGATAATTATTTCTGCGTTGTTTGATCTTCAAATGAATGACATGAATGACATTTTGATACATTTTTATTTTTTCTATTAATAATGAATACTATGAATGTTGATTTTGAATGAGCTCCAGTTGGATAAGCATCAAATGAATGGTTTTAAACGAAAATGCATTTGTTTTTATTATTAGTATCTTAGTTATTTAATGGTTAACCAGTTTTTATCGTCGTTGTAGGATTCACCCACTTACTCAACATTTTCTTCACAGCTAGTACAAGCGACCTTTTAACTAGATATCGCGTGGTTTAAAGTAGCCATCTCTTTCGCACTTACTCAGTATCGTATCATATCACTATCATCTCATTCTAACCGATATCGTGACGATAAAATAGCGCTCGTGCTATCAATACTTGCTCAACATTTTCTGTGAGCATTCGACTCACATCACTGATTTTTAGCCAGAGGCCAATGTTTGAATCGTGCCCCCTGATTACGTATCTTAAGTTATGGTGACGTTATTTGAAATATTGTCTATGTTATAAAAGATAATGGTACAATTTTGACGGGTTTATTGAAAATCCGCTGATCCTGTTTTATTTATTTGAGTTTTATGTAATAGCATATGCATATACCCGCGGCTATAATTCCCTAGAAGGGGTAGCCAGAGCTAAGGAATCAGAAATTCCTCAGCCACTTTTGGAAAGTTGAGTGGGAAAAAGATGGTGTAATAAAGGTTGTTGATGATGGGTCTCCAACCGCATCGCCCAATGCTCCCTTAAAATCCCCAATACCGTTAATTGCGTATTACGTACCTGAGCGTTTTTCAAAAAAAAATGGCACCCCGAAAATGAGTTGTCCACCAACTTTGATAATTAATATCTCAGCAACCTTTTCACATTTCACTATTTAGATAAATATTTCTAAAAGAAAAAGCATTAATTATTATAATTAAATATAATACATTTCTAAAGATATATCTGTTATAACAAAGAAGGCATTTACCATTGGTGATTGAGCGTTTTAATTCCAACTATAGGAAAAATAGCTTCATGATAAGAGCTTCTAGGCTTATAAATATGAATGACGTTGATTTGTTTAGCGATAGCGTGAGATCTATCAGAACTAGGTTAGCCCAACAATTCTTTGATTCAGTGAAGATGTGAATAGTTTCGTTGTTTCGTTGCATTCGTTTTTTTTTCTTTATTCAAAATATACATTTTAATCTTTTTTATATTATCGTATTTTTTTCTTTTCTTTTTTGTATGTGGCTGTATATTGGCGTAAGTTTTAAATTTAGTCTTAGTTATGTTTATTTATTTTTTTGGCATATTACATATTAGCAATATTCATGTTAACTTACATTAATATATTTCACCTTTGTAATTATTATTTGTAGAGTCTAGGACCTTTTTATATTCATGATATAGATATGTATATGTGAAGATTTTTCAAATGGCTTCCTGTAATAATTTTGGTTTTTTTAAATGGATATAAAGCTGTAAATCTTCCAAACGAAATAAATAAATAAATAAATATAATAAAATATTGGCAAAAATGTATTAAAGGTACACGCAAATTTATATGTCCACCTAACATTCTGTCATGTTTACAGCGCATTAAAATGACCCAAAAATAATTTTAAATATAATGTATGGTTTTCAGTCTAAACAAAACTGTTTCGTTTTTTATTTCTTAGTAAATATTATATGTGTTAATAGTTATTGAATTAATAAACTGAGTTTAAAGTTTGTCCTTTAAAACTGGAATGGCGGAATTTCCGGCTAAGTAACGATCAAAATTGGCAATACAAATAAAAGGAAGACGGGTAAAAAACTTCTATTGGTTATTGTTTTTTAGCTATGGTAACATTGATTCTATTTTGAATCGTCCCGCAATCTTGTTCCGGCTTGTTTTGCCGCATTTCGTTACGTTGTTTGTTGGGGTGACATAGTGCCAAAAAATTGTTCCATTAAGAACGGCCCATTAATTGGTAAGTAATGACATTAGTATAAACATACTTATCAGAAGTTGCAGTTTAGTTATCCCTGATTATTTTTTGTATAAGTAATTACGAATCTTTTGTTTTTTAATAGTCAAACAATAATTAGTACTAATTTGAGGTTAGGATTCGTAACATCCATTAAGGAACGTTACATATAGGCGGTCCGTGGACGTTACTCAATGGAATCATAAGGACGTGTCTGCAAGGAGATATTTTTAACCAACTTCAAAAAAAAGGAGATTATCAATTCGACCTATATGTATGTAATAATGTCGGATTTGCACAATTTTTGGATATATTAGTCATATTGGTAACAAATAAAGTAAGACTGATGTCTAATTAAATATTTAAATAAATTTATTACTGAAGCCATTTCGAGGTTAACATTTTTATAATTTATACATATACTTTTGAGTCTATTTTTAAATGTTATGTTTTATGTTGTATTATTTCTTGTTTCCGAATTTTTGGTTTTGTTTTACTGTATCATGGACACGTCATAATAAAATGTATGGAATTCGTGCACTTTGAAATAGGTGCTGACTGAAAATCAGCGTTACAAACCACACTTGTGAGATTTGTAACATATGCTGAGTCAGGACCTTTTCAGCGCTTAGCTTAACCAGTTTTTGTCTATTTTGTACTGTGTGTATCATAATTTTAAGTTACATATTGTAAGCTCAAAAATTGTAAGCATGTTGCTGAATAAATGCATCTATCTATCTAATGACTGACTATGATTTTTGTTAATTATAACGTACATAGTACACGTAGCCTTATATATTCCTATTAGTAACATTGTGTTCCACCTAAGTAACTGTCCATTAAAATATGATTTAAAATTTAAGTTTTCTTTAAATTATATTAGTTTATAGTAGTTTGAGCGCTACATTATTGTTAAGATTATATAAACTTTACTTTGTTTTACCTCAAAATGTCGTTAACTTGACTATTAAACTTAGAATAAGATATTTTGTTATACTGTTACTGGCACAAAGTGACGTAACGGATGTTTAACTGAAAAATTCTCAGCAATGTTTGAGATATATTTTAAGATTTATACCAATTTAAAAACAAGGTTTGATTATTTTACATAACATAAACATAACATAAACATAAACGTTCACGCCGAATATTCCCGAAGGGGTTGGCAGAGGTACTAATACTTCTGAACATCACGTGACTTTGTCACCTGGTGTTCAGAGTACCCACGTTTTGCATGGACAGTGTACTCACGTGATAGGGGGCAGGCCTATCGCCTAATGATTATTTTAATTAATAAATAAATAATTATAAAAAAAACAATGTATTGTTTGTATAAACCCCAAACCAAAAAGTTACTTAATGGAAAGAATCAAAGACTACTTCTGAAAATAGATTAACTTTTTCGTTAAATTTTATAATAAATGTATGTTTTATTTATTAAATTTAGATAATATATTTAATAATCTTCGAGTTTATCATCAATGTTGTGCAGATTTTGTTTATTATATTTTTTGCTTCCACTTAAGTAACGAGCCTTTTTTTTTGAAAACGGCCCACCTACGCTTATGTATGGCAGTGAGTGTTGGGTGTGGCAGAAGAAGCATGAAAGCAGAGTGAATGCAGTAGAAATGAGATCCCTCAGAAAAGTTTGTAATGTAAGGTTATGTGATCGTGTGAGGAATGATGTGATTCGTGAAAGGTGTGGTGTAAAAAATGATATTGTAAGAAAGATAGAAAAAGGAATGTTGAGATGGTTTGGGCACATAGAGTGGATGGATGACAGT
Source organism: Bedellia somnulentella (assembly GCA_963576735.1). Lineage (NCBI taxonomy): Eukaryota > Metazoa > Arthropoda > Insecta > Lepidoptera > Bedelliidae > Bedellia > Bedellia somnulentella. Next base: position 8,684,181 of record OY755199.1, on the reverse strand, counting down.
AAAGTGGTGAAAGAAATCTATAGAGCCAATGTGGAAGGTAATGTTAGTAGAGGACGACCTCGGAGGACACATTTAGATCAAATAGAAAATGTGCTCAAAAAGGCAGGTGTCCGAAGTACGAAGAATAAAAGAGCATGTATGAAAAGATTGATGGATGTGAATGAAGCTAGAGAGGTTTGCCAGGATCGTACAAAGTGGCGATCAATTGTCTCTGCCTACCCCAATGGGAGAATATGTATGTATGTATGTACGTACACCCACCGGTAGAAATGGGGTAGCGCTATTCTAAGCCGGCGCTACACAGCTATATGTAATAGCCTAGTTCAGTTATATTTAAATAAAATAATGCTAACCACCAATGAACTTTCGAAGAAATTAAAATCGTAAATCATACGATTTTCGCAATAGCTAACTCGAACTCTCAAACGTTCTCGCCGCATATTCCGAAAGGAATTGGCAGAGGTACCCTCTAATACTTCTAAATATCACGTGACTTTGTCACTTAGTGTTCAGAGTACACGAGTTTTGCTTGGAGAGTGTACTTCTAAGCCGTTTTGGACGAATACACTGTCACATGACTAAGTACAACTTAACCAAGTGGGCTTCCCCTCGATGTGTTCCCTCACCGTTAACAACCATGATAAATTAACTACACATACGTCTTTAGAAAAGACAAATTGGTGTACACTGCCCGACCCGGGATTTTAATTTTAAATATTTTCCAGTATAGCAAGCACGAGCGCTATTTTATCGACGCGATAACGGTTAGAATGAGATGGCAGTATACGATACTAAGTAAGTGCGTAAGAGATGGCTGCTTTATCCTGCGCGATAACTAGTTTAAACACCGCTCGTACTTGCCGGGCTGGTCTCCCATCCCCTACAATGTTGTACTTTTTACTTGTTAAAGAACTACTACTTAAACCTTTAAAATGAGGTGTAAATCATTGGTATCCGCCCTAAGTCATAACTCCATAGAAAGCCCAATGTACTTTGTATGTATTTGTCAGCGACAATATTGCAACTTGCGACATACTAGGTCATAATGTCTTATTTGTTAAGGTTGTTGTCGGTGTTGGAAAACATCGTGAGGAAACCAACATGGTTAAGTACTTAATCATACATACATATACTCACGACCATACATCCCAAAAACGGGTGCCAGAGCTTCATAGCTAGAAACTCCTCAGTCACATTTGGAAGTTGATAGGCGACAAGATGGTGGAAAAAAACTATCATTGGGTCTGCAACCGCGTCTCCAAAAAACCATTTAAAAAGCCCCATATCCTCAGTCGCCTCTAACGATACCCGGGAGTAGAAAGGGTTTGTGATATTCTAAGCCGGCACTACATAGCTACACTTGCAGGCAGTCAGTTATGAATGAGTTACAAGACCGAAGGTTAATGTAAAAAGTTATAAGAATTAACACAATAAAAAAAACCTCAGTTAGCTAGAAACTATATTATATAATAATAATAATAATAATAAATCTTTATTTCAGACAAATACAGTCCATACAAAATAATACAATCTAGTGTTAGTAAAGATTTACTTAAAAACTATGTTAGAACATAAATAAATCACACAATAAATTGATAAACGTTATATACAAAATTTACACATTAACAGTCCTGAGGTGCATACCCAACCAATGCCTTAGAATGGGACAATACAGGCGTTCAGCTATGCTGCTCAGGATGCTGTTATTGCTGTCACGCAAGCGACTCCACCCAGATGCTATGCGTTTTCTTATAATGGCTAAAAAGCCATCTACTCGCGCTTGTAAAAACATATTAGAGGCGCTGCAATAACGTGACAACCCTAACATCACCCTAAACGCATTGTTGTACTGGACTCGAAGGGCGCTGAAAGCCCTCTGCGTGTATCTCACCCACAAGCTGCATGTATAAAAAGATGTACAATAGGCCTTAAATAATGTAATTTTTACATCATCAGTACAACGAGCAAACCTGCGAGCAAGCATATTACATCGGACAGCCAACGCCCTCCGTTCCCTTTCGATGTCCAAATCATCATGGAGATCATCGGTTACCCAGTGACCCAGATACTTAAACTGCGTTACTCTCTTTAGGGGAGTTCCATATAGAGGCACAGGTGGAAATACGGTGTAATGTTTACCAACAGCTCTGAACACCATGAGCTCACTCTTTTGCACGTTGTATCTGAGCCCATGGGCTCCCGCATAATCTTCACACATTTTAATTAATTTTCTCAACGCTTCGACTGAAGGGCTCAGCAAAACCATGTCATCTGCATAACTTAAATTATTAACACATAAATCACCAATATGACAACCGATCCTGGCTCTGCTGAGCTCGACAATCAAACTGTTGATATACAAATTAAAGAGCTTAGGAGAAGTTATGCCACCCTGTCTCAAACCACATTCCAATGTGTATTCAGCTGAGTATCCCCCCGCCCACCTTACTAAATTCACTTGGTTATCATACCAGTATTTAAACAGACAAATTATTTCATCAGGGACATTTGTTTCTAACTTTAACTTACTCCACAAGATATCATAAATAACTCGATCAAAAGCCTTAGATAAATCTAGGTAACATGCATATATAGGAGTTTTTCTTCCTGTGTAGTGTTGAACGGTTTGCTTAAGACTGAGAATAGCACTTTCAGTCGATAAACCAGGCCTAAAACCAAACTGTGCATCATGTATAGAAAGGTGCATAGACAATTGTTTGTCAAGCAAACCGTCCAACACCTTTGCAATCACCGAGGCCAGAGAGATGGGTCTATAGTTGGCCACGTCTGAACTGTTACCCGTTTTATTCTTTAATATTGGCGATACAATAGTATATAGAGAGGATGGATGAACGTAAAGTGGCAAAACAGATATATATATATATATTGAATGGCATAAGTAGAAGACGGTAACCAGAGCTAAGGCTTTATAAATTCCTCAGCCACTTTTGGAAGTTGAGTGGGGAAAAGATGGTAAGAATAAAGGTTTTTGGTGATGAGTCTCCAACCGCATCGCCTAAAAATCCAATAAAAAGCGCCAATACCCTTAGTCGCCTCTTACGACACCCGTGGGTAGAAAGGGGTAGCAACATTCTAAGCCGGCACTACACGGCAAAATAACTTCCAAAAGTGGCTGAGGAATTTATAATGCCTTAGCTCTGGTTACCCCTTCTAGTGAAATATAGCCGTGAGTATATGTATGTATGAAAGTAGAAGACGGCTGCGCAAGACATTTAAAAACCAAATTGAAAACGTTATTATGAAGGCGAAAGTCCGTAGTGAAAAGAATAAAAGAGCATGTATGAGAAGAATGATGAATGTGACAGAAGCAACGGAGCTTTCCCTGGATCATACAAAGTGGCGATCTATAGTCTCTAACTACACCAATGGGAACAACAGGCGTGAGTATAAGTAAGTAAACTATATTCCGTTTCTTAGAATTGATAAACCACCATTTAAAATGCATTTTCGAAGCAAGAATGTAAGTTTATAGATATTTTATGATACTGTGTAATTTTCAATTTTGTAACAACCATTAAATGTACATTATGACATGTGTGATCTTACACACAGCGAATCTTTGTAATAGGCGATGGTCGCGCGTAAATATTACAAAATGTCGCATATACTCACAACTTCGAGTGTAGGACAGAAATATGTGATATTTGTTTGTAAATACAAACTTAACTTCAAGTTTCACGCCGAAAATCACTAAGGGACTGGCTGAGTTTGTATATCTAACTACACTTGCCGTTTTTGTCACCTGATGGGTGGGTTTCTCCTCGCTGTTTCCTTCCTTCCTTCGCCCTCACCGTTAACAAAACAAATTGGTGTAGGCCCGACCCGGGATTTGAACCTTCATTGTCTGCACGATAAGCGGTGTTCTACTCACTGAGCTATCACGGTTGCTTGGTGTTTCATATTTATATGTATTACAATAATAATAAATATAACGTTAAGTTAGTATCCTCCCAGACAAGTCATATAGTTGTATTTACTTTGGGGCTTACGTGATCTGATTATGTTGTCTGACTCAGGATGTGAACTCACGAGATTCATACAGGGTCTTTTCAAGTGATTTTTGGGCTATAAAGCTGGACATCATACATTTACATCTATCTTTTCATACATGCCATTTTATTTTTCATATATAGGATGTCTGCCTTGTCTGCCTTTTTCGATACCCACAATAATAAATTGGAGAGTGCTATACTAAGCCCATACTTTATATCACCTATATAGCTATACAGACCACACAACGACGGTGACAAAGCAGTCAGGTACATACATACATACATACATATACTCACGGCTGTTAATCCCTAGAAGGGGTAGCCAGAGCTAAGGAATTAGAAACTCCTCAGCCACTTTTGGAAAGCTGACAGGGGTTAAGTGATGGGTCTCCGACCACATCGCCCAAAAGTCTCTTAAAAGGCCCAATACCGTTAGTCGCCTCTTACGTACCCACCCACCGGAAGAAATGGGGTAGTGCTATTCTAAGCCGACACTACACAGCATAAGGTATAATTTTATTTTTTTGTGAACGATTGCACGTAGTTGTATTAATTTTGTATCGTTCACGTTACAAAATAACCATTATTTGAGTGCATAGCGGCTTAAAAATAGGGTAACGTGATAAAATAGATTTTGTCTTGTATCTATGTACTATCGGATAAGAAAATCTTTTCCATATGTCATAAGAGTCAAATTTTAGAAGCAGAGTTTAATGATTAACTATTAATTGTTAGGCTATAAAGTCCCAAAAGCTGTAATAAATTTATATATATACGTTCCGTACAATGAAAAATGTATAACTGTAATAATCATACACATATATACAGGGTGATTACGGGGTCGTGGAGCAACAAAGAACCATTTAACTTACTTTCTCCTAAGCATCACGATAGGTTAGGACTAACAGTACACCAGCGACTTATTCAAGTATACAAAAAAAAAACTGCGACTATTCGAGATCATGGTCACACTACTATTTCCCAAGTTTTTTTTGTCAAGTGCATGGACTTAACAATCGTTGCAGTAGTTGCAAATGATATGACGATATTGATAGACAGATAAGAGCTCTGGTAGTGTTGTGTGTTTGATAGTAAAACATAACCATATCTGATCGCTCGATATTAGAAAATGAGTACGGCGGAAGCATAATTAATTTATTTTATTTTAAATCTTTGTTTCGTTATTATTTATTGTTATCGTTTATTGAATTTGACGTGTTGTCATATTATTACTCATAAATTATTAAGTATTCTAACAAAGAGTTTGTTTTCTAAAAAGGTGTAATATAAAAAGTAGGGTGACCACGCATTTGGAGTCAGTAAAAAAATAAGCAAATAACGAATCATCTTTGTTTCAATTAAAATAAATACAGATAGCATCGCAATCATTTACCGAGTCAGAAAAAAAATGATTGGGATCACGACCCCGAAATCACCCTGTATAATATATTATACATACATATATATAGATGTTTGTATGATTATTACAGTTATACATTTTTAATTGTACGGAACCCACAACCATCACTATTAAGACACATTTCCGATCAAAGTTTTAATACAAATCGTCGAAGTGAAAGAAATATAACCTACATTGCATCTATTCAGCAGAAATAGCAATACTAACGTAATAAAAAAGTGTGTTTTTTTTCAATAAAACTATTGTTAGTGAAGTAATAAGTATTTGTAAGTGTAGTGAGGTCATGGTTTTGTAACTACTTTTGGTGAATACCCAACTTGAAAAGAAGCGATTGATTATATTGCGATAAACTTATTGTGTAGTGTCGGCTTAGAATAACACTACCCCATTTCTGCCGGTGTGTGTACGTAAGAGGCGACTAACGGTGTTGGGGCTTTTAAGGGATTTTTGGGCGATGCGGTTGGAGACCCATCACCAACAACCTTTATTTTGCCATCTTTTCCCCACTCAACTTTCCAAAAGTGGCCGAGGAACTTCTAGTTCCTTAGCTCTGGCTACCCCTTCTTGGGATTTATAGCCGTGAGTATATGTATGTATGTTATTGTCTGGTGGCTAAGAATAACCAATAAAATGTCTTAAACTCAAAGTTTACGCGTTAAATCCATAAAGAGTTTGCGCAGGTACTAATTAGTTTTCATTGTATGATTTAGTTAATTTGGCTGTTAACGGTGAGGAAAAACATACATACATACATATACTCACGGCTATAAATCACTTGAAGGGGTAGCCAGAGCTAGGGAATTAGAAATACCTCAGCCACTTTTGGAAGTTTCATGAGGAAAAGATGGTGAAATGAAAGTTTGTTGGTGATGGAAAAACATCGTAAAGAAACCCACAGGGCTAAGTTTTACTTAGTCATGTGACAGTGTATTCGTACCAAACGGGGCGATAGACCTGTTCCCTATCACGTCAGTACACTGTCCAAAAAGAACGTTGGTACTCTTAACACCAGGTGACAATGTCACGTGATGTTCGAAAGTATTGGTACCTCCGCCAACCTCTTCGGGGACATACGGCGCGAACGTTTTAGCTTCGGTTGAGTTGAGTTTAATACGCCTTTTTGGTATTAATAACCATTGTAAATAGTATTGTAAGAGACACACCACCAACCACCCTTTTTTTGCATTCCTTTCTGCACTCAAGTTTCAAAATTACATAAATACATATACTCACGGCAAATATTTCCCTAGAAGGGGTAGACAGAGCTGAGAAATTAGAAATTCCACAGCCACTTTTGGAAGTTGAGTAAGGAAAAGTTGGTAGAATAAAGGTTGATGGTGATGGGTCTCCAACCGCATCGCCCAAAAATCCCTTAAAAAGCCCCAAGTCCGTTAGTCGCTTCTTACGTAAACCCACCGGAAGAAATGGGGTAGTGCTAATCTAAGCCGACACTACACAGCTAAAAGTAGCTTAGGATTTTCTCACTCTGAATCGTTGGTTACCCCTTTATGGGATTTATTGTCGTGATCATAGCTAGCTAGCTAGATAGGCTGTAGTGATAATCTGTGAGGCATTTCACACTCAAATCATAAAACCTTCTCATTTTCGTTGTCGGTATAAAATTGTTAATGTTAATGTTGCAATCAACATCTATTCATACATTTTACATCTTACCTTTACAGGAAAACCTTTGTTCATCTGTTAATTACTTAGACTAGTAATAAAACATTAAATTACTGATTGCGTACTTGAGAAACACCTTTTAACAAGAACCTCTTACAAAGCCTCATAAAGAGGCTATAAGGCTCCGGATGAAATGTGTGTAACATCCATTTGATGCACTTTTAAGTGTACCTTAAGTCAACCTTAGCCTTAAGGTACACTTGAAAGTTGGAGAAAATCTCCACTTCAGGTCTAATCCTCGAATGTCACCAAGCCTTTGAGGAAGTGGCGCAGGACAACAATATCATCCTGCAATGGATAAAAGGCCATAGTGGGTCCTTAGGCAACGATGCAGCTGATGAGCTGGCTAGAGGAGGATCGGCTACGTCTCTGTACGGACCCGAACCCATAATACCTCTTGCTTTCAATCAGCTGCGCACGTGGTGAAAGGAACGCACACTATCTTTAGCTGACGCGTGCGGAAACCCGAGGCGGTTACGTTCACTAATAATAATAACTATTATTTTCATTTTCGGCCATGGGAGAGGCGAGAAACAAAAATGTTTTTCGAAATAATAATAATAAAATCTCAACTCAAACGTTCAGGGCGTGTAACCCCTAAGGGATTGGCAGAGGTACTAATACACTTTTCTTCCATTCATCACGTGGGATCGTCATATGTCCAGGATACCCACGTTTTACTTGGTCAGTGTACTCACGTGATAAGGGGCAAGCCTATCGCCGTTTTGTACTGCAAATACCATTGATAGCCGTGTAGTGCCGGCTTAGAATGTCGCTACCCCTTCTGCCCACGGGTGTCGTAAGACTAAGGGTATTGGGGCTTTTTATTGGATTTTCGGGCGATGCTGTTGGAAACTCATCACCAAAAACCTTTATTTTTACCATCTTTTCCCCACTCAACTTCCAAAAGTGGCTGAGGAATTTATAATTTCCTAGCTCTGGCTACCCCTTCTAGGGAAATATAGCCGTGAGTATATGTATGTATGTACCATTGAAATCTATGGTTACAACACCATGTAAATTAGCTTACGTTTTCATTCTCAGTTTACTTAGAAAGTTTGCTTAAAATGAACAGTACACAGTGGACCTTTGAGAAAACGGAGGCTTTTTAGCGAATTAAGCACTTAAAGTAGAATTGTTTCTTAGCCGTTAAGTCTCGGCTTAGAATAGCACATAAACGGTTTCAAAAGTACGGATAGCTGTGAAGTTTCGGCTTAGAATAACACTATCCCATTTCCGTAGGTATTTGTAAGAGGCAGCTAAAGGTATCGGGTATCATCACCAAAAACATTTACTTTACAATCTTTTACCCACTCAACTTCCAAAAGTGGCTGAACAATTTCTTATTCCGTAGCTCTAGCTACCCCTTCTAGGGATTTAAAATATCAGTTCAAATAACACATTTGATAAAGAGGACAAAGCCTGAAAAGTTTTAAAAAAATGCAGCGCATTTCCGCTTAACATGCTGCTTACGACAGATTTCGAACAAAATTTTCCTACACTATTCACATATTGAAATGGTTTACCAACAGTTGATCTAATGTCTTCATAACATTTATATACTGTATTTGTTTTAAGCGTAACAAGGCCCCTATTTCACCAACATGACAATAGGCTATTTGACTGTAATAAAAATATACATACATACATACATATTCTCACGCCGTTAGTTCCCATTGGATTAGGCAGAGACTATCGATCGCCACTTTGTACGATCCTGGCAAACCTCTCTGGCTTCGTTTACATCCATCAATCTTTTCATATACAAAATATACATTTCTTTTATTTCATTAGTCTTAATATTTCTTTTTTGGAGCAATATGTAATAATGCGAGATAAAAATATTGCATTATTTCACTAAAATCCGTCTTCTAAAATAAGTCTTTTTGATGCAACTGTCACGTGACTAAAAACGACCGTGATTGGCTATTTCTATAATGACGTAGATTGCACATAAACTGTCTGCGTATCGCTTCGCTCATTGGTGTTTAATGCGGAATTGACATCATTTTGTGCTACAGCCGCCATTTTACTTGAAGTCGCGTTTTCGCAGCATTTTTTAATATTGCATTTTCTTTTTTGATTTTTTAATAAAATAGCTAAAATGAAGACAGAAAAATATTTTTTTAGGGCTCCTTATAAACAAATTAACACCGTAAGATTGTTTTTAAAACTTAGTCAAATAGCCTATTTAATGTTGTGCATTTTAATAAAGTTTCACCTCAGGCATTTTTACGGTTCCCAATCACATATATTCACGGCTATAAGTTACATATAGCTAAAGCTACCAAATTGGTTATTCCGAAGCCACTTTTGGAATTGGAGTGGGGAACAGATTGCAAAGTATAGATCTCCTAATAAAAAATAAGGTAAATAAATAAGTGACAGGTAAGAACCGATAAGTTTGAAAAATATTTCCTATAGAAATACTTCTTAGCATGACTTGGTGAAAGATATCTAGAGCCAATATGGAAGGTAATGTGAGTAGAGGACGACCTCGGAGGACACACCTGGACCAAATAGAGTATGTGCTCAAAAAGGCCGGCGTCCGAAGTATGAAGGACAAAAGAGCATGTATACAAAGATTGACGGATGTTAACGAAGCTAGAGAGGTGTGTCAGGATCGTACAAAGTGGCGTGATTAAATGTATGTACTTACATTATATAAAAATAATAATCATCTCTGAACTCATAATTTTATTTTTTCTGCCGACCCCAGCAGTAAAATGTAATGGTTGTTTGTATATGATAAGATTTCCGCGTTAGATTGTTGAGTGTTTCACAAAAAAGCATTCACTTTACAATTTAACTCTTATTAGTCAAGATGATGTAGCAATATTTAATGAAACCATTCGTATTAATCTTTATCGTCAAAATTGGTCGAAAGCGCATTGGCAAAAACAAAACTACTATAATTACGGTATTTACCATAAAAAGTAGTCAGAGGTGGAAAAGTTTTATCAGCTAATTTATTAGAGGCGTCTAAGGGTATGTGGTTTTTGGGCGATGCGGTTAGAAACCCATCACCAACGATACTTTATTTCTACCATTTTGTCCACCTTTCAACTTCCAAATGTGGCTGAGGAGTTTCTAGCTCATAAGCTCTGGCTACCCCTTTTTGGGATTTATAACCGTGGGTATATGTATGTATGTATGTATGTTATTTATAATCTCAACGAAACTCAAACATTTGCGCCTCATATCCCGGAAGGGGTTGGCAGAGGTACTAATACTTCTAAACATCCCGTGATATTGTCAACCGTTGTTCAGAGTAACCGCGTTTTGCTTGGAAATTGTACTTACGTTATAGGGGGCAGGCCTATCGCCGTTTGGTACTAATAGACTGTCACATGACTAACTACAACTTAGCCATATGGGTTTCCTCACGATGTTATCCCTCATCCTTCCTTCGCCGTGTAGTGTCGGCTTATAATAGCACTACCCCGTTTCTACCGATGGGTGTACGTAAGAGGCGACTAACGGTATTGGGGCTTTCAAGGGATTTTTGGGCGATGCGGTTGGAGACTAATCACCAACAACCTTTACTTTATCATCATTTCCCCACTCAATTTTCCAAAAGTGGCTGACGAATTTCTAATTCCTTAGCTCTGGCTACCCCTTCTAGGAATTTAAAGCCGTGAGTATATGTATGTATGTTATCCCTCACCGTATGATATATTATCCACATAATAGTCTTTAGAAAAGACAAATAGGTGTAGGCCCGACCTGGGATTGGAACACTAGTCATCTGCGCAATAAGCGGTGTTTTACCCACTGAGCTATCATGTCTTCTTTTTGGGCGATGCGGTTGGAGACCCATCACCAACGATACTTTATTTCTACCATCTTGTCCACCTTTCAACTTTCAATTGTGGCTGAGGAGTTTCCAGCTCTAAAGTCCGCGAGTATACGTATGTATGTATGTGAATGTGTGTTTGTTTACCCTTTCGGGCTATTGAACCCGCGACACCGGATCTAGAAGCGACTGTCTATCCATTAGACCACAGTAGTCCTCACTTTTAAATTATCGTAAGTAGATAATTATAATTGCCTTGCATAGCTGGAAATTGGAAATTTTATTAATTAATAAAATGCAATAAGTCATTTATATTAATGAGTTTGTTCATTACGATGTTATGATATCACATTAAGTCATTCATAAAGTAACATTGCGTGTGCGTCATTGAAGACTAAATGGCGGTTAAATTAAACATAACTTACTTCTAATTTATATCCGTTAAGTATCCGCTTACAATAGAAAGAAATAAAGAACATACATATACTCACGGCTATAGATCCCTAAAAGGGGTAGCCAGAGCTTCGGGATAAGAGATTCCTGAGCCAATTTTGGAAGTTGAGTGGGGAAAATATCGTAAAATTAAGGTTGTTGGAGATGGGTCTCCAACCGCACCGTCCAAATTTCACTAAGAAGGCCCCTATACCTTGAGCCGCCTCTTACGATCACCCACAGGTAGAAATGGGGTGATTCTATTCTAAGCCGACACTACATAATAAATGAAGAAGTTCTAAATAAATCTATGTAGTGTCGGCTTAGAATAGCACTACCCCATTTTTTCCGGTGGGTGTACGTAAGAGGCGACTAACGGTATTGGGGATTTTTAAGGGAATTTTGGGCGATGCGGTTGGAGACCCATCACCAACAACCCTTATTTTTACCATCTTTTCCCCACTCACATTTCCAAAAGTGGCTGAGGGATTTATAATTCCTTAGCTCTGGCTACCCCTTCTAGGGATTTATAGCCGTGAGTATATGTATGTATGTATCAAGTTAGCCCCAAACTAAGTACAACTTAGTGACTTGTGGTTTAGGATACTGAATTAACGATATATTATATTGACAACCGTGATTGCTCAGCGGGTTCAACACCGCTTATGGTGCAGACAATGAGGGTTCAAAGCCCGAGCCGGGCCAACGCCAATTTGTCTTTTCGAAAGAAATATGTATGGTTGATGGTGAGGATAAACTTCGTGAGGAAACCCACATGGCTGAGTTGTACTTAGTCATGTGACAATGTTTTCGAACAAAACGGCGATAGGCGTACACCCCTATCATATGAGTGCACTATCTAAGCAAAAAGTACTCTGAACACCAGGTGACGAAGTAGTGCAACCTCTGCCAACCCCTTCGGGCAATATACGGCGTGAACTTTGGAATTGTGTTTATAATGCACATATAATTGCTGTGTAGTGTCGGCTTAGAATAGCATTACCCCTTTTCTTCCGGTGGGTGTACGTAAGAGGCGACTAACGGTATTGGGGTTTTTTAAGGGATTTTTGGGCGATGCGGTTGGAGACCCATCACCAACAACCTTTATTTTATCATCTTTTCCCCACTCAACTTCCAAAAGTGGCTGAGGAATTTCTAATTCGTTAGCTCTGGCTACCCCTTCTAGGGATTTATAGCCGTGAGTATGTCTGTATGTGTATTGTGTATATATAATATTAGTAACATCGAAGACCAGGAAACAATCATTTTTGTACTCATTACATAAGTGTTGCTCTCAGCGGGACTCGAAATCGCAAGCTCCATAATGACTCCATAGCCAGAAGCTATCCATTCGGCCACGACGTTGTCAAATTACCCCTTATATACACTAACCTATTGTCAAACTCAAATCTTCACGATGTATATCCCCAAAACATCACGTGACATTGTCACCTGGTTTTCTGAGTACCCAATTTTGCTTGGACAGTGTACTCACGTGATAGGGGGCAGTCCTATCCGTTTTGTACGAATTTACTAACATGACTAAGTCATACAACTAAGCCAAGTGGGTTCCTCAATTTCAATTTTCAATTACCATGATAAATTAATTACACATGTCAATAGAAAAGACAAATTGGTGTAGGACCGACCCGGGATTTGAACCATCATCGCCTGCACGATACAGCGGTGTTCTACCCACTCAGCTATCACGGTAGCTACAACGACTCGGATTAATAAGTAAATTTAAAATTTTGACGTGCCAAAAATGTTAGTTTAACCACAGATAATATAATACTATACTAGTGTTTAACCACAGATAATATAATACTATACTAGGTTTAACTTACATACATACATACATATACTCACGGCTATATTTCCCTAGAAGGGGTAGCCAGAGCTAAGGAATTATAAATTCCTCAGCCACTTTTGGAAATTGAGTGGGGAAAAGATGGTGAAATAAAGGTTTTGGTGATGGGTATCCAACCGCATCGCCCAAAAATCCCTTTAGAGCCCCTATACCGTTAGTCGCCTCTTACGTACACCCACCGGAAGAAATGGGGTAAAGTGTTATTCTAAACCGACACTACACGGCAATATTTCTTTTTGCTATTGCTATTGTAGATGTTGTTATTGTTATAAAACATTTAAGATAAAAAACCTATTGCATCTTTTGACGCTTCTCACACATCATCATATATAAGCTGTTCTTGAGGTCATTATACCAACCTTGTAGAGAAATGATGGGTACATTGTCTTATAAAGGTACCTTGACTCTACCGAAAACCAGTTCTGTGCTTTTATGATACATACATACTTATACTCACGCCGTTAGTTACCATCGGAGTAGGCAGACACTATCGATTGCCACTATGTACAATCCCGGGAAACCTCTCTGGCTTCGTTTATTCTTCATACTTTGGACTCCTGCCGCTTTGATGATTTTTTCAACGGCTACTTATCCTCAAAGAGAGTAGTTAGGAGTTGAAATTGGAGAAAGTTTATAGAATAGAATAGAATAGAAAACTCTTTATTGTACATCAAATATGGAAAAACAATTACAAATACACAGAATGAATTAACAAAAGTACAATTGGCGGTCTTATCACTAAAAGCGATCTCTTCCAGACAACCTTTGAATGGAGAGGTCAATAAATTAGAGTCATGTGAGATAGATGTACAACAACATGGTGAAACTGATGACTATGCGTTAATCTGCTTAAACAATACAACAATCCAGTCATACTTAAATCTAGTTATAAAATAATAAACTATTAACAAACATATAAATACTATGATACAATAAATTAAAACTACATACAAATATTATGATACATATTTTTATTTATATACTTAATATATATAATTTAATTTGCAACAGTATTATAGCGTTTCAGTGAGGTAGTGCTTTTTTACCATATCCTTAAAAATAGATTGGGATTTAGCCTGACGAATCTCTACCGGAAGTGCGTTCCACAATTGAACAGCCTGCACAGTGAAGGAGGAGCCATAGTAATTGGTTGAATGGGAGGGAATGCTTAATAGAAGATTATGTTCAGAACGTAGATTAAGATCGTGGGAAGAGGAGAGAAATTGAAAACGTTCTTTTAGATAGAAAGGGGTGGCAGGATTGAATAAAATAGAGTAAAGGAGAGAAAGTGTATGTGCATTCCGGCGGAGACGAATAGGAAGCCATTTCAGTTGAGTGCGATATACAGATACATGATCATATTTCCTCAATCCAAAAATAAACCTAATGCAAAAGTTTTGGAGGCGCTCAAGTTTATTAAGTTGCTCTTCAGTTATATCAAGGTAGCAAGTATCAGCATAGTCAAGAAGGGGCAAGAGAAGTGATTGAGCTAACGCAGTTTTAGTAGCAGTAGGAAGAAAATTACGCAACCTTCTGAGGGATCCCGCTGAAGCGAACATCTTTCGGCTAACCATTTCTAATTGTGGCACCCAAGATAAGGTGCTGTCTATCATAATCCCTAGGTTTTTAACTGTAGGGCTAATAGGAATTGATGTTCCGTCAAATAATATAGGCGGTAGTGACTTATAGTCGATCCTAGAAATAATTCGAGAACTACCGACTATAATTATCTGTGTCTTATTTGGATTCACTTTTAGTCCATATGCTTCACTCCATTTCAAAATCCGCTCCAAATCAACATTAATCAAGTTTATGGACATATTTAATTGGTCAAAATTAGCCTGTGTGTAAATCTGAAGATCATCTGCATAAAGGTGGTAGGAAGAAGTTAGTTGAAGAGAAATACTATTAATAAATATAGCAAATAAAAGAGGAGACAACACACCACCTTGTGGAACACCGGCAGTTAACTCGCACCAGGGAGAGTAAGACTCCTCGATGCGAATACGCTGCCGTCGTCCTAGTAGATAACTACGAAACCAGTCAATCACCGTTGGAGATATGTTAAGAGAACGAAGTAAAGCTAATAATATTTCGAAGTCAACTGTGTTGAAGGCACTACTGAAATCTAGCAATGCCAGGATAGTCAGCAGACCCTTATCCATCCCCAAACGAATGTCCTCAGTAATTTTGACAAGAGCCGTGACAGTACTGTGAGAAGGACGGAAACCAGATTGAAAAGGATTAAGGAGATCATTTTTAGTGAGAAAGTCACTGAGTTGTCTATTAACCAGTCGTTCAAGAACTTTAGAAAGGAAAGGGAGGATAGATATAGGACGATATTCAGAAAAGGACTTAGGATTGACTTTTTTAGGAATAGGGGTAACTTGGGCTTCTTTCCATATTGTTGGAAATGATCCTGAGGATATGGAATTGTTAAAGATTTTGGTGATAACGGGAACAATTATGTCAAGGATAGGCAATATCATTTTACGGCTAATACAATCACCGCCTACTGCGTTTGATGTAATAGATATAATGTTCTTATTAACATCACAATCGGAGAATTGGCACATATTAAAGGGTGGATGATCCGGAGTTGGAAGTGCAGAAAGATAATTTAATGTTTCAGCCTTTTGAAAACCTCCAAAGGCAGAAGATGAGGAAAAATGATTGTTAAGTAACTTGAGGTCAATGTCTTTTGGGATTGAATCTTGACGAGATTTTCCAACTCCTAAGGATCTAAGAAACTTCCAGATTTTAGCTGGATCGCCATTTTCAACGGATTCATGAATGTCGTGTCGTTGTGCATCCCTACACACCCTATTGCAATGATTTCGAATTAAAACATACTTTTCTTTATTTACATCAGTTGGTCGAGATTTAAATTTAGACTTGGCACGTGCTTTTTTAGTCAAAAGATTTTTAATATCAGTACTGAGCCATGGTGCCGGTAAATGTTTCATTTTCACCGCTTTTATTGGTGCATGAACGTCATAAAGTGCTGTTAGTAGAGTATTAAAAATGTTCACTTGTTCATCGACAGTATCCGCTGTAGTACATGACGTCCAGTCAATGTTCGAGGCATCATGTCGCAGCCTATCCAGATCTATTTATATTACATAACATAATATAAACGTTCACGCCGAATATGTCCGAAGGGGTTGGCAGAGGTACTAATACTTCTGGACATCACGTGAGAGAGAGACAGAGTACCCACGTTTTGCATGGACAGTGTACTCACGTGATAGGGGGCAGGCCTATCGCCGTTTTGTTTGGATACACTGTCAAATGACTAAGTACCACTTAGCCATGTTGGTTTCCTCACGATGTTTTCCCTCACTGTAAACAACCATGAAAAATTAGCCACACATATGTCTTTAGAAAAGACAAATTGGTGTAGGCCCGACCCGGGATTGGAACACTAGTCGTTTGCACGATAACCGGTGTTCTACCCATTGAGCTATCCCGTCGTCACGTATTTATATTATGTATTAAAAATCATTTATAATTCGTAAATGAGGGTGCACTGGTGTTACAAGGATTTTTTTTTCGGACATTTAATTTTGCACTATTTACCGATTCACTTCTAGTATATGAAATTCACGTGTCACAGTGTTGTCTTCAAACTCCTCTGAAACGGCTAAACCAATTTAAATTAAATTTTGCATACACATTCAATAGGCCTGTGAATTGCATACATACATACATATACTCACGGCTATAAATCCCAGGAAGGGGTAGCCAGAGCCAAAGAATTAGAAATTCCTCAGCCACTTTTGGAAATTTGAGTGGGGAAAAGATAGTTAAAATAAAGGTTGTTGGTGATGGGTCTCCAACCACATCGCCCAAAAATCCCTTAAAAAGCCCCAATACCGTTAGTCGCCTCTTACGTACACCCACCGGAAGAAATGGGGTAGTGCTATTCTAAGCCGACACTACGCAGCCTGTGAATAGGTTTCGAACTATTATGATTGGTTTATAACCTTTATTTTATACTCCTGAGTGATAATGGTGTATAACCACGAAACATGTTTATAGAAGTTGTCAAGAAAATTTAGCTCATAATTCGTACACCTTTAGTATCGCCAGATATATACATACATACATACTCACGGCTATAAATCCCTAGAAGGGGTAGCCAGAGCTAAGGAGTAACAAATTTCTCAGCCACTTTTAGTAAATTTTGTGGGATATATATATATTATAATATGATATATCTTATTTATATTATTATTATATAATATATATTATGCTGTGTAGTGTCAGTGTCGGCTTAGAAATACTGTGTGGTGTCGGCTCAGAATAGCACTACCCCATTTCTTCCCGTGGGTATACGTAAAAGGCGACTTAGGGTATTGGGGCTTTTTAAGGGATTTATAGCCGTGAGTATATGCATGTATGTATAATATTCTAAACCAAACCATGACGTATGTATTGTGGTTTATAGCGGTTTTTTCGTTGAGTCAACGTATGTTATTATCGGAAATGCCATGATAAGTTTGCGTCATAAGATGAGATGTAAGCATTAAGATAGCTAAAAAAACAAGTTTTCTACATACACATTTAAGAGGATGGGCTGAAAAGGTGTAATGTTGTTTCTTAGACGCACATATTATAAACAGATCAAGTTAGTCCTAAACTAAAGATAGATTAAATATTACATACATACATACATATACGGCTATATTTCCCTAGAAGGGGTAGCCAGAGCTAAGGAATTATAAATTTCTCAGCCACTTTTGGAAGTTGAGTGGGGAAAAGATGGTAAAAATAAAGGTTTTTGGTGATGGGTCTCCAACCGCATCGCCCAAAAATCCGATAAAAAGCCCCAATACCCTTAGTCGCCTCTTACGACACCCGTGGGTAGAAAGGGGTAGCGACATTCTAAGCCGGCGCTACACGGCATAAATTTAATAATATATATATGATAGACCTGCAAGTAACACTCAAGACTATGAAATAATAATTTATGCTCATCACATAAGTGTTGGTCTGAGCGGGGATTGAACCCGCAACCTCCGAACGGAGAAGCTAGTCATCTATCCATATTCGATATTGGAAATAGAGATTCTTCGGCCACATACACCATTGTTATTTTTGGCAGAGAAATTTTGTTACTTACTTAATTTCCAAAGTAATAAAAAAAAATGTCTATATTATTAAATTTATTATACATATACTCACGGCCAAAAATCCCAAAAAGTGGTAGCCAGAGCTTATGAGCTGGAAACTCCTCAGCCACATTTGGAAGTTCATAGGGGACAAGATGGTAGAAATAAAGTATCGTTGGTGATGGAAAACAACTTATTAAAGTCCTATTGCCTTAGTCGCCGTTTACGACCCCCCTTCGTGGGTAGAAAGGAGTAGTGACATTCTTAGCCGACACTACACGGCATATTAATAAAACACATAGTGTAGGCTTAGAATAGCACTACCCCATTTCTTCCGGTGGGTGTACGTAAGAGGCGACTAACGGTATTGGGGCTTTTAAGGGATTTTTGGGCGATGCGGTTGGAGACCCATCACCAACAACCTTTATTTTTTTTTACTATCTTTTCCCCACTATCATTTCCAAAAGTGGCTGAGGAATTTCTAATTCCTTAGCTCTGGCTACCCCTTCTAGAGATTTACAGCCGTGAGTATATGTATGTATGTATGTACCCATTACTAAAATTTTATTACTAATTTCTTCCTGGTATGTACTGTAATTAATTTCATCGGCACGTTCTCTTAAAAATATGCTATCAATGCACTTTTGATATCGATAAGCATTTTTTGCAGTAATGGACTATGTCATAATGTCATTAAAATGCCGCCTAAACTATAATCAATCAATAATGAACTTTATAACATAAATACCGAAGTTCTATTTACTACAAAATCTCACGCAATTGATATATTTTTCTTCAAATACATTTTCTCCAATCACAATCTTACATGACAATGCTATTACGAACCATGGAGTACGTAATCTATTTAACCTCTTTGCGATACACCTTCATTTACTATACAACCTCTGTGGTTAGCAGACCTCTTTGCGCGAGTTACAATTACACGATTTAGTTTAAAAGTGTACAATTCGTTTTTTAATTAATAAATTATTGTAAAGTGTTTTTATTTGTGAGTAATTTAAGTGTTAATATTTTAATAACTGTTTGAAACTGTGGCGTTGTTTTCCTCCTTTTCTTTGGAGTTTCTATAGGTACGTTTTAATTATTATTAAACTATTTATAAATACGCGGCACAGCTCACAATTATAAATTTACATTAAGTTATATGTATCTATACATTATTCTTATATTTGGACTCTCATCTTTTAAATATTCCGTCAAATAAAAAAAAACAATAAGTATTTATGATAATGCTTGTGTGCTTTTATCCCGAATCCTTCTACTTAATAATCATAACGATAATCAAAATTGTACATTGCATTTAATTTTGACATACATACATACATATACTTACGGCTATAAATCCCTAGAAGGGGTAGCCAGAGCTAAGGAACTAGAAGTTTCTTAGCCACTTTTGGAAAGTTGAGTGGGGAATAGATGGCAAAAAAAAGGTATAGGTATTGGTGATGGGTCTCCAACCGCATCACTACCGTTAGTCGCCTCTTACGTACTCCCACCGGAAGAAATGGGGTAGTGTTATTCTAAGCCACAGCAAACTTAATTTAGAATCCGATAAAATTTAAAATATCTTATAAATAAGGTGAAACATTTTGCTTTAGAAAAATATAACTATAACTATATGTATGCCTGTATTTCCGCGCAAGACGCAAAAAGTATTTCACGGATCTCGATCAAATTTAGAATGACGGTAGCTTTATATTTATTAATTAATTATTAAATGTAGAACAGCATTTATCCCATTTGTCGAAAGAATTCCTTGTTGGTTAAGGATTACACAGATACTTACATATACTCAAGACGTTTGTTCCCATTGGTGGTAGACAGAGACTATCGAACGTTACTTTGTACGGCTAAGGTGCCCAAAAACCTAAAGACTACATTTTCCGCAATGATTCTTTCTTATCATCAGATAAAAATATCTCATATTTTAGTTCATGAAAACCTCATGTGGGGATTATTATTAATAAATAAAGAATAAATAAAGGAAAGAAAATTTTTCGACACAGGCGGGATTCGAACCCGCGATCTCGGGTATACGGCCCCGTCGCTCTTGCCAACTGAGCTACCGTGTCAATGGCTGCCAGCGCGAAATTCTTCTATCCTTTATTTCTTTTACACGTTTTAGTAGTGTTTGCGTTTCCTACCTCCGAATTTACTAATGCCCATTGTCATATATAATGATGTTAAAACACATGCCGTGTAGTGCCAGCTGAGAATGTCACTACCCTTATCTTCCCATCGGTGTCGTAAGAGGAGACTAAGGGTACGGGGCTTTTTAAGTGGTCTTTGGGCGATGCGGTTAAACACCCATCACCAACGTTTTTTTCTCCGACTCGACTGTCGACTGAGCTCTATTGTTGCAAGTGAATACTTTATTTCTACCATTTTTCCCTATCAACTTCCAAATGTGGCTGAGGAGTTTCTAGCTCTATAGCTCTGGCTACCCCTTTTTGGGATTTATGGCCGTGAGTATATGTATGTATGATTAGTTATGTTTTTCAACTAAATTCTTCTTTAATTTCTTTAATTCTACCCGTTAAAGACAAAAGAAAAGAGAAATATTTTTATTTGAAGAGCTCTTAACTACTTCTAAAGAGCATTAATGGGTATTCAAAGTTAACGCAAATACTCAAAACTTCCAACACAAACCTCTCTAGTTTCTAATAAATAATGGAAAGAAAAATTTCGACACAGGCGGGAATCGAACCCGCGTCCTCGGGTATACGCCGTCGCTCTGCCAATTGAGCTACCGTGTCAATGGCTGCCAGCGCGAAATTCTTCTATCGTTTGTTCTTCTCTCTAGTTTCGTTGAGATCTATCAATCTTTTCTAACATGCTCTTTTATTCCTCATACTTCGGACACTTGCCTTATATGCTCATCCCTTATGAAATTCTGCGTGATAATATATAACCTATGTTTTTCTAAAGGTTGTACGTTTTCATTAATAAACGTTTTTTTAACATCATTAATTCCGAAGCAAATTCACTATAGATAAACAATGTTTATCTTTATCAAATCTTTATAACATAACATAGCATATACTCACGGCTATAAATCCCATGAAGGGGTAGCCAGAGCTAGGGAATTAAAAAATCCTCAGCCACTTTTGGAAGTTGCGTGGGGAAAAGATGGTAAAATAAAGGTTGTTGGTCTGTGTCTCCAACCACATCGCCCAGAAATCCCTTAAAAGCCCCAATACCGTTAGTCGCCTCTTACGTTCACCCACCGGAAGAAATGGGGTTGTGCTATTCTAAGCCGACACTACACAGCTTATAAATCTTTATAAATAATAAATAAATATACGGACATAATATTATACATTGTATTTATAATGCTGTGTAGTGTTGGCTTCGAATAGCACTACCTCATTCTTCCGGTGGGTGTACGTAAGAGGCGACTAACGGTATTGGGGGCTTTTAAGGGATTTTTGGGCGATGCGGTTGGAGACCCATCACCAACAACCTTTATTTTACCATCTTTTCCCCACACAACTTTCCAAAAGTGGCTGAGTAATTTCTAATTCCTTAGCTCTGGCTACCCCTTTTTGGGATTTATGGCCGTGAGTATATGTATGTATGTTATACACAGATAAAGTTAGCCCCAAACTTAGTATAACTTTTAGTATAGGATACTAATTGAACGATATATTTTAACAAGAAAACAAATAAGACTAAGAAACAATCAGTATGCTCATCACATAAATGTTGGTCTTACAAGGGATCGAACCCGCAACCTACAGACTGAGAAGCTTTGTTATTACAGACTACCCCCAACGATATTTAACGTGATGATATGTCTATGTTGGTTCTGAAAGTTTTAGCTTTCCATTGGCTTTAGAATTCGGTTTTTTTAGTTTTTGAGCCTATTCATAACAATCAATCAAAGTTCTCCTCTTTATAATATTAGTGTAGAAAAACAAATATTTCCTCTTATAATAAGGATACATACATACATACACTCACGGCTATAAATCCTAGAAGGGGTAGCCAGAGCTAAGGAATTAGAAATTCCTCACCCACTTTTGGAAGTTGCATGGGAAAAAGATGGTAAAATAAAGGTTGTAGCTGATGGGTCTCCAACCGCATCGCCCAAAAATCCCTTAAAAGCCCCAATACCGTTAGTCGCATCTTACGTACACACACCGGAAGAAATGGGTTAGTGCTATTCTAAGCCGACACTACACAGCAATAATATATAATAATAATAAGGATAGACAAATAATATTTAGTAAACATAACACATTTTGGTGTATTTAACTCATTACCTTCCGTATGTGTGACGTCCATTTAAATCAATGTTTGGTGGTAATGAGGAAAATACATAGATGAAATCATGACCAGTAATGAGGCTTGAAATATCAATACCCGATTAATAAGGTTTATATTTATTAATGTAATATGCGTTACATACATACATACATATACTCACGGCTTTAAATCCCTAGAAGGGGTAGCCAGAGCTAAGGAATTAGAAATTCCTCAGCCACTTTTGGAAGTAACGTGGGGATTAGATGGTGAAATAAAAATTGTTGGTGATGGGTCTCCAACCGCATCGCTCAAAAATCCCTTTAAAGCCCCTATACCGTTAGTCGCCTTTTACGTACACCCACCGGAAGAAATGGGGTAGTGCTATTCTAAGCCGGCACTACACAGCAATATGCGTTCATACAGATATTTCATTTGTCGGGTAGTGCCGGCTTAGAATGTCGCTACCCCTTTCTACCCACGTATGGTGTCGTGGTGTCGTAAGAAGCGACTAAGAGAATGGGGGCTTTTTTTAAGTGGTTTTTGGGCGACGCGGTCAGAGGCCCATCACCAACGGTACTTTATTTCCACCATCTATCAACTTAGCCGTGTAGTGCTGGCATAGAATGTCGCTACCCCTTTCTACCCACGGGTGTCGTAAGAGGCGACTAAGGGTATTGGGGCTTTCTATGGATTTTTGCGCGATGCGGTCGGAGACCCATTACCAAAAACCTTTATTTTTACCATCTTTTCCCCACTCAACTTCCAAAAGTGGCTGAGGAGTTCATAATTTCTTAGCTCTGGCTACCCTTTTCTGGGATTATAGCCGTGAGTATATGTATGTATGTATGTATATATCAACTTCCAAATCTGGATGAGGAGTTTCTAGCTCTAAAGCTCTGGCTACCGGTTTTATGGATTTATGGCCGTGAATATATGAATATACTAGATGACCCAACAGACTTCATACTGCCAAATTTGCTTAGGACAAAGCTTCAGGCTTTTTCCGGTACTCTTAGTTCAGGCGTGTATATTTTATTAGTAAATTTCTTCAGGAAAAAAAGTTTCCTATGTTACATTTTCTGCCAAATTTCATTCATATACATTATGTACTTGAGGAGCCTTTTACATCTAAATTTTCACATTTACAAATAACTTGTGGTCCGCCCCGGCTTCGCACGGATGGTGTAAAATATTTTCACTGCTTAGCCTCTACAGTATTTAGCGTGATGTTATATATCCTATGTCCTCTTCCTGGTTCTAAGCTACCTCTCCAACAATTTTCAGCCAGATCGTTTCATCTGTTCTCGAGTTATAAATAGTGTAACTGACACGACTTTCTTTTATATATATTATGTGGTTGTTGTGCCTCACTCGACATAGATAGGTATAGTGTGTCGCGGACTTCTTGTAGATATTTATAAGATCTACAATTAATTATGTCATTTTATGGTTCTATCTTTTGTAGTTTAAACAGCGTACGTAAAATAAGTAACTTCTTTTATTGTTTTTTTTTTTCAGTTTGTGTCCGAAATATCCAAATATTTTACGGAACCCTATTTAAAAAAAAAAAAAATATAGTCTATGTTACTCGTGGATAATGTTGCTTTCGAATGGTTTAAGAACTTAAAAAATCGGTCAAGTAGTTTTTCATCACAACCAAACAATTAAAGTTTTTCTATGGTTTTCGCTCTAGCACTACGTATGTAATTCGTCGGTTTCTGCACCGTCGTTTTCTTGCGTGACCGCGGTTGGCGGCCGTCCTGTCTTCGCTTCATCTTCGAGACATCTCCGTCCTCACTTTAATTCAGCAAACCAATTGAATACTGTTGCTCGGGAACAAGTAGAAGCCAAAAGTTCAAAACATTCTTAAGGCTTTAAACCTTTTTTAAAGTCATAATAAATCATAGCGCGAAAATCACGTCGACTGAGCTCCATTGTTGCAAATGAATTCCCGCTAGATTCTCGGAAAAATGATGCTCATTCAAAAAAAAAAAGTGTGTTCTATATTCAAATATGTCAATAAAAAACCAGCCTATAAAAATAGCTTGCCAGTGTCAATTAAATGAGAAAAGAGTATTTTTATTTTATTTTTTATTTTATTTTTCTTCGGAAAACTTATAGCCTAATATCTTAATAGCTAAAACAAAATATATAACTTAATGCCAATTACAAGTTTTCACATATTACTATCTAAATGGATAAATATATACAATAATAAATCACAATAAAGCATTTTGCGCACAGTAAACGTAAAACAAATTTAACATCACCGTAGTAAACAAAAGTAAAAAATGGACAAAGCAGCAAAACATAACAAAAACATATGTCTTAAATTACATTGCATAAAACAAATTAACTTTCAAAGAACTGATTCACCAGAGCCGATCTTATAGAATGTGCACTAGAACTATATATGTCAACATCTAAGTCAATATTGTTTATGCTATGCGTAGATCTAATAACAAAAGAGTTTTTTCTATAATTAGTGTTAACTTTGGGTTCGAACAGTGGTGTATGTTTTCTAGTATTCCTGGTTGGAGCACTGATTTTAAATTTAGAGAGAAGTTCACTGCAAAGTATCCAACTTCTTTTGGCATGCCCCTCGTATTTGAACAAGCTGGTGTTATACATGAACGCTTTTTAAGCGTCCATATTTCTGCAATAAGTAACGGATCGTTTCATTCTAAAGCCTTAATTATCTTGTGTATGATATAATTATCGCGACATGTGATTCTCAAACTATAATTACTGAATGATTTCAATCAATATGATGCAAAGTTTTAAGTAAACAAACTGTTGCAATCTTGTTCGTTCCGCGGTTTGCTCGTTTTTATCTTGTCTTGACTGGAATGGACAATGTAAACTAGATTTATAATTGGGTTCTGTATATAACTAACTAGTGGCTCGCCCCGGCTTCGCACGGATGGTGATAAATATTTTTACTGTTTACCCCCTACGATATTAAGCATGATGATATATATCCTATGTTCTTTTCCTGGTTCTAAGCCACCTCTCTAAGAATTTTCAGCCAAATCGGTTCATCCGTTCCTGAGTTATAAATAGTGTAACTAACACCACTTTCTTTTATGCATATTGATATATGATATACAAAAAAATATTAACATATCTCAGATTTATTTCATATATTTATTTTTATATATTTAATCAAGCCATTAGTTCCCATTCGGGTAGGCAGAGACTATCGATTGCTTTTGTTCGAGACTGACAAACTTCGATCATATATACCAAAGATACACCAACAAAGCACGAAAAACGGCCAAACTGTGCTTCTTTATATGATAAGCACAGTTTCACTGACAGTCGCGTGCTGGATCTTGCAATAAATAATAGGTCTTAAGAAAATGCGGTAAGGTCGATCATTGTAGGAAAATAAATATTTAATTGTCAAACAGTCTTGTCATTCTTGCGGTCCACTTTTGTGCGTTGAATTTGTATGGAGTGGGCATCTTTGGTATATATGATCGATGCTGACAAACCTCTATAGCTTCGTTTACATCCAGCAATATTTACATACATGTCATTTTATTCTTCATACTTCGGACACCTGCCTTTTTGAATTAATTCTCTATTTGCTCCAAATGCGTCGTCCGCGGTCGTCCTCTACTAACATTACTTTCCACATTGGCTTTATAGATCTCTTTCACCAATTTACCATCACCCATCCTATCTATGTACCCAAACCATCTCAGTAATCAACCATAATAGAATAATCACTTGTTAAAATTTATTTTATGTTAACTACATCTTGTAAAAAAAATATTTTAACAAGATGTAGTTTCACCGTGTAGTGTCGGCTTAGAATAGCATTACCCCGTTTCTAATAATGGGTATACGTAAGAGGCGACTAACGGTATTGGAGCTTTTAAGGGATTTTTGGGCGATGCGGTTGGAGACCCATCACCAACAACCTTTAATTTTACCATCTCTTCCCCACTCACATTTCCAAAAGTGGCTCAGGAATGTCTGATTCCTTAGCTCTGGCAACCCCTTCTAGGGATTTACATGATTTACAGCCGTAAGTATGTTTTTATCAATATCATCTTGTAGTATTTTTATAATTATACATGGTTTTTTTAAAATCAAAAGTTTTAAATGTTTTCAATGTTTTTTACAAATGTTTTTTATCAATATCATCTTGTAGTATCTTATAATTAAACATGTTGTTAATTACTTCAATATATACATATACCCACGGTCACAAATCGCAAAAAGGGGTAGCCAGAGCTTTAGAACTAAAAACTCCTCAGCCACATTTGGAAGTCGATAGGGGACAAGATGATAGACATAAAGTATCGTTGGTCATGGGTCCACCATTTAAAAAAGCCCCATACCCTTAGTCGCCTCTTATGACAACCATGGGTAGAAAGGGGTAGAGACATTGTAAGCCTGCTATACGGTAAATATGTTTTTTTTAATAACATGAAATTCACTACGGACCCCTAATTACTTCTCTCATTAGAACAATAGGCGATACATCTATAACGAAACAACGTAGTTTATCTAATTACTGGCCTATTATTAATGAGATTTTCCTGTTCTAGTTTTTGTTAGGGTAGGCAGAGTGAATGGAATTATCGTAATCATCGTTTTTTAGCTTGTCGATTGACATTTCGTAAATTAATGTGATTAAAGACTGCTATTAGTTTTTAATAAGTATAATCATTAATTTCAAATACAAATCAGAAAAAGAGTGCATTTGTAAAATATTGATACATATAAATACATATACTCACGGCTATAAATTCCTAGAAGGGGAAACCAGAGCTAAGAATTGAGAAAGGGGAAAAGATGGTACAATAATGGTTGTTGGTCATAGGTCTCTAACCGCATCGGCAAAAAATCCTTTTATGTCTGTTGCGTTTAAACCACATAAAGAAATGTGGTAGTGCTATTCCAATAGGCGCTACACAGCAAATAAATGTAAATGTTGCTTTGTAGCGCTGGCTTAGAATAGCGCTACCCCATTTCTTCTGGTGGGTGTACGTAAGAGGCGACTAACGGCATTGGGGCTTTTAAGGAAAATTTGGGCGATGCTGTTGGACACCCATCTCCAACAACCTTTATTATACCATCCTTTCCCCACACAATTTTACAACAGTGGCCGAGGAATTTCAAATTCCTTATTCTGGCTACCCCTTCTAGGGAATGATAGCCGTGAGTATATGTATGTATGTAAATGTAACGCGATAGGTTTGCTAAAAGCGTAAAATTTGGCGAACCTTCGCTTAATGAGAATTAGTATTAGTATAAGAGACATACTCGTAAATTTACTCGCAGCTATAAATCCCAGAAGCGGTAGGCAGAGCTTCAGAGCTAGAAACTCATCAACCTACTAACTAGTATGAGATGTAAAGAATTATGACACACCATCATTAATAGTGCTGTGTAGTGTCGACTTAGAATAGCACTACCCCATTTCTTCCGGTTGGTGTACGTAAGGGGCGACTAACGGTATTGGGAATTCTTAGGAAATTTTGGGCGATGTGGTTGGTGACCCATCACCAACATACTAGATTTCACCATCTTTTCCCCACGCAACTTTCCAAAAGTGGCTGAGTAATTTTTAATTCCTTAGCTCTGGCTACCCCTTCTAGGGATTTATAGCCGTGAGTATATGTATGTATTATTAATATGCACACGGAGTCTTTATTCAGTGTTGTTTTATAAAATGTTAATGTGTATATTGTCGAAATGACTAAATAAAAAAAAAACTTTGCTCTACGTTCACGGCGCATATCCCCGGAGGATGGCAGAGGTACTTATATTTCTTAATGTCACATGACATTTTGGTCATCTTGTGTTGAGATTACATACATGACAACCGAGATAGCTAAATGGGTAGAACACCGGTTATGGTGCAAACGACTAGTGTTCAAATCCCGGGTCGGGCCTACACCAATTTGATTTTCTAAAAACATATGTAAGGTTAATTTATCATGGTTGTTAACGGTGAGGGTTAAAATCGTGAGGAAACCCACATGGCTGAGTTGCACTTAGTCAATGTCATTAGTACCTCTGCCAACCCGATCGGGGATATTCAGCGTGAACGTTTATGTTATGTTATGCTTATGTGTTCAGATTACACAAGATTTGCTTCTACATTTAGTACATTTGTTGGAGCCAGGCATATCGCCGTTTCGTATGAGTGCGTAGTCAAATGAGTAGGTTTAACAAAGCCATGTGGGTTTCCTCACGATGTTTACACTCACCGTTGTTACGTCACTCAAATTAACCGCACATATGATGATATGATGCATTGAAAAACTAACAACAATCTTTTCCCCAATCAACTTCCAAAAGTGGCTGAGGAATTTATCATTCAAAAGCTCTGGCTACCCCGTTAAGGTATTTATAGCCGTGAGTATATGTATGTATGTATAAACTAACAACACATATGACTTTAAAATTTAAATCTTACATTTAAAAGAGCATGTATGAAAATATTTATGGATGGAAACGAAGCTAGAGGTTTGCCAGAATCATACGAAGTGGCGATCGATAGTCTCTGCCTACCCCAAAGGGCGTTAGTATGTTTATGACTTTGGAAAAGACAGAGCGGTGTGGGTCCATCCGACTGACAATTTAAACTCACGACTCATGTGTGAGTGTCTTCAATTAAGCTATCACATACATACATACATACTCGTACATATTCTCACGGCTATAAATCCCTAGAAGGGGAAACCAGAGAGAGCTAAGGAATTAGAAACTAAACATAAACATAACATAAACGTTAACGCCGTTTTATCCCCGAAGGGGTTGGCAGAGGTACCAATACTCCTGAACTCACATGGCAAGCGCCATCTAGTTTCCAGAGAAGGTACCCACGTTTTGCTTAGACAGTGTACTCACGTGATAGGGGGCAGGCCTATCGCCGTTTTGTACGAATACACTGTCACATGACTAAGTACAACTCAGCCATGTGGGTTTCCTCACGATGTTTTCCCTCACCGTTAGCAACCATGATAAATTAACCACACATATGACTTTAGAAAAGACAAATTGGTGTAGGCCCGTCTCAGGATTGGAACTCACGCCCTTCTGTTTTTCGGGCGGGTGTTCTTACCCACTGGACTATCATGTCGCTATATGAATTAGAAACTACTCAGCCACTTTTGAAAAATTTAGTGGTTAAATAAAGATGGTGATGGTGAAATAAAGGTTGTTGGTGATGGGTCTCCAACCGCATCGCCCAAATATCCCTTAAAAGCCCGAATACCGTTAGTCGCCTAGTGTCGCCTTAGAATAGCACTACCCCGTTTCTTCCGGTGGGTGTACATAAGAGGCGACAAACGGTATTGGGGCTTTTAAGGGATTTCTGACCGATGCGGTTGGAGACCCATTACCAACAACCTTTACTTTACCATCTTTCCCCACTAAATGTTCCAAAAGTGACTGAGTAATTTCTGATTTTTAGCTCTGGCTACCCCTTCTTGGGATTTATAGCCGTGAGTATATGTATGTATTATTAAAGTTTACCATTATCAACAAAGCTATTGACCTATACCAAAATATATATATTGTAATTTCAAATGTATTTTGAACCTTGAAGCCTTTTTGTAACAAGTAATAGAGAAACGAATTAAGGTTATTTAACTTAAGAATTAATACTGTACTAACTTCCTAATTAATTAATATGAGCAAGCATTTTTAAAATAATTTTAAAGCAATTTTCCTCAAAGGTAAAATAGGTATCGATAACTCGGTACAAACATCATGATGTAATTATACGACAGGAAACCCTTCACCAAACTCCCTTTATTTTACTATTGTTTCCCCGGTGAACTTTAAAAAGTGGCTAAGGAAATTTCTTTTTTTTATTCATATCCGCGGGTGGGTATGTATATATATCCATTCATTTATCTTATCACCAATGGTTCTTAATCTAACAATCTTTGCCCCACTTAACTTCCAAGAGTACCTAAGAAATTTCTAATTCTGAAGCTCTGGCAACGTGAGTATATGTATGTATGTATGTTGTCACACTCAAACGTTTTACGCCCTAATCCCTGAAGGGGTTAGTAGGGGTACTAATGCTTGTAATACTACTAATACTACTGAAGACGGGACAATGTCACTTGATATTCAAAGTACCCACGTTTTGCTTATTTGTACCGTCATCGTCTGCACGATGAGTGTCGTTCTGCCCACTGAGATATCACGGTTGCTTACATACATACAAACATACATATACTCACGGCTATAAATCCCTTAACGGGGTAGCCAGAGCTTTGAAATGATAAATTCCTCAGCCACTTTTGGAAGTTGATTGGGGAAAAGATGGTAATAGTAAATGTTTTTGGAGACGGGTCTCCAACCACATCGCCCAAAAATCACTTAAAAAGCCCCTATACCCTTAGTCGTCTCTTACGATTACCCACGGGTAGAAATGGGGTTATTCTAAGCTGACACTACACGGCAATCACGGTTGCATTTTTTTATTTATAAGATCTATGTGTTTCCATCTATGTGTTGATTAACATTATGTATGTCTGTCTAACGCTCTAGATATTTATTTTTTTGGGATATATAGCTATGAATGTTATTTCTTCCGGTGGGTGTACGTAAGAGGCGACTAACGGTATTGGGGCTTTTAAGGGATTTTTGGGCGATGCAGTTGGAGACCCATCACCAACAACCTTTATTTTAGCATCTTTTCCCCACTTAACTTCCAAAAGTGGCTGAGGAATTTCTAATTCCTTAGCTCTAGCTACCCCTTCTAGGGATTTATAGCCGTGAGTGTATGTATGTATGTATGTATGAATATTATGTTTGTTTGTCAATTTGTCTATTTATAAGTTTATAAACATTCCGCGTATCTCACTAAGATAGGATATCCTGTTGAAGGCATGCGTTGATGACGTCAGCAGTAATGAGCGAACAATAAAATGACCCGTTTATAAATGAACTTAAACGGTGGTTTTGTTAAAGTAGTGTGGAGGCGGACTAATAGACGTTTGTAATATTTTTTATTAAAAGTCCGCTTCTGTAAAGAATTTCAAGAAATCGCTATTCAGACATACTAACTCACACCTATAAATCCCTAAAAGGTATAGGCAGATCTTCAAAATAAAAAGTTTGTAAACGTTTTTGGTGATGGGTCTCCAAGTTGGAGACCCAACAGCATTACCCGCCTTTTACAAAGACCCACGGGAAGAAATGGGCTAGCGCTATTTTAAGCCGGTACTACACAGCATATACACGTTGTAAGTGCATCTGCCATCCCTACGTTATCAATCAGCTAAGCGATATGATACGTAATTGCGCTTCAAATGTTTCAATGATTTTATATTTTTTTACTTAAGGTGTAGTGTCGGCTTAGAATAGCACTACCCCATTTCTTCTCGTGGGTATACGTAAGAGGCGACTAACGGTATTGGGGCTTTTAGGGGAGTTTTGGGTGATGCGGTTGGAGACCCATCACCAATAACCTTTACTTCACCATCTTTACCCCACTCAACTTTCCAAAAGTGGCTGAGGAATTTCTAATTCCTTAGCTCTGGCTATCCCTTCTAGGGATTTAGAGCCGTGAGTATATGTACGTATGTATGTATTAAGGATAAATCATATTCTTAATCAATACCTTTTACATAGATTTTTTCTTCATTTAATAACAAACATTCAAAGTTATTAAACACAAGATCGAAATTAAAAACACGTACCACATATTTATTTACATTTATATAAGAGTTTTTGTCATTACATACATACATAAACTCACGGCTATATATCCCTAGAAGGGGTAGCCAGAGATGTTATCGTGAGGGCAGGACACTCATCTGTCAAAGTCAAATTTTATCTGAAGCAGTTTAAACTAAAACTTTGTGCTGTGTAGTCTCGGCGTAGAATAGCTTTATGTCATTACTTTTTAAAATATCACCTGTTTTGTACATAATTGAAAGTTATATATGCAAAAGATGATTCAATCGTGAACACACACCATTAAACTTGCATGGTATTATCAATAAAAAGTCTGTTTCCATACTAACCCATACATCATCACGCACCACGCCTACCAAGGTCCCTGTATGAGTATGCATGGGCATGTATGACAGCCATACAAACACGGCGAAGTAAATATTAGATGAATGTCAATGCAAATATGACATTACGTAACCATAAATCTCATACATCATACAGAATACAAAACTTCTATCTTCGTGGTTGTAAGTAAAAGAATAGAATATTTACTGCATATCAAAATTCAATATTTCAATTACCGGTCTTATAAAAAACGAGTTCTTCCAAAACACATACACATACATATACTCACGGCTATAAATCCCTAAAATGGGTAGCCAGAGCTAAGGAATTAAAAATTCCTCAGCCACTTTTGGATGTTGAGTGGGGAAAAGATGGTAATTATTTTTAGGTTGTTGGTGATGGGTCTCCAACCGCATCGCCCAAAAATCCCTTAAAAGCCTCAATACCGTTAGTCGCCTCTTACGTACACCCACCGGAAGAAAAGGGGTAGTGCTATTCTAAGTCGAAACTACACAGCAAAGTACATATTACTATAAAAGCTAAAATAAATTAAAATATAAATAAACTCACGCCAAAGGTGTTCCCATTGGGGTAGAGAAAGAGAGTATCGATCGCCACTTTTAACGATTCTGGCAAACCCGTCGCGCTTCATTAACAATCTTCAATCTTTTAAAAAAATACATATTATTTTTTATTTACAATTATTTAATATAACTGTTCAGTAAAAAAAATAATATATCCTTATAAACTCGATCCGTAAGGCCCATCGATTACCCATCCTTAATAAGGTTTATACCGATGTTATCGTGAGGGCAGGACACTCACCTGACAAAGTCATTTTTTATCTGAAGCAGTTTAAACTAAAGCTGTGTAGTGTCGGCGAAGAATAGCACTATCCCATTTCTTCCAGTGGGTGTACGTAAGAGGCGACTAACGGTATTGGGGCTATTAAGGGATTTTGGGTTGATGCGGTTGGAGACCCATAACCAACATACTTTATTTTACCACCTTTTCCCCACTCAACTTTCTAAAAGTTACTGAGGAATTTCTAATTCCTTAGCTCTGGCTATCCCTTCTAGGGATTTATAGCCGTGAGTATATGTATGTATTATTAAAGTTTACAATTATCAACAAAGCTATTGACCTATACCAAAATATATATATTGTAATTTCAAATGTATTTTGAACCTTGAAGCCTTTTTGTAACAAGTAATAGAGAAACGAATTAAGGTTATTTAACTTAAGAATTAATACTGTACTAACTTCCTAATTAATTAATATGAGCAAGCATTTTTAAAATAATTTTAAAGCAATTTTCCTCAAAGGTAAAATAGGTATCGATAATGCACTCGGCACAAACATCATGATGTAAATATATGACAGGAAACCCTTCACCAAACTCCCTTTATTTCACTATTGTTTCCCCGGTGAATTTTAAAAAGTGGCTGAGGAAATTTCTTTTTTTTAAACATATCCGCGGGTGGGTATGTATATATACCTTATATGTAAGATCCTGTTTTTATTTGTTAGATCTATGTGTTTCCATCTATGTGTTTATTAACATTATGCATGGCTGTCTAACGCTTTAGATATTTATTTTTTGGGATATATAGCTATGAATTTATGTTTGTTTGTCAATTTGTCTGTTTATAAGTTTATAAACATTCCGCGTATCTCACTAAGATAGGATATCCTGTTGAAGGCATGCGTTGATGACGTCAGCAGTAATAAGCGAACAATAAAATGACCCGTTTATAAATTAATAAACGGTGGTTTTGTTAAAGGAGTGTGGAGGTGGACTTTTTGATGGTCGATGTTTTTATATCATTTAAGTTCGTTTGTGTAAAGAATTTCAAGGAATATTATATATTTTTTATTGCAAACTAAGTATCAAAGTGACACGTACAATTTTTTAATCGCTATATATACATACATATACTCAAAGCTATAAATCCCTAGAAGGGGTAGCCAGAGCTTCGGTATAAGAAATTGTTTGTAAATCACTTAAATTAGCCCCAGTACTCTTGCCCGCCTTTTACGAATACCCACGGCAATAAATGGGGTAGTGCTATTCCAAGCTACACAGTATATACATGTTACAAGTGCATCTGCCATCCCTAGGCTGTCAATCAGCCAAGCGATATGATATGAAATTGGGCTTCATATGTTTCAATGACTCTAATTTTTTAACTTAAGATTAATTTATCCTTAATCAATACCTTTTACATAGATTTTTTCTTCATGTAATAACAAACATTTAAAGTTATTAAACACAAGATCGAAATTAAAAACATGTACCACATAATTATTTACATTTATATAAGGGTTTTATGTCATTACATACATACATACATAAACTCACGGCTATATATCCCTAGAAGGGGTAGCCAGAGATGTTATCGTGAGGGCAGGACACTCATCTGTCAAAGTCAAATTTTATCTGAAGCAGTTTAAACTAAAACTTTGTGCTGTGTAGTCTCGGCGTAGAATAGCTTTATGTCATTACTTTTTAAAATATCACCTGTTTTGTACATAATTGAAAGTTATATATGCAAAAGATGATTCAATCGTGAACACACACCATTAAACTTGCATGGTATTATCAATAAAAAGTCTGTTTCCATACTAACCCATACATCATCACGCACCACGCCTACCAAGGTCCCTGTATGAGTATGCATGGGCATGTATGACAGCCATACAAACACGGCGAAGTAAATATTAGATGAATGTCAATGCAAATATGACATTACGTAACCATAAATCTCATACATCATACAGAATACAAAACTTCTATCTTCGTGGTTGTAAGTAAAAGAATAGAATATTTATTTACTGCATATCAAAATTTAATATTATTGGAGAAATATTTCCATTGGCGGTCTTATAAAAAACTAGTTCTTCCAAAACACATACACATACATATACTCACGGCTATAAATCCCTAAAAGGGATAGCCAGAGCTAAGGAATTAAAAATTTCTCAGCCACTTTTGGATATTGAGTGGGGAAAAGATGGTAATTATTTTTAGGTTGTTGGTGATGGGTCTCCAACCGCATCGCCCAAAAATCCCTTAAAAGCCCCAATACCGTTAGTCGCCTCTTACGTACACCCACCGGAAGAAAAGGGGTAGTGCTATTCTAAGTCGAAACTACACAGCAAAGTACATATTACTATAAAAGCTAAAATAAATTAAAATATAAATAAACTCACGCCAAAGGTGTTCCCATTGGGGTAGAGAAAGAGAGTATCGATCGCCACTTTTAACGATTCTGGCAAACCCGTCGCGCTTCATTAACAATCTTCAATCTTTATAAACATACATACATACATTATGGATGGAAACGAAGCTAGAGGTTTGCCAGAATCATACGAAGTGGCGATCGATAGTCTCTGCCTACCCCAAAGGGCGTGAGTATGTTTATGACTTTGGAAAAGACAGAGCGATGTGGGTCCATCCGACTCACAATTTAAACTCACGACTCATGTGTGAGTGTCTTCAATTAAGCTATCACATACATACATACATACTCGTACATATTCTCACGGCTATAAATCCCTAGAAGGGGAAACCAGAGAGAGCTAAGGAATTAGAAACTAAACATAAACATAACATAAACGTTAACGCCGTTTTATCCCCGAAGGGGTTGGCAGAGGTACCAATACTCCTGAACTCACATGGCAAGCGCCATCTAGTTTTCCAGAGAAGGTACCCACGTTTTGCTTAGACAGTGTACTCACGTGATAGGGGGCAGGCCTATCGCCGTTTTGGACGAATACACTGTCACATGACTAAGTACAACTCAGCCATGTGGGTTTCCTCACGATGTTTTCCCTCACCGTTAGCAACCACGATAAATTAACCACACATATGACTTTAGAAAAGACAAATTGGTGTAGGCCCGTCTCAGGATTGGAACTCACGCCCTTCTGTTTTTCGGGCGGGTGTTCTTACCCACTGGACTATCATGTCGCTATATGAATTAGAAACTACTCAGCCACTTTTGAAAAATTTAGTGGTTAAATAAAGATGGTGATGGTGAAATAAAGGTTGTTGGTGATGGGTCTCCAACCGCATCGCCCAAATATCCCTTAAAAGCCCCAATACCGTTAGTCGCCTAGTGTCGCCTTAGAATAGCACTACCCCGTTTCTTCCGGTGGGTGTACATAAGAGGCGACAAGCGGTATTGGGGCTTTTAAGGGATTTTTGGCCGATGCGGTTGGAGGCCCATCACCAACAACCTTTACTTTACCATTTTTTCCTTACTAAATTTTCTAAAAGTGGCTGAGTAATTTCTGATGCCTTAGCTCCGGCTACCCCTTCTAGGGATTTATAGCCGTGAATATATGTATGTATTATAAAAGTTTACCATTATCAACAAAGCAATTGACCTATACCAAAATATATATATTGGAATTTCAAATATATTTAGATTATGATATTTATTTTTATTTCTTTTTTAAATACAAGGTGTTATATACAGTAATTAACATTTAAATACAATCTTAATCTATGAGTTTTAAATATATATACAAAAGATAGAAATAATAATTAAACAATATAAAAAATATTTTCAAAATCACTGCCGCTGGGGGGAAGGGTTCCCAAAAGGCTGGCTGCATTGCCCCTTTGTACGGCTATACTTATTCTTTGGGCAAAGTATGTGCCAGCCCAATGCCAATAATCTACGCGCATCTGGACCCCATGGGCCGAGGATCTCTACAGCAAAAGGAACAAAAATATGACTTTCGTCAAGGAAGCCATACTTACGTTTCTTAAGACCCTCGGCTTCATGAGCCGCAGCTCCAGCCCGAGCCGCATAATATATAATATCTTTTGAACCTTGAAGCCTTTTTGTTACAACTAATAGAGAAACGAGTTAAAGGTTATGTTACTTAAGAATTAATACTCTACTAACTTCCTAATTAATTAATATGAGCAGGCATTTTGAAAATAATTTTAACGCAATTTTCCTCAAAGGTAAAATAGGTATCGATAATGCACTCGGCACAAACATCATGATGTAATTATATGACAGGAAACCCTTCACCAAACTCCCTTTATTTCACTATTGTTTCCCCGGTGAACTTTAAAAAGTGGCTGAGGAAATTTCTTTTTTTTATACATATCCGCGGGTGGGTATGTATATATACCTTATCCTGTTTTTATTTGTAAGATCTATGTGTTCCCATCTATGTGTTTATTAACATTATGCATGGCTGTCTAACGCTTTAGATATTTATTTTTTGGGATATATAGCTATGAATTTATGTTTGTTTGTCAATTTGTCTGTTTATAAGTTTATAAACATTCTGCATATCTCACTAAGATAGGATATCCTGTTGAAGGCATGCGTTGATGACGTCAGCAGTAATGAGCGAACAATAAAATGACCCGTTTATAAATGAACTTAAACGGTGGTTTTGTTAAAGTAGTGTGGAGGCGGACTAATAGACGTTTGATTTTTTTTTTATTAAAAGTCCGCTTCTGTAAAGAATATCAAGGAGAATTATTGTTTTAACTCACACAGTTACTTAATCGCTATTCAGACATACTAACTCACACCTATAAATCCCTAAAAGGTATAGGCAGATCTTCAAAATAAAAAGTTTTTAAACGTTTTTGGTGATGGGTCTCCAAGTTGGAGACCCAACAGCATTACCCGCCTTTTACGAAGACCCACGGGAAGAAATGGGCTAGCGCTATTTTAAGCCGGTACTACACAGCATATACACGTTGTAAGTGCATCTGCCATCCCTACGTTATCAATCAGCTAAGCGATATGATACGTAATTGCGCTTCAAATGTTTCAATGATTTTATATTTTTTTACTTAAGGTGTAGTGTCGGCTTAGAATAGCACTACCCCATTTCTTCTCGTGGGTATACGAAAGAGGTGACTAACGGTATTGGGGCTTTTAGGGGAGTTTTGGGTGATGCGGTTGGAGACCCATCACCAATAACCTTTATTTCACCATCTTTACCCCACTCAACTTTCCAAAAGTGGCTGAGGAATTTCTAATTCCTTAGCTCTGGCTATCCTTTCTAGGGATTTAGTGCCGTGAGTATATGTATGTATGTACGTATTAAGGATAAATTATATCCTAAATCAATACCTTTTACATTTATTTTTTCTTCATTTAATAACAAACATTCAAAGTTATTAAACACAAGATCGAAATTAAAAACACGTACCACATATTTATTTACATTTATATAAGAGTTTTTGTCATTACATACATACATACATAAACTCACGGCTATATATCCCTAGAAGGGGTAGCCAGAGATGTTATCGTGAGGGCAGGGACTTACCTGACAAAGTCAAATTTTATCTGAAGCAGTTTAAACTAAAACTTTGTGCTGTGTAGTCTCGGCGTAGAATAGCTTTATGTCATTACTTTTTAAAATATCACCTGTTTTGTACATAATTGAAAATTGTATATGCAAAAGATGATTCAATCGTAAACACACACCATTAAACATAATGCGTGGTATTATCAATAAAAAGTCTGTTTCCATACTAACCCTTACATCATCACGCACCACGCCTACCAAGGTCCCTGTATGAGTATGCATGGGCATGTATGACTGCCATACAAACACGGCGAAGTGAATATTAGATGAATGTCAATGCAAATATGACATTACGTAACCTTAAATCTCATACATCATACAGAATACAAAACTTCTATCTTCGTGGTTGTAAGTAAAAGAATAGAATATTTATTTACTGCATATCAAAATTTAATATTATTGGAGAAATATTTCAATTGGCGGTCTTATAAAAAACTAGTTCTTCCAAAACACATACTCACGGCTATAAATCCCTATAAGGGGTAGCCAGAGCTAAGGAATTACAAATTCCTCAGCCACTTTTGGACGTTGAGTGGGGAAAAGATGGTAATTATTTTTAGGTTGTTGGTGATGGGTCTCCAACCGCATCGCCCAAAAATCCCTTAAAAGTCCCAGTACCGTTAGTCGCCTCTTACGTACACCCACCGGAAGAAAAGGGGTAGTGCTATTCTAAGTCGAAACTACACAGCAAAGTACATATTACTATAAAAGCTAAAATAAATTAAAATATAAATAAACTCACGCCAAAGGTGTTCCCATTGGGGTAGAGAAAGAGAGTATCGATCGCCACTTTTAACGATTTTGGCAAACCTCTAGCGCTTCATTTACAATCATCAATCTTTATAAACATACATACATACATATACTCACGGCTATAAATCCCTAGAAGAGGTAGCCAGAGCTAAGGAATTCGAAATTCCTCAGCCAATTGTGGAAAGCTGAGTGGGGAAAAGATGGTAGAATAAAGGTTGTTGGTGATGGGTCTCCAACCGCATCGCCCAAAAATCCATTAAAAAGCCCCAAGTCCGTTAGTCGCCTCTCACGTACACCCACCGGAAGAAATGGGGTAGTGCTATTCTAAGTCGAAACTACACAGCAAAGTACATATTACTATAAAAGCTAAAATAAATTAAAATATAAATAAACTCACGCCAAAGGTGTTCCCATTGGGGTAGAGAAAGAGAGTATCGATCGCCACTTTTAACGATTCTGGCAAACCCGTCGCGCTTCATTAACAATCTTCAATCTTTTAAAAAAATACATATTATTTTTTATTTACAATTATTTAATATAACTGTTCAGTAAAAAAAAAAATATATCCTTATAAACTCGATCCGTAAGGCCCATCGATTACCCATCCTTAATAAGGTTTATACCGATGTTATCGTGAGCGCAGGACACTCACCTGACAAAGTCATTTTTTATCTGAAGCAGTTTAAACTAAAGCTGTGTAGTGTCGGCGAAGAATAGCACTATCCCATTTCTTCCAGTGGGTGTACGTAAGAGGCGACTAACGGTATTAGGGCTACTAAGGGATTTTTGGGCGATGCGGTTGGAGACCCATCACCAACAACCTTTAGTTTACCATCTTTTCCCTACTCAACTTTCCAAAAGTGACTTAGGAATTTCTAATTCCTTAGCTCTGGCTACCCCTTCTAGGGATTTATAGCCGTGAGTATACGTATGTATGTTTGTCCTTGACTTCATAAATACGCAACAATGTGACTAAATGACACCTTACTATTAAAAGTTAGTCTAAGACTTAGAATCATCAATGGATCATCATTGCACTATGTCTTAGATTGTTACATACATATAGATACTTCCACTACGTCGTAAGAGGCGACTAAAGGTATGGGTTTTTTTAAGTGGTTTTTGGATGGAGACCCATCACCAAAAACATTTACCTTACAATATTTTCCCCACTTTACTTCCAAAAGTGTCTGAGAAATTTCTAATTCCTTAGCTCTGGCTACTCCTTCTAGGGATTTATATCCGTTAGTATATGTATGTATGTGTTATGAAATCTATCATCATCTAGCCTTAGGTCCTAATTGATAAATTGGAATGCACAATAGCATTTGGTTAATGAATTGATTTATTGTCGCAGTCACGTATAAGTCGTTAAAATGTCTAATGTTATTATTGTGAAAGACATTGCTTTAATAGCCTCTAACTTGCGAATAAGATTGCAATTTAGATATTTGTCTATGACATGTACATACATATACTCACGCCATTAGTTCCCATTGGGGTAGGCAGAGACTGTTGATCGCCACTTCGTATGATCCTGACAAACCTCTCTAGCTTCGTTTACATCCATCAATCTTTTCATACATGCTCTTTTATTCTTCTTCTTCACCTGCCTTTTTGAGTACATTTTCTATTTGATCCAAATGTGTCCTCCGAGGTCGTCCTTTACTAACATTACCTTCCTCATTGGCTCTATAGATCTATGACATGTATTGACTGCAAAATCAAAAGAGTATACTTTTTAGACTGCGTCAGCTAAGAATAGCACAAACTTATTTGTTTACGCGGTTGTTGTGAGAAACGACTTACGCCCGATTTCTGAATTGAGTATTCCAGCTGAGAACAACTTTAGTATCGTTCTGTCGCATTGAAATCTTAACAACTGAATGAGACAAAACGATACTTAAGTTGTTCTCAGCTTGAATACTCAATTCAGAAATCGGGCGTTAGAGTATTTGTGCTTTTCAAGTGATTATTGGGCGATGCGGTTGAAGAACCCTCACCAACAACCTTTATTTTTCAAACTTTACCTTACTCTGGAAAGTTTCTAATTCTGAAGCAACTGCCTATCTCTTAATGGGATTAATAGCCGTGAGGATAAGCATATTCGGGTTTAAATTCCAGGACTCCAATCCATTATCCCTAATTTCAACCTTGTATTTTTTATTTTATTTTAGCCGTGTAGTGCCGGCTTAGAATGTCACCACCACTTTTTACCCACGGGTGTAGTAAGAGGCGACTAAGGGTATGAAGAGTTGTGGTCGGAAACCTCATCTCCAACGTTACTTTATTTCTTCAACCTAGTCCGCTCAATCACATCAACTTCCAATTGTGGGTAAGGAGTTTCTAACTCTAAAGCTCTGGCTACCCCTTTTTAGGATATATAGTCGTGAGTGCATGTATGTATTTTATACTTATTTGACCTCATAACCCACATTTACTTATTGTTTTATACAATTTCAATCCAAATTTTCCAGAAACGCCACAATGACGCCATCTATGAGCGTAGCGGAGTACTACGCAAACAAATCAGTATTCATCACTGGAGCCACTGGCTTCATGGGAAAGGTGTTGGTAGAGAAACTATTAAGATCTTGTCCGGAGATCGGAACTATCTATATACTACTGAGGCCTAAAAGAGGACAGAGCAGTAAAGATCGTTTGGATGATTTTATTAATAATCCGGTAAGTTTGGCTTCCATTTGCTCATTTCTCTCTGTGTGTTAAGAGCCAATTAAGATGTTTTAATTTTGTGTTTTAGCTGTGTAGTGTCGGCTTAGAATAGCACTACCCCATTTCTTCCGAAGGGTGTACGTAAGAGGCGACTAACGGTATTGGGGCTATTAAGGAATTTTTGGGCGATGCGGTTGGAGACCCATCACCAACAACCTTTATTTTAAATTCAAATTCAAATTCTTTATTTGCATTCCACATGTTATATGATCTTACAAAGATAATTAAGTACCAATGTGGACCCTGTAGGGCACAGCAATATAAATCTAATTATAATAATAATAATAAATTCTTTTCCCATCAAAAGTGCTAAATAGTTTCTCGTTGAGATGCTCTGGGCTATCTATATTTTTGGGATTCAAAGGCGTGAATATATGCTTGCATATACTTATGTAGGAGTCGTCTCCGTCGAGGACTGATTCATATTATAGCAACACTGCTTTACTTCCTTTTATTCTTTAGGAAAATATTACAAGATTTACCACTGTAAGATAATATAATATAAGGATAATCGATTTTTTGACAACCAACCAATAGCCTATTTACATTTCATTTATTCATTACTACATTATCATATATTACATTATTATATATATCCTAAAAAAGTCCTAATAGTAATCTTACATTTCAATACTTCAGATATTCGACCGTCTCCAAGACACATCACCAAAGAAGCTAGATAAGCTGCGCCTTGTAGCTGGAGACATCCTCAAAGACGGGATGGGGTTGGCAGTCGAGGACATTGATGAGTTGGAACGGGAGGTTCAGATCGTATTTCATTGTGCCGCTTGTGTGAGGTAAGAATTTTCATTATCATCATCATCAGCCTATAGACGGCCACTGCTAGACATATGGTTAAGAATGTCAAAGTGTATTAAAATAGTTGCAAGCTTCGTTTGCTGTTTAGTGTCGGCTTAAAATAGCATTTACCTTTTCATCCCGAAAAACCCCACGCGATGAAATATAAAGATAATAAGATAAATCCACCAGCTTAGAATAGTTCTGACAATAGCAATAGATATAGTGTAATAGTTCGGGAAAGGCATAAGTGCATACAATCACGCCTT
Source organism: Bedellia somnulentella (assembly GCA_963576735.1). NCBI lineage: Eukaryota > Metazoa > Arthropoda > Insecta > Lepidoptera > Bedelliidae > Bedellia > Bedellia somnulentella. Next base: position 8,640,669 of record OY755199.1, on the reverse strand, counting down.
AAAATTCCAAAAAAGGGATAGCAGAGCTTCAGAATTAGAGATTCGTCAGCGACTTTTAGAACCAGAGTCAGAAATATACTTGCGGAAAGAAATAGTTTAGTGCTATTCTGAGGCGACACGACACTAGCTGCGTCTGGTAGCCGGCGACATCCTGAAAGGCGGGATGGGGTTGGCAGTCGGCGACATTGATGAGTTAGAACGGAAGGTTCTACTAGTATTAATATTTATTTTTGTACATTGCTACATATACTCATGGCCATAAATCCATAAAAGGGGTAGATAGAGTTTCAGAGCTAAAAACTCCTCAGCCACATTTGGAAGTTGATAGAGGACAAGATAGCCGAAATAAAGTATCGTTAGTGATTGGTCTCCAACCTCATCACCCAAAAACTAATTAAGGAAAGCCGTGAGTGGAACGGGGTAGTGACATTCCAAATATAAAATACTCAACATATTTATACATAATTATCTATAAGAGAGTCCAAAAGAAGAAAAGATTTCTACCTCAAACAAGAAAATGTTCCCTTGTACAAAGTAGTTGAACATGCCCCAAGATACCAGATAACGAAAATTTATAATTGTATTCCAAATGAAATAAGACTAATAGAATCACCTCTAGTTTTTAAGAAAAAGCTGAAAGTTTTTCTTTTAGATAATTGGCCTAGACCTCGCTTTTTTAACATACCCTTTTTATATTATAAATCGATAAAGGACATCAAACTTAACAACTTTGCCTATGGAATGCCTATCTAAAATATTGTAATTTTCAAAAAATAATAATAATTAAAATTTGTCGTACCTAGTTCAAACTGAGAATGTATAGAATGAGATTCCTTGCTTCAGTGAAAATAAGAAATTAAAAAAAAAACATCTGATCTATGCTTTTTGCTCTGTAAACAAAAACATAACTTCTTTCTGTATTTTCCAGTTCAATCGCTCGCTTACCGGTTTATTTTCATGATATTATTTTTCAAAGACGATCAATACAACTGGAAAATACCGAAAGAAGTTATATTTTTGTTTACAGAGCGAAAAGCATAGATCAAATGTTTTTTTTTAATTTCTTATTTTCACTGAAGCAAGGAATCTCATTCTATACATTCTCAGTTTGAACTAGGTACGACATTTTTTTAATATTATTATTTTTTGAAAATTACAATAATTTAGATAGGCATTCCATGTGCAAAGTTGTTTAGTTTGATGTCCTTTATCGATCTATAATATAAAAAGGGTATGTTATAAAAGCGAGGTCTAGGCCAATTGTATATACGACATAAGAGAATTAGAGCATAGCATTTAAATATTTTTTTAATACTATCGAATTTTAATTTAACTATTTGACATTTATTTAGCATTTTGTGATTATTATTTTTTGATTATTTTGATTAATTCACTATTATTAATTGTATATTTAAAATAGATTTAAGTTAGTCCTAAGTTAGTTGTATCAATTCTGACACAATGAATATTGTTTGATGAATAAATAAATACAATACAATACAAATACAATATAAAATACAATACAATATTAATTTGTATTCTCTTTTTTCTCAGGTTTAATCAAGATCTTAAACAGGCAGTCAATTTGAATACGGGTGGAACTTACAAAGCGTTGAAAATGGCAGAAAATATGAAGAAGCTCGAGGTACGATGTAACTTTTTATATTTTGTACATTGTGAAGAAAAAGAGCTGTGTAGCGCCGGATTAGAATAGCGCTACCCCATTTCTACCGGCGGGTGTACGTAACAGGGCGACTAACGGTATTGGAGCTTTTAAGGGAACATTGGGCGATGCGGTTGGAGACCCATCACCAACAACCTTATTATACCATGTTTTCCCCGCTCACATTTCCAAAAGTGGCTGAGGAATTTCTAATTCGTTAGCTCTGGCTACCCCTTCCAGGGAATTATAGCCGTGAGTATATGTATGTGTGAAGAAAAAATATAACGTTCAATTCACCAATAAACATTAAGACAAAACATTGTAAGGAAATCTTCTATTTAACCATCTCAAACGTTCACGCCGTATATCCCCGAAGGGGTTGGCAGAAGTACTGATACCTCTAAACATCACATGAAATTGTCACCTGGTCTTCAAAGTACCCACGTTTTGCTTGGACAGTATACCCACGTGATAGGGCCCCTATTGTAAGGGGCAGGCCTATCGCCGTTTCGAACGGATACACTGTCAAATTAATAAGTATAACTAAGCCTCACGATGATATCCCTCACCGTTAACAACCATGATAAATTAACCATACGTATGACTTTAATTCCGTGTAGTGCCGGCTTAGAATGTTGCTACCCCTTTCTACCCACGGGTGTCGTAAAAGGCGACTAAGGGTATTGGGGCTTTTATTGGATTTTTGGTAGATGCGGTTGGAGACCCATCACCAAAAACTTTTATTTTTACCATCTTTTCCCCACTCAATTTTCAAAAGTGGCTCTGGAATTTATAATTCCTTAGCTCTGGCTACCCCTTCTAGGGAAATATAGCCGTGAGTATATGTATGTATGACTTTAGAAAAGACAAATTGGATTGAAATTCTTATACTCTGCACGATAAGCAGTTTTACCCACTAAGCCAAAGTTACTTACATATTACTTATAGTTGCTTACTTAGCCATGTGACAGATATAAAAGATCTAACACACATAAACACACACACACGCACACACACCCACACGCACAAACACACTTTTAAAAAAACTATATTTTATTTGTCCATAACCATAAGTATGTACATTCTGTTACAAATAAATGCTCAGTTTATCTATTGTCATTTGTGAAACTTATAATTGGTACGATAAATTGTTATTTTAAAAATGCTTATTAATAGATTAGGTGCAGTTAGTTTTATTTAAAAATAAATAAATATTCTCGTTGTTTTGAAAAATACGAGACTATTCAACATTAATAGTTCTTAGTATTGGCTGTGTAGTGTCGGTTTAGAATAGCACTACCCTATGTCTTCCGGTGGGTGTACGTAAGAGGCGACTAACGGTATTGGGGCATTTTAAGGGATTTTTCCCAGACCCATCACCAACAACCTTTATTTTTACCACCTTTTCCCCACGCAACTTCCGAAAGTGGCTGAGGGATTTCTAATTCCTAAGCTCTGGCTACCCCTTCTAGGGATTTATAGCCGTGAGTATATGTATGTATGTAAGTATTTGAACAAAATGAAATGTCAAAGAAAACTCTTTCAGAATTTGCTCCATAATTATTCCCACAGGCCTTCATCCACGTCTCAACGGCCTACTGCCGCTGTGAGCTGGACTCGCTCGAAGAACGGCTGTACAAGACCAGCCACAACCCGTTGGATGTGATCACCAGCGTGCAGTGGATGGATCAGGAGCTGATTGATGTTTTGACACCTAAGTAAGGGTTTTTTACTAACCTACACGCACACAAGAAATTACTAAGCCACTTTTGTGACTTGTGTGGGGAAAAGACTACGAGTCTACGATTGGTGATAGGTCTCTGAAAACATCGCCTAAAAATAAATTAAAAACCTTAACACCATTAGTCACCTCTTACGAACACCCACGGAAAAACACGGGATAGTGTTATTATAAGCGTGCACTACTTTTAAAAAACATTATTTCATGACATCGTGGGTTTTCTAAATACAACTATTAATATGACCCCTTGGATGTGATGACCAGTGTGCAGTGGATAGATCAGGAGCTGATTGATGTTGGTGGAAGTATGGTGTCTTTATTTTTACGTAAAAACTATATTAATAACCTCGATTTTGCACCAACAACACCGCTTCTCATATTGGAAAACATACATACATATACTCACGGCTATAAATCCTTTAAAGGGGTAGCCAGAGCTAAGGAATTAGAAATTCCTCAGCCACTTTTGGAAAGCTGAAAGGGGATAGCTGTGTAGTGTCGGCTTAGAATAGCACCACCCCATTTCTGCCGGTGGGTGTACGTAAGAGGCGACTAACGGTATTGGGGCTTTTAAGGGATTTTTGGAAAAAATCCTGAGTTGTAATTTTTCACAAACGTATCTTAAAAAAAGAAAATGTTTAAGATGTTAGGTTATGTGATCGAGTGAGAAATAGCGTTATTCGTGAAAGGTGCGGTGTGGAAAATGATGTAGTAAAAAAATAGAAAAAATAAAGAAGGTTTGGGCACATAGAGTGGAATGACGATAGTAAATTGGTGAAAGAGATTTATAGAGCCAATGTGGAATATAATGTTAGCAAAGGACGACCTCGGAGGAGACATTTGGACCAAATAGCGAGTGTTCTCAAAAAGGCAGGCGTCGCAAGTATAGAGAATAAAAGAGCATGTATGAGAATATTGATGGATGCAAACGAAGCTAGAGAAGTTTGTCACTGCCTACCCCAATGGGAGCTAATGGCGTGAGTATATGTATGTTTCCTTAAGAGCAAATCCGTTGACCCTTTTTTCCTTTCCAAGATAATGCTGGTAGAGTTGTAATTTTTTTAGAGGAAATAAATAGACTAGGCTAAAAAAATTACTTAGTGTGCTTATTTCTATTAGTATATTATTTCCATAAATCAGATATTAAAAGTGAGGTAAAACATCGTGAGGAAACTCACATGGCTAAGTTGCACCAATACATTGGTATGTACGTACATACATACATACATAAGCTCAAGGCTATATTTCCCTAGAAGCGCTAAGCCAGAGCTAAGGAATTATAAATTCCTCAGCCACTTTTGGAAGTTGAGTGGGGAAAAGATGGTAAAAATAAAGGTTTTTGGTGATGGGTCTCCAACCGCATCGCCCAAAAATCCAATAAAAAGCCCCAATACCCTTAGTCGCCTCTTACGACACCCGGGGGTAGAAAGGGGTAGCGACATTCTAAGCCGGCACTATACGGCTATGGTATGGCATTGGTATGTATGTATATTTAAAACTGAATTCACAAAAACAAGGTCATAGCCTTTTGGAGGATAAGGTGAAAAGGAGATAACATACAAACATACATATACTCACGGCTATAAAAGAAGATTACAAAAATTTTAGTATTGGTTTTTCGGTCAAAGCTGCAGTTTCCGGGGTGTTTTAGACTCAGGATTAAAATTATCAGGTTTAATCTACTGCATCTACTGAGCTGCTTAGAATAGTAATTGTGAAGTAAAATTACTTACTCACTTATACTCACGCCCATTATTCCCATTGGGGTAGGCAGAGACTATCGATCGCCACTTAGTACGATCTTGACAAACCTCTCTTGCTTCCCTTACATTCATTATTCTTCTCAAACATGCTCTTTTATTCTTCTCACATGTTTTATCTGATCTAGAAACGTTTTACGAGGCCGTCCTCTTCTAACAATCCCATCCACATTGGCTCTATATATTTCATCGCTACTTTATTTTCGCCCATCCTCTCATCATCCTTAACAATTATTTATTTTAATTTTCCAGGATAATCGATCCTCAACCAAACACATACGCTTACACAAAATCGTTAACTGAAGAGCTGGTATCTCAATATGAAGGGAAATTTCCTATTGCGATAGCACGGCCATCTATCGGTAAGTAGATTACAAATATTTTCTCTTATAAACTTAGGAAATATTTTTTAGAAAAATGTGAAGTTGGAGGACAATTACTTTTACACATACATACATACATATACATATACTCACGGCTAATAATCCATAAAAGGGGTAGCCAGAACTAAGGAATTAAAAATTCCTCAGCCACTTTGGAAAGTTAAGTGGGGAAATGATGGTAAAGTAAAGGTTGTTGGTGATGGGTCTCCAACCGCATCGCCCAAAAATGCCTTAAAAGCCCCAATACCGTTACAATACCGTTAGTTGCCTCTTACGCACACCCACCGGAAGAAATGGAGCATACACAGCAATGGAGGACAATTACTTTTTTACAATCATAGTTTACAAAATAAAAGGCATTTTTAAAAGTTAAATTTGTTTTTAAAATTAACTTTATCAATAAAAATGCATTTGCACATACCCATATATTTGTCCACATTAATATATACGAGTATTATAATTTTATTTATTGTTGTTTAAGAGGTGTCTTTTCACAAACAATTTACTATTTTTGCCCATTATATTAAAATTTTACAAAATTGATAAACATTTAATTGTTAAATTGTTTTCATTTCCAGTAACGGCATCATATAAAGAACCTTTCCCAGGATGGGTGGACAATTTAAATGGACCTACTGGATTACTAGTAGGAGCAGGAAAAGGTAACAAACATCAGTATTCATACCAATAAGACTATAGCAGGCGCGTTATGAATTGAGTCGTGAGGTGAAAATAATGCAAGATTTCAAATATTTCTGGGAGTCACGTTAGAGCGCACATTACTGCGGACTCACTCGCACATATAGCAGCGTCTCACTCATATCCTACATCGCGGTATGTAAGTGTTTGTCGAACTAAGCATAAATACAAATTTTAAGTTGGTCCGCCGCTGGGTGTACTGGCCAGTATATCTTTGCTGTTCCCACTTATTCTTACTACCTCTAACGCGTGAATACACTGTACTGGCAAAACATGGCTCTCCGAAAATTTTATGGATAAGTGGCTATATACAGTTATATATATACGTTTAAATAAATAAATAAGTAGATCAAGTAGAGAATATTCTTAAAAATATAGTTCGAAGTGTAAAGTATAATACGATATGTATGAGAAGACCTATGGATGGAATTGAGGATCGAGATAATTTGCCAGGATTGTACAAAGTGGAAAGGAAAAATAAGAGTTAAAAAGGGAAACGCGGTGAATGGAGCCATGAACAGTCTGATGTTGAGCCAGTCGTAGTCAGAAAAGGCTCGAATGGCTGTGCATAATGCTGTTCTGGTTCCCTCGCTGATGTATGGTAGTGAATGTTGGGCATGGCAGAAGAAGCATGAAAGTAGAGTTCATGCAGTGGAAATGAGATCCCTCAGAAGTGAACTTCTGATTACATATATGTAATGTAAGGTTGTATGATAGAGTGAAAAAGGAATGTTAATGTGGTTTGGGCACATAGAGATGATGGATGAAAACAAAGTGGTGAAAGAGATATAAAAAGCCAATGTGGATGGTTACTAGAGGACGGCCTCGTAAAACGTTTCTTGACCAGATAGAAAACATTCTTATAAAGACGTGGGTCCGAAGTGAGAAGAATAAAAGAGCATGTATGAGAAGAATAATGAATGTAAGGGAAGCAAGAGAGGTTTGTCAAGATCGTACTAAGTGGCGATCGATAGTCTCTGCCTACCCCAATGGGAATAATGGGCGTGAGTATAAGTAAGTAAGTATACAAAGTGGCGATCGATAGTCTCTGCCTAACCCAATGGGAACTAATGGCGTGAGAATATGTGTGTATGTATGATATATTCTTTCAGGTGTAATCCGTACCATGCATTGCAATGGCGACTACAAGGCTGACGTGATACCAGTGGACATGGTGGTGAACGGGTGTATCTTACTAGGCTATACTGTTGGGGTGGATCGGTGAGTATCTTCATCATCTTTATTATCATCATCACTATAGTGAACCTGGTCATAGTAAAATCCATCCGAACTTCAAATATTTAGTTGAAACCTTAACATGTTGACTGGCCACAGATATTTTTGTAACTGCTCTCAGACGGCCAAATACAATTAAGAAAAAGAGTGTATATAACTGTGTGGTGCTTAGAATTACACTAACCCATTTCCAGCGTGAGTTTCGTAAGATTGAAACGACTTAGAGTATTTATTTTTATAAGTGATGACGGTACTCCAACCGCATCGCCCAAAGATCCCTTAAAAAGCCACTATACCCTTAGTCTGCTCTTACGATCACCCACGGGTAGAAATGGGGTAGTATTATTCTAAGCTGACACTACAAGGCTTATTTTCTAATCCAATTATAATTCTTATATTACAGCCCAAACAAGATACAAATCTGCAATATCACAGAATCAGGATTGAACCCATTGACTTGGGGACGAGCTATTGAAATGGGTAAGAAATTATTTAAATAAAACTACAGACAAACTAACCTTCATCCACTTAATTTGGTGGCAAAAGTCTTCCGAATATATAGTGGCATGCACGCTTTGCAGCGTATAAAAAAAAAACAAAATTAATTTTGTTAGTAAATAATGATACAAGCAAATGAAGCAACCGTGATAGCCCTGTGGGTAGAACATTCGGTTATCGTGCAAACGACTAGTGTTCAAATCCTGGGTCGGGCCTACACCAATTTGTCTTTTCTAAAGACATATGTGTGGTTAATTTATCATGGTTGTTAACGGTGAGGGAAAACATCGTGAGGAAACTCACATGGCTGAGTTGTACTTAGTCATGTGACAGTGTATTCGTACAAAACGGCGATAGGCCTGCCCCCTGTCACGTGAGTACACTGTCCATGCAAAACGTGGGTACTCTGAACATCAGGTGACAAAGTCACGTGATGTTCAGAAGTATTAGTACCTCTGCCAACCCCTTCGGGGATATTGGGCGTGAACGTTTATGTTATTATAATGAAACAAAAATTTAAGAAATTTCACCAAGAACCTTATCAGGATTTACGTGCAGATCAATCATTTTAATCTAATTAAATCAAGTTAGCTACATAGTAATTCCCTTTTAAACCTTTTGATTACTGACAAAATAAATAAAAACAAAATAATTTAAATAAAGATAGGCACAAAAACAAAACCTATTTAATAATTTAACTTATTCCCAAAAATTACCCTTCATTTGGATTAATAGCACCCGTCAAATACATAAAAATCATTATCCAAGAAAACTCTTTATGGACAGATTTTTTAATCTCTTTCTCTCTAAGGTAAATACTATAAAATAAATAATATAAATACCACATTCGCCGTGTAGTGTCGGCTTAGAATAACACTACCCCATTACTACCCGTGGGTGATCGTAAGAGGCGACTAAGGGTATAGGGGCTTTTTAAGTGATTTTTGGGCGATGTGGTTGGAGACCCGTCACCAAAAACATTTAATATTAGTATCATTTCCCCAATCAACTTCCAAAAGTGGCTGAGGAATTTCTCATTCCAAAGCTCTGGCTACCCCGTTAAGGGATTTCTAGCCGTGAGAATATGTATGTATGTATGTATATAAATACCACGTGATCGAATTCCCGTTCTCCGTGTGTCTGTGGTACCCGGGCGAGTCGTGCAAGTCCAAAAGACTGGCACACCAACTGGCACTGATATTGACACATCATAAGTCTTTTGGTAGGCAATTAATATAAAAATAAAAAAAAATACAATACGATCACCTACATCAAAAATAATCAAAAAATTCAATGTATTTTTATATATTTAATGAGTATTTAATTACTTAAAAGTCTTCTAAGCAAACATATCATAACCACCTTTTTTCATGATAACAAAACGGCTTTATATACTATGTAATTCACTATAAATAAACACGATCGAAACAAACTTTTTTAACAAATGGCAAAAAATAACAATTAATTAGTTTTGTCGGACAAAATATATCGGTAATAATCTGTAAAAAAAAGTTTTTTTAAATTCTTCAGGTAAATACCACGTGAACGAATTCCCGTTCTCCGTGTGTCTGTGGTACCCGGGCGGGTCGTGCAAGTCCAATAGACTGGCACACCAACTGGCACTGATATTCACACATCTATTGCCGGCTTATGTTATCGATTGCATCTTGTATTTGTTGGGGAAGAAGACTTTGTAAGTATCATTTTTAAACTAAGTTAAAAATTTATGCATCTTATAATTACATATACATTTTAAGATATACTATATTTCTTTTCTACGCTTTGGATTTGACTGAGAAGGAATAATATTTTAAGGGCCTCCTCGCATTTTGCAGCTATTGCGCTCACTCTTACGTCAAATTTACTAAGAGTGACAGGGACGGAAAAAACGCGCGCGCAGGATAAATTTAGTTTATTTAGTTTTATTGAATAACTATAATGTTTAAATGAAAAATTAAACGTCAAAGTTACAGATCGTAAAGCTACGCGTATAAAGACACATAATGAGTTCACATGTATGTTATTCCAGTGGAGCCTATATGGTCTTTATGAAAACAAAGCATGTTCCAATTCAATTTTTTTCATCAAATTATCAAAAATGTTTAACATCAAACTTTGACACCATGAACTAATCACCAACATCATCAATCATCAAATCAGACTTTATAGAATCTCCAAAAAATAAATATCAAGCTATTTTTCCGGGGACGCCCTTAAAAGTTACTGGTAGATATGCGCGGCATTGTCCTCGGTAATTTCTGCTAAGTATTGGTTTTTCATTTACATACATACATACATACATACATATACTGCTATAAATCCCTAAAAGGGGTAGCCAGAGCTGAGAAAATAGAAATTTCTCAGCCACTTTTGGAAGTTGAGTGGGGAAAAGATGGTAGAATAAAGGTTGTTGGTGATGGGTCTCCAACCGCATCGCCCAAAAATCCCTTAAAAAGTGCTATTCTAAGCCGATACTACACAGCTCATTTAGATAGCACATTTCATTTAGACTTACTAATATCAAAAACTAAGGTTCAATATTAACATTCTATAATTTGCCAAATACTGTATATAACTGTGCCGTGTAGTGTCGGCTTAGAATAGCACTATCCCATTTCTTCCGGTGGGTGTACGTAAGAGGCAACTAACGGTATTGGGGCTTTTAAGGGATTTTTGGGCGATGCGGTTGGAGACCCATCACCAAAAACTTTCACTTTACCATCTTTCCCCACTCAACTTTCCAAAAGTGGCTGAGGAATTCTTAATTCCTTAGCTCTGGCTACCCCTTCTTGGGATTTATAGCTGTGAGTATATGTATGTTTGTATATGTGTATATAACTGTTAAACCCATCCCTTCAATTCAATTCAATTCAATTCATTTATTTGCATTCTTCTTCCCTTGGGTGCTGAATGATGCGTCATGCTTGTTCAAGTGACCGGTGGTCAATGCGGGTCGGCTAGAAATTCATAAATTTAAGTGTTTTTTTGACTGATCTATTTCTTACATGACTAAGGAATTGCGGATTCTACTGCGTGCTACAACTATTCTGTTGCGTTAAAGATTATAAATAGAAGTAGTGAATTAGGTTATTTTTATTAAATTATACATATTAGGCAACTTAAATAATTGAAAAATGCATTGAATACTTTCATATACACTTTACGCACTCGTAATAATATATATTTTCTCTTATTATATTTTTTTACTTTCCTTGCCAAAATCTGTAATCTGGTAATACTTAAAATAAATTTATAGATATTGTCTGTTTTGTAATATTATTTATCTATACTGAGGGATTTTTTAATAAAGAATAAATAAAGAAAAGAAAAATTTCGACACAGGCGGGAATCGAACCCGCGACCTTCGGGTATACGCCCCCGTCGCTCTGTCCATTGAGCTACCGTGTCAATGGCTGTCAGCGCGAAATTCTCTATCCTTCATTTTTTTTACACGTTTAAGTAGTGTTTGCGTTTCCTACCTCCGAAATTTTACTAATTCGGAAGGCCACTTGTCTACCTTTTCAAATAGAATGCAAATGTTGAAAACGCCTAACTATCGCATAATTTAAATTTTTTTGTTCATGAAAACTATTTCATTAAATTGTATGTTATTTTAAAAATACAGCTATAATTAAAATATTATTAATTTCAGCATGATCCGTATCCAGAAAAAGGTGACAGCTGGATTAGAAGTCCTACAATACTACACGACCAAGGAATGGGACTTTAAGAATGATAACTTCCTTGCTTTACGAAAACGATTCTCTGAGACAGACAATCAAACATTCTTTACGGATATCAAGGTATTGAAAAGTCTTTTTATTTGACTCACCTGTACATACATACATACATACATATACTCACGGCTATCAATCCCTAGAAGGGGTAGCCAGAGCTAAGGAATGCGATATTCCTCAGCCACTTTTGGAAGTTGCGTGGGGAATAAGATGTTAAAATAAAGATTGTTGGTGATGAGTCTCCAACCGCATCGCCCAAAAAGCCCCGATACCGTTAGTCGCCTTTTACGTACACCCACCGGAAGAAATGGGGTAGTTCTATTCTAAGCCGACACTACACAGCAAACCTTACCTGTAGATAAGGAAATAAGAAAACATTTATTCGCCCCTGCAGTACTGACCACAGGGTTCTGTTTTTCAAACCTACATGTAATCTTTATTACAGCCGTGATAGCCCAGTGGGTAGAACACTCGGTTAACGTGCAAGCGACTAGTGTTCAAATCCCGGGTCGGGGCCTACACCAATTTGTCTTTTCTAAAGACATATGTGTGGTTAATTTATCATGGTTGTTAACGGTGAGGGAAAACATCGTGAGGAAACCCACATGGCTGAGTTGTAGGTACTTAGTCATATGACAGTGTATTCGTACAAAACGGCGATAGGCCTGCCCCCTATCACGTGAGTACACTGTCCATGCAAAACGTGGGTACTCTGAACACCAGATGACAAAGTCACGTGATGTTCAGAAGTATAAGTACCTCTGCCAACCCCTTCGGGGATATGCGGCGTGAACGTTTATGTGATCTTTATGAGATATTTTGTCGCCTGCATTTGAAGATAAAATAACAACACATCTATTTCTGTCTAGGAAAATGCACGTTGGTGTTTTACTTTTTTGAAGCCTGTGTATGTATGTCAGGTGTTTTTTTATTAAACTGATAATCAATGATGTGATTCGTGAAAGGTGTGGTGTTAAGATGATATTGTAAGCAAGATAGAAAAAGGAATGTTGAGATGTTTTAGGCACATAGAGAGGATGGATGACAGTAAAGTGGTGAAAGAGATCTATAGAGCCAATGTGGAAGGTAACGTTAGAAGGGGACGACCTCGGAGGACACATTTAGATCAAATAGAAAATGTGCTCAAAAAGGCAGGTGTCCGAAGTACGAAGAATAAAAGAGCATGTATGAAAAGATTGATGGATGTGAATGAAGCTAGAGAGGTTTGCCAGGATCGTACAAAGTGGCGATCGATAGTCTCTGCCTACCCCAATGGGAACTAACGGCGTGAGAATATGTATGTTTGTATGTATGTATGTGATAATCAATGTAGTACCGTATTAGGATGTTACTATCTCTTACTACCCACGGGTGACTAAGGGTATGGGGCTTTTTTAAGTGGTTTTTGGGCGATGAAAAGAGAGACCTATTACCAATCACCCTTCATTTTACCATCTATCAACCATTCAACTTTCAAAAGCGCCTGAAGACTTTCAATTCTAAAGTTCTAAAGCTCTTTTAGTATTTATAGCCATATGCTACATATATTCCTTGAGTACGTATTTTTTATAATTCACCGGTTAACGTACAAGCGACTAGTGTTCAAATTCCGGGTCGGGCCTACACCAATTTGTCTTTTATAAAGACATATGTGTGGTTAATTTATCACGGTTGTTAAAGTTGAGGGAAAACATCGTGAGGAAACCCACATGGCTGAGTTGTACTTAGTCATGTGACCGTGTATTCGTACAAAACGGCGATAGGCCTGCCCCCTATCACGTGAGTACACTGTCCATGCAAAACGAGAGTACTCTGAACGCCAGGTGACAATGTCACGTGATGTTCAGAAGTATTAGTACCTCTGCCAACCCCTTCGGGGATGTTCGGCGTGAACGTTTATGTTATGTTATGTTTGTTTTATAATTCGTAACTTTATTATTCTAGGTGATCGATTGGAGCGTATACATCCGAAACTATATCAAAGGAGCGAGGGAGTTCTGTTGCAAAGAAGACCCCGCCACTTTGCCACAAGCAAGAAGACTGCTGAAACAGTAAGTGTATAAAAGTGGAACACTTACATAAATATACTCACGGCTATATTTACCTAGAAGGGGTAACCAGAGCAAAGGAATTATAAATTCCTCAGCCACTTTTGGAAGTTGAGTGGGGAAAAGATGGTAGAATAAAGGTTGTTGGTGATGGGTCTCCAACCGCATCGCACAAAAATCCAATAAAAAGCCCCAATACCCTTAGTCGCCTCTTGCGACACCCGTGGGTAGAAAGGGGTAGCGACATTCTAAGCTGGCACTACACGGCAAAAAGTAGAAAAGTCGACTATAATGCTACAAGGGTTAATCTCTATGGAGGAAAAGGGAAGATCTTCACGGAATCATCTTAATTTTCGGAAAATCAGGTGATTCAAGCCTGCAATATCGTTCCAAACTGGGTTAAATAAATAAATAAAAATAAAAATCATTTATTTCAGGCTAGTATCCCATATTTAGCCATTGCATACAACACAAAATGAAAATGAACACTACAAAATACAAATAAATTAAAATTATAAAAACATGTCAATTAAAAGTTATGTCACAAAGAATAAAATCAAAATAATAAATCAATAAAAAAGAAAATTCATAAAAAAAAAACTTTAAATTAAAGTCGGTTAAATCTTACAAATTAAATATGAGGTTACCAACCCAACCAACAATGAGAGGTTTTCTTTTTGAGAAATAAAAAAACAACATAGTTTCCTAGAGCTCTGTAGATGGCGTTGATGTAACTACGTTACTTACTTAAACTTTTTCTTCGTGGCCTCAATCGTGTTGCCACAATAATTTCGCCAATGTCAACTTTAAAAACATGTACTCACATCACCATAGAGTAACTTTTTGGCGAGTAAAAACAACAAAAAGAATGTTAAATATAAATACCGTCTTTGTTTATTTACTTTTAAGCTATCTTGGCTTAAACTGATATTTATTTAGACTTTCAAATCAGAATGTTTTTATGTACGTTCCGTTTTACAATATCATTACATCCAAGTGTGAAAAACGGTGTGACGTTCCGTTCCTACCATTAACATAGCAAGTCTGGCGCCATCTATCCTGAGAACAGGGAAGTAGAAAAAAAGAAAAAAAGGAAAACCTCTCATTATTTATTTATTCATCATTTTATACAAACACTATTACAGACAATGGTTTACACAGTTACAGACAAAAGACAGTACTTGTAGGCGAGTCTTGATGACGAGTGTGACGTGTATTGCCTGGCAATGAAAACAACGTTTGATTTTCGGATATTTAATCGTTATTAATTACCTACATGCTTCATTCAAGTCTTACAAAATTCATACTATTATACAAACATATACTCACGGCTATAAATCCCTAGATGGGTAGCCAGAGCTGAAGAATTTGAAATTCTTCAGCCTCTTTTGGAAAGTTAAGAGGGGAAAAGGTGGTAAAATAAAGGTTGTTGGTGATGGGTCTCCAACCGCATCGCCCAAAAATCCCTTAAAAGCCCCAATACCGTTAGTCGCATCTTACGTACACCCACCGGAAGAAATGGGGTAGTGCTATTCTAGGCCGACACTACACAGCATACTATTATAATGCCTGTAATGTGAAACTTCTTGCACTGTCAGCGTTTCTATGTAGTGCGCGTTATTGTGTACTACATGTCTGTAATTAGCCGTGATAGCTCAGTGGGTAGAACAACCGCCTATGATACAGAAAGGTGTAGGTTTAAATCCTGCGTCGGGTCTACTCCGTGTCTCTTTTGAAGTAATATGTGCATACATACATGCATATACATATTCTCACGCCGTTAGTTCCCATTGAGGTAGGCAGAGACTATCGATCGCCACTTTGTACGATCCTGGCAAACCCCTCTATCTTCGTTTACATCCATCAATCTTTTCATACATGCTCTTCTTCATACTGAGTACACCTGCCTTTTTGAGCACATTTTCTATTTGATCCAAATGTGTCCTCCGAGGTCGTCCTCTACTAACATTACCTTCCACATTGGCTCTATATATCTCTTTCACCAATTTACTGTCATCCATCCTTTCTATGTGCCCAAACCATCTCAACATTCCTTTTTCTATCTTTCTTACAATATTACCTTTTACACCACACCTTTCACGAATCACATCATTCCTCACACGATCACATAACCTTACATTACAAACTTTACAAACTTATTAATGGTTAGGGAAAAAATCGTGAGGAAATCCACATCGCTAAGTTGTACTCAGTCATTTGACAGTGTATTCGTACAAAAGGGCGATAGGTCTGCCGCCTATTACGTGAGTACACTGTCCAAGCAAAACGTGGATACTCTGAATATCAGATGAGAATGTCACTTAATGTTCAAAGGTATTTCAGGTACCTCTGCCAACCCCTTCGGGGATATACGGCGTGAATATTTGAGTTTTAGTATTTGCTAGTCGTGATTTTATCTATGTATTTTCCTCATTACCACCAAACATTGATTTAAATGGACGTCACATATACTGAAGGTAATGAGTTAAACACATCAAAATGTGTTTAACTCATTACCTGTTGTGTGTATGTTTACTAATTATTATTTCGGGGTTATGATGTTTCAGCCTTGAGTCTTTGTTCTAAAATAATGTTAATATTGTAAAATACCCTGTGGGAGTCATGTAAGAGCGCACACTACTGCGGACTCACTCGCACATAGCAGCGTATCACTCATATCCTACATCGCGGAGTGTAAATGTTTCAGCATAGATACAAATTATAAGTTGGTGTACCAACTTAAATACTGCTGTGTACAGCAGGGTGTACTGGCCAGTATATCTTTGCTGTTTCCACAGTGGTGACCCCGACGTGATGAGAACACACGCTTCCATCTACTACACTTCTCGATCTACCCGCAACTTCTATTCCTCGCTTACCTCACCACACCATTCATTCAGCAGAGCATCTACAGGCATGCAATCACCGGCCTCATTGCTCACACTGAATTTGGTAATTGGTAATAGGTACCTCCTAGCTTTGATATCGTCGTATCGACTAGGAGGGGAGTACTGTGGGAGTCATGTTAGAGCGCACACTACTGCGGACTCAAACGCACATAGCAGCGTCTCACTCATATTCCTAGTAGGAATAGGAATTTCCTACATCGCGGAGTGTAAATGTTTTTCGAGTTAAGCATAGATACAAATTATAAGTTGGTACATAGCAGGGTGTACTGGCCAGTATATCTTTGCTGTTCCCACAACCCACTTAATTTTACCCACATATATTTACAACTTTAGTAATACCCATGTTAATAATAAAAGTTCAAGTAAATAACATAATATTTTTCTTATTTCAGGTTATATTATCTGGATAAAGTAACGAAGATAGTCCTGTGTTTACTTGCTGTGTATTTCGTGTTCTTCTGTGGAAAATTAATATTCAATTTATTGTAATTTTATTTTTTAATTGAAAGTTTCTTGTATTTTGTGTGTGCGGTTCAGTATTACTACGCTTGGTTTATTTTATAAGTTAGTTTTATATTTTTAGTATGTGATTTATTTTTATAAATGAAATGATAAATAATTAATAACAATATTTAATAAAGTATTATTTGAGTCACATGTCAAAAATACAATAAACCAATAGTCTTCTATTTTGGTACAGGAAATAATCAAAATAATGGTATATTGAATTGGATAAACGTTTAACATACATACATAAATATACTCACGGCTATAAATCCCTAAAAGGGGTAGCCAGAGCTAAGGAATTAGATATTCCCCAGCCACTTTTGGAAAGTTGAGTGGGGTAAAGATGGTGAAATAAAGGTTGTTGGTGATGGGTCTCCAAACATCCCTTAATAGCGCCAATACCGTTAGTCGCCTCTTACGTACACCCACCGGAAGAAATGGGGTAGTGCTATTCTAAGCCGACACTGCACAACATTTTTTACCTTTTTTTTGAATAGAATAGTGTACGCTGTAAAAATATAATTTTGGATGATGATTTCTATTTTTAAATTTTATGTACTTTGATAAGTCATATGCGGAATATGTATTTTATTGATAAAATAAATAGATTACATTTCATTACAAATTATAAAATCAGTTATTTCCTTCTTGTTTTTTTGTTGTATTCTGGAAACAAATACTTTTTAACTATGTAACCATGTTTTAACAACAAGAATTGCAAGCAATGAACAAAATTTTGCAGAACGGAAAATAATGGCAAATTCTTTTTAATTATATTATATCTGTGATCTCTAGTAAGTTTCAATTATTTCTAAGGTTTTGGTGAAATTGTTACCTCTTAATTATTAATTGTAAGAATAAATCTATTTTATAAATTCTTATTTTTATTACTTATTTCATAGCCATTATCATTTACCTACCTAATTATTTTCTACGGTATCATTATGAAATATTCCTCTGCCGCGTTTTAAATTTCACTGGGAGAGAGATTTTAAATTAAAGTATTGGTAGTGGTTCTCACTACATTGCCCGACATTCTCATAAAATAATTCACTCAGGCATCTTGCACGATACATACATATACTCACGGCTATAAATCCCTTAACGGGGTAGCCAGAGCTTTGGAATGAAAAATTCCTCAGCCACTTTTTGAAGTTGATTGGGAAAAGATGGTTATAATAAATGTTTTTGGTGACGGGTCTCCAACCATATCGCCCAAAAATCACTTAAAAAGCCCCCTATACCCTTAGTCGCCTCTTACGATCACCCACGGGTAGAAATGGGGTAGTGTTATTCTAAGCCGACACTGCACGGCAATACCATACCTACACGATACCTACCACAAAAAATAGTTTAGGAACTTTTTTAACACATAAACATACAAATAATCACGGCTAAAAATCCCTAGAAGGGGTAGCCAGAGCTTCAGAAGTTAAGTGGGGAAAGATTGTGTAATAAAAGTTCTTAGTTATGGGTCTCCAACCGGATCGCCCAAAAATGTTTGAAAAGTCCCAATAATAGAAATGGGGTAACGCTATTCTATGCGTTTTTAACCGACTTCAAAAAAGGAGGTTCTCAGTTCGATTGTTTGTATGTATGTATGTATAATTGTCCGCGATTATCTCGAGTTTGGCTTAAGCTATTTGGATGCGGTTTTCAGAACAGTATTCGTTACATTTAGGAGAAGGTTTTAGTACCTTATTAACCGACTTCAAAAAAGGAGGTTCTCAGTTCGATTGTTTGTATGTATGTATGTATAATTGTCCGCGATTATCTCGAGTTTGGCTTAAGCTATTTGGATGCGGTTTTCAGAACAGTATTCGTTACATTTAGGAGAAGGTTTTAGTACCTTAACCGACCAAGGAAGGAGGTTCTGTGTTTGACCTGTATGTATGTCTGTTGGTCCGCGATTCTTAAGCAGACACTATGCAGCTCTTGCCATTACAACCGTTAATTGATACCACCACGGGGCTTGTCACCCTTGAATTAGCCAAAGTCCACGATACTGGCCGAGTGCGGGTCCGAAAACTCCCGGACTCAAAACCTAATTCAAATTCATCATTCATTCAAGGGGCATAGCAGTGCCCTTGCCAAGTCACACGCAAAGTAAAAACTGCCGTATCCTTTACTGCAACCATTTCACCGCATAAAAAAAAATCGCCGAAAAATTTAAAAGACTACAAACATATTTAAAGAATTCGGTATGCAAAGTTTTACCAAAGTGATGCTGGTTACAAAACCATTTCGAGATATTATGTTATTAAACAATATTATCTTGGAGTTCAATCAAATAAAGTTCAGATGACTCTTATTTTATCAAAAAACTGTAACAGTGATTGACCTTCAATTTCATTTCTAAGACATTCGTTTTTGCAGTTTATTAATAAAATATCGAAAATCTTAGGTTTATTAATTATTAAATTGTAATAATATCATTGGAAATCAGAAATTCGTGTTTTTTTTAAAATCAGCATCATTTTTATTAAACATTTAATATATACTTCATTTGCGAAAAAAATCACGTAGCGATGTCGCGTGTCTTTGTGTTTTTCGATCGCTGACGTCATTGAGAACAAAAGTTAAACAATCTTTAAAAAATCATAACATAACATAACATAACATAAACGTTCACGCCGAATATCCCCGAAGGGGTTGGCAGAGGTACTAATACTTCTGAACATCACGTGACTTTGTCACCTGGTGTTCAGAGTACCCACGTTTTGCATGGACAGTGTACTCACGTGATAGGTGCAGGCCTATCGCCGTTTTGTACGAATACACTGTCACATGGCTAAGTACAACTCGGCCATGTGGGTTTCCTCACGATGATTTCCCTCACCGTTAACAACCATGATAAATTAACCACATATATGTCTTTAGAAAAGACAAATTGGTGTAGGCCCGACCCAGGATTTGAACACTAGTCGTTTGCACGATAACCGAGTGTTCTAGATAGATAACAACTTGTTGAGTACCTGGAGGAAAACAAAATACTACCTGATCCTCAATCTGGCTTTCGGAAAGGGCGATCAACTGCAACAGCTCTCTTAGACGTAGTTGATAACATACTTTATGACCAAAATGAAGGTAAGAGTACTATACTTACTCTGTTAGACTTTTCCAGGGCTTTCGAGTGTTTATGCATACCCCTGACGCTATCTAAGATGGCGTATTACGAGTTTGATTCTGCGACGATTTACTTGTCAAACCACAGTTATCTCTCTGGTAGGTCGCAATTTGTAGAACTTCGAGGTAGAAATGGCAGCACAAAGACATCGTCTGCTAATGAACTTACACGAGGAGTACCGCAAGGTTCAATTTTGGGACCTGTTTTATTTATATTGTACACAGCCGATATAATCAGTAGTATAAAAAGCAGCAAATTTCATCTTTACGCCGATGACTTACAACTGTATGTCTCGACTGTACCTTCTAAAGCTATGGAGGCTGCAGAAGTACTCAATGCTGAGCTAGAGCGAATTGTTGCCTGGTCGGAGAGAAACTGTCTTGTCCTGAATCCTAGCAAGTCTAAGTACATGGTACTTGGGACTAAGTTTCAGATTCGTAATACATTGAATGTTCTCTCGGCGAATAGTATAGCTATCAGGGGACAAATCATAGAAAGGGTTGAAGAAACAAAAAACCTCGGCCTTCTGATGGATGGGGAACTTCGGTTCGAAAACCACGTTTTGACAGTAGTAGGTAATTGTTTCTATCGGCTCAAAGTACTTTATAATATTCGTGATTTTTTGAGTGCGGATTTGCGTGTTCAACTCTGTGAATCGCTAATATTATCAAAGTTAAACTACTGTGACGTTGTCTATGGTAGCTGTATTCTTGGTCGATCACAGAAATTGATACAGCGTGTGCAAAACGCATGTGCACGTTTTTGTTTTCGTATCCCTCCTCGATCCCATGTCACTCCGTATTTGGACGACGCTAGACTATTGAAAATGCAGTCACGTAGGAAACTACATCTTGCGACACTGTTGTTCGGTGTAGTGAAGTTTGAAACTCCAAGATATTTATTTAATAAATTTCAATGGTCCAGGAGTAACTACCATTTTAAAAGCAGAGCTATCTTACCAATGCACCGCACGGCAGCGTTTTGAGGCAGTTTCAGGTTTGCGGCGTCTAAGTGCTGGAATGACCTTCCCCCACCTATCCAAAATGCTCCCAGTAAGTACACTTTTAAGCGAAAGCTTAAAAATTACTTGCTGGTTAAGCAAAATCCTTCGTTTATTCCAGCACGTCCTTGTTAACAATTATTTATTTATTACCAAATCTGTACTCGTATTTTATTAAATTTTCTTTGTTTATTTATTTTTTCCTTTTATTAAGTAAGTACTACAACATATTGATAATTAAAGTTTACTATAACTATTATTTATTTATTAATCTTTATTAACATAACTGTTTTTACAGCTTGTCTGCAGGTGGAGTCTCTTATGTATTTATATTTATGTATTATGTATGAATATTTTAGTATATAATTATACGTGTAGTTTTTATACAATAATTTAGTAACGCGGTACTTTCTACTGCTATTATTTATTTATACGAGTATGTTATAAGTTCTCTTTTTCATTATGACATTGTGACGTCTTTTCTTTTATATTTTTTTTTATTTTGGGGCTGACTGAAAATCAGTGTTGTGAGGTATTCATTTACTTCACAACGATAATGCTGAGGCAGCTTCCAAATTCGTTGCTACTACGCAGGTTATACGGCTATAGTTTTATTTTTCTTTTATATCTTGGAATTAGTGTGTATGATTTTGTCTTTTTATTATTATTTTTTTGTGTGTTTGTATATACTTATTTTTTGTGCTGTGTTTTCCTTTGTACGTGTGTAGCAGCGAATAAATGTTTTTCTTTCTTCTTTCTTTCTTTCTTTCTACCCACTGGGCTATCACGGTTGCTTTAAAAAATCATAACTTCAAATATATATTTTAAATAATAAATATTCAAATTAGTCTTTTATTTTCGTGTTTGCTATTGATTTAAAATATATAATAAAAACCAAAAGAAAAATTTTTGCATACCGAATTGTAGCGGCGCGCTGTCAGTACACAATGACGCGCACTACATAGAAACGCTGACAGTGCAAAAAGAATCACATTGCACAGCAACACGTAATGAAGCAATATACGTCACACGCGTCATCAAGACTCGCCATACAAATCCTACATCGCGCAATCGAAGTTTCTAAAATGATCACTATATACACAAGATCCAACATAATACAGTTGGACCGCGGTCTCCAGGCAAACCACCGCTTGGCGGAAGATCTTCCCTTGTCCTCCACAGCATGTTGAACTCCCAGTCAAGTGGGTTTCCTCACGATTCTATCCACTGAGCTATCATAGAGCTACCGCCATCACATTTACATACAAAGAAACAATTTCTACCTTTTTGCGATGATGGTAAGTAGTTTTTGTATATGCCAATATCAGATTTAGGCATGAAGCTATTAACTAAACAGGAGAGCGTACACACAAAAATATGGTAAACGAAAATGCAATTTATTACCATGCAATAAAGTTAATAATCTTTTAAAGACTGTCAAGCAGAGAAACGTCCTAGAACGAGAGCCGTGTGAGAGAGAAGTGTGTCCCGCTCGCGCGGTTGCCAGTCGAGATTAAGTTCAAAGAAAAACAAATTCAAACTTATTTATAGGAAATATTTTATAAAAAGCAGGTTATTAACTGTTCCGTTTTTGTATTTTATTTTAATTATTATTGTCGCCTATCGATTTGGAGATAAATAAAATTTGTTAAGTTTGGCAAAAGGGATATTAATATTTGTCACGGGTATCCCCATCGAAACAAGATAAATGTGGTGTCCACAATTTATCATCTGTTTGAGTGTTTTGGAGCTTTTATCATTTAATTAAGAAAATATAGTGATAAATATGGGTTCATGTTATGGAAAAATAAATAAAATAACCTGTATCATCTCGAACTTTACCACATGAACGCATTAAACGATTTGAATTTGAATATAGCTGTGTGGTGTCGGCTGGCACCCATTTCTTCCGGTGGGTGTACGTAAGAGGCGACTAACGGTATTGGGGCTTTTAAAGGATTTTTGAGCATTGCGGTTGAGACCCATCACCAACAACCTTTTATAATGTTTTTTATAATGTATGTATGTAAATATAACTAATAAATAAAGGATAAATAAAGGAAAGAAAAATTTAGACACAGGTGGGGATCGAACCCGCGACCTCGGGTATACGCCCCCGTCGCTCTGCCAATTGAGCTACCGTGTCAAAGGCTGCGAGTGCATCAGGTCCCCACATGAGGTTTTCATGAACAAAAACATTAAAAATATCTAAATATAAGTGTTTTTGTATCCTTTAGACTCAGACCAATTAGAACGGGACGCGCCTTCATCGAGATCTCAAAACATTTTTTTCTGCCAATTTTTGCGGGGGGCGAGGAAGACTACATACGCAAACACGCACACAGAAGTAAAAATAGTTTTCGTCTTTACACGCACTACAAGCATAAAAAAACAACAACACACTTATTTTCACACACATGCAGTCAAAATTCCTGTACGCGACAAATAAACATTTAGAATTACATTACGAACACATAAAAAATAATAGGGCTATGGATCCTTAATAAATTTATCGACATCGATTAATTTGAATGAATGAGTGATTGGAAAGTCTTCTACTATGATTAAATTAAACAAAAATAGGTATTATCGTTTATTTATTTATTTATTCCACATGTAGTTAAGTAAGGAATAGGTAATGGGTAAGATTATTTAAAAAAAATAGAATCTTCAAGAAATAACTTTTTCCGAAATAATTGTTGTATCTTCAATATACATAATCTTTACTATACATACTATTACTTTAGAGCAGTGGTTTCTACTTAATGTCACTACCCCTTTAAACAAGTATGGGAATTGAGTTTACCCATAGCTAATTTATAATAATTGAACCACACAAATTCAGACGAAAATATGTTTGTTATCTAAGAAGCGGGGTTTCACCCACTGAGCTATCATGGCTAAGATATTTAAAAAAACAGATTTTGAGCTTTATTGGTCTTTAAAATGTATTAGTTTATTATAAATATGGCGAATACATTTACGCGGATCTGTTTTTTTTGCAAGGTAACCAAGTCTAGTATCGGAATATTTTTGAATAACAGCTCTTGCTAACTCAGTTTTGTGACTGACAATATTGTCGGTATCATGGTTTTCCATATATATCAGGGAACATGTCTTCGCCGACAAAAAACTGAAGGCATTTGTTTACCACATATCTGGCGGTACACTTTTTATTTAATTTATTTTTTAAAGTTGGGCTGCTAATTTGACATTCATAATTTTTGTTTTGAAATATACATGATTGGCTCTTAATTTATTTGCCAAAAAGAATAGTTCTCTTTCTTGAAGGTTGTGTAAATGTAGAATATGACTCCAATAAATTTTGTAACTTTCAAAAACCTTGATTCTTCAAAGTGCTTAGAACAAACAGTGCTCGTGCGAGTGGGTTCCCACAATGAATGCCTCTTACAAGAAGCAGTCCATTTTTTTTTAAATAATTCGTCTTTTGGAAACCTGTTAGTATTCAATTATAAGACTGAATATTTTTACTTTACATTCTAAAATAAATATTTGGTTGAATAATCATTCATTCACTCATTATAAAAAAATGTGTATCGATAGGTGCCACATCTCCATTACAATTTGTTATGTACATAGGGTTACCAATCATCGAGATTTTTCACATGTGCAAAAAATTATTAGCCTATTGACATAAATAAAATATATAAACTTTTTGTTGTTAATTAATCATCACTTCAAATAATTGAACTAGATGAAATATTTTTAATGGAATAAAAAAAACAAAAAATATTTATTGAATGACAAAAACTCCTAAATTTGTAGCAATATTATAGTAACTTTGAAGCAGTAGGTATATACAGCAATTCATTAACATACCTACATACATATACTGACGGCTTTAAATCCAATAAAAGGGGTAGACAGAGCTTCAGAATTAGAAATTTCACAGCCACTTTTGGAACTTAATTGGGGAAAGACGGAAGAAATAAAAGTATCGTTGGTAAAGGGTCTTCAACCGTATCGCCCAACAACCAGTCAAAAAGCCTCATAGCCTTAGTCGCCTCTTACGGACACCCATGGCAAGAAATGGGGAATTCTAAACACGGCAAATTCATAAATTAATGTATTTATAATAACGTGTTTAGGTATTAATTTATCTGTCATTATCATGTTTTCTATTTTTGACAACCCTAATAGTTAGTCTCGTGGTGGGTAAGTTAGTCTCGTGGGGGAGTGCGCTTTGAGTGAATGTAATTTAAAATGGCGGGAACTACAAAATGATCATTTTTGTAAAACACAATTTAAAACATAAATCAATAGAAATATTGGGAAAAATATGCATAAAAATTAAAAGAAATACCGTCTTTTTTAAATTATGATGTGGTTGTTTTATTTTTACAGCAATATACTGCACAAATAGGCATTTTTCCGAGAGCACTTTCCATCACCACGGACACCGTGAAATGATTTAAAAATGCCCGTTGAAGTAGTTTTTATAAATGGACTAGATTCGGAATCATGTACCTTTGACAGAGGGGTAACGCCTTGTAAGGCGCGTCCCGTTCTAATTGGTCTGAGCCTTTAGAGGAACTCTTATTAAAACACCAACAGATGGTCACCCTACTTAAAACGAGACACACTTAGCTAGTTAGCCATCCTTTTTCAGGACACTTTAGGTCGCCAGCGCGCGTTCCTGTTTAAATAATACTTCCATGGATTTAGGATATCATAGCTTTAGAAAGTCATTAAGATGTCAATAAAAATATTTTTCAGACATTTTGTCAAAAATAGCAATAAATAATTTTGAAATGGATATTGTTTACATATTTTGTTTAATTATCATACAATTACTTTCAAACAATATCTTTATTACTAATAGCAGTCCTACAAAAGAAGATGATGTAAAAAAAAATGATCATAATAATTTAACTACAGAAAACAATAAATTATCACTTCTAGTTGCGGTAAATAATTCAGTACATAATAGTAACATTGAAGAGATAGAACCAACAAAAGATAATAAAGAAACTACGATAGTCAAAAGAGTTAAAAGACATGTGCTGAAATTAAAATTCAAAGATGCATCAAATGAGAAAATAAAACGAGGTACAGTTGAAGTTCAGCCAACATTTCTTAAGAAAGATTCTGGAGTCAAAGTTCAAACAACTTCAATTTTCAGTCGTATTTGGTGTGCCTTGAAATGCTACAAAAGCTATATACTAGGCTCGTTAATTTTAATACAAGCTGCTATCATAACCCATTTTTGTATTTCAAAATCAAGAGAAGATTCTGATAGATGTCTCTGTGATCCTGAAAAAGATGCTTATTACGCAAAAGTATCCGACAAAACACCATTAATCAATTACAATTGTGTAAACTCCCCTAGAAACGCTAATAGAAGAAATGAAAACAACAGACATCAAATGATGAATAAAAACCCTCGATCATACAAAGGTCTGCCGAAACGTAAGTATAGATCTCCTTAATATATAATCATGAAAGCCGTTCTCTCTGTTGGATAAAACACTTCTCAAAATCAAACATAAATATTCACGTCGAATACCTCCGAGGTGTTTGGCAAGGGTACTGATAAAAAGAAAAAGAAAACAATTTACAATGAGCATATAAAGCCTACTCCCTTAAAAACGGCAAAGCCCTGTAAATTTAAGATAAGTAGTAAACTAATCATACATATTGGCGTAAGTTTCATGACAGAACAAGTAAAATAGATTAAAAACATCACGTGAAATTGTCACCCGGTGCTCAGAGTTACAGCGTTTTGTTTAGACGGTGTACTCGTAATAGGTAGGGTGGGCAAGGCATATTGCCGTTTTGTACGAATTCACTGTCACTTGACTAATTTTATTTCAGCCATGTGGGTTTCCTTACGTTACGTTTTTCCTCACCGATAGCAACCACGAACAATTAGGACTTACAAAATAAATTCACATTGGCCGGACTATTGCTGCCTTCATCCATCAGCTTACCATATCCCGCACTAAGACATAAGACCGTGGTCCAGTAAAAGTATAAATAATTTAGATATTCTCTAGAATCATTATTAATTAAATAAACTATTCATTTTATTGCTATGTAGTGTTGGCTTAGAATAGCTCTACCCAATTTCTTCCGGTGGGTGTACGTAAGAGGCGACTAACGGTATTGGGTCTTTTAAGGGATTTTTGAGCGATGCGGTTGGAGACCCATCCACAACAACATTTATTCCACCATGTTTTCTCCACGCAACTTCCAAAAGTGGCTGAGGAATTTCGAATTCCCTAGCTCTGGCTTCCCTTAGCCCTTCTAGGGATTTATAGCCGTGAGTATATGTCATGTTTGTATGTATGTTTATTTTCACTACGAACATTAATTGATAATTTATTACCATGTAATTGAAAAAAGGAAGCTAATATCTACAAACCAGATCACCAAAGGTCAAAGACTTAGTTTCAAAATTTTCAGGTCCAAGTCATTGGTAGATTTCAACTTTTTAAAGGTGAGATATATTATTACATGTCTAAACATACATATACTCCCGACTATAAATCCCTAGAAGGGGTAGCCAGAGCTTTAGAATAGTAAATTTCTCAGCCACTTTTGGAATTTTTGTGGGGATAAGATTGTAAAACAAAGATTTTTGGTGTATCCAACCGCATCGCCCAAAAATCTCTTTAAAAGCCCCTCTACAGTAAGTCGTCTTTTACGAACACCCACGGATATAGATGGGGTAGTACTGTTCTAAGCCGTCACTACACTGTTAATGTATATGGTATAAATGAACGAGTATAAAGAAAGAGATTGGCCAAATTAATCATAACACTTGATGTATAACTTCCGTTATTTCTTGTAGTCCTTTTTTATTTTTAAAATCCATAAAATATTTTGATTTCAGGAAGAGATAATAGCAGATCTTCTGAAGATTTTCTATCAAAATGCGTCAACAGGCGAGATTGGCCAGTAAAAACAATGCATTATGGAAATGAAACATCTGTAGCAAAGTCTGAAAAGTTAGAACATAGACCAGTTGATATGCCTCTTAAAGAAATAAGTAAAGAAGTAGCTGATAATTCCAAACCAAGAACGATGATGGATAGTCACAATGAGAATTCTGATGATAAGTATGACAATAGTTCTACCAGTGTTCCAAATAAGTCAAATCAAAGTGATGAACCCCGAATTAATTCTCCTAGTAAGGATGTGCAAGCGGAATTCTCGAATGATGCTATTGATACTTTTATATGTCATACAGGTAGGAACCATCTTTATCTTGTTATAGAACCAAATATTTTCTTGTTGTTGCCGTTTAGTACCGGCTTTATCAAAATACTGTAACAGTGATTGACCTTCGTTTACTACGTTTCTACCCACGGCTGTCGTAAGACTAAGGTATGAGGCTTTTTAAAGTGGTTTTTAGGCGATGCGGTTGGATTCCTATCACTAACGATACTTTACATCATTTTGTACCCTATCCACTTCCAAATGTGGTTCGAAATCTCTGGTTACCCCATTTTGGGATTTATGGTCGTGCGTATGTATGTATGTACAACCTTTGACTTTATCTACTGAATTTTCCATAAAAATCTCTGAAAATGGTGATTATAAAGCTCGTGTTGCCACTTTCTTGCATTAGAGCCAGTTGGTGAGTATGGGTTGGTAGGAAGAAATCACAATAATAAAAATACAAAATTCTTAATAAAATTGTTTACTTAATAAGCAATGACTATAGTTTATAAGTGAGGGCAGTATATAGCCATTGAACGCAGATCAAGTTAGCCGCAAAATAAGCTCGTAATACAATTTCAACTACAAATTTTGTTAATGAAATATAAAACTTTATACATGACTTATATTGAAAAAATATTTAAATTTGATTATATACTAAAGACTATTCCTCATTTAGTAATCCACCATAGTTAAAATGAGTGCTAGCAAATATGTGAACACTTTTAGACGCTTCGATCGCTGAATTATGATTATCCTTCAAAATGACTAAAACATTTACCATAATTTCAGGTTTAGCATACGAAGCTGATCGAAATATATCAAAATATTCATTTTCAAGTGGGCAACTGGAAAGCTCTGCCACAACATCACCGGAACCAGTAAAGAAAAACAGTGTTACGGCAAAATTATCAGCAATTTTCATGAGACGACCCAACAGAATGCGATCTGATAACGGTTCCATTTACAACTCTTTAAGCAACGGTCATATCGCTAGTGAATTTCATCAAGAATACATTTCGAACTAATTGTCTTGGTAGATCAGTGGTTCTTAATTATATGGGGATATTTAGTAATGTAAAAAAAAATTAGTAATAGTGCAATTTCGTGAGGAAACGCTTTTTTTTGAGTTAGTAAAGATGGTTCTTAAACTTCTTAACACTATTTGATATTTTGTCGAGTTCATAGCAGTTTGTGCATTCGGTTGAATGATTGAATGCAAGTTGAAATGTCTATAACACAACCTTATATAGATAAACTATCTAACTATAAAATTGTAAGGCTAATTCAGTAATGATATCTGGCCCTGTTTTGCTTTGGTTTGAGAATCGCTCTTTATCCCACTGAACTAACAAGGTTTCCAACAATTCCTATGATTTTTTGCCCTGATTTCCTCAGCTAATAGTTGACTTTTTCACAGACATTATATTTTAATACTTTATAAATATATTTTAAGTAGATAGATATAATTTAGGTGTTTATTGTTTATGTTATTTGTAATAAATATTATTTATTTTACGTTTTGATTCTTTTATTATTTTGCTCCACGGCATGGGTTCTTAGGTCTTACTCATTGTAAACCAGTGGTCTAATCCCGCGCGTGCCACGCGTGCGTCTTCTGCCGCGTGGATGATCCACTAAGAGGTCTCTAGTTAAAATACTACTGAAGTGAAAATGAGGGTTTGTTTGAAGTGATGTACAAATCTTTATAGTATGAAATAGACCGAGTGCTAGAAGTTACTTCGTTATTTGGCTTTGCATTAACTTTGTTAATTTGTATGCGTAACATCACTTTGGGCTGGGGCAAAATTTTACAGCTTATTTAATGCACTCGCAGGACCCAACACAAACGTTAAAGAAGGTACGGAGGATCTGAGTAAAATTTCACAAATAACTTCTAAACCTTTAAGCAAAATAAGAAGACTTGCTTATCCTTCGCCGTTCCTGAAAATTAATGGAGGAAATATTATAAAATTAGGAAAGTTGGTGATAGGTCTCCATCCGCATCACCCAGAAATCGCTTTTGAGATGGCCCAATACCTCGCAAATAATAGTCGCCTCTTACAAACAGTTACGGAAAAAATGGGGTGCTCCTATTTTAACCCAACACTACACAGCAAAAGTTATCGTCTGTACTAGAACATACATACTCACACCGTTAGTGCTCATTGGGGTAGACAGAGACTATTGATCGCGACTTTGTACGATCCTGGCAAACCTGTCGAGCTTCATCTGCATTCATCAATCTTTTCATACATGATCTTTTATTGAACTCACTTCGGACGGCTGCCTTTTTAAACACATTCTCCGTTTGATCTAAATGTGTCCTTCGTGGTCGTCTTTTACTAACATTGCCTTTCACATTGGGTCTATAAGTCTCTTTCAACAACTTAAAATCATCCACCATATTTACAAATAAAAAATGGATAAAAGTGAGTCAGGGTTATTCCTAACTGCCAGCCTACATCAAATTCAAATTCAAATATATTTATTGCAAGTCACATTGTGGGATTAGTTGATTAGTGATGAGTTGATTAGTTACAAATGTGACACCCTGTAAGGGCGCAGCAACCTATTTTATAATTTTATATGCATAGAAATTAGAATTATATTGTAACAATTTTATACGAAAATAAGAATTCAAAATTAATACAAAATAAACATCGTACATTATTAAACATTATCAGATTAAATTATTATGAAATTAAAATTTAGGCAGGCACCAATTAATTGTTAAAGATTGTATATTTTATTCACCAATATCATTTAAAAAGTCTGTTATTGTGTAGTAGCTCTTTTCAATAAGGAATCTCTTTAAGGATGTGATGAACATTCCGTACGTCTCTGAATTTTTGATTACATATGGAACTGAATTATAAATCTTGATAGACATAGCGTGGGGCCCTGCTGTATACATCTGTGCCCCTAAGGAAGACACCCCATATCATAGGCTAGTTTGTCTGTAAGGATACTCGTTCCGAGAATCTTCGAGCCCAGATTTTATTTATATTTCTGACACACATTTAATTTATTAGTAAATAAAGGAAAGAATAAATTCCACACCAGCAGGGATCGAACCCACAAATCGAGCTATAGTGTCAAGTGGCTACTAGTGCGAAATTATTCTTTGCGTGGTTTCTTTTACACTTTTTAAGTAGTGTTAGCGTTACCTACCTCCGATATTTTTTACAAATTTGGAAGGCCACAGAATGCAGATTTTGCGAAAGCCTAACTATCACATAATTCGAATGTTTTGTTCATGAAAAGTTCATGTGGGGATTATTATTAATAAATAAATAATATAATATCCCTTTATTACACATTTAACTACTTGGGACTTTATATCTTTCGAATTATTGACATTGTTTCTTTTAAAGAATCCTGGGAAGAATTAGGAGCCCCTTTTTTTCATTTGGTCATTAACACTTAAAGCGGTTTAAAGTATACATCGACCAAATTATTTTAACCACATAGTCTCAATACTTTCGGAAATAAATACTTATTCGGCTGTGTCAGACCGGCAGACAGACAAACAGACATGACGACACTAAAAGAAAGGTTCGGTTTGATTTTTACCATTCTGCTACGAATCACTTAAAACAATGAAATAAAAGATCTTGCATTTATAAATATTGTTTTATTGAATTTTTATAATTATTTACATGTGATGTTATTTTACACAAAACATTATCACAGTATAAATAAAACTAAGTAGACACTTCAATCATTTGTTTTTTTACTAAATCTGATTTTACATTATTTTTTCTTTAATCTAATTATCCTGTACCGTTTTTCAATCACCATTTTTAAAATTAATATATTACAATTTTATATTTATAACTTACGCCTATATTTATATTTAATTTTAATAACTGAGCAGAGATAATTTTATATAAAAAATAATTGTTTTATACACGATTGAGCAATTTTTTGTAATAATTAATCTAAATTAAGTACATCATTTATAACATAAAATTATTTACAAAATATACATCACAGATCGGAATATAGTTCTTAGAAATAGTAAGAATGTAAATGATAAATCTGATTTCAATTAAACACCAATAAGAAAAAAGTAGGGATAGTTTTTTAATACGATAAAAGTTTATGAGAAAAAGGGTTTATACATATTTTTCACTCAAATATTTTTTTTTCCATAAATAATAATATATAAAGTAAGAAAATATTTTGAATATCATCATTAATAATAATAACACAAATATGACTATATAAACTTTGTAGTCGATCAGAAATATTTTTACAATACGAGATTTCTGGTAGTTTTTTTAATTATTTTTTTAACAATGTCTTTTTTATGTAAAACATTTTGCAATAGTTGATGCTGCTATTTTTCATTACAATTTTTAAATTTTTTGCTTATAGAAGAATACAAAATTTAACAGAGTCAAAAAGTTTATTTTGCATATAAATGTTTTTTTTTTAATTATTAGCTACACTTGTTTTAGAAGTATATTTATTATTGGTGGGTGGGATCATAAAAATTTCATGTACGATATAATTTATGATTAAAGTCGGTAAAAGATTTATTGTTTTTGCTTTTAGGGTGTTGTCTAAGTTTAATTTGCTTGTAACGTGGTTTTTTTCTATGATATTTCGTCAAAAATGGTATCAATAAATGGGCGGCACTCTGATTGTTCTAGGCCTTCTTTTACTCACTAATTTAATTAAAAGAGTGCTTAATATACAAACAAATCCTAATTTTTATTGCATATATATTTATCAAAGTACACGTTAAAAGATTACAACGAAATTTTAGCCTTGAAAATTCTAGCGAATCGTCATAAATGCATATTTGGACAAAATTTTGGATTTGACTAAAATTGGTCTGGGATGTTTAGGTCTGGTTAGGCAAAATCATGTTTGCCGATGTCAAGTTACTTATTGAAAATTTTGTTTTTACATGCATTCCGTCATTTCTTTGACAATTTTAAAACATCAAAATTTAAAATCCAAAAACAATTTTGAATACGCTCCACAAAATTTTTAACAAAATACCGCCCAAAATAGTACAAGCAGCATAATGAAGGAATTTAAGTCGTCTATGTTTAACTAAGGCTTGTGGAATAGTTTCAGATGGGTCTTTTAGTAAATACATACGGATTCCTTTAACGTAAGTAGCAAAATATTCACCCCATTCTATTTTGGCCATGTCAAATTCAAATATGTGTTTGTCAGCGTCGTTTAGTTCGTTGTACAGACTCTGTGTGTTCTTGTTGTGGAATTTCCATTCTCGGGTCGAGAAATAGGATATCACTTCGGAGAATTTCTCGATTTTTGTGTAGGCTTTTCTTAATCTGGAAAGAAGAAAGATAGTTAGGAAAATATTATCAGTGATGCGGGTAGAAAAACGTTTCTGGTGCTGATGATGAGGGTCCAAAATTAGGGTCGGGCAATTCAAATGCATGCAATGCAAAATTGGTGTAGCAATTCGTCTTTTCCAAAGTCATAGGTGTGGTTAATTTGGCAGTGAACGGTGAGGGAAATCAAAGTGAGGAAACCGATATGGCTAAGTTGTACTTTGTCATATAACAGTTTATCCCATCAAAAACTTAACTGTTAAAAGGGGCTCCGATCGGCTAATTGTTCGCCTACAAAAGGGTTGAAATCCAAACCAATGCCAAGTTTAGATACACTGTAATTTTGATCATAATCATATTTATCAGGAGCCTGATCTACTGTTAAACATTTGCCATTCTCAAAACTCGTTACCACACCTAGTCCTCCGTCTTCCACATCCAGCCACTACTAGCCACCGTACTCACCTCAATGGTTCATCTGGCCGAAATTCAGTTTACCATACACTTAAAATATGGTCTAGTTGTGTAATTGCGCAGGTAGGTAGTTGCTTGTACTTGAAATATTTTTGAATTTGAACTCGGCGATTTAGGGTATTGGTGTTTTTAGTGGACTAAACATTCCAACTTTTTTCGTTTTTGGCTATCCATTTTTTTGAATTAATGCATTTTTTTTAAATACTCACACAGGTTTCTTCCCAATTAGCATGGCGACCCCATCGACCAAGTACACAGGAATCCAGTGCAGGAAGAAACAGTATAACTTGTAAAGATGTTTAGATTGTTTGAGCGCTAGTATGTAGGAGTAGTGCTATTTTACGACAACATTCAGCTAATTTTACCTTTGCTCTGTAGTCTCGGCTTAGAATATCACCAACCTAATTCTTGTCCAGTGTCATAAGAGGCGACTTAGGGTATTGGAACTTTTTAGTGACTAAGATTTTCAACTTTTGAAGTTTTTTTGGCTACCCATTTTTTTTTAATTTATGGGTTTTTAAAACAAAAATACTTACACTGGTTTCTTCCCAATCAACATGGCGATTCCATCGACCAAGTATGCAGGAATCCAGTGCAGGAAGAAACAGTAGAGTTTGTACAGATGTTTAGATTGTATGAGCGCTAGTATGTAGTAGTACACTGCTTGAGAGGTTGGGACTTCCATTCCGTATTGTTCGTTGTAACGCATGAATTGTTCTGAAAAGAGAAAAAATAATTATTATAAACTAGTTTTCCACCCTTTTTTCTTGCGGGTAGTTTAAATTTTTTAATATGAGTGTGATGATACAGTCTTTATTTTCTGAAAGTTGTAGTTTAGTAAATGTTTTTTTTTTTTATAAAAATCCTTTATCTGGCTCCTGGTTCTAAGCTAACTAGCGCAATTTTTTGTATGCAAATTTCAATGTATGGACTGTTCGAACTTTAAAGAGGACACCGAAACCGAATCGAAATAATGAATAATGAATGAACGAGAACTAGGATAAAGTAGTCACACATAACAAAAGACATGACACATTGCCACAGCCCGACTCAGGAATCGAGCATAAGAGGCTGCATACTACCCCCTAAGTACGATGATTTTAAAGCCAGTTTAGTTTTAGTAACAAGCTTTATTTTGTTATGAATTGTTTTTTTTTATTATATATTTTTCGTAAACCTTTTTTTTAAAG
Organism: Bedellia somnulentella; assembly: GCA_963576735.1. Lineage (NCBI taxonomy): Eukaryota > Metazoa > Arthropoda > Insecta > Lepidoptera > Bedelliidae > Bedellia > Bedellia somnulentella. The sequence continues at coordinate 8,605,194 of OY755199.1, read as the reverse complement.
TACGCTTTTTAAGTAATTTTTTTTCTTGATGAGTCTAGGTTAGGTATGCCATATTTTTTTATTATATTACTTAATATATACTCACCCCAAGTAAGCGGGTTCTGTTCCCCGGCCACGTAGTTGTATACAGGCGGGGCCGGCTCGGCGGGAGCGGCTTCCAGGTTGCGAGGACTGTCCGTAGCGGCTTTCCATGCGGACGCTATTATTGCGTTTACTACGTAGTCGCCTGTAGTAATAGTTTGGAGATGAGTGACTAGATGGCGCTGATTGTAGTTTGTACATCGCGGTATATAAATTTCTTTGGAGCACCAATTAATCAATGTAATAATGTTGTGTTCATGTTATGTTTTGTGCCGTGTAGTGTCGGCTTAGAATATCACAACCCAATTTCTTCCGGTGGATGTACGTAAGAGGCGACTTACAGTATTGGGGCTTTTTTAAGGGTCTTTTGGGCGATGCGGTTGGAGACCCATCACCAACAACTTTTATTTTCTTTCAACTTTCATCTCTTCCCCCTAGCCTTTCCAAAAAAGGCAGAGGAATTTCTAATTCCTTAGCTCTGGCTACCCCTCTTAGGAATTTATAGCCGTGAGTATATATTTATGTATGTATTTGTATAAAAATAACTTACCGGGAACCAAATCTGCTAACGCCGAAGGTTTCGCATGTAAAGCGTGAATTAACCCCACAGCTGCACCCACTACCACCTGAAAAAGACATGTATTAAATTTCTATTACATTTAACTTTTAGTTTAATGAAAGATTTACTTAAAACTATTGTGTTGCGGACATACATACTTACTTACTTACATACCAAAAAGGGGTAGCCAGAGCTTCAGAGCTAGAAACTCCTCAGCCAAATTTGGAAGTTGATAGGGGGATGGTAGCAATAAAATATCATTGGTGATGGGTCTCCAACCGCATCGCCCAAAAACCACTCATAAAGGCCCCATACCCTTATTCACCTCTGATGACACCCGTGGGTAGATATTCTAAACTGGCACTACTCGGAAATGCTTGTTGCGAAATGAAAGTAATTTATTGCAAATAAGATGATATTATTTTTATTAAAACACTGAATAAAACTATTTTATTTGAAAAATATTGGTTTGTCGGTGTATGAGTTATATAATTAAAAAAAATAACGTTTGAACTTTACAAATCAGTCATGCGGGTTTCCTTACGATTTTTCCCTCATGATCACAAGGATGATAAATTAACGACACATATGACTTTAGAAAAAACACATTGGTCAGGGCCCACAAAGACAAAAAAAAGAACTACAAATGAAACTAATGAAATAACTTTGCCAATTCATTCAGAATCACACACAAAAACGAGCAATATGAAGGATTTAGAACACATTACTCACATGGAAAAGTCTATAATTAATAAAAAGAACAATAATTCTACTCCAAAACAGACATCAAGCTTAAACAAACACAGGAATAAAAGGAACATCCAAGAAAAGCCCGATTTACCAAAAATTATGATCGTTGGTGCACAACAATGCAAAGGTCTTGCAATTTCATTAATACGTTCAAGACAAAATTCCAATTATACAAAATATAAAATAACTGGAGATATCAAACCAAATGCGACCATAAGTGAAATACTGAAACCATGTGATAATATTTGTTTGGATAAAAACGATAAACTAGTAATTTGTGTTGGTGAAAATGATTGTAATCCAACTATAATGTTAGCAGAGCTTTATAACGTGTTAAAAACATTTAAGAATATAGATGTCTTGGTATTAAGTGTTCGACACAGTAATTTTTTGAACGAAAGAAAATTAAATAATGAACTTCAACTCTTATGTAATATTTTTAAAAACTGTCATTTTATAAAATGTGATGGTGTCAATAAAGTAAGTTTGTGTAATTTAATTAATTTTAAAATAGATTCTTTAGATTATAATAATAAGTATATATTCAAAAGGTGTATACCTAACGCAAATAAAATTAAAATACCTTTAAAAGGGACCATACCATATTATTTCCAACGACTAACTAGGCAAGAATATGTACGAAGCAGTTCAATTTGTAAATTGGCGGGAGATGATTTTAAAAATGATTCATTAGCACAGTTTTTTCGGTGAAGACACTATCTCTTTATTTCACCAGAATGTTGCGAGTTTCCGATCAAAGCGCGACATGTTGGAAATTAACCTGGCCATATTCATTGAAAAAAATATTCACATTGATATTATTTGCTTAACCGAAACTTTTATAAAGTCAACTGATGTTGACAATTATTTTTTAGAAGGATATAAACTTGCAACGTGGTTCGACCGTGCGGATGTAAGCCGCGGGGGGGTATGTATAATGGTTAAGGATAATTTTGAATATATTCCACTAATTATTCCTGATAAGATTGTGAGTGAAAAAGTATTTGAATGTTGTGGGATTGAGTTTAATGATAAATATGTAGTAGTATGTATATACCGAACACCTAAATCGGCAATAAATATTTTCTTCCAAAAACTAGAACTTTTGCTACATAAATTGGTTATTAACAATCATAGAGGAGATTTTAATATAAATCTTATGAATAAAAGTTGCAAAGACACAATTGAGTTCATTAATATTCTGCATAATTTTAACTTAAAGATTAAGATCGATAAACCTACTCGTCTAAACTCATGCTTAGATATTTTTGCTTCCAATATCGAGGGAACAAAGAGTGAAATTTTCGAATTAAATATTTCGGACCACAACACTGGTCAAATACTTACGGTACCAATACATGAAAATAAGTTAGTCAGTAAAAATAAAACAACTTATAAATTTAAAAGAGTTTTTTACCAAGAAAATATAACAAAATTTAAAGAATGTCTACAGTCAATGTCATGGAATGAAGTTTTATTAAAAAAAAATGTCAACGAAGCTTTCGATGTTTTTCATGATACAATATCGTTATTTTTTGGCTTATGTTTCCCAATAATAAAAATCCCTGTTAAATATCAAAAGCCTAAATCAAACTGGATAACTAAGGGTCTAAAATTGTCATGCAGAATGAAGTCAAGGATGCGACAGGCATACTACAAGACAAAGTCAACTAGTATTAAAATTAAATTACAAAGATATAGTAAATGCCTACGGAAAACAATAACCGAAGCATTACGTCTTAATAGCATAAAACATATAAACAACTCTAAAAACAAATGTAAAGCTGTATGGGATATTGTTAGTAAACTTACAAATAAAAAGCCTACTACCAAGAAAAGTATTGAATTAATTAAAATAAATGAAAAATATATTAATAATTCGGCAGATATTGCAAATGAATTCAATAAATTTTATCTTAACATAACAAATACAAAAAATACATCAATACAAAATAATAAACTTAATACAGTTTCACATACTAATGAATCTATGTATTTATACCCTTGCGATGAACCAGAGACCATTAAATTAATAACATCTTTAAAAAGAACCAATGCTGTTGGTTATGATAATTTACCCACCAGTATACTCAAGGAATGTAGGTATGAGTTGTCGAAGATACTGTCTTATTTAATTAATTTATCATTTGAAAGTGGTACCTTTCCTGATAAGTTAAAAATCTCACTTGTAAAACCAGTTATAAAAAAGGTGAAAATATGTGTATGACGTCGTATCGGCCTATATCACTTATAAGTATTATTGCAAAAATATTTGAAAGAGCTTTCTATAATAGACTTGTAAATTTTTTAGAAAAATTTAATATTTTAAGCCAACATCAATACGGCTTTCAAAAGAATAAATCAACAGCATTAGCAGTATTCAAATTAGTAAAATTAATAACAGATAATATAGATCAACAAAAGCAAGCAGTGGTTACTTTTTTTGACATGACTAAAGCCTTTGATTTTGCTGATCATAAGAATTTGCTTACATGTTGTGAATGATACGGAATTAGAGGACCTGCTTGGAAATGGTTAGAATCCTATATTATAAATAGATTACAATGCGTGACAATTAAAGGGAGAAACAATAACAATGAAATAATATCTTATCGTTCTACTTTCGATGTTAATAAGTGTGGAGTGCCACAAGGAAGTGTACTTGGCCCTTTGCTATTTTTATTATACATAAATCATCTCCCAAAAATAACAGAAAACAACTGTATACTTTTTGCTGATGATATTTCCATCATTATAACAGAAAGAAACGATACCGAGAAAGAGGTAAATAATACCGTCAACAAAGTTGTATCGTGGCTCGAGTCAAATAATCTTAAAGTCAATCTTTCAAAGACAACATTTATACAATTTTTAAATTACAAAAATGTACCACAAGTATTAAATATCTCGAGTCGCAACAAATACATAAGTGAATCCACAGAACATAAATTCTTAGGTGTAATTCTAGATAGACACTGTAACTGGAAAGCTCATGTGGACTATCTTTGCAAAAGAATAAATAAATTTGTATACCCACTATATCGTATGGGCAAAATAGTTGGAACAAATACAGCATTAACTGCATACCATGGGTACATTAGTTCCATATTAAGGTATGGGGTTGTAATATGGGGAAACTCCACCAATGTAGACAGGGCTTTTATTGCACAAAAAAAATGTATACGTGCAATTTGCGGAAAAAGACCTTATGAATCCTGTAGACCACTTTTCAAAAAGCTAAATGTACTAACTCTGGCCTGCATATATATTTATGAGAGTTGTTCATTTGTTAGGAAATATCCAGATGAATTTAAAAAAGCATGTGATTTATGTAATGTCAACATTCGTGATACAGGACGATTAGCAGTACCATTCATCAGGACCAGTCTGTGTAAAAAAAATTGCTATTCAATGTGCATTTCAATTTATAATAAGGTCCCCCAGCACATTAAATATATGAATAATAATTTATTTCCTAAAAATTTGAAACGATGGTTAACTGTAATGTGTTTTTACTCCGTAAATGAATATTTCAATTTTAAAGATGTGTTATAAAAATATATTATTATAATTTATTAAGTGAGTAACTTGACATTGATATAAATTGGTCCTTTATATTATTATTTTTTTTTTCATTGAGTTGATTACTATTGTTTTAATTTTAGCTTCTTTAAAATGTATGACATTTTACAATTTAAATTGATTAGGTATAGATTTTATTAATGTGTGTGTGTTTAATTAAAAAAAAAAACATAATTAATTTTAGATTTGTATGTCAAGTGTCTTGACGGAACATGTACTATAATTAATTACCTTTAAGATCTGATTCCATGTGCCATGCAAATAAATATTATTTCATTTCATTTCATTTCATTTCATTTATTTCATTTCCAACTCAATATTTGAACCCAAGTCTCCTGTTTCAAGTTATTTTAAGACTGAGTTTATTTTAAGATTAATCCAAACATACATACATACAATCATTTACTCACGGCTATAAATCCCTAGAAGGGGTAGCCAGAGCTAAGGAATTAAAAATTCCTCAGCCACTTTTGGAAAATTGAGTGGGGAAAAGATGGTAAAATAAAGGTTGTTGGTGATGGGTCTCCAACCGCATCGCCCAAAAATCCCCTAAAAGCCCCAATACCGTTAGTCGCCTCTTACGTACACCCATCGGTAGAAACGGGATAGTGCTATTCCAAGCCGACACTACACGGCGATTAATCCAAAATAAGTTATAAAATAAGCTTACCCCAGTAGGTCCATAAACGTTGTCAATCCATCCTGCCACGGGTTCTTTGACTGTACTAATAACTGCAAAATATGTATGTTCGTTTAAAATATCATAATTTTATTTATATCATCAAGCTATTTGAAAAAAAATGCTTATAAATTAATGTTTATTGTACGCAATTTAGACTTGTAAAACCACTTACTACCAAAATTCTGACTTTTTGTTTATCATTAGTATCATTACACACTAGTGTGTGTAGTGTCGGCTTAGAATAGCACTACCCCATTTCTTCCGGTGGGTGTACATAAGAGGCGACTAACGGTATTGGGGCTTTTTAAGGGATTTTTGGGCAATGCGGTTGGAGACCCATCACCAACAACCTTTATTTCACCATCTTTTCCCCACACAACTTCCAAAAGAGGCTGAGGAATTTCTGATTTCTTAGCTCTGGCTACCCTTTCCAGGGATTTATAGCCGTGAGTATATGTATGTATGTATGTATGTATGAACACACTAGTGTGGTAATGTATATTTTAAACATAATTTGACTAAACGCAATTGAAACATCCAACTCGGCTGAAATGACTTACTTAGCACACTTGTATTATAATACTATAGAAATAGTGATAAGTTAAGCTATGTAGTGTTGGTTAAGAGCAGCTCTAACCCATTTCTCCAACTCATTTAAAATTGTACGATAAAGATGATTCTCGAAGCCCAAAAACTGTAAGTTACCTTTTACAACAACCACGACAATAAATGGATTAGTGCTATTCTAAGCCGACACTTACCAAAATATCAAGAATATTACATTTAAATAAATAAATACATACCAACGGCAGGTCTGAACATAGCTAAAGGCAATCCTTGTCCATATTGTTTGACGATACTTTCGGCAGCCGCTTTTGTATAAGTGTATGTGTTTGGAAAGTCTCCTAGTAAACTGAAATTTAAGATAAGTTTATATATTAATACGTGAAACATTAAAAAAACTCGCATGGAGGAGAATAAAACCTTGCTTTTTATAATACACGAAGTTATTTTTTGGGAATTTATAGTTATAATTAGGCGATATACCTAGAGACCCATTTCGAACCATTGGTTTACTTAACAAACTTTTCCCCCGTCAACTTCTACAAGTTCTTAAGAAATTTCAGATACTGAAGCTCTGGCTACCCTTTCTTAATTTTTTTATTTAATCTATTTTTATTTTTTGTGACGGTAAATGAATATTATTCTTTCTTTTTTTATGTAAAAAATATATTATCCTTACTCAATCAAGCAAATACGAATTTTCGAGACCGGCGGGACTCAAACCCACGACATCTGAGTATAGAGCTTATTCCATTACACTTTGTCGTTTCTGAATTCAGACGTCCTTCGAAGTTACTGCCGCAGACGCTTGTTATTCCACTACACAAATTTGTCTACTTTTCAGAAGCCTAGCGTTCTGAACGTTATTCCACTAGTCTGAATTCAGATTCTGTGGCTTTCAGACGTCTTCATTCAGACAAATGGAATAAGCTCTTATAAGCCCCATCTTTCTGCCAACTGAGCTATACAAGAGCACTCGCGAAAATTTGTATTTGCTTGTTTCTTTACACCTTATTGGTGCTAGCGCCATCTATTGCCAAATTATTACAACTCCAGAAATGAAATGAAATGATTTATTTCTTCAGGAAATATAGGTACATAAAAGATGTTAACAAGATAATTTCTGTCCATTTCAATATTTTGCCTTTGAAGGCTCTGAAGTTTAGTTATGTTTATAGAAAGCCACTCGTCTATCTTTGCAGATAGAATGTGGTTTTTTTGTATGAACCCACATGATGTGGGGATTATTACTAATCAATTGACAAAGACGGGGGCGTATACCCAGATGTCGTAGGTTCGAGTCCTGCTGCTGTAGAAAATTTTCATTTGCTTAATTGATCTCCACATGAGGTTTTCATGCAAAGTAAACTCTACTTATTGTATAATTTGAGTGTTTTTGTTCAAGAAAACCTCATGTGGGGATTATTACTAATAAATAAAGAATAAATAAAGGAAAGAAAAATTTCGACACAAGCGGGAATCGAACCCGCGATATACCTGAGGTCGCGGGTTTGATTCCCTCTTGTGTCGAAATTTTTCTTTCCTTTATTTATTTTTTATTTATTAGTCTAATTATTGTCCTTAAATTAAACTGATAAATTAATTATTATTTTTTAAAATAAAAGCCATTTTACACGTAAGTCTTATTTGTATACAAAATATCTTACCCAGGAGTAATATTATTAAGTATCTTCTCATCGAGTGTCTCCACCAAGTCTATAAGCTTGTCTCCGTGTAAAGCGTGATCGTAGAACTTTTCATCTATCGTCTTTAGTGGGCAGTTGCTGAAATTAATAGATAGGTTGATGATATTTAGAATTAATGTTAATGAAAAAGTATTTATTACTTCTAGGGACCCTACCCCGGATTTATAGCCGTGAGTATATGTAAGTTAATGAAAACCTCTTTATGGTACATTGAAAAAAATTATATAAAAAATAAATAAGCCGTGTAGTGTTGGCTCCAATCATGTTCTCATCATCTATTTTAAACCGATGCACAGCTTAACAGCAAAAAAAACTAAAGCGATGCAATTTATAAATTACAGTTTCAAAAAAAAATACCAATCCCAGGTCGAAACTTTATTTAAAAATATATTCCAGAAACAGTTAAGAATTTCAAACTAACATTCACAAATCTGGAGTGAAATAAATTTAAATATAAAAATACAATAACAAAAAAATTTATAAATAAATACTATAAAAAAAAGGCATGGTAGTGATATTTTAAACCAATGTTTCGCGATTAAAATTTACTAAGTTTACAGTTTTAAACTTGAATATATAATGCTCATTCAAAATTTTATGAAAAATGTAACTTTTGTGTCTTAATAACAAAAGTACGTAATTATATCTTTCATGTATGAAAAGATTGATGGATGTGAATGAAGCTAGAGAGGTTTGCCAGGATCGTACAAAGTGGCGATCGATAGTTCTTGCCTACCCCAATGGGAACTAACGGCGTGAGAATATGTATTTATGTATGTATGTATATTTTGATGTCGTGACCCCAACCTCACCACGAGAAATATCATGACTATGTCGTCGCAGCGTCGACATATGTCTTCGCGTAATGTAACACTGTGCTAGCAAAAGAAGGGAGTTGTCGTTACCCTCGTCGAGAAAACACGAAACCGTTCGTTCAGTGACGTTACACGCCCTTGAACATACGCTTATTTTACGCGACGGTCGAGAAACGAATCTTCTCTACGGGTTCATCGACAAAAACGTCTTTCTCGTGCGCTCCGACGTGTTTCATTACTAATCGTACTAGCACCGCAGTTTGTCTTTTCTAAAGTCATATGTATGGTTAATTTACTGTGGTTGTTAACGGTGAGGGAAAACATCGTGAGGAAACCTACATGGCTGAGTTGGACTTAGTCATGTGGCAGTGTATTCGTACAAAACGGCGATAGGCCTACCCTCTATCAAAACGTGGACTACTCTGGACACTAGGTGGCGCTGCCACGTGATGTTCAGAAGTATTGTTACCTCTGCCAACCCCTTCAGGGATAAACGGCGTGAACGTTTATATTTATGTTAATTCTCATAGTGTATATGATAATTTAGAAAAAAAACATGACAGTTAATGCCCATCACCTGTATAAAAATATAAAAAAAATATTTCATACTAATTATATAATTTCTATTTCTCTAGCTCTGGCCACCCCTTCAAGGGATTTATAGCCGTCAGTGTATATATGTATGTATATAGTTTTTAAACTTTGTCTACCTTATTTGCACACGTTATGATTATGCTAATAATCGAAGTTAAACCTTTGACAAACAAATTTACATTGGTGTAAATTGCGTCATAGAATTGATGCCTCAATATTGTATTAGATTTATACGTCAATGAGATGTAAACTAGTTTTATTTTAAAAGCACTTCCTTATAAATACGTATACTCACGACTATAAATCCCTAAACTGGTCAGCCAGAGCTGAAGGGGACAAGATGGTAGAAATAAAGTATCCTTGTCTCCTATCAACTTCCAAATATGGCTGAAGAGTTTCTAGCATTGAAGCTCTGGCTACCCCTTTTTGGGATTTATGGCCGTGAGTATGTGTATGTATTTAACATTATTTTATATACACTAGCTGACCCGATAAACTTCGTACTGTAAATTTGCTTATGCCAAACTTTAGGCGTTTTTTCCGGAACTCTTAATTCAATCAGGCGTGAATATTTTATTGTTCATTCAATTTTTCCGGGAATACAAAATACAAAAGAAATTGAATGCTTAGTCTGTAAGAAAACGAAAATTTGTAACTTTACCATTGAAAAGTTTGGAGAGGTTTACTATGTATGTAACAACGATTGTGTCAAAGAAATAAGTGTTAAAGATTTTGGACGATCTTCAGTCAAGAGAATAAGGCCACTAAGAAAACCAAAGCAACCTCAAATGCCTTTACTTAAACTAAAAGTAATAAGCAATTCGACGGATTTTGGTTTCATTCATATACATTTTGTAATTGAGAAGCCTTTTTGCCTTAAACACACAAACATCTAAACTTTCTCATTTTATATTATTAATAGGATTAATATTCAATAATCTAAAACACAAACATTTCCCTCACCTATAAGCCGTAGATATATGCACGACCGCTTTCAGTTTGGAGCAAGCATGAGCTAGCTGTAGTATCTCTTTGGTGCCTCTCACATTAATATGGACCGCCGATTTTAATGGTTCGTCAAATCTTACTGTGGCTGCTCCGTGGAATATCATTTCTACCTGAAATTAATAATAATATATTACATTAATACATTATATAACATGCATACATACATACATATTCTCACGGCTATAAATCCCTAGAAAGAGCTAAGGAATTAGAAATTCCTCAGCCACTTTTGGAAGTTGAGTGGAGAAAAGGCGGTAAAATAAAGGTTGATACTGATGGGTTTCCAACCGCATCGCCAAAAAATCCCTTTAAAGCCCCAATACCGTTAGTCGCCTCTTACGTACACCCACCGGAAGAAATGGGTTAGTGCTATTCTAAGCCGACACTACACAGCATATTATATAAAAGATTTCAAAATAGCGACATGATAGTCCAGTGGGAAGAACACCCGCCCGAAAACAGAAGGGCGTGAGTTCCAATCCTGGGTCGGGCCTACACCAATTTGTCTTTTCTAAAGACATATGTGTGGTTAATTTATCATGGTTGTTAACGGTGAGGGAAAACATCGTGAGGAAACCCACATGGCTGAGTTGTACTTAGTCATGTGACAGTGTATTCGTACAAAACGGCGATAGGCCTGCCCCCTATCACGTGAGTACACTGTCCATGCAAAACGTGGGTACTCTGAACACCAGGTGACAAAGTCACGTGATGTCCAGAAGTATTAGTAACTCTGCCAACCCCCTTTGGGGATATTAGGCGTGAACGTTTATGTTATGTTATGTTAGAAATACTCGAGACCGTCATTCAAAGCTCTCAAGATTCAAACACACACGACGTATATCCCCAAAGGGGTGGCAAAGGAACTTCTGATTATTACAAAACTACACCAAAAACTTATTTAGTCTCAATAAAGAATAAAATAGCCGCGTAGTGCCGGCTTAGAATGTCGCTACCCCTTTCTACCACGGGTGTCGTAAGAGGCGACTAAGGGTATTGGGGCTTTTTATTGGATTTTAGGGCGATGCGTTAGGAGACACATCACCAAAAACCTTTATTTTTACCATCTTTTCCCCACGCAACTTCCAAAAGTGGCTGAGGAATTTAAAGGAATGTAATAATAGATTGCGACTTATAGACTATCCAGAAGAGCTATCGAATTGTTGTGATAAATTTTGTAATGACTACAGTCACAGATTAATTATAGACAACTTGTATAGTGATGTTGTTACTGGTTTGCGGGAAGCGGCATCTGTGGGTCGGGAGGGCACGCATAAAAACCGGAAACCAGTCATTGTGGGGTGGAACAGACACATTGGCGAGGTGCATAGGGCAGCTAGGTATAAGTTTCAGCTGTGGCTCTGGTATGGTAGGCCGAAAACTGGCGAGATATACAACGAGATGTGTGAGAGTAGGCGACTATTCAAAAGTAAAATTAGGTGGGCCCAAAAACACAAAAACCAAATTGAGATGGATATTTTAGCTGAGAAACACAAACAAAGAGATTTTCGCCAGTTTTGGAAAGGTACCAAAAACCAGACTCACCCTTCTGTTCTTACAGCGAGTGTGGACAATGTATACAACCATAAAGAGATTGCTAACGCTTTTAAAAATCATTTTAACGTTCAGTCACCACTTCCCAACGTGTCCAATTGTGCTGAGATGATCAATCCTGAGGAACGAACTGGATCCTTGAGTGTAAGATTTACTGCCAAGGGGGTTGCGAATGCCATTAAATCTATATCAAAAGGCAAGTCTCCGGGCCACGACGACCTCAGTATTGAGCATCTTCAGAACGCGGGTTCCCACCTTCCACGGGTGTTGGCAATGTTATTTACGTTTTGTCTGGGTCACTCATATCTGCCTGCTGAGCTAATGAGAACGGTCGTGGTCCCTATTGTTAAAGACAAAACTGGTAACTTAACTGATAAAACCAACTACCGGCCGATCTCATTGGCTACAATAATAGGAAAAGTGTTTGACAGCGTGATTAATGATCATCTTCAAAAATGTGTCAAATTACATGACAATCAGTTTGGCTTTAGACCAAAACTTTCCACAGAAAGTGCAATTTTAAGTCTGAAACATGCTGTCAGGTACTACACAGATAGGAGTACCCCGGTTTATGCGTGTTTTCTCGACTTATCGAAAGCATTTGACCTGGTTTCCTATAACATCCTTTGGGACAAGCTTAAAGCTATTAATTTGCCTCCCGAGCTTATCAGTGTCTTTCGGTACTGGTACGGAAACCAGGTCAATAATGTCAGGTGGGCCAGTACACTGTCGGACCCATACAGGTTGGAATGCGGGGTGAGGCAGGGGGGGTTGACCTCACCTACGCTTTTCAATTTGTATGTTAACGAACTCATCGTGGCTCTCAGCAGTCGTCATGTAGGCTGTCATGTTGATGATGTATGCTTCAACAACATCAGCTATGCCGATGACATGGCACTGCTGAGTGCGTCGGTGTGTGGTCTCAGGAAACTCATAAGCATCTGCGAAGAATTTGCCAATAGTCATGGTCTAAACTATAATGCAAAAAAGAGCGAGCTTATGGTGTTCCAGTCCAGGACCAAATGTCCAGGGAGTGTGCCTCCGGTTCTGTTGGGTGGTGTACCCCTGAAAAGGGTACATCAATTGAAATATCTAGGCCATATCCTGCGTGACGACCTGAAGGACGATGCTGATATTGCGCGAGAGCGGAGGGCGTTGTCAGTAAGAGCGAACATGATCGCCCGCAGGTTTGTTCGAAGCTCCAAGGAAGTAAGAATAACATTATTTAGAGCCTTTTGTACGTCTTTTTATACGAGCAACCTGTGGGTGTGCTACACGCGGAGATCGTACGACGCCCTCCGTGTGCAATACAACAACGCTTTCAGGGCGTTGATGCGTCTGCCCCGGTTCTGTAGCGCGTCGGGGATGTTCACAGAGGCACGGGTCGATTGTTTTTACACTACAATGCGAAAACGAGCAACCTCCGTCGCGCGCAGAATTAGGGACAGTGAAAATCGATTACTCGCAGTTGTCGCTGACCGAATTGACGGACCTTTTACCAGGCACTGGATGTCACTACACAAGCCGATGCCTGCTTGGTCAAGAATGTTATAATTTAATTAATTGAATAAATTGTTAAATTGTTATTTTCTAATTAATTCATTATATAATTATTATTTTTTTATCATTATTATTTTAAATTGCTGCATGTTTTGTTAATTATCTGTCTAATTTGATTTAATTAATTAATTTATGTGTTGGTATTTAATTTTGATTTGATTTTGTTTTGTTTATATTTTATGGGCCAGATGTAGATGCCTGAAATAAAGATTTATTTATTTTATTATTATAATTCCTTAGCTCTGGCTACCCATTCTAGGGAAATTAGCCGTGAGCATATGTATGTATGTATGTAAATAATAAAATATAATTAAAATAAAATATATAATTACCTCATCAATCAACCGTTTCCGGTCTTCCTCCTTCATCCCCAGTCCTGGTAAACCTATATCGCCTTCTATGGCTCCGATCTTTTCAATAAATCCCGGATTCTCTTTCCTTAGTTTGTCATACAGCTGGAATATATCATTATATAGTTTAGTTATATACGTAGAAATATAATTAAATATTTAAAAGACTATTCCCACTCGAACATGTCAAATTCTGATGTCTTCCGTACCCTCTTTGGGTTTTATATTAGTTTCTTGTCTGACATATGTTTAAGATAAATTCTCGCTTCATTATCATAACACTAAACCTACATAATATAATATATTTTTTAACTTAATGCTATATTTGCCGTGTAGTGTCGGCTTAAAATAGCACTACCCGTGGGTGATCATTAGAGGCGACTAAGAGTATAGGGGCTTTTTAAGTGATTTTTGGGCGATGTGGTTGGAGACCCGTCACCAAAAAACGTTTATTATTATCATCTTTTCCCCAATCAACGTCCAAAAGTGGCTGAGGAATTCATCACTCCAAAGCTCTGGCTACCCCGTTAAGGGATTTACAGCCGTGAGTATATAAATGAATGAATGATTTTTAACTTAATGCTATTTTTAATTCTAATGTTATTCTCAAAACTATGTGAAGTCGATGTATGACAAAAAGAAGGCTTTTAAGTAGGTCCTTTTATCGAACAATGGCCATTAGACAAATTACATTAAAAAGATGATAAACTTTATATGATATTAGAAAAACTTACAACATCGTCAAATTGCTCTTGCAGTCTTTTGAGTATCTCTTTGTTCTTCTTCGGTCTGGCTAAGACGTAGATTTTCTTTATATCCGGACATGATCTGTTAACAATAAAGAATAATATAACGCAATGGTTTGTTACTGTAAGTTATAAATAAAATAGAAAACTAAATCAAAAATGTATATTTTCAAAACTGCAGTGAATAAGATACAAAAGTACAATTGGCGGTCTTATCATTAAAAGCGATTTCTTCGAGACCACTTTTCGATGGTAAGGTTGAAGGTGAAATTTTCTTACATCAATATAAAACTTCAATCTTTAGTAAAAAAGAGGCTAAAACGCAACAAGCAAAATTTTGTAAGTGGTGAGCAGTGATAGAAGAAACCTTAGATGTATGAAAAGTCATTTCCCGTGAGTAGCTGGGGCGATTTACCAGTAAACAAATATATTTATTGCCTTGGCGATTAAACAAAACAATTTAAGTGATTGTAATATGTATTAAGTACCTGTGAGTTACTCTGGGTATTAACATAACATAACATAACATAAACGTTCACGCCGAATATCCCCGAAAGGGGTTGGCAGAGGTACTAATACTTCTGAACATCACGTGACTTTGTCACCTGGTGTTTAGAGTACCCACATTTTGCATGGACAATGTACTCACGTGATAGGGGGCAGGCCGATCGCCGCGCCGTTTTGTACGAATACACTGTCACATGACTAAGTACAACTCAGCCATGTGGGTTTCCTCACGATGTTTCCCTCACCGTTAACAACCATGATGATCACACATATGTCTTTAAAAAAGACAAATTGGTATAGGCCCGACCCGGGATTTGAACACTAGTCGCTTGCACGTTAACCGGTGTTCTACCCATTGAGCTATCACGTCGTCGTCGTATGGGTATTAAGTACCCATTTAAGTAAATAACAGACTTAGCTAGTACACCACATATCCCTGAACAGGTTTATGTAGGTAAAATACAGTATAATTATTAAGCTGTCAAGTGTTGATGTAGAATATCAATAACCCATTTCTTCTCATGGTTATACAAGATGAAAATATTCTATAACTTTTTTTCTAAACACATTTCTGGTAAAATTGGACTTAGATAATAACAAATACAAAAAGGATGGCTTTGGAATCCTTTCGTTTGGTTTTTTTTGTAAGCGACAAAAATAAAGATATCAAAATATTCCTAAAAGGCATTGAAACTAATATCACGTGATATTCAAACCAATTTTTTGCACCACATCAATTTTCCATAACTAAGTAAACACAGAACACACGATCCAAGGAGATCACATCGGACGCGGCACATCAAACATCAAATTACGTCATCTTTACTGAGTATTGACGAGGAATGGTGGCGAGAACTGTTTTTTATTTTTAGTTAATTATTATAAACTTTGCTTTGTAGTGTCGGCTTAGAATAGCACTACCCCATTTCTTCCGGTGGGTGTACGTAAGAGGCGACTGACGGTACCCAATACCGTTAAAGCCCCAGCTTTTTAAGGGATTTTTGGGCGATGCGGTTGGAGATCCATCACCAACAACCTTTATTTTACCATCTTTTCCCCACTCAACTTCCAAAAGTGGCTGAGGAATTTTTAATTCCTTAGCTCTGGCTATCCCTTCTAGGGATTTATAGCCGTGAGTATATGTTTGTATGTTAATTATTATAATCATAATAAATGTAAACTAACGGCTAGAAATAAAAAAGCCAGAGATTCAGAATCGAACATAAAGCCACATCGTCCAAGAATAACATAAAGAGCCCTCAACATCCTTAGTCACCTTTTACGACACCCTTAGTAATGATCAGTGCTATTCTAAGACTAACGCTAATTTAATTCTCACTAGCGGCTTAATCTCAAAGCCTTTAAAAGGAAACCAAATTAATGGGAAACCCAATTCTCTCAGTTAAAATAAAATAAAATAAAATAATCATTTATTTCAAAGTAAAAAGATAAATCTTTGTTTTTTGAAAGTCAAATTCCAACTTAATGCTAAGTTTACTTCGGATTCGGAAGGTGTTTTGTTGAGAGAAGAACCCGTAAGAAACTCGTCAACACACATCTTTTTTTACGTCCACTACTTACACTTAGTTCACTTTCCTATTCCCAAACGGTTCTATAAATAGCGCTTAACCATAAAGTGAGTAGTTAAAAAGGATTTTATTCAATTTGTACACGTTAAAATAGCCATTCAATAGAGGTTTTGTATGAGGTTTCCCTTTGATTAGGTTTACATTATATACATATACATACATACATACATATACTCACGGCTGTATATCCCTAGAAGGTGTAGCCAGAGCCAAGGAATTAGAAATCCTCAGCCACTTTTGGAAAGTTGAGTGGGGAGAAGATGGTAAAATATAGGTTGTTGGTGATGGGTCTCCAACCGCATCGCCCAAAAATCCCTTAAAAGCCCCAATACCGTTAGTCGCCTCTTACGTACACCCACCGGAAGAAATGGGGTAGTGCTATTCTATGCCGGCACTACACAGCCATATGTAATATGTATATAATGTAAACCTAACCTAACCTGGGTATTTTAGCGGCTTCTAATATTGAGTCAAATAGATACGATCTCTGTTCACACTGCATAGTATACTATGTACCCCTCATGATAGTCATGGGAACAAGTGGCTTGGTGCTATTCCAAGCCGGCACTAATAGACGCTTTATAGTAAAAATCACGCCAATAATAAAGGTTAAAATGGTGTGTGTAAATGTGAATTATAAATTCCTCAGCCACTTTTGGAAGTTGAGTGGGGAAAAGATGGTAAAAGTAAAGGTTTTTGGTGATTGGTCTCCAACCGCATCGCCCAAAAATCCAATAAAAAGCCCCAATACCCTTAGTCGCCTCTTACGACACACGTGGGTAGAAAGGAGTAGCGACATTCTAAGCCGGCACTACACGGCAATTTTATTTGTCCATACATATTTCTGCTACAAATAAATGCTCAGTTTATTTAATGAAATTTGTGAAAAATATAATTGGCACGAAAAATTGTTCTATTTAAAAATGATTGTTAATAGATTTAATGCTGTTTGTTTTACTCAATAATAAATAAATAATAAAAGTATTTTTTTCTTAAATTTATATAACCACTTTTCCACTCAACTGTACGTTTAGTAAGTTTACACACTCCGAGGTTATATTTGAATAAAAGGGACCTTGAATTTCATAATCGAATGTCGTAGTGTTATGTTATGAATGACTTATAAATCCGTGCAAATTAAATGTTGCATCATACTGTTTCCGGCATTATTTTGTTAAATAACCGCAGACATCGAGACAGTTATTTTTCTATACTTATTATAAAGAGGAAAGGTTTGTTTGTTTGTAATGAATAAGGTACATACAAACATATACTCACGGCTATAAATCCCTTAACGAAGTAGCCAGAGCTTTGGAATGAGAAATTCCTCAGCCACTTTTGGAAGTTGATCGGGGAAAAGATGGTAATAATAAATGATTTTGGTGACGGGTCCCCAACCACATCGCCCAAAAATCACTTGAAAAGCCCCTATACCCTTAGTCGCCTCTTACGATCACCCTGGAGTAAAATGGGGCAGTGTTGTTCTAAGCCGACACTACACGGCATTAATGCACGGCATGAAAAAGGTGCGTAACCAATATACTGTTTTAAAAAATCTTGAATGAATTAAAGCCTTCCGTTACAAAAACAACCTTCAGAAGAACCCAAAGCTATATGTCATAAGCTTTTAAAGTCATTTTTGGGCATTGCAGTTGGAGACCCATTAACAAAAACCTTTACAATTTTTCCCTAATCATCTTCCAAAAGTGGCTGAGGAGTTTCTAGCTCTGAAGCTCTGGCTACCCCTTTTTTGGATTCAGGGCCGTGAAATATGTAATAATTTACAAAAGATGATACTGTAGAGAAGGTAGAACAAGGAATGTTAAGATGGTTTGGGCAAGAAGGTATATTTGTGCAAGAAAGTAATGTTCAGTTAATTCCAGTTCATGAAGGCATACTGTGTCTACTCTTAGTAGGATTTCATTTATATCTTTTCACTAACGCTTTTTGTTTATTCTTAAGTTATAGTGTAATCCAGTTTGTAGACCAAATAATAAAAAAGATAAGAGTGAAAGACACATATTGAGCATATTTCTGTAGAGGACTACAGCGGATAATCAAAAAGAGAATGTTTCAAAAATACAGACCTTCAAAGTCTGCAGAATAAAAAGAGAGAAATCACTTTACTCACACTTTACTTACACAATCACTTACCACACTGTTTATACCGTTTCATGTAATACAAACTTAAATATTTAAATCTCAGTGTCCTTTCTTTACCTCAAATATATTTCATGATAATCAAGTCTTTTTAGAATTCTAAACAAGGGTGAAGAGACGAAATCATGTACGTGACTGTGGTAATAATGGTGTATTATCAATTATTATGCGACATTACCATTCTTGTACAGTTACTTTTTTAAACCGCTTAGACTTTATTTAAAGATCTGAATTTTCTAAACTACATAGAAAAGTATTCTTCCAATGTATTAAAGTTATGCAAAAAAATATTAGTCTTGTTTTTACACTCTTCATCAACTAATACAAACGAGTGACTTCTGAATGACACTGGCAGTTCATATTATGTATAAGCATATTCTAGACGATTATGTACAGTAATAATATGGTGTAATAGTACAGAAATAGATATAACATAACATAACATAAACGTTCACGCCGAATATTCCCGAAGGGGTTGGCAGAGGTACTAATACTTCTGAACATCACGTGATTTTGACACCTGGTGTTCAGAGTACCCACGGTTTGCATGGACAGTGTACTCACGTGATAGGGGGCAGGCCTATCGCCGTTTTTGTACGAATACACTGTCACATGACTAAGTACAACTCAGCAATGTGGGTTTCCTCACGATGTTTTCCCTCACCGTTAACAACCATGATTAATTAACCACACATATGTCTTTAGAAAAGACAAATTGGTGTAGGCCTGACCCGGGATTTGAACACTAGTCGCTTGCACGATAACCGGTGTTCTACCCATTGAGCTATCACGTCGTCTAATATAATAGAAATAAATGTAATAGATAGAAAAAAGAATGTTGAGATGGTTTGGGCACATAGAGAGGATGGATGACAGTAAATTGGTAAAAGAGTTCTATAGAGCCAATGTGGAAGGCAATGTGAGTAGAGGATTACCACGAAGGATACACCTGGATCAAATAGAGTGTGTGCTCAAAAAGGCCGGCGTCCGAAGTATGAAGAATAAAAGAGCATGTATGAAAAGATTGATGGATGTAGACGAAGCTAGAGAGGTTTGCCAGGATCGTACGAAGTGGCGATCAATAATCTCTGCCTACCCCAATGGGAAATAATGGTGTATATATATGTATGTATGTAGTATAGAAATAGGCGATTTTAATAGTTCATCTGCCAGCCCTTCAGGGATATATGGCGTCCACGTTAGAGTCTGTGTATTTTACTCTTGATATATACTTAACTTACATACATACATATACTCACGGCTATAAATCCCTTAACGGGGTAGCCAGAGCTTTGAAATGAGAAATTCGTCAGGCGCTTTTGTAAGTTGAGTGGGGACAAGATGGTAACAATAATTTTTTTTGGTGACGGGTCTACAACCACATTGCCCAAAAATCACTTAAAAAGCCCCAATACCGTTTACTCCTCTTACGTACACCCACCGGAAGAAATGGGGTAGTGCTATTCTAAGCCGACACATACATACATACATACATACATATTCTCACGCCGTTAGTTCCCATTGGGGTAGGCAGAGACTACCCAAGTAACACGAAAAGCCCTCTAACTATCTTTTTCTATACCTATGCAGAGCTTGAAGCCCGTAAAAGCTCGTATATAAGTTTGCCACACGTCTTAAGGCTTTATATTGGCACTCCAAAATCATACTAACGCTCTAAAGCCGCATAGCGGTCAGATATTGGAATAATTCAATTCAGTTTTGCGGCTCTTAGTGGATTCAAGTGCCATTGGCCGTATAGTGGCATTAATCTGTCGTAATATCATGCTAAAAGCCGCGTAAACTCATGAAGATATATATAATAAATGTCTAAAGCCGTACATTAGCACGACAGGATGCCAATTTACGGCAAGCATTTCAAAGGTCAACTGTGTGTTGTTTGAACGGCTAACAGCAAATCAACCAGATATACTTGGCTTATTTTAAGGCCTCAAGCCATATTTGCATCCATTTTGATGCATTTGTCAACCATTAGGCAGCCATGAGAAGGAAAATATTTGAGGTTATCTTATTATTTCTAAAAAATGGAGACAAGTGCGAGTTGAATTCGCGTGAAGAGGGTTCCGTACGATGTTACCTATCATGTTTTTTTAAATCTGACTTAAATTTCTTTGTGCTAACTAAAAAAAGTATGAATGGTCCCTGATTGGAGAGGGATATTACTAAATATAAAGTTTCCATTAAGAAAAGAAAAAAAAAGGAAAAAGTTTTAGAAGAAAAATAGTATGAAAAAAGGAATTCAACAACATATAAATCGTATATTTTTAATACCTTTATAATATTCACACATCACATATTATTTGGAAAGCGAGGGTTTTTTTTTCCACTCAAGGATCTCCAAATTGTAATAATGGTGGCACCATTTCGTTAATATTTTATTATGCATAAAGATCAACATTCTAATCTATTTCCTCTAAGAGAAATAATCCTTTGTGTTATGCTGGCACTTAAATGTAAACTCCTCAAACAACTATAACTACTAATAATAAGCCAACAAAACTCAAATTATGCTCGGAATGTACAATTATTATATCATTTCACACATTTTTTCCTCAAAAACTACAATAAATCGAAGGCGCGTGAAAATTTTCAATGGAAACTATACAGAAATTCACAGTAAAAATCAAAGCGCAGTAATTTAAGCACAGAATTATAGTTACACTAATACTAACACTTTATAATTTATATTTTTATAAAATAAATATGGTTGTCAAGTCACTTCACTCTCACTGCCATCGTCGTTCATCCATTGACATAAATGAATCACGTTTAATTGATAATATCACCTTTGCCGAGGTGTTAGAGATAATTTTGCAATGACACTGTAAAAATAGTTTCATGCCGTTGGCCGTATATTTGACTGATTCAATGCTATTGGCCATTTGAATGACCATTATGAGTCTTTTCTAATGCCGTTGGCCCGTATTTTGACAACAGCAGTGCTTTTTGGCGGCCTTTGGCATGTTGTTTGAAGCAAAAAATGCTCTTTTACGGCCATTCGCCTTTTCATTGTCCAATATAATGTTTTTTTACGGCCGTTAGCCGTAATTAACTCATGCAAATGCCAATGTACGTTCTAAAGCCGTAAAATTTGTGCCCAAATAAGCCGTATAGTAGCCGTATAGCCGTATATATGCCTTTTTCACAACCAGTTCAAAATGCTTAAAGGATACAGCAATGCCTTGATTTGGCTGATATGCGGCTTCGACGTGTTTCTTGGGTATCGATCGCCACTTTGTACGATCCTGGCAAACCTCTCTAGCTTCATTCACATCCATCAATCTTTTCATACATGCTCTTTTATTCTTCGTACTTCGGACACCTGCCTTTTTGAGCACATTTTCTATTTGATCTAAATGTGTCCTCCGAGGTCGTCCTCTACTAACATTACCTTCCACATTGGCTCTATATATCTCTTTCACCACTTTACTGTCATCCATCCTCTCTATGTGCCCAAACCATATCAACATTCCTTTTTCTATCTTTCTTACAATATCATCTTTTACACCACACCTTTCACGAATCACATCATTCCTCACACGATCACATAACCTTACATTACAAACTTTTCTGAGGGATCTCATTTCTACTGCATTTACTTCATTTGCCGACACAACACAGCTAAATAATGAAAATATATAATTGCATAGCCGCATCAAAGATATTGAAAAACTGAATACATATATCTCAACATATATACATATAAACAAACGCCATTAGCTTCGATTGGGGTAGGCAGAGACTATCGATCGCCATTTTGTACGATCCGTTCAGGTCGGGGTCCGAAGTGAAAATAATTAAAGAGTATGAGAAGTAATGAATGTAAAGGAAGCAATACGCTGCTTTTATATTATAGGGGCACATCTATAAAAATTGAGATTTCGAGTTTAAATAATATATGGATATTTCATGATTAATGGACATACACTTATAAAAGTTTTATGATTTCGTTATTATTAGTTTAATTTATTTATTTTTATAGCCGTGTAGTGCCGGCTTAGAATGTCGCTACCCTTTTCTACCCACGGGTGTCGTAAGAGGCGACTAAGGGTATTGGGGCTTTTTATTGGATTTTTGGGCGATGCGGTTGGAGACCCATCACCAAAAACCTTTATTTTTACCATCTTTTCCCCACTTAACTTCCAAAAGTGGCTGAGGAATTTATAATTCCGTAGCTCTGGTTACCCCTTCTAGGGAAATATAGCCGTGAGTATATGTATGTATGTATGTAATTTATTTATGACCGATTTTGTGAAAATACAGAGGCTCAAAACTCTTTAAACGCATTTTCCCAACAATCATGTTTTTTGAATTGTGCCCCTATAATATGAAAGCAGCGAATAGAGATTTGACAAAATCGTGCAGTCAAGTTCGATAACCTCTGCCCACCCCAATGAGAATAATGGGCGAGAGCATAAGTAAGTACGTAAGTCAGCAATCTTTTAATTCATTACATGCTCTTTTATTCATTTAACTTTCCCAACATCTTTTGTTATATGATACCATAGAAAATGTACTTAGATAATCTATTTGAGTACATTTTCTCACCCTATATCATTTTCATACCCTATGATAAAAAAACCTTTCAAGGACAAATTCGATAACTTACAAGTCTACCTACCCTTTGTGTTCAAAGGGCTTGCTTTAATGATAATTTAAAAGCGTTAGCCGTGTAGTGTCGGCATAGAATAACTCTACCCCATTTCTTCCGGTGGGTGTACGTAAGAGGCGACTAACGGTATTGGGGCTTTTAAGAGATTTTTGGGCGATGCGGTGCTCAAACCTTTATTATACCATCTTTCCCCCACGCACTTTCCAAAAGTGGCTGAGAAATTTCTGATTCCCTAGCTCTGGTTACCCCTTCAAGGGATTCATAGCCGTGAGTATATGTATGTATGTATGTAAAAGCGTATGTTTTTATGCTTATTAATGTCGCATAAATCTTCATATTCGATCTTCGCCTACTAATGCAGTGCTTTACTAGAATAACAAACAACCTACTTGCAATCCGATTCTCGCAAGATACATTCTTAATGCATAAAGGATAATAATAATAGCTATGATTTCAATGCTAAATAGTGGCTAAGAATAGCGCTACCCTATTTAATCCCGTGGGTGTTCTCAGGAGGCTACATACGCCTGATTTCTGAATTGAGTATTCAAGCTGAAAACGACTTAAGTATCGTTTTGTCTCATTCAATTGTTAAGATTTCGATGTGACAGAACGATACTTAAGTTGTTCTCAGCTGGACTCAATTCAGAAATCGGTCGATAGAGTATCGTGGAAAGCCTTAAAAAGTTAAGTGATTAATCATTCCTAAGCTCTGGCCACCCCTTAATTTATTTGCCGTGTATGTATGTTATGCTAATAAAATGGACTAGTTATCATTATTTTGAAGGTGAAACCAGCTATGTATTATTCATTAAATGTTTATACAATATTTTCCCTACTCCACTTCTTAATGTGGTTACTAAAGGCGAAACTATACAGATTTTACTAGTTTTTATATAGCATAAAAATAATAATATGTGATTACAATTATCAAGAGAGGGAGTCATACATATACATATACTCACGGCTATAAATCCCTTGAAGGGGTAGACAGAGCTAAGGAATTAGGAATTCCTCAGCCACTTTTGGAAGTTGAGTGGGAAAAAGATGGTAAAATAAAGGTTTAATAAAAGTTATTTGTGATGGGTCTTCAACGGAATCGACCAAAAATTCATTAAAAGCCCCAATACCCGTACTCGCCTCTTACGTATACCGACGGGAAGAAACGGAGTAGTGCTATTCTAAGCCGAAACTACACAGAGGGAGTCAAAATACAATATGTATGTTATTCATATTTATTTATTGATTGAAAATGCAAGTTTGAAACGCGAGCAATCAAAACAAATTACTAACACTTAAAATTAATACACCTTCATCGATTGATGACGTTGTTTTACGATAGAGATCTTATAATTCTGAATCGTGCTACAAATATTTTGTTTTACGTCTATAGTTGAATATTATATATATTATATTATAGTGTTCAAATCCCGGGTCGGGCCTACACCAATTTGTCTTTTCTAAAGGCATTTGTGTGGTTAGTTTATCATGGTTGTTAACGGTGAGGGAAAACATCGTAAGAAAACCCACATGGCTGAGTTGTACTTAGTCATGTGACAGTGTATTCGTACAAAACGGCGATAAGCTTGCCCCCTATCACGTGAGTACACTGTCCATGCAAAACGTGGGTACTCTGAACACCGGGTGACTAAGTCACGTGATGTTCAGAAGTATTAGTACCTCTGCCTACCCCTTCGGGGATATTCGGCGTGAACTTTTATGTTATGTTTATGTTGAATAGAAAACTAAGAAGTAAAAAATAAAATATAAGTACAAAAAAAGACTTAAAGGGATGGGTAGAGGTGGTACTTTTGAACATCACCTGATTTTGTCACCTGGTGTTAAAAACTATGTCAAGATA
This sequence comes from Bedellia somnulentella, assembly GCA_963576735.1. Taxonomy (NCBI): domain Eukaryota; kingdom Metazoa; phylum Arthropoda; class Insecta; order Lepidoptera; family Bedelliidae; genus Bedellia; species Bedellia somnulentella. Next base: position 8,579,896 of record OY755199.1, on the reverse strand, counting down.
AAATCTTGCGGAGGTATCAAATTCTATATAATTTGACTAAAATAACTTAAACATGCATAAGAGAAATACGAAGAGCATGTATGAAAAGATTGATGGCTGTAACTGAAACTAGGGAGGTTTGCCAGGATCGTACGAAGTGGCAACAGATAGTCTCTGTCTACCCTAATGTAACTAATGGCGTGAGTATATGTTATATTATATTATAGCTGTGTAGTGTCGGCTTAGAATAGTACTACCCCATTTCTTCCGGTGGGTGTACGTAAGAGGCGACTAACGGACTTGGGGCTTTTTAAGGGATTTTTGGGCAATGCGGTTGGAGACCCATCACCAACAACCTTTATTCTCCCATCTTTTCCCCACTCAAATTCCAAAAGTGGCTGTGGAATTTCTAATTTCTCAGCTCTGGATACCCCTTTTAGGGATTTATAGCCGTGAGTATATGTATGTATGTATTATGCATACTAACGCTATTAGTTCCTATTTGGGTACGCAGAGGCTATCGACCTTACAAAGTGTAGTGTAGTGTAGTAGTGTACATACATACATACATACATATACTCACGGCTATAAATCCCTTAACGGGGTAGCCAGAGCTTTGGAATGAAAAATTCCTCAGCCACTTTTGGAAGTTGATTGGGGAAAAGATGGTAATAATAAATGTTTTTGGTGACGGGTCTCCAACCACATCGCCCAAAAATCACTTAATAAGCCCCTATACCCTTAGTCGCCTCTTACGACACCCGTGGGTAGAAAGGGGTAGCGACATTCTAAGCCGGCACTACACGGCAAAGTAGTGTGGTGTAGTGTAGTAGTGTACAAAGTACAATTCTTCATACTTTAAACGACTGTCTTTTCCAGCACATTCTCTATTTGATCTAAATGTGTCCTTCGTGGTCATCCTCTACTGACAATACCATCGACTAAGAAACTTGTGTAATGGTCTTATTCTATGTAATTGGTAATATCAATATAAAAACGAACCAAATCACTTTACGACGGCTACTTATAATAGAAAAGTGTGGTTTTCGAACTAAAATTATTTCAATATTACACTAATATAGATATTGCCTCATTGTGAATAATCATAGGTGATTGTAGTAGCTGCGAAATTAAGACTTTGCAATAGAAATACTATCGCCCGATTTCTGAATTGAGTATTCCAGCTGAGAACAATTTAAGTATCGTTCTGTCGCATTGAAATCTTAACGACTGAATGAGACAAAACGATACTTAAGTCGTTCTCAGCTTGAATACTCAATTCAGAAATCGAGCGTATGTCTCTCTTAGGGTATTTATGAAAGGCTACGTATTGTCGGCTTCGAATAGCTCTAACCAGTTTTTATGGCTTTTAAAGGTATTTTAAGGATTTTTAAGGTGAGGGAAAACATCGTGCGGTAACCCACATGGCTAAGTTGTACTTATGTAGTACGTGTACTTTACGTAGTCATGTGACAGTGTATTCGCGCCAAACGGAGGTTGGCCTGCCCCCTATCACGTGAGTACACTGTCCAAGCAAAACGTGGGTACTCAAAACAACAGGTGACAATGTCACGTGATGTTCACCACCTCTACCAACCCCTTCGAAGTATACGGCGTGAACGCTTTAGTTAAGTTAAGTTTTATTTTTTATTTTATTTTATTAGGGACATCAAGAGCACATAAACATGTAAGTTACGATTAGATAAATACAATGAAAAAGCCAATAACAGACATCCACAGAAGATACAAAAAACAGTAGTACATACACATATGTAAGAAAAGTTGTAACATAAAATGTGTAAAATGATTGAATGATTGATTTTTGTTATATATGGTATATATATATTTATATATATGTGTGTGTGTGTGTGTGTGTGTGTATGTGTGTGTGTGTGTGTGTGTGTGTGTGTGTGTGATTCACTTATTCCCTCTATTTATTATCTAACGTCTTAATAATAATAAGTTAAAGGTATTATTAGGTAATGTATGCAATGTTTTTAATTCTGAAGCTCTGGCTACCCTTTTTTGAGAGTTATAGCCGTAAATACATATGTATGTATAACATAACATAACATAAACGTTCACGCCGTTTATCCCCGAAGGGGTTGGCAGAGGTACCAATACTTCTGAACTCACATGGCAGCGCCATCTAGTTTCCAGAGAAGGTACCCACGTTTTGCTTGGACAGTGTACTCACGTGATAGGGGGCAGGCCTATCGCCGTTTTGTACGAATACACTGTCACATGACTACGTACAACTTAGCTATGTGGGTTTCCTCACGATGTTTTCCCTCACCGTTAACAATCATGATAAATTGACCACACATATGACTTTAGAAAAAACAAATTGGTGTAGGCCCGACTCAGGATTGGAACTCACGCCCTTCTATTTTCGGGCGGGTGTTCTACCCATTGGACTATCATGTCATATGTATGTACATAAACATAACATAAACATAAACGTTCACGCCGAATATCCCCGAAGGGGTTGGCAGAGGTACTAATACTTCTGAACATCACGTGATTTTGTCACCTGGTGTTCAGAGTACCCACGTTTTGCATGGACAGTGTACTCACGTGATAGGGGGCAGGCCTATCGCCGTTTTGTACGAATACACTGTCACGTGACTAAGTACAACTCAGCCATGTGGGTTTCCTCACGATGTTTTCCCTCACCGTTAACCACCATGATAAATAAACCACACATATGTCTTTAGAAAAGACAAATTGGTGTAGGCCCGACCCAGGATTTGAACACTAGTCGTTTGCACGATAACCGAGTGTTCTACCCAATGGGCTATCACGGTTGCACGGTCATATGTATGTATCTGAATAATAATGTATAGAAATGAACGATGACAAAGTGTCAGTTCTACATAAGTGTGTGAATATTACCGACCCGTTTGTTACTTTGTTTTATGACACAAACAATATATAGACATCATTATTTGCAGAATAATATAAAATCAGAAACGGCCGATCCAATATGCAGTAAAAAATAATGAGAAAAATAATGTGATTCGAGCTTATTTTAGTAGGTATTACACAATAATGAATAAAAAGGCGGGTACAAGTTGCTAAAGAGGATCAGCCAGTGCTCACAGACGATCGAACATGTACGGCGCGCACCAGCGTTTGTGGTACGGGCCGTACCAAAAACGAACGTGTGTAGCGTGGTTCGCCGCACATAATTTTTATTAATATTGGTGCGGGCTGGTTCGAAGCGCTAGCGGTGCACGGTGCGATGGTGCGCGCCGTACATGTTCGATCGTCTGTAGGCTAGAGCGCACCGCACAGTGCGAGGGTGCGCGCCGTACATGTTCGATTGTCTGTTAGCACTTTACTTTTAATCTTGAATGTAAACGAATAACTTAAACTTGTTGACTTAAACGGCTAAAACGACTTAAGGGAATACCCGCCGAAAGACAACCGCAGAAAGAAATGGCTTAGTTCTATTCTAAGCCAACACTACACATTTACTTAGACTTTCTACTCCTCATAAATGTGGTAGTGTTATTCCAAGACAACGCGACCAATAATTAACATTAATCGAATGCTAATTAATAAAACATTCACGTATAAATCGTCCTTTGCATTTGCCACGTACAGCCTTGTCGGTTGCTTAACGGAGGAGATTACAGAGTGGGGCGGGGAAAAAACGCTTTGGAAACGTTGTTGTTTTTTTAAACGGTTTTATTTAAACGGTTTTATTTAGCTCACCCCGTTTGTTTTTATATAATAATAGTGTAACATTACAAAACAAACATTTTAATCAACGATTGTAGACAATTGACGTGCTCCACGGTTTTATTTTAGTCTAGTCTATGCATATGTATATAATTCCCACGACTGTATCTATTTTATTATTATTTTTAGGTTTTTAGTACATTTATCTTAAACATTGCTCTGTATGTTAATAATAAAACCGTTTAACTTAAAAAGTTTTTTTACCGATTTTTATAATTTACATAGCTTTAGTCTCTATTGACAAACTTCTTTTACAAGTTCATTGCAATAGACTTTGCCTGTATCGCAACGAACATTTAATATCTACAATAATGGTTCAGTTCCATAACCAAGTTAGCTAATACTTAACATTTAATTACAAACTAGGAAAACTAATAAAATACAAGTATATCCTATTATTAATATTACAAAGGCGAAAGTTTGTAAGTATGGATGTATGGATCTTTGTTACTCTTTCACGTAAAAACTACTGAATGGATTTGAATGAAACTTTAACACAATATAGCTTATACATCAGAATAACACATAGGCTACAATTTTTGAGGTTTTATTATAAACTAGCTGTGCCCGCGACTTCGTTCGCGTGATTGTCGAGAACAAAAAAACGTCGTTTAGTTAAGAGTATATCACTTTTTTGAAATAAAATAAAGAACCAATGAAATCTAATGCGCACACTTATTGTGATGTAGGAACTATTGAGTATTTTATAATGATATTTAATTAATTACAGTAGCCATTATCCAGTTGAAATAATAAAAGGTCGTAACTGTGTGTATCTCATTTGAATTAGTGTTTATTTAGATACAGTTACAGGGTTAGCCGAAGATTAAGGATCGCTACCTTGTACGATCCTAGCAGATCTGCATAATGCATCAATATATTTATAAAGCCCTTTTGTTTTTAACACTTCGGAATTTTGCACATAGATCATATATCAATCCCGCCCGATTTCGGCCACAGCAAGTTCTGGTATCCGGCTATTAAGAGTGTGTTCATGTGCTCTCATGTGACTGACATAGCCAATCTTTCCGACAAATGTTCTATGACGTATGTTGAAAAATCAGTACCCCTCCAATATATAGGTAGTTATTATTGATGGCCGCAGGTGGTCGGGCCTTGAGCTCATCACTCTTTGCTTCGAGCTCATCACGTCTTTTCCTTCCGAAAAGAAATATTAACCGGTTGACAGGAAGGGGGTGAAAACTAAATTACTAAATTTCACTCAAGAAAGAATAAAACAAACGGGGTAAGCTAAATAAAACCGCTCAAAAAAGGTACTTTACTATTATTAGGGTTTACGGTTGTTGGTTGTACTATGATAATACATTGAATTAAATCGATTTATCAGTGGCATAATATGCACTGTAGTAGCTGTGTAGTGTCGGCTTAGAATAGCACTACCCCATTTCTTCCGGTGGATGTACGTAAGAGGCGACTAACGGTATTGGGGGTTTTTAAGGGATTTTTGGGCGATGCGGTTGGAGACCCATTACCAACAACCTTTATTTTACCATCTTTTCCCCACTCAATTTTCCAAAAGTGGCTGAGGAATTTCTAATTCCTTAGCTCAGGCTACCCCTTCTAGGGATTTATAGTCGTGAGTATATGTATGTATGTATAATATGCAAATATAACTAAATTAAGGTTAGTCACTAAGGTCACTACATCATTTTAGTGTTAAAAAAAGTAGAACTTAAAAGATGTCTTATGTTTCTGGTGTTTAATACATACATACATACATATTCTCACGCCGTTAGTTTCCATTGGGGTAGGCAGAGACTATCGATCGCCACTTTGTACTTGACACTTTTTTTATCGCCAATGTGGAAGGTAATGTTAGTAGAGGACGACCTCGGAGGACAGATTTGGATCAAATAGAAAACGTGCTCAAAAAGGCAGGTGTCCGCAGTATGAAGAATAAAAGAGCATGTATGAAAAGATTGATGGATGTAAACGAAGCCAGAGAGGTTTGGTGTTTAATGTAGACCAAAATTCAGTTCTTTATTATAAACGTTCACGAAAACTGGTTGTGAAGTGACGTGCATTTGAAGAATGGCTAAGAATTTCAAAATTATGCTCACCAAATTGGATTTACATAATATATTAATATTAATAAGCCTAATTTAAGAAACTAAGTAAAGATAATATTTAAAAGCATTTCAGTTATTTTCATAGTCGGCGAATTCACTTGATATTGGCAGCTTGTATTAATTTCGCCTAGCTTGTTTCCTGTAGCTTCTATTACTTTAACCGACTTTAAAATAAGGGGTTAAAGGGGCTAAAAAAATGCAAATTTTATTTTTGCTTTATTTTATTTTGGTTCTTTATTTTATTTTTGCACAACGCCATCTATCGGACTTTGGATTCCAACTATCAACATTAGTTCTATATTTAGACTTAAGATGTCGTTGCAAGTACTATACTGAATTGCGTAACGTAATATTTTTCTTCTTGAACTCACAAAATTAATCATATCTTTTGATAGAGTGAACCGATTTCGATGAAACAAAAACTAAGTTATACCTCAAGTTACGTTTAATTTTTGTATATAAACATTTTCAGCATTAAATTCGTAGATTTTACGTTTTGCGCGCACAAACAAACATATAAACAGACAAACAGACAAACAGACAAAAAATTTAAAAATGATGGAAATGGGTTCTGTTACTTATCTGTTCACACGCTGGCTTTTTTTTTTTCAATTTCTTCAATGTACAAAAATTACTTTTCTACAGATTTATTATATGTATAGATGTGAAAGTTTAGATGTTTAGATGTTTGGATGTTTGAGGCAAAAAGGCTCCTCAAGCACATAATGTACATGATTGAAATTTGGCCAAATTCTAGATAATAACATAGGATTCTTTTTATATCGGAAAAAAATGACCAATAAAATGTTCACGCCTGATTGAACTAAGAGTACCGGAAAAAACGCCTTAAGCTTTGTCATAAGCAAATTTGACAGTACGAAGTCTGTCGGGTCAGCTAGTAAAGAATAAATTTAAGGGAGCCTAATAGGTTTGTGAGGATCGTACAAAGTAGAGATCGATAGTCTCTGGCTATCTCAATAGGAACTAATGGCGTATAATTGACGACGTCCGTAGCCGATAAATAGGTGACCAACTTCTCGGTCCGGAGGTTGCAGGTTCGATCCCCGCTGACGTCAACATTTATGTGATAGGCATAAATGATTGTTTGTTAGTCTTGGATGTTATTTATATGTGAATTATATAATATTAAATAAATAGTTGAGTTAGTATTGAGTTCTACTTAGTTTGGGGCTAACTTGATCTGTGTAAAATATGTCCTATGATACTGACTTGACTTGTCATGATTTAACCACAAAATTTACCGGTTCATGAAATTCAATTGAGCTATCATGGTTGAGCAAGAAAATAATGGTAGAATTAACCATTTCTACATAAAAAGGCCCAAAACGCTAAATCGCCTCGTGGGACAAATTTTACAGTACTATTCTAGGCCAACATTACACAGTCTTATGCTTACTTTTTAATTAAATTTTTGTATAATGTTGTTAAATACTGGTGCTGACTGGTGGTGCTTTCAGTCATTATATACTCAGAATTATGCAATTTTTGTATAATGTTGTAAAATACTGGTGCTGACTGGTGGTGCTTTCAGCCAGCACCAGTATTTTATAACATTATACTAAAATTGCATAATTTGCTATAAAATTTAATTCATCATAGCCTCTGTGTAAGCATAAGACTGTGTAATGTTGGCCTAGAATAGTACTGTAAAATTTGTCCCACGAGGTTAGCCCCAAACTAAGTAGAACTCAATACTAACTCACTATTTATTTAATATTATATAATTCACATATAAATAACATCCAAGACTAACAAACAATCATTTATGCCTATCACATAAATGTTGACGTCAGCGGGGATCGAAAACCAGCGTGCTTCAGCTGATGTGTCCTGCGAGATACGCAGCTGAGGCACATATGCTGAGCCGGAACCGATTTAATATATAATAGATATATTAAATTGGTTCTGATAGAAAGAAGGTTCTTATATTATAAGATAGAAAGGTTACCGAACCTTTGTAATTCACCCAACGATTGTACTATTACTATTTTATTGCCAAATAAATTATTTTTCTTTCTTTTCTTTCAAAAATGCAAAAATTATACTAAAATAAAAATAGTTAAAAAAAATACAGAAAAACACACTATTGATGCACACTGAAAAGTGAATAATAATTTCCAATATGAGCAGAAAATCAAGAAAAAGTATGGGTTCTTTGATTGATGAAACATATGGCAAAGAGCGCCCACGCTTTTTGATGATTTTCAGCTTATGTAGGGGATTATTTTTCACTAAACTAACATTACACAGCAGTGGGCTTAAACAGAAGCTATAATTAATATCCTATTTTGATTTCATATTTATCGCAAATTATTAGATTAGATTAAGAAACAAAAGGTAGGTTAGCCACGCGCTTGATAATGAAATAGTAAATTCAAATATGCCTTAATTATTCCACCTTGTTTTTATCATCTATTAACAGATAAGATAAAACAAATACAATTCTTAATTTGGTTGTTAATTGATTGGTTAATTGCTATTTGAGAAGGAAGTTATAGTTGATAGATAATATTGATAAACCTATACAAACATATGTTTTGAGAGATTTATTATTGAAATTATTTAGACAAAGGTGGAGGCTGTGTAGTAAATATATACTCAGAATTATTAATTTTTCAACCAATTTTAAAGGTAAATGGGAAAAGATTTTGAATGGTTAAAAAGTTATTGGAACTGCAAACTTAATAAGCCCAAAACGCCTAAGTACAGCTCCATAATTATTTTAGTGTATAGTGAGAGGTGTAGTATGTAGTAAATTGATTAGAAAATGAAGAAGAAATTCCTTTTTCTTGGTGGTCTCCACCCTCATCGCAAAACAATATTTTAAAAAGCCCTAAATGAATTAGTCACCAATACGACACACGCGCTATTAAATGTATTAGTGCTATTCTAAGCCACCACTACACAGCCACGTAAAATCCCGATCCAGCGGCCGTATATCTCCGAAGTGATGTCAGAGGTACTAATACTGCTGAACATCACGTGACATTGTCACCTTGTGTTCAGGGTAACTACATGATAGTCCAGTGGGTAGAACACCCGCCCGAAAACAGAAGGGCGTGAGTTCCAATCCTGGGTCGGTCCTACACCAATTTGTCTTTTCTAAAGTCATATGTGTGGTTAATTTATCATGGTTGTTAACGGTGAGGGAAAACATATCGTGAGGAAACTCACATGGCTGAGTTGTACTTCGTCATTTGACAGTGTATTCGTACAAAACGGCGATAGGCCTGCCCCCTATCACGTGAGTACACTGTCTAAGCAAAACGTGGGTACCTTCTCTGGACACTAGATGGCGCTGCCATGTGAGTTCAGAAGTATTGGTACCTCTGCCAACCCCTCCGGGGATAAACGGCGTGAACATTCATGTTTATGTTATGTTCAGGGTACCCATGTTTTGCTTGGACAGTGTACTTATGTGATAGGGGGTAGACTTATCAATCAAATCAAATCATTTATTTCTCAGACAATAAAATCCATAATTAATCATACACAATAGTTATAAAACATACAATGTAAATAAATAAAAATAAACTTAATCAATAAATGTTGAAAAATAAAATAATAATAATAAAATAATCAAAAATTAAACTATACAATTCAATAACGCCCCGACCCACAGTACAATCCTATTTTACTTTAGGTAGTGCGCGTGCATGTATCATACTGCAGTGGTTTACACACTCGCAGTCAAACCTACTTGCAAATGCACTCAGTACAGTGTTGGGCCTGGCCCGTCCTGCGCCCCAGGGATGTGCACCGCTTGCGCATAGTGGTGTAAAAACAGTCCACCCTCGCCTTGGCGAACATCCCCGACACGCTACAGAAACGGTTATCGCCGTTTTTGTACGAATACACTGTCATTTATACGAATATACTGTTAGTAGAGGACGACCACGGAGGACACATTTGGATCAAATAGAAAATGTGCTCAAAAAGGCAGGTGTCCGCAGTATGAAGAATAAAAGAGCATGTATGAAAAGATTGATGGATGTAAACGAAGCCAGAGAGGTTTGCCAGGATCGTACAAAGTGGCGATCGATAGTCTCTGCCTACCCCAATGGGAACTAACGGCGTGAGAATATGTATGTATGTATGTATGTATGTACACTGTCATATGACAACATACGATATACGTGACATATTTTTTTTAAAACAGCGTCAATATGAAACCGTCCCACATAGTAATACATATAATAAGGTATTGTCACACTAAACATTTAGCACTTTGATTTAGAAGTGTTAGCTAGAGTTAGCATTATGTAGGGTTACCACTCGTTTTTTTACAGGATTTATCCTGTATTTTAGATGCGTCCTGGGTTTCAGAGATATAAAAAATGGCAGTGTTTTATAACTTACAAAAACATAAACATAAGAAAGAAAGAAAGAAGTTATTTATTCGAAGCCTCTTATAAAAGAAAACAACATTTTTAAAACAAGTATAAAAAAAACATATTAAAAACAAAGTATAACTAGAAATAAAAACAAAACTACATATTCAAATTCAGTTGAAAAATAGTGCAATGCGAATAAGAGGCAAGAATAGGAATCTGGCTCAGCAATAGCAGCATAATATGTATATTATGCTGCTATTGCTGAGCCAGATTCCTATTCCAGCTCACGCCAATAGTTCCCATTAGGGTAGGCGGAGACTATCAAGCGTCACTTTGTTTAAAATTATCAACCAAGAATATTTCTGACATATTTATAAATAAAAGATGTTATTAAAGGAAAGAAAAATTTCGACACTGGCGGGGTTCGAACCCGCGACCTTCGGGTATACGCCCCCGTCGCTCTGCCAACTGAGCTACAATTATTACTTATAAATAAAAGATGTTATTAAAGGAAAGAAAATTTTTTTTCGTTCGAACCCCGCCAGTGTCGAAATTTTTCTTTCCTTTAATAACATCTTTTATTTATAAGTAATAATCCCCACATGAGGAATTCATGTCAAAAACATTGAATTATGTGATAGTTAGGCGTTTCCAACATTTGCATTCTATCTGAAAAGGTAGACAAATGGCCGTCCGAATTAGTTAAAAATTCGGAGGTAGGAAACGCAAACACTACTTGAACGTGTAAAAAAGAAACAAAGGATAGAGGAATTTCGCGCCGGATGCCAACTGACACTGTAGCTCAGTTGGCAGAGCGACGGGGGCGTATACCCGAAGGTCGCGGGTTCGAACCCCGCCAGTGTCGAAAAAAAATTTTTCTTTCCTTTAATAACATTTTTTATTTATAAGTAATAATCCCCACATGAGGAATTCATGTCAAAAACATTGAATTATATTTCTGACATAGTTTTTGATTTCTTTTAGACTTATGCAATCCATTTTCAGTCAAAACCCTTAATTATATAAATTATTTTGTTGAACAAAAATAGATTTGTTTAGACGAATTTTTATCCTGAATTTTTTACTTTCGAATTCTGTTAATGGCAGCCCTAGTATTAGATAACAGGAAAACTTCGCTAAAACATCCATACACATAAAAAACCTTGTTTAGTTAAGCTTATTGTGTAGGTGTCACTTTTTACTCATACTTAAATGCATATACTAAGGTTTGGTTCCCATTGGGGTAGGCAGAGACTATCGATCGATCTTGACAAACCTCACGAAATTCATTCATCAAGCTTTTAATACACGCCCTATTACGCTATAAGACTAAGACTAAGCGAATATGTTTAAAGATAATTTTAAACGATATTCTTTTTTATTTTTTTGTTGTGCATTTGTTTATTTTACTGTCTGTTCCTTTACTATTTATTTAATTTTGTTTACTTCAAATGTGGCAGACACAGATTTTTTTGTTTATATAATATTTAATGATGTGTAGTGTAGTGTAGGCCTTAACTGAAAACCAGTGTTTTGCCACTTGGCAATATCAAGCACTGAGTTAGGACCTAGTTTGTGTTACCATAGCACTAATTTTTAGGTCAAAAATATTGTTTTTTTTCACTTTATGTATTGTTTTTCATATTGTATGTGGTGTCATGTTAACATAAATAAACGAGTTATCTATCTATCTATATGATTTAGGACTTATACTCATTCTAACGCTCTGTATTTATATTTTGGTAGACAGAGAGATCACTACTTATACAAATGTGAATTTGTCACGTTAGAGTTGAGGGTGGTATAAAAGTGGATAATATACCGAATTAACATAACAATATTTATGCCGGATTTTAATTACATACATACGTACATACATATACTCACGGTTATAAATTCCAAGAAGGGGTGCGTGGCCAGAGCTAAGGCACTAAAAGTTCCTCAGCCACTTTTGGAAAGTTGAGTGAGGAAAAGATGGTAAAATATATTGGTAATGGGTCTCCAACCGCATCGCCCAAAAATCCCTTATTAGCCCCAATACCGTTAGTCGCCTCTTAGGTACACCCACCGGAAGAAATGGGGTAGTGCTATTTAGTGCCGGCACTACACAGCAATTAAAATACATTCCTCTTAAATGACTTATCGCACTTATCGCAAAAAAATATAGATAGATAGATAAACTATAATACTTATGGAAATCAATTTTGATGATATAATTGATCATACTGATAATAATATATATCGTCTAATAAGTTCAAAGTACAAATGCTTAAATCTATTCATTGACAATAGTGTATAGCTATTTTAAGATTTTATAATTATATGCGATGTTGATAATTATGCTGTGAAAAAAATTATGCGGCTATAAATCCCTTGAAGGGGTAGCCAGAGCTAGGTAATTAGAAATTCCTCAGCCACTTTTGGAGTTGCGTGGGGAAAAGATGGTGAAATGAAGGTTGTTGGTGATGGGTCTCCAACCGCATCGCTTCAAAAACCCCTAAAAAGCCCCAGTACCGTTAGTCGCCTCTTACGTACACCCATCGGTAGAAACGGGGTAGTGCTATTCTAAGCCGACACTACACGGTATAATAAATAGAGTTGCTAATGTAATCCCTATCATTCTAAGATACTCAAGAGCCTTTGAGGCTTTTATTACTTCATGAGATTTTCAGCCGTGATTTTTTTTTAGGGTTATCTGTACCGAAATCCTTTGCCATGCCATGCCGGCAGTCAGCGCCGGCCCTAAGGGATTTTTGGGCGATGTGGTTGGAGACCCATCACCGAAAACCTTTATTTTACCATCTTTTCCCCACTAAAATTTCAAACGTGGCTGACGAATTTCCAATTCCTTAGCTCTGGCTACCCCTTCTAGGGATTTATAGCCGTAAGCATATGTATGTATGTATGAAAACATAAAACACACTAAAAGGTTTTAAGGTTTCAAGGCTTTGATTGTGCTATAGTTATGTTATTCCCTTGCGGAAGGAAGCAACACAATCGATCATAACCTATACCATATAGTGTAAGGTCAGAGCCAAATTAAATACTTAAGAAAAGGCCTATTGTTTTAATATTTTGTGTTTGATAATTTAAGTTTACCAGTCTTCGATGAAATATTACTATAGGTTCACAGTTCGATACAAACTACTGTGCCTATATTGAAAATTACTAAAACTTTGAGAAATAAATTATTATTAACTAGTGGTCCACCCCGGCTTCGCACGGATGGTGTTAAATATTTTTTACTGCTTCCCTCTTACGATATTTAGCGTGATAATAAATGTTCTCCGTCCTTCTCCCGGTTCTTAGCTAAATCTCTACCAAATTTTATCCAAATCCGTTCAGCCTTTCTTGAGTTATAAATAGTGTAACTAACACGACTTTCTTTTATATATATAGTTATCGAGACTAAATATTTATTTATGAAAATACTCATATGTAATTCATACATTTAAGTATAGGGGAGAGTTTCAGAAGTAGGAATTACCCAACTACTTTTGGAAATACAAAAAAATCTAATCATCATCATTTGTTTTTATCAAAATTTACATCAACGAGTATCAACGGTCCCCACACTAGGTAAAATCCTGTATTGCAGGTGACCTTACATGATTGGCATACAGATTTTAACTCAAAACTATTATAACATACAGAAAATTAAAATTAAATTACAACTATAACTAACAAACAAAAATAAAAATTATAAATCAAGTTTAAATTACTACTATACCAACAAACGTGTATTGTGTTTGTGTGAGTGTATATGCGTGGGGGCTTATGTGTGTGTGTAGGTATGTGTGTGAGTGTATGTGTGTGTGAATGAGTGAGAGACAGAAATATAGATTGAATTTATTTTATTTTTGGACAGTTAAAAACTGTTCAGTATCATCATACGATAACTGTTTTACCCAGTTTACAATGTGTCTTTTAATTTGAACAAATTTAAGTCTTTAATATTTAATAATTTATTTATTTTGTTATAAACATATTTAGCTAAAAATATATAAAAACTCCCTGAAAATTCAGTCTTGAGTTTTGGTATTTTAAAGATGTTGTTTAGATTTGTGCGGCTTACTTCGTTCACCGATATTCTGGTACTACAACTACTTTTGTGCATTAGACCGATAATTCGCAAAATGTATATTTGTCTGACAGATAGTACATCTGCAGATTTATATAGATCACTAGTGGGGTAAAGATAGGGTAAATTAAGACCAACTTTCAGAACGGCTCTCTGTGCCCTTTCTAAAGGCAAAAGTACAGTTTTAGCGCTTCCTCCCCAACTATCAATGCAATACGATAATATTGATTCACAAAGTGCAAATAAACCATCTTAAAAGTAGTTTTATCCATAACATGTTTTAGATTGTTGAAAACAGCGATTAGTTTACAAACTCTAGAAGTAAAGAGTTGTATGTGTGGCCTAAAAGTAAGATGCTGATCGATGATTACACCTAAATATTTTACAGTAGAACATCTTTCCAATTTTTCACACCCACAGGTTTCCCTATCATTGGATGTACAATTATTTTTATGAGCTATTATATCGATATCAAATTAAGCTCAATTAAGTCATTAAGAGTCCGTGTAGTGTCGGCTTAGAATAACACTACCCCATTTCTACCCGTGGGTGATCGTAAGAGGCGACTAAGGGTATAGGGGCTTATTAAGTGATTTTTGGGCGATGTGGTTGGAGACCCGTCACCAAAAACATTTATTATTACCATCTTTTCCCAATCAACTTCCAAAAGTGGCTGAGGAATTTTTCATTCCAAAGCTCTGGCTACCCCGTTAAGGGATTTATAGCCGTGAGTATATGTATGTATCTATGTATAAAGAGTATATCCACTAAACATCCTTTCTAATCACCTAAATTTATTCTCTCTAGGCTAAACATCCTCGATCAGAGTAACCAATGGCTTCGAAATAAGAAATCCTTCACTCTTATAAAATTTACATTCATCTTCAATAACTTTCATATAAATACCTCAAAAGTTTATCCAACATAAGCTTCCCGAGGAACCCAGTGCCTCCAGTCAGGAAGACAGTAGCACCAGCAAACAGCTTCTGAATCTCCGACTCTCCTAACGCTTCTCTCTCATCCACCATATCCATGAACGTGATGTCTCCACCTTCTTTCGTCTGGGAGGTGTCTACTGCCATTGTTGCTGGAAGAAAAATTGGTCCTTCGAGTGAAAGTGTTTGTAAGAAACGACAAAGGGTATGGTGCTTTTTAAGTGGTTTTTTGACGATGCGGTTGGAGACCCATTACCAAGATACTTTATTTCTACCATCTTGTCCCCCATCAACTTCCAAATGTTGCTGAGGATATTCCAGCTCTGAAACTCTGGCTACCCCTTTTTGTAATTTATGGTTGTGAGTATATTAATGTATGTTAATAACGTGACCAAAGGTTAACAAATTATATTTTTCACCGTGTAGTGTCGGCTTAGAATATCACTACCCCATTTTTACCCGTGGGTGATCGTAAGAGGCGACTAATGGTATAGAGGCTTTTTAAGTAATTTTTGGGCGATGTGGTTGGAGACTCGTCACCGAAAACATTTATTATTACCATCTTTTCCTCAATCAACTTCCAGAAGTGGCTGAGGAATTTCTCATTCCAAAGCTCTGGCTACCCCGTTAAGGGATTTATAGCCGTGAGTATATGTATGTTTTTTTTCTGATAAGCGGCTTAGTAGCGACTAATATTACATTTAAAAAAACACGCCTATGTTTATCTAATTATCTTTTTTCTGATAATCTGGAAACATTTAACTATAATTTTATCTTAATTTATTAGAAAGATATTTAAATGCAAACAAACATATAATCGTGCAATTAGTTCTCATTGGGGTAGGCAGAGACTATAAATCTCCACTTAATTTTGTCTACATTCATTATAAAGTTTACACTTTTCTTTCTTTTATAGTAAAACGTATTGGCATAAAATCTACTAAAGATCTTTAATTTTAGTTCGTGATAGCTCAGTGGGTAGAACACCGCTTATCGTGCAGACGACTAAGTGTTCTAATCCCGTGTCGGGCATACACCAATTTGTCTTATCTAAAGACATATGTGAGGTTAATTTATCATGGTTGTTACCGGTGAGGGAAAACATCGAGAGGAAACCAACATGGCTGAGTTGTACTTAGTCATGTGACAGTATTTTCATACAAAACTGTAATAGGCCTGCCCCCTATCACTAAGTACATAGTCGAAGCAAAACGTGGGTACTGTGAACACCAGGTGATAATTTCACGTGATGTTTAGAAGTATAAGTACCTCTTATCTTAATAGTATAATCTTCCGACTACAGACTGCTTATATGAAAGATATTGAGTAAGCATACATAAATTTATGTTAAAATTATTTAATGATTTTAGATAGCTACAGGTATTCTAATCAGGTTACGAAACTTTTACTTTTCAAAATGTCAATCTGATGTTTCGTAAATGGTATTAAAATCTTGGCATTCATAGTTCTAATATATTGAACAAGATGCGCTAAGGCAGTAAATAAAAGTTCATCACGGTTTATTGATAACCGTCCCGGCTTCGCACGGATGGTGTTAAGTATTATACACTGCTGACCCCCTACAATATTTAGCGTTATGCATATAGCTTATATAGCTTCTGAAAGTTTCAACTTTCCATTGGTGAAAGAATTTATCAAATCGGTTAGGTTGTTGCGGAGCTTTTTCATTACCGACATACAAACAAGCTCTCCCTCTTTTTAATATTATGAAAAGTATCCTATGTCCTTTTCCAGCAAGCAAGCACGAGCACTATTTTATCGACACGATAACGGTAAGAATGAGATAGCAGTATACGATACTAAGTAAGTGCGTAAGAGATGGCTGTTTTATCCCACGCGATAACTAGTTTAAACACGGCTCGTGCTTGCCCTTCTGGTTCTAAGTAACCTCTCCACAAAATTTTATCCAAATCGGTTCAATGGTTCTTGGGTTATAAATAGGGTAAATAACACCACTTTCTTTCATACATACATACATATGCTCACGGCTGTAAATCCCTAGAAAGGGTAGCCAGAGCTAAGGAATTAGAAATTCCTCAGCCACTTTTGGAAAAATGGTAAAAATAAAGGTTGTTGGTCATGGGTCTCCAACCGCATCGCCCAAAAATCCCTTAAAAGCCCCAATACTGTTAGTCGTCTCTTACGTATACCCACCGGAAGAAATAGGGTAGTGCTATTCTAAGCCGACACTACACAGCACTTTCTTTCATATATAATATATATAGATATATATTTTGCCTTTCATATTTTTACACTAAACAAAAGTATTTTTATATTTTTACATAAAATTTTTACATGAAACAAAAGTGATAGCTCAGTAGGAACCCCTGCTTCCGAAGCAAAAAGGCGTAGATTTTAATCCTGAATCGGCACAACACCAATCTGTCTTTACTAGTCGTTTGTGTGTTTTTTTATTTTATTTATTTATTCATTTGGCACACATACAGTACAATTACATAACAACGATATTTTACAACATTTAATCAAATCACTTCTGTAAATGTACCTTAATAGTGGGCACAGCGTAATATTTTTTTTTTATAAGTATTTACAAATTATAAGTTATCAGAGTTATTAACGGTGAGCGAAAACTTCATGAGGAAATCCCCCACAAGAAAAATAAATTATTTAATCATATTTTATATACGAAAGAACCCCCGCTTAATTGAGATAATCAAATCACAAAAAAACAATCATAAATCATAACTATAATTATTAATAATAATTATTATTATTATAATATATGATTATCAGGATTATAATTATAATTGTTAATTATTATTATAATTGTTAATTATTATTATTCCAGAGTTTAACGACCTAAGAATTATTACTAATCAATTGAGCAAATATTTTTTTTGGCTCCAGTGGGACTCGAACCCACGACATCCGGGTATACGCCCGCGGCCCGCTGCCAACTGAGCTATGTATCGAGTGACCACTCACGCGAAAATTCGAATTTACTTGTTTCTTTACATCTTTACTGGTGATGGCATCTATTGCTGAATTTTTATTTAAATTAATATTTTTGTTTGCTTAATGGATTAGTAATAATCCCTACATGAGGTTTTCATGCCAAAAAAAGCCTAATTATAAGAATTATAACTTTTATCATTAAAAAAGTTCACATAATTCTGGAGTTTATTAATTGACTAAGTTATTATTGTTTTCCCTTATATATTATTATTATTTTGCTGTGTAGTGTCGGTTTAGAATAACACTACCCAATTTCTACCTGTGGGTGATCGTAACAGGCGACTAAGGGTATAGGGGCTTTTCAAGTGATTTTTGGGCGATGTGGTTGGAGACCCGTCACCATAAACATTTATTATTACCATCTTTTCCCCACTCAACGTCCAAAAGTGGCTGAAGAATTTCTCATTCCAAAGCTCTGGCTACCCCGTTTTGGGAATTATAGCCGTGAGCATATGTATGTATGTATGTATCTATGTATTTTCCCTTAATATTAGTATTGGATTATATTATTAATAGTATTGGGCCGTAAAATTGAACACTTGAACACCTGACAATAAAAAGATCACGATATTTTTATGAATATTAGTACCTTTACTACCCCTTCGGAGTTTTCCGGCTTGCGCGTTGTGTTTGAGTTACATAATATTAGGATTAATTAGTTGCTGTGATTATAATTTAATGTATTCGAACCAGTTCAATTAATATATTCATATTGTTTAGGTACATAATATTAAAAAACTGACCAAGTGGGAGTTATTAAAAGAAACTAGCATATACTCACGGCTATATATCAAAAAAGGGTAGCCAGAGCTTTGGATGTTGATAGTGGATAAGATGGTAAAATAAAGTATCGTTGGTTTTGGGTCTTCAACCGCATCGCCCAAAAATCACTTAAAAAGCCCCATACCCTTAGTCGCCTCTTATGACACCCGTGTGTGTGTAGAAAGGGGTAGTGATATTCGAAGCCAGCACTACACAGCATTAAAAGAAGATTATGTTTGAGGTGATCGTCCGAAGCATGAGAATGTGTGCGAAAAGCCTATCTATTTCATTTCGCTTGAGAAAGGTATATTTAGATAGCAAACCCCCGCATTTTGAGCCTGAAATATCGTTTCAGGAGATATTTTTCCAATCGATACGTACGATAATCACAGGAAAAAATTGCTTAGTGCTATTCGAAGCCGACACAACATAGCTATCTAATAATTCAATTTCCGAAACCTAAAATTAGAAACATACAAGGCAGGTACACAGGAAGGAGGCGAATAAGGGTATAGGGCTCCTTTAAGTGGTTTTTAGGCCCATCACCAACCAAATTTAATTTCTACCATCTTGTCCCCTATCATCTTCCAAATTTGGCTGAGGGTTTCTAGCTGTATAGCTCTGGCTACCCCTTTTTGAGAATAACAGCCGTGAGTATATGTATGTATGAATGATAATAATCGGGTCTAAGTCAACCGTTCACAGATTCTACCATTCTTCCATCGTTTTAATTTAAAAAACCCAAAATTCAAATCATTCTATAGCCTACAGGATATTTCCGGATGTTAATCTAAAGGACGAATGCATCGCACTAAAACTTGTTATTTAATTAACCGATTTAGAATAGATGTTGTGTAATGATACAAGCAAATACGTTACGACATTGGATCTATGTTAATTTACATGTTATATACTCATAATTATCATATTAAAAGGTTGTTCGGGGTGTTTACTATGAGTCGGTTTACAACAACACAACAACATTCATTTACCTATACATGTGACATTTTGGTCACGTGATGTACAGTGTACGTTTATTTATTTGTTTATTATTTATTATATATTTGCTGTGTAGTGCCGGCTTAGAATAGCACTACCTCATTTCTTCCGATGGGTGTACGTAAAAGGCGACTAACGGTATTGGGGTTTTTAAGGAATTTTTGGGCGATGCGGTTGAAGACCCATCGCCAATGACCTTTTTTTCACCGTCTTTTCCCCACTCAACTTTCCAAAAGTGGCTGAGGAATTTCTAATTCCTTAGCTCTGGCTACCTTTTCTTGTGATTTATAGCTGTGAATATATGTATATGTACGATAAGTCAGTGCATCTAAGTAATGGGGACAGGTTAAGACGCTTCTCTGTCAAAAGAGATAAGCATCACTCAGGCTTATGGGTTTCCTCACGATATTTTACCTCATTGCTGTGTAGTGTCGGCTTAGAAAAGCACTACCCCATTTCAATTAGTCATAATAAAAATTTAGCAAGTATTTTTTACATTCATACATATACTCACGCCGTTATTTCTCATTGGGGACAGGTGACTTATTGATCGCCATTGTACGATCCTGGCAAACCTCTCTAGCTTCGTTTACATCCATCAATCATTTCAAGCATATTTTTTTTATTTAACTTTAAACAAAGACATAAAAACAGATATATTTTACAGGGTCAATTGACGCTTAATAAAAAAGTTGATGTAGAGATAAAGTCAGCTAGTTTTGAGACCAAATCATTTTCAAAAACACTTTATTATGCATTTCCTTATGTGTGGCAGCTGCATTATATTAACAATAAAAAAACCGGCCAAGTGCGAGTCGGATCGCGCACTAAGGGTTCCGTACTATCATATATATAGAAAATCCCGTTTGTGTGAAAATCATGGGAGCCAAATTAGGTAAGTAATTTGATTTATGACGTTTAAAAATAGAACTACTGGCTAGATCTCATTCAAACCAATTTTCGTTAGTAGTTTGTATAGTAATACACATCATATATTTTTTTCAGTATTATCATGCCCATATTTTAGAAGTTACGGGGGGGGGGGACACACATTTTAGCACTTTGAAAAAGTCTCTCGCGCAAACTATTCAGTTTTGAAAAAAATGATATAAGAAACCTCAACATCATTTTCAAATACCTTTTGATAGATACCCCACACGTATAGGTTTGATGAAAAAAAAAATGTTGAGTTTTAGTTCTATGTATGGGGAACCCTAAAAATTTTGGTTTTTTTTTCAGATTTTATTTTAAAATCTTAATGCGGTTTACAGAATACATCTACGCACCAATTTCCAATAATGTAGTTCTTATAGTTTCGGAATAAACTGGCTGTGACATACGGACGGACGGACGGACAGACAGACATGACGAATCTATAAGGGTCCCGTTTTTGCCATTTGGCTACGGAACCCTAAAAACAGTTAGTTCCTTCTACAATCTTTCCGTAATAAGGTCATACATACATACATATGACTCCCGGTTATTCATCTCAAAAAGGAGTAGCCAGAGCTTCAGAAAAAGAAATATCTTGGCCACTTTTGAAAGTTTAGTGTGGAAAAGATTGTAAAACAAGTGTTGGTGATGGGTTTCCGCATCGCTTTGTTCGCCCAAAAATCCGTTAATAGCCCCAATACCGTTAGTCGCCTCTTACCTACACCCACCCAAAGAAATGGGGTAGTGCTATTCTAATCCGACACCACACAGCTTAAAATATACAAGCTAAAGCTTAACAATTGGAAATTTCTCAGCCACATAAGGAAGGTTAGTGCGGAAAAAAATGTAAAACTAATGTTGGTGATGGGTCTCCAACCACATCGCGCAATAAACATTTAAAAAGCACCAAAACCTTTACGCCCGATTTCTGAATTGAGTATTCAAGCTGAGAACGACTTAAGTATCATTTTGTCTCATTCAGTTGTTAAGATTTAAATGCGACAGAACGCTACTTAAGTTTTTCTCAGCTGGAATACTCAATTCAGAAATCGGTTGTTAGTCACTGCTAACGACCACCCACGGGCAGTAATGGGGTAGTGCTATTCTAAACCAATACAATATAGATATAACATGTATAAAATAACTGTATTTCTAACAGATTGCCCCACTGCCTCCAAAAAGAGGCCCTAAATATGGGGCATCATAAAAAACTAATTAAAAACCATAATTTAAATCTTTTTGTTCATGAAAACCTCATGTGGGGATTATTACTAATAAATAAAGAATAAATAAAGGAAAGAAAAATTTCGACACAGGCGGGAATCGAACCCGCGACCTCGGGTATACGCCCCGAGACGCTCTGCCAACTGAGCAACCGTGTCAATTGGCTGCCAGTGCGAAATTCTTCTATCCTTTATTTCTTTTACACGTTTAAGTAGTGTTTGCGTTTCCTACCTCCGAATTTTAACTAATTCGGAAAGCCATTTGTCCATCTTTTCAGATAGAATGCAAATGTTGGAAACGCCTAACTATCACATAATTTAAATTACACTACATTTCTTAAACTACACTACACTACACTTACACTACTTAAACGTGTAAAAGAAATAAAGGATAGAAGAATTTCGCACTGGCAGCCAATTGACACGGTTGCTCAGTTGGCAGAGCGTCTCGGGGCGTATACCCGAGGTCGCGGGTTCGATTCCCGCCTGTGTCGAAATTTTTCTTTCCTTTATTTATTCTTTATTTATTAGTAATTAAAAACCAGTTTTTTATTCAAATTTAATTGTTGTTGATATTTAAATAGTTTTATAGATTCACTCAGATCTTGTGTGATAAGGATGACTTGCACAACATACGTTTTAGAGTTATTTTCATAAGTGTTGGCTTAGAATAGCACTACCCCATTTCTTCCGGTAGATGTACGTAAGAGGCGACTAAACAATATTGGGGCTTTTAAGGGATTTTTGGGCGATGCGGTTTAAGAGCCATCACCAACGACCTTTATTTCATCATCTTATCCCACTCAACTTTCCAAAAGTGGCTGGGGAATTTCTAATTCCTTAGCTCTGGCTACCCCTTTTAGGGATTTATAGCCGTGAGTATATGTATGTATATGTTGGCTTAGAATAGCACTAACCCATTTTTACCGCGGGTATCGTAGAGGCGGCTTATAGTATTCGGGTAATCAAAATTAATATCATTCCTACATAGAGAACTTGGCTAAATAGAGAAGAAACGAAATGTCATTTTCCGTAAGCATTTGACAATCGATTTCTGAATTGAGTATTCCAGCTGAGAATAACTAAAGTATCGTTCTGTCGCATTGAAATCTTAACAACTGAATGAGACAAAACGATACTTAAGTCGTTCTCAGCTTGAATACACAATTCAGATATTGGGCGTACGTGTATTTCCACTAATATAGCAAAGTAAATATATGAGCAAAAAAAATGAGAACATTGAATCAACCATGATATAGGCCAATAGGTAGAACACCCGCCCGAAAACAGACAGGCGTGAGTTCAAATCCCGGGTCGGGCCTACACCTATTTGTCTTTTCTAAAGACAATATGTGTGGTTAATTTATCATGGTTGCTAACGGTGAGGGAAAACATCGTGAGGAAACCCACAAGGCTAAGTTGTACTTACTCATGTGACAGTGTATTCGTACTAAACGGCGATAGGCCTGCCCTCTATCACGTGAGTACACTGTCAAAGCAAAACGTGGGTACCTGCTTTGGTCACAAGATGGCGCTGTCATATGATGTTCTGATGTATTGGTACCTCTGCCAACCCGTTTCGGGATTAACGGCGTGAATGTAAGAATTAACCAATCAGGGTGTACGGACAACTTATTTTGACTATAAGTTTGTAGTGGAATTTATTAAGAATTTTTGTACTGAACTACGTTTTGTGTCCACTCTATTTACCTAAGTCATCTATGCTAGTACACTATATATAAAGCTATATAACCTGAATTGCATAAATACATACATATGCTTACGGCTATAATTCCCGAAACGGGGTAGCCAGAGCTTTGGAATGAGAAATACCTCAGCCACTTTTGGAAATTGAGTGGGGAAAACATGGCAATAATAAACGTTTTTGGTGACGGGTCTCTAACCACTTCGCCAAAAATCACTTGAAAAGCCCCTATACCCTTAGTCGCCTAGTCGTCGGTAGAAATGGGGTAATGTTTTTTGAAGCCGACACTACACAGCAAATCTTAAATACATTACTCTTAATTTCTTTGTTGTCTTAAATTAACACTTTTCAAATCTTCTTAATGACACTTGGAATACGGCTATTTCAAGTCGGTTTTGGGCGATGCGGTTGGAAACTCATCACCAACAATACTTTATATCTACCATCTTGTCCCCTATCAACTTCCAAATGTGGTGGAAAAAATTCTAAATCTAAAGTTCTGGCTATTTTTTTGGGATTTATTATTAGATTATTTTATTTATTTGAACACTTTATTGAATACAGAATAGATATAATGTCTTTACAAAAGTACAGAACATTAAAACTTTACACAAAGGCGGACTTATCGCCTTAAAGCGATTTCTTCCAGTCAACCTTTATGGTGAGGAAAAACAAGTACACAACTCTTAACTAGAAATAAATGATAATCAGTATGCAAAACCACACTTAACTAAACACACACACACACATACTCACGGCTATATTTCCCTAGAAGGGGTAACCAGAGCTAAGGAATTATAACTTCCTTAGCCACTTTTAGAAGTTGAGTGGAGAAAAGATGGTAAAAATAAAGGTTTTAGGTGACGGGTCTTTGGAGAGTCTGTGGTGACGGCGGCGGTTGGCCGCATCGCCCAAAAATCCAATAAAAAGCCCCAATACCCTTAGTCGCCTCTTACGACACCCGTGGGTAGAAAGGGGTAGCGACATTCAAAGCTGGCACTACACCAATCCAATCTTGTGATAGTTTATTAGTTGAATCGACTATAAGAATGAATAAAGCACTGCCTTCATCACAGATATGTATGAATTCAAATCCAGGATTCGACATTCTAAGCCGGCAGTGCGGCACTAAACTACACTAACTAAACACAACCTATTTATGTATGTATTGTATGTGCATTTGGAAAAAATATAAAGTTAATACAAAGATTAAACCTACAAACGTGTAGTGTAACATCACTTAGGCATACCAACTGAAAAAAATAATTTTTTTGAACGAATAAATAATACAATTTAAAAAAGGCTTCAATTATATTTAATACGAAATTCAGTCTACCCCTTTTTGTGATAACAAGCGTGAGTTGAGGCTACAATAATCACTCAACACATTCATCAAATTAATAATATTGTTATGTACCGGGTTCTTAATTTGATAAATACCAGTCACACTTTCGTGCAATAAGGTGTAATTATATTTATTGACCAATAACGCACTTTACACAACACAACAAACACTATCGATAATTAACTATCGATACTCGCACTAATTAACAACACTAATTTACTCCGTTATAGTAACACTGTCCACACCGTTAAGCTTATTTCCGTAATCCGTATATCACTGCACTGTCGTATTTAATTTCTTCGCTCTAGTATTTCGCTTGTTCTCGCTTTAGTTCTTCGCACTCGAATAACTCCGTAGCACGCGTCGCTCTTTATATATGCCAAATCTCAAATACGCGAATATTACAGAAAGTTCTAGTACCACATTCTCGAAAAGTCGATATTCGAGAAACATCTAGTAATTCCTTTTTTTACTTATTAAAATACTAGTAACGCCATCTGTTTTCTAGTAGTGGCAAATCCTATCTCCTACTTGCGAACAGATGTCGTAACATTACCCCCTCCTTACATTAATACTCGTCCCGAGTATTATTGCTTCCATGGTACTTCGCAAGTCGATCGATGTGAACTATTTTCGAAGCCCCTCTAGGTTGGCGTTGAATTCTGTACGTTACATCGTTTATTCTAGTGACCACCTTGTACGGTCCTTCCCACCTATTTTGTAACTTAGGGGACTTCCCTTTCTGGCGAGTTGGATTGTGTAACCAGACGAGCATACCCTCTTCGAAACGCGGCGTGTTAGCTTTACGGTCATATCTGGTTTTCATCTTTTCACTAGCATGTAAACCATTTTCACGCACTAGGGAATGTACATCTTGCATTCTTTCCCTCAAATCGCTTACATATTCAGTTACACTCTGCGGCTCATCTGGTGACCCTCCTGTCAACAAATCTACAGGCAATCGTAGCTCTCTTCCGAAATTGACGAAAGCAGGTGTTTCCTTCGTGCTTTCGTGAACAGCTGACCGGTAAGACAGTAAAAATAATGGAATGTGTTTGTCCCAGTCCTTCTGATGTTTTTCAACCATCTTCGCCAACTGTCTCTCCAGTGTTTGGTTGAACCTCTCCACCATTCCATCTGACTGAGGATGATATGGCGTCGTCCTGGTTTTATGCATTCCAAGTAGTTTGCACACCTCTTGAAATACTTGTGACTCAAAATTTCTTCCCTGGTCAGAGTGTATCTCCAGGGGCACGCCAAATCGACAGATCACTTCCTCAACCAGTTTTGTAGCCACAGTTATTGCTTCTTGATTGGGTATGGCAAACACTTCAGGCCACTTAGTGAAGTAATCCATCACCACCATGAAATATTTATTTCCGGACTCTGATTGTGGAAACGGTCCAGCCACATCAACGGCAATCCTCTCCCAGGGAGCTCCCACATTGTACAACCGTAATCCCCCTCTACTCCGGGTCTGCGGACCTTTCACCGCGGCACACGTTGTACATTTCCGGCACCAGTCCTGTACGTCGTCCCTACAATGAAGCCAGTAAAACTTCGCACGAACCTTCTGCAACGTACGATTTACCCCAAGATGCCCGCCCGAAACACCGTCATGTGTTTCCCGCAGTACATCTTTAACCTTGGCTCTGGGCACGACCAATTGTAGGTGCTCTTCCTTACCGTTGGGTTTCTCCCACCTCCGGTACAGTAGACCATTGATCAGAACCAGGCTGTTCCATTGCGCCCAGTAAGCTTTCGTACTCACTCCTGTGGACGCTACTTCACTCCAAGCCGGTTGATCGTGTTTTTCCTTCTTCCATTTCATGATGGGTCTGAGGTTCTCATCTTCTTCTTGGGCCTTCTGCATAGCTTCTGTTTCCCATCCATCCAATGGACAAATTCGAGTCACTTTCACGACGTCCTCCTTCGACTCTTGCTTCCGGCAATGTTTACAGTCTTCCGGGCACGGTCTACGTGAAAGCGCGTCTGCATTGCCATGAGATTTACCACTACGGTGCTCGATAGAAAAGTCATACTCTTGTAGCTGTTCGATCCATCGAGCTACCTGTCCTTCCGGGTTTTTGAATTGGAGAAGCCATTTCAGTGCAGCATGATCAGTTCGAAGCTTGAACGGTCTCCCAATCAAATACTTGTAAAAATGCTGTAAGGTCTTCACTACAGCTAGAAGTTCCTTTCTCGTGACGCAGTAGTTTCTTTCCGCTTTAGATAGAGACTTGCTGAAATATCCGATCACAACTTCCTTGTCACCTTGGATCTGTGATAACACTCCACCAATAGCCATATTACTAGCATCGCTGTCAACGATGTACTGTCCCTCTGGCTGTGGATATCCAAGGATAGGTGTCTCGCAAAGCCTCTTCTTCAGCTCATTGAAAGATAACTCGCATTCATCATCCCAAGAGAAGGTTTTCTTATCTTCAGTCAACCGATGCAATGGTTTGGCGATCTCAGAAAACCCTTTTACAAAACGTCGATAGTAAGAGCAAAGGCCGAGAAAAGCTCGCACGTCTGTTTTGTCCTTTGGCGTCGGCCATTTCTGCACAGCTTCCACCTTTTCCGGATCCGTCTGAATTCCTTCTCGGCTGATTACGTGTCCTAAATAGTTCACTGAAGTTCTAAACAGCCGGCACTTCTTCGGATTCAGTTTCAGGTTTGCTCCACGAATTTTCTGAAAGACTTGTTCCAGGTTCTTGAGATGGTCTTGGAAGCTTTTGCCTATTATGACCACGTCGTCGAGGTACACCAGGCAAGCCTCGCCAACCAATCCCGCCAACGCACACTCCATAAGCCTTTCAAAAGTAGCTGGCGCGTTGCAGAGACCGAAAGGCATGACGTTAAACTGCCACAAACCCTTTCCAGTTGAAAACGCAGTCTTCTCTTTATCAGTCGGATGTATTTCCACCTGCCAGTAGCCTGACTTGCAGTCCAGGGTTGAAAACCACTTCATGCCACTCAAAGTATCCAGAGTGTCATCTATTCTTGGCAAAGGATAGCTGTCCTTCTTTGTCACGTTGTTCAGTTGCCTGTAGTCAACACAAAACCGTGTGCTTCCATCTTTCTTCTTAACAAGAACCACTGGAGAACACCACGGACTGGAGGACGGACTAATGACCTTCTTCTTTTTCATGTCTTCGAGCAATTCTTCAACTTCTTTCTCCTTAGCGATTGGGATTCTCCTTGCTCTCTGTCTAATAGGTCTTTCGTCCCCTGTATCAATTCTGTGTTGCACTAAAGATGTTCTGCCTAAGTCCTCTTCTGCATTTGAGAAGATGTCAGCATATTTCACCAGCAACTGTTTAACCTTGATCCTCTCCAAGTAAGATAAGTCATCCTGGATCTCACTTAACAAGTCAGTTACAGTTGAATTATCGACTTTCACTTTGACTTTCCCATTTGGAGAATGACAGCTCCTCATCCAGACTACTTCTTCACACTGACCAACTACTTCACCCCGCTTAAGCTGTACATCTTCTTGGTCAAGGTTGACTACCTCCATCATCCTGACTGAGAGTTCACCAAGGACAGGTATTCGCTGGCCAGAGGCGGAGAGTAGCCGACACTTAGTATCTCTGCTATACTTGATATTCGCTGCTTTCACCAGTGCCGGATTGATCACCGTTCTAGACGCTCCAGTATCAAGGGTCATCTTACAGTCTTGATCATTGACACAGCCCAATATCACCAAACTGTTCCCGTTACAGGCTTGTGAGATGGTCATTGTCGGGGCTTTCTCCTCTCTAGCCAGCACCTGCCCCCCGGTCCTGGCTAATGCTCGTTTCCCTGGACGTTTGCGGCAGGAGCCTCTGCCTGCCTCTTTTTCTTCCTTCCTCAGCGGGCAACTTAATCTCAAATGGCCCCTTTTCCCGCAGCCATAACAAATCGGTCCAGTACTCCTTCCGACGGGTGCTTTAATGACCTTGACGTCCTCATTTGCTTCCGCAATCTCACGAAGTCGATGAGTTTGGCGCGTATCCTGGCGGCAAGCTTCAACTTCTAGAGCGTTCGCCAAGGCATCCTTGAGAGACGTGTGGTGTTGAAGTCTCACCGCTGTTCTCACTTCGATATCTCTGATGCCGTCGACGAATGCTTGCACCAGGTTCATTTCCACCGTCTTCGGATCTACACTGGGATAGGCCTTGCGGACGAGCTTCTCGATTTCAAGGGCCCACTGCTGAAGTCCCTCTCCGGAACGCTGGACCCTATCACGCAGCTGAGCGCGGAACACGTGCTCCAGGTGTCGCTCTCCATAGCGAGACTCCAACGCATCCAGCAGGTCCTTGAAACCACCACTCGGAGTCGGCAGCGCCTCTATTACTGACAGTGCTTGACCTCGGAGCGCCACCGTCAGTGCAGTCAAACACTGTTCATCAGTCCAACCATTGGCAGCCGAAACAGTCTGGAACTGATGTCTATACGCCGACCAGGATGTTGTTCCGTCGTAGGGAGGAACCTTCACACGAGGACCATGGACAGCTACTACATTCTCACCGGAGACAACCTTGACCGGTCGTGATTCAAGCTGCAGAACCCTTTTCTCCATTCCGCGGAAGTCGGTCTTCATGTCTTCGATATCTTTCTCAATAGTGGTTACCTGCTCCTTCATCTGCTCTACGTCTTTTTCCACAGTAACCACCCGACCACTGACTTCATTGACCGCAGTGAGAACTTGTGAGAACTTAGTTTGCTGTTCCTCGCGCAACTCACGAACTTCTTGTTTCACAACACCCTGTACCTCCGAATGTATGTTTTTCACAACATCCTGTATGCTTTGTTGTGCTTCACGCATGCTTTGAAACATTTCAACTATCATCGCCAAGTCAGTATTAGTTGCGGCCGCCGGCGCCGTTGATGTAGACGGCTCTGGAATGTCACTCCGAGGGTTCGTGACCGATGACCTCATTTCCGACAGCTGTTCACCCTCTGCGGCTTTCTGAGCGCGTGTCTTCACACCCTCTCTTCCGTCTTCCTTCGGCATAACTGGCATCTTCAAATCCACTTCTGTCACCAATTGTTATGTACCGGGTTCTTAATTTGATAAATACCAGTCACACTTTCGTGCAATAAGGTGTAATTATATTTATTGACCAATAACGCACTTTACACAACACAACAAACACTATCGATAATTAACTATCGATACTCGCACTAATTAACAACACTAATTTACTCCGTTATAGTAACACTGTCCACACCGTTAAGCTTATTTCCGTAATCCGTATATCACTGCACTGTCGTATTTAATTTCTTCGCTCTAGTATTTCGCTTGTTCTCGCTTTAGTTCTTCGCACTCGAATAACTCCGTAGCACGCGTCGCTCTTTATATATGCCAAATCTCAAATACGCGAATATTACAGAAAGTTCTAGTACCACATTCTCGAAAAGTCGATATTCGAGAAACATCTAGTAATTCCTTTTTTTACTTATTAAAATACTAGTAACGCCATCTGTTTTCTAGTAGTGGCAAATCCTATCTCCTACTTGCGAACAGATGTCGTAACAATATTATTCCAATTATTAAAATGATGCTTTGCAAACAACTACACTAATATAAATTCCTAAATTGGCATTTTAATTAAATAAAAAAACTTGTTCTAATTAATCAATCACTAATTAGTTTAAAATATTGTTATTACATTTCTCATTTAATAAAATATACTTGTGATGCAAAGAACTTAATGATTTAATGAAAGAGTGATGAATTCCATCTAAAATACATACATACATATACTCACGCCGTTAGTTACCATTGGGGTAGGTAAAGACTATCGATCGCCACTTTGTGCGATCACGGCAAACCTCTCTAGATTCGTTCAAATCCATTAGTCTCTCCATACATGCTATTTTATTCTTCATACTTCGGACACCTGCCTTTTCACATTCTCAATTTGGTCCCAACCCAATCCAATCTTACATACATACATACATATACTAACGGCTTTAATTCCCTAGAAGGGGTAGCCAGAGCTAAGGTATTATAAATTCCTCAGCCACTGTTGGAAGTTGAGGGGGGAAAAGATCGTATAATAAAGATTTTTGGTGATGGGTCTCCAACCGCATCGCCCAAAAATCCAATAAAAAGCCCCAATACCCTTAGTCGCCTCTTACGACACCCGTGGGTAGAAAGGGGTAGCGACTTAGCGACATTCTAAGCCGGCACTACACCAATCCAATCTTGTGATAGTTTATTAGTTGAATCGACTATAGATAGATTCATCACAGATATGCACGAATTCAAATCCAGGATTATGTGCCTCAACTCAAACTATCACGCCTTATATCCCCGAAGGGGTAAGCAGAGGTACTAATACTTCAGAACATCACGCGACAGTGTCACCTGGTGTACAGAGTACCCACGTTCTGCTTGGACAGTGTACTGACAGAATACATTGTCACATGACTAAGTACAACTTAGCCATGTTGGTTTCCTAACAATATTTTCCCTCGCGTTAACAACCATGGTACATCGCCGCCGTATGCCTTTTTAGCATAAATACAGACCAACGATATCGAAATCATTTTGTTCAAAGCTTACTAGATACAGCCTTAAGGTAATTAATATCCTGGGTTATGAACCTATGCACAAAAGGTCGAAAAAACCAGTCTGCAGAACATATATAAAAAGTGGAGAGCAAAATTAGTAACAAGTTCGTATAAAAAAATGTAGAACAAAAACTTTAAAATGATTGATAGATTAATATTTTGGGTTGCTTAGATAAACTAACAAATAAGAAGAGACGGTGTAATGCTGTGATAAGCCAACATGAAATGGTGTTACTGTAATTCCTATACGAAGTCTTACATTTGTATTTATGAATTTTTGAGTTACAGATATAAATTTAGCTAATAAATAAAGATTAAATAAAGGAAAGAAAAAAATCGACACAGGCGGGAATCGAACCCGCGACCTCGGGTATACGCCGCTCTGCCATTGAGCTACCGTGTCAATATCGCGGGTTCGATTCCCGCTTGTGTCGAAATTTTTCTGTCCTTTACGAGGGGACGGGGGCGTATACACGAGGTCGCGGGTTCGATTCCCGCCTGTGTAGAAATTTTTCTTTCCTTTATTTATTCTTTATTTATTAGTAATATTCCCCACAAGAGGTTTTCATAAACAAAAACATTCAAATTATATGTTTAGCTGTTTTTTGTATACAACCATGATATTCCAATGGGTAGAAAAACCCACCTAACAAAACAGACAGGCATGAGTTCAGATCCCGGGTCGGGCCTACACCAATTTGTCTTTTCTAAAGACATATGTGTGGTTTATTCATCATGATTGTTACTCGTACCGGTGAGAGAATACATCGTAAGAAACCCATTATTCATGATTGTTACCGGTGAGGGAAAACATCATGAGGAACCCCTTATATTTGAGTTGTACTTAGTCATGTGCCAGTGTATTTATACAAAATAAGCCATTACAATTCAAAAAACAACCGAAGTAATTTTTAAGTATAATCACAGAAATTTAAATCCAAGGGTAAAGCAAATTACCTTAACTAAAACTTGAATGACAACATACAACAATTAATGTTTATAATCAATAAATATAAATAACGACAACAGCCGTGTTCGAGTGGATAGGTGACTAGCTTCTCGGTCCGGAGGTTGCGGGTTCGATCCCCGCTGAGAGCATCATTTATGTGATGAGCATAAATGATTGTTTATTAGTCTTGGATGTTATTTATATGTGTATTATATAATATTAAATATATCGTTAAGTTAGTATCCCATAATACAAGTTCTACTTAGTTTGGGGCTAACTTGATCTGTGTAATATGTCCATATAAAAAAAAAAAAAAAAAAAAAAACTTAAATCTGATAAAAAGTTATAAAAGCACTCGACCTTTTTATCGACGGTTTTTTGACTTGAAACTGTAATCACGTGATTTCTGTGTTTCTTACTACATACAAGACTTAATGAAATGCTTAGAATCGTCCAATACGTCAAATATATGAAAAAAGATAACATAATAAACTCAATAGTGTGTCACTTGCTGTGTAGTGTCGGCTTAGAATAGCACTACCCCATTTCTTCCGGGTGGGTGTACGTAAGAGGCGACTAACGGTATTGGGGCTTTTAAGGGATTTTTGGGCGATGCGGTTGGAGACTCATCTACTATTCTACCATCTTTTCCCCACTCAACTTCCAAAAGTGGCTGAGGAATTCGTAATTCCTTAACTCTGGCTACCCCTTCTAGGGATATAAAGCCGTGAGTATATGGATGTGTGTATGTATGTCCTCCGAGGTCGTCCTCTTCTAATAAAACCATTCATATTCTTTCTATTTCATTCATAATCCCTTTTACCAATTTACTATCATCCATCGTCTCTTTCTTCTTTTACGTGTATGTCGCCTTGTAAATAAAGTCCCGAATCCGTACTAACTAAAGGTCTTAAGTAAACTGCGTAGGGCATTACCAAGGTCAATGTAAAGGTCAAAGTTAAGTAGCAATAAACCTAAGGCCCTTTATTGCGAAATGTATATATATTAAGAATACTTCAAATCAAATATTATGAAACTAGATAAAAGTTTCAAAATATTTTAGAACTGTTTTTAGTCAATAAACCCTTCATGTCATATAAAAATTACATTGGAAAGAAGATAGAAAAAGGAATGTTTAGATGGTTGGGGCACATAGAGGATGGATGACAGTAAATTTGTGAATGAGATGTATAGAGCCAATGTGGAAGGTAATGTGAGTAGAGAACCACCTCGGAGGACACACCTGGACCAAATAGAGAGTGTACTAAAAAGGCTGGCGTCCGAAGTATGAACAATAAAAGAGCATGTATGATATGATTGATGAATCTAAACGAAGCTAGAGAGGTTTGCCAGGATCGTACGAAGTGGCGATCAATAATCTCTGCCTACCCCAATGAGAAATAATGGCGTGAGTATGAATGTATGTTAATAAGTCCCAAAACCGTACTTACGGAAAGGTCTAAGGTAAACTGCGTAGGGCACTACCAAGGTCAATGTGAATGATACTTCAAAGATACGCAGCAACAAAACTAAGGCCCTTCATTGCGAAATTTATATTAAGAATAAATATGTTATGTGTTCATTATCAAGCTCAACATCTTACCATGTTAGAAGTAGTTTTTGAACAACATACATACATACATACATATACTCACGGCTATATTTCCCTTGAAGGGGTAACCAGAGCTAAGGAATTATAAATTTAACCACTTTTAGAAGTTGATGGTAATAATAAAGGTTTTTGGTGATGGGTCTCCAACCGCATCGCCCAAAAATCCCTTAAAAAGCCCCAATACCATTAGTCGCCTCTTACGTACACCCACCGGAAGAAATGGGGTAGTGCTATTCTAAGCCGACACTACACAGCACAACAACAAGTATCCTTTAATAGTAGCTTTTGTTTCATAAAGCCCGTGTATTCGATTTGACGTAGTGTATTTAACGTTTTTGCCGTGTAGCGCCGGCTTAGAATATCACTACCTATTCTTCCAATGAGTGTTGTAAGGGGACTAAGGGTATTGAGCTTTTTTAAATGGATTTTTGGGCGATGCAAAAGTGATTTAATTTTTTCGAATTTGAAACTCAAACATTTACGTTCACGCCGTATATCCTGGAAGGGGTTGGCAGAGGTACTAAAACATGGGAACATCACGTGACATTTGTCACCTGCTGTTCAGACTAACCACGTTGTGCTTGGACAGTGTACTTCTTTTTGTATGAATACACTGATAACCACACATACACACTCTTTGTTCAACAATATTTTCCATTGTAAAAATCGCCGAGGACTCAAAACTATGACCAACAAAAAATTTAGTTTAAAACAAATTAAATAACAGATCCCGCTCAAATTTTGCGCGCTAAATCAGTACAGTGCTACCAACATGCAGTAAAAAAATTTGAACGACCTCTTTTACGCGGGTCTTTTTATTGACATATTCCCGATACTTTTTACACAGAGTAGTATGTCTTTCAAAAACTGACCCGGGATTCGGACCCCATCGTCTTCACGAAAAGCGGTGTTCTGCTCACTAAGCTATGATGATCATCATTATCACGGTTCTAACTCTGACTTTATGTGCAGATACCGTAAATTGGTGCAAAAAATAAAATGAAAATAATAAAAATAAAATATGGAGAGATTAGGTGGTGTTTTTTAAGCAGCCACTATTAGTGATACATACATATACTCACGGCTATAAATCCCTAGAAGGGGTAGCCAGAGCTAAGGAATCAGAAATTCCTCAGCCACTTTTGGAAGTTGTGTGGGTGGAAATGGTGAAATAAAGGTTGTTGGTGATGGGTCTCCAACCGCATCGCCCAAAAATCCCTCAAAAGCCCCAAAACCGTTAGTCGCCTCTTACGTACACCCACCAGAAGAAATGGGGTAGTGCTATTCTAAGCCGACACTACACAGCAACCGACACTACACAGAAATATTAGTGATAAGGTTGTTTAAGTTGAAAATACTGCTAACTAATGTTTACTACAGGTTTCGACTATAAAATATAATAACAAGTAATATAAATTAGTGTTATACACAAGCACATAAGTTTTAAAAGTTATTTCTATCTTCTGAGATATAAATCACTATTTTAGGTAAAGAAAACCAGCTAATATGCAAATTTCTTGTCAATTTATATTTGCCTAATGGTAATAAATTCTCTATGATTAAAACTTTATTTATAACAATGCTTTAAGATCGAATTTATAGTTATATCTTTTCCATGTGAATTTTATGCGTTTTATAAAATATTTTACTAAAAATTCACATTTCTGTATTTTACGAAAAATGTTCCTACACCTTATCAATACGTACATATATACTTACACGCCGTTAGTCCCCATTGGGGTAGGCACAGAGACTATCGATTGCCACTTTATATGATCGTGGCAAACCTCTCAAAGCAAAGCATCATCATCATCCATCAATCTTTTCATATCATACTTTTAGTTTATTAATTTAAGACTCTATAATTTGATGGTTTGGGCACATAGAGAGGATGGATGATAGAAAATTGGTAAAAGGGATCTATAGAGCTAGTGTGGATGGTAATGTTAGTAGAGGACGACCACGGAGAACACACTTGGACCAAATTGAGAGTGTGCTCAAAAACGCTGGCGTCCGAAGTATGAAGAATAAAAAAGCATGTATGAAAAGATTGATGGATGTAAACGAAGCTAGAGAGGTTTGTCAGGATCGTACGAAGTGGCGATCAATAGTCTCTGCCTACCCCAATGGGAACTAATGGCGTGAGTATATGTATGTATGTATGTCCTCTATAATACTCGTAAATGATTTTCTACTCGATAAAGGTTAGAAGTGTCGACTAAGTTTTACACAATTTAAAATCAAGTACATTAAATAAAAGCCCGTAGAGATTAGCATTATCAGTCAAGTTTTATTAAATTTCATATTAAATGCTGTGTAGTGTAGGCTTAGAATAGCACTACCCCATTTCTTCCGGCGGGTGTACGTAAGAGGCGACTATCGGTATTGGGGCTTTAAAGGGCTTTTTGGGCGATGCGGTTGGAGACCCATCACCAATGATAATTTATTTCTACCATCTTGTCCCCTGTCAATTTCCAAATGTGGCTAAGGAGTTACTAGTCCTGAAGCTCTGGCTACCCTTTTTTGGGATTTATGGCCGTGAGTATATGTTTGTGGATTAAATAAAAGGCCTGGAGATTACAAAAATATTATCAGTCAAGTGTAACTAATCCCGGTATCGGTATAAATCAGTAGATTTCGAGGAATATCTAATTGAAATAATCTATGTTTATTTGTATTGTACATACATACATATACTCACGGCTGTAAATCCCTAGAAGGGGTAGCCAGAGCTAAGGAATTAGAAATTCCTCAGCCACATTTGGAAAATTGAGTGGGGAAAGGATGGTAAAGTAAAGGTTGTTGGTGATGTCTCCAGCCGCATCGCCCAAAAATCCCTTAAAAGCCCCAATACCGTTAGTCGCCTCTTCCGTAGACCCATCGGTAGAAACGGGGTAGTGCTATTCTAAGCCGAC
Organism: Bedellia somnulentella; assembly: GCA_963576735.1. Taxonomy (NCBI): domain Eukaryota; kingdom Metazoa; phylum Arthropoda; class Insecta; order Lepidoptera; family Bedelliidae; genus Bedellia; species Bedellia somnulentella. The sequence goes on along the minus strand of OY755199.1, from coordinate 8,542,702 downwards.
ACTACACGGCATGGGAAGGAAATGGTTGTTTTATACTAAGCGATATCTAGTTCGCTATATCTATCTAGGTCGCTCGTACAAGCAATGCTGGTGTACTTTTATAATTTCACTTAAATCCTCTATTTATTGTAACATTGACAAAGTCACGTGATGTTCAGAAGTATTAGTACCTCTGCCAACCCCTTCGGGGATATTCGGCGTGAACGTTTATGTTATGTTATGTTATTGGGGATATATGAGAATAATAATAATAGTGAGAGAAGCAACAGAGATTTTTCAGGATCGTACAAAGTGGCAATCAATAGTCTTGTACAACCCCAATGTGAGTATAAGTAAGCAAATTTAATACGCGCAAAAAAATTGTGCCGTTTGCAAAAGCATGTCACTACCCCTGTCTACCCATGGGTGTCGTAAGAGAGGACTAAGGCAATGAGGCTTTTTAAGTGGTCTTTGGGCAATGCGGCTTGAGACCCATCACAAACAATACCTTATTTCTACCATCTTTTAACCTATTAACTTCCAGATGTGGGTGAGGAATTTCTAGCTGGCTACTCCTTTTTGGGATATATGGCCGTGACTATATGTATGTCTATGTGTGTCTATATGTTCGGCATAAATGTCTATAAAATAGAATTCATACATACATACATACATATACTTACGGCTATAAATCCCTAGAAGGGGTAGCTAGAGCTAAGGAATTAGAAATTCCTCAGCCACATTTGGAAAATTGAGTGGGGAAAGGATGGTAAAGTAAAGGTTGTTGGTAATGGGTCTCCAGCCGCATCGCCCAAAAATCCGTTAAAAGCCCCGATACCGTTAGTCGCCTCTTACGTACACCCACCGGAAGAAATGGGGTAGTGTTATTCTATGCCGACACTACACAGCAAATATATGTACGGCATAAATGTCTATAAAATAGAATTCACTAACCAAAGATTTGTATGAAATTAAAATTACTGAATAAATTATCATCACAAATCATAAACACATAATATCAATTGTGTATCAATCAATTAATTGTGTATAGTTGTTGTATCAATAAATCAAGCTGTGTAGTGTCGGCTTAGAATAGCACTACCCCATTTCTTCCGGTGGGTGTTCGTAAGAGGCGACTAACGGTATTGGGGCTTTTAAGGGATTTTTGGGCGATGCGGTTGGAGACCTATCACCAACAGCCTTTATTTCACCATATTTTCCCCACTCAAATTTCCAAAAGTGGCTGAGGAATTTTTAATTCCTTAGCTCTGGCTACCCCTTTTAGGGATTTATAGCCGTGAGTATATGTATGTATAATATCAATTAAGGGGATGAAAGAAAACAAAAGTTGCATCCACCTTTATGATTTGAGCAGGGTGAATATTTGTGTCTTACGAAATAATTGGTTCTCGCAGAATATCCGCAATCAAGGACCCGTTATATCACGGATGCGGTTGAATATATTAATTACTAAATACATATTATTCCTCGAATTATCTTAAGAACTAAACTACTGACTAACCTTTCGCGAGAAGTATATTTATGACGTCATTTTCTTATGAATTAGTTTTTCCAGATATCTTAATTATGATAATTAATTCAAACTTAATAAGACGACGTGATAGCTCAATGGGTAGAACACCGGTTAACGTGTAAGCGACTAGTGTTCAAATCCCGGGTCGGGCGTACACCAATTTGTCTTTTCTAAGGACATATGTGTGGTTAATTTATCATGGTTGTTAACGGTGAGGGAAAACATCGTGAGGAAACCCACATGGCTGAGTTGTACTTAGTCATGTGACAGTGTATTCGTACAAAACGGCGATAGGCCTGCCCCCTATCACGTGAGTACACTGTCCATGCAAAACGTGGGTACTCTGAACACCGGGTGACAAAGTCACGTGATGTTCAGAAGTATTAGTACCTCTGCCAACCCCTTCGGGGATATTCGGCGTGAACGTTTATGTTATGTTATGTATCGCAGGGGTCATTAGAGGCGACTAGGGTTTTTGGGTGTATTAAGTTATTGTTGGGCGATTCGGCTAAAGGCTCATCACCGAACATCCTATATTGTAAAATCATCACCCCACTTACTTCCGAAAGTTGCTAAAGAATTTCTAATACTGAAGCTCTGGGTACCCTTTTCGTGATTTACAGCCGTATATATCCCAATAAAGGTGGCTAGAATAATATGATTGGAAATTCCACAGCCACATTAGGAAGTTAAGCGGGGTAAAGGTTGTAAAATAAAGGTTAATAAAGTGATGTGGAGATGATGAAACATCAGCCTCATCGTCCAAAAAATCACTTAAAGAGCCCTTAACCCTAAGTCGCCTTTTAGGACACGCGCAGGAAGAAATGGATTAGTGCTATTCTTAAATAATGTGGAGGTAGTATTGAAATCTATGATTCCAATACATAGATAATCTAATTAATACATCGAGGTTCAAATCAAAAGAAAATTAATTTAATTCACTTTTGCTGTGTAGTGTCGGCTTAGAATAGCACTACCCCATTTCTTCCGGTGGGTGTACGTAAGAGGCGACTAACGGTATGGAGCTATTAAGGGATTTTTGGGCGATGCGGTTAGAGACCCATCACTAACAACCTTATTTTACCATCTTTAACCCACTCAACTTTCCAAACGTGGCTGAAGAATTTCTAATTCCTTAGCTCTGGCTACCCCTTCTAGGGATTTATAGCCGTGAGTATATGTATGTATGTACATAAATGATCTAATTGATACATCGAGGTTCAACTCAAAAGAAAATTAATTTAATTCACTTTTACTCAAAGAAGTGGCACAGGTATAAGCACTTTTAAAATTGTATCATGTGGTTTTTAGAATACCCACATACATTTTACATACATACATACATATTCTCACGCCGTTAGTTCCCATTGGGGTAGGCAGAGACTATCGATCGCCACTTTGTACATTTTACATACATTACATATAGTTTAAACACACGATGAAGAGCCTTTAGGCTGGTTGGTAAAGACCTCATTGCCAAATGCCTTAGTTTTCCTCACACAATGTTTTTTTTAGCCGTTGACAACCTTTATAAATTAACGAATATGATTTAAGAATATGATTATATGATTTTAGAAGATACATACATAACATAAAATAAACGTTCACGCTGAATATCCCCGAAGGCTAATAAATAAAGAATAAGTAAAGGAAAAAAAATTAATTTTTCTTTCCTTAATTTATTCTTTATTTATTAGTAATAATCCCCACATGAGGTTTTCATGAACAAAAAGATTTAAATCCCCGAAGGCTTTGGCAGAGGTACTAATAAATAAATTTTATTAATTTAAAAAAATATTGAATAAATAAATAAAATTTGAACGCGTTAACAGCATTAACCTGCCATATCCAAAGTAGATGTAGATCTCAATTTGATATAAAGTTATCATTTGCCTTTTTTAAAATGACTGCCTTTCTCTTTGCTATTTGAGCTATCATTTTAATTTTAAATAAATCGTCATTTTATTTCATCAAGGTTTGTAAGAATAGAAAACCAAATCTTCAAGCTTTGTTGAGAATTTCGAAAATGGTGGCAGAATGACGAGACCTTTCTTATTTTCTTATCAGATTTTCGCAATATCCACGTTTTGCCTTGAAAGTATACGTACGCAATTAAATTTAATTAGATTGATAATAATACATACGCCCGATTTCTGACTTGAGTATTCCAGCTGAGAACAACTTAAGTATCGTTCTGTCGCATTGAAATCTTAACAATGAATGAGACAAAACGATACTTAAGTCGTTCTCAGCTTGAATACTCGATTCAGAAATCGGGCGATAGACAATCAGAGGCAGGTTATATATAATCCATATTTTAGTATATATTGTATACCATTGAAAGACATCTCTTATGTTATTGAATAATCTAAGCTATAGAAGTTCTCTCATCAAAAATTTAGATTTTCCTCATCTTAGTTCGATGTAAAATGGTTTTGTAACTTTGAACGTTTTTCACATTTATATTTCGTGCTTTCATATTTGTTTTTGTCAAATAGGAAAACAGATATATTTTATATTGTTTATTAATACATGATTATTTCATTTCGATTGTAATTTAGTGTATTTTTATTTTATACTGTTTTGTGAATCTACCTACCAAAATGGACAGTAAATTTTGTTGACTACCACCCAAAAAAATATTTACCAGAAATGTTTTTAGTGTTTAAGAGTTGTTTATGTACAAACAATTAAGTACAATAAAGGGTTTTCAATTAATAAACAAAGAAAAGTATATTAGAAATGTTAATTTCACTGCATTTCGTATAAATTATCAAATACGTCGCATGTTATGCATCATTAATTAAACTATACACTGTATTTACAAACAATTTGAAAATCATTAGCAACAACTAATCAGCCAATCAAAATCGAACATTCTAATAAAAATATTAATTAAATCTTACCTTATCTAAACGGAAATAATCCAAATTAGAAAAATATTAACTTTACTGACTTAAAAACACGCGCGCTTTTTTACTTTTTCAATCACTTTTTTTTTATGAGAGCACGACCGACCGTTTTGAGCCAATGTTGACTACTGAGATTTTGCTGACCTATACGTGTGCTCTTGCCTCCTTGCTTAATCTTAAGCGGCCAGTACACAATGGCGGACGATGGCCCACTGCTCGCCATCGCCACTGTGTACAGGGGGCAATGGTGCATGATGGCGGACAATTGCCGATCGTGGCGCGCAATGGCGCGCAATGGCGAAGTTGTCGGTTTTTCGGGCACACTTCAAAGGAATCGTGGCGTAGCATGGCCGGTGGTGTTTCCACAATGGGCCATTGTTTAGTTCGTCACCGACCGCTCATAGATACTTATACTTTTTTTGGAATATTTTATTGCAAAATGTATTGATAATCACTATATGACGTAAAAATAACATAAATAGCGCCATAAATAAAATAAATTACATGCATAATAATAAATAAATAGCTGCAACCATAATTACTTCGACGTCCGTCGCAAGTGGATTGCCAGACAGTAATGAGCAATGGGCCATTGTGTAAACACCAATTGATCGTGGCCAACAATTGCCAATTGCGAAGCGTGGCCCATCGTCGGCCATTGTGTACTGGCCGCTTTATACGTGACGCGGTTCGTAAAAAGGTTGGATGTGCTCACCGGCAATCAATGTTGCCCGAGATTCCATTAACCTCCTTGTCGCATCTCTTTACGTCAATTTAAGATTGATCTTTTGGTGTTTCAAATCTAATTTTAAATTTTATACCATAGTTTATGTGTATTATAAGGTATTACAAGTAACGATACGGTTTGATAAACTTAAAAGATTTTGGAAAGAACCTTTAATTGAGAGATATAGTGAATGTCAAAATGTGTTACATGCTACTTTGGCTCCACTTTTAACATTACTTATTCTTAAAATCTGGTATTTGCTTTTTTGTTGTAGTTTTATTTAAATCTTTTAATTCTTAAGAATTTGTTGTTAATTAGATCAGTTAAAATAAAATATTGATTTTATAATCATTGAATTAATTACAAACATTAATAATACTTTGTGTGGACGAAATTTAATTATTTGTTTTTTATATCAATTATCTTTCATAAACAACTACAAAAATAAATAAGACATAAAAATTTGACAAAGACTCGTTTATAGTTTTAAGAAACGCAACATTAAGGCAACACCAAGCAACGAAAGTAGCTCGTTTGAACGTAGCTACGGTTTTCCCTCTCATCACAACCATCATAAAGGGTATACGAATGAACCGGTCAAGCTGTCCACAATGACAGCTGTCACTTCCTTATGTCAAAGCAAATAAGAGCTATTTTCGCTGTAAAATTTCCAGCTTGACTTAGCATATGCATTTACAAATTCGCGCGTTCGATGACGCAAAGAGGTTACTCTAAATTTTATTTTTTTACAATCTTAGCGTTCTTGGAAAACATTTCATTGAGGATTTTTGATTCGTCATTCATGCGTTGATAAACAGAACTATAAATCCCAAGAAGGGGGCAAGCAATTATTATCAAGTACTTTTGAAACTTTAGTAAAGAAAATTTTAAATTAAAGGATGTTATTTTGGTTCAGTGCCGGCACAGTATATCTCTACACCTTTCTATCCACGGGTGTCGTAAGAGGTGACTGTATGGGGCTATTTGAAGTGGTTTTTGGGTGATGCGGCTGCAGACCCATCACCAACGATACTTTGTTTCTATCATCGTGTATCCTATCACCTTCAAAATGTAGCTGAGGTGTTTCTAGCTCTAAAATTCTGGCTACCTCTATTTGGGGTTTATTGTGTATATGACCGTAGTTATGTATGTATGAATATATAGGTAGCAAACACTACTTAAACGTGTAAAAGAAATAATGGATAGAAGAATTTCGTGCTGGCAGCCATTGACACGGTAGCTCAATTGGCAGAGCGACGGGGGCGTATACCCGAGGTCGCGGGTTCGATTCCCGCCTGTGTCGAGATTTTATTTTTTTCTTTCCTTTATTTATTCTTTATTTATTAATAATAATCCCTACATAAGGTTTTCATAAGCAAAAAGATTTAAATTATATATAGGTTTTGGTCACATCACAATAATCACTTAGAAAAGCTAAGTCTCCTCGTGGGTGTCCCACGGGAAGACATGGGGTTAACACATACATACATATTCTAACGCCGTTATTTCCCGTTGGGGTAGGCAGAGACTATCGATCGCCACTTTGTACGATCCTGGCAAACCTCTCAGGCTTCATTCACATCCATCAATCTTTTCATACATGCTCTTTTATTCTTCGTACGTCGGACACCTGTCTTTTTGTGGTTAACACATACATAAAAATATAGATTAGATTTGTATAATTATTTTGATAAATGGATAAGGTCATTTCTACCCACGGGTGTCGTAAGAGACGACTAAGGGTATTGGGACTTTTTATTGGAGTTTTGGGCGATGCGGTTGTAGACCCATCACCAAAAACCTTTATTTTACCGCCTTTTCCCCACTCAACTTCCAAAAGTGGCTGAAGAATTTATAATTCCTTGGCTCTGGCTACCCCTTCTAGGAAATTATAGCCGTGAGTATATGTATGTATGTCATTTATTCCATTCTATAAGAACGGCTATTATTTCTTTTCATAAAATCAAAATGAACAAATTGCCCTGCAACCTGTAATTTAGGTTATGTAAAACTTGTACGGAATGGGTTCACGGCTACTTTCATTTTACTTTTAAAATACCTCAAAAAGCCATCACCACACAAATGACGTTAAAAGACCTTTTGACACTGTTATAATTTCATATAAGTGTAGCTGGAGTTTTGAAATCGAAATTGCTCAGCCCTTTTTGAAAGTTACATACATAAATCTTGAAGGGGTAGCTAGGACTAGGGAATTAGTAATTCCTCAGACACTTTTGGAAGTTGCGTGGGGAAAAAATGGTAAAATAAAGGTTGTTGGTGATGGGTCCACCTAAAAAAATACTTTAAGAAGCCCCACTACTCTTAGTCGCCTCTTACGTGCACCCACGGTAAAAAACGGGTTAGTGCTGTTCTGAGCCAACACTACACAGCTAAGTTACAGAATATTACTACAATACATATATAATAATGCTGTGTAGTGTCGGCTTAGAATAGCACTACCCCATTTCTTCTGGTGGGTGTACGTAAGAGGCGACTAACGTTATTGTGGCTTTTAAGGGATTTTTGGGCGATGTGGTTGGAGACCCATCACCAACAACCTCTATTTTTACAATTTTTCCCCACTCACATTTCCAAAAGTAGCTAGTGACTCTGGCTTCCCCTTCTAGGGATTTACAACCGTGAGTATATGTATTTATGTATGTTAACGACAAGATAAATATATCATCTTTCGCGTCACAATTTTCACAAGCTTAATTTATGTTTATTAATTAAATATAATTACCCGAATCATCGTGATTTCCACTACGTCATTGCCTAATGATCATATTATTCGTAAACCTATTAAAACCAATCATATTTTGGGTTTGTTTTATTCATGAATCATAACAAATCTATTAGGTCTAGTGACTTCAATCTAAAAAAGGTTTTTAGAACTTGAGAATCCCCGATTTTTCACAATAAACATAAACGTTCACGCCGTTTATCCCCGAAGGGGTTGGCAGAGGTACCAATACTTCTGAACTCACATGGCAGCGCCATCTAGTGTCCAGAGAAGGTGCCCACGTTTTGCTTCGACAATGTACTCACGTGATAGGGGGCAGGCCTATCGCCGTTTTCTACGAATACACTGTCACATGACAAAGTACAACTCAGCCATGTGGGTTTCCTCACGATGTTTGTTTTGTAGGATTTGAATAAACGTATGTGCGTTAAAAATCAGATCAGATACAATTGACGTCACAAGGTACCCTGTTAGCCAAAGCCAAGGTTAATAACCTGATGCATAAACAGTGCGTACAGGAAAGGTTCAAGATGAATATATCAAGGTTGTTGACGGTAAGGGAGAAAACCCATATCACTGGGTTCTACTACGTCATGGGACAATATATTCGTACAAAACGGCGATAGGACTGCCCCCTATCACGTGAGTACACTGTCCATGCAAAACGTGGGTACTCGCTGCACCTTGATAGTTTTGTACTTATGTTTTCTGTATGTTTTTTTCCATTTATAATTGAATCAATACTGATGCCTAATAGAGGATATGAAGAAACTGTCTCTATATTTTCGTTTTTTAATGAAAAATTAATAGATAGGGATATTTTTTGTATGGTTTAAATTGTATCAACTTAGTTTTTTTATAGTTAATTCGAAGGTTGTGCTCGTCAAGCCAATTTACCAGTTTGTGTACCAGTAATGTTAAAAAAATACATATATTCACGGCTATTAATCCCTAGAAGGGGTAGCCAGAGCTACGGAATAAGAAATTCCTCAGTGACTTTTGTAAGTTGGAGAAAAGATAGTAACAGAAAGGTTTTTGGTGATGGGTCTCCAACCGCATCGCCCTAAAATCCCTTAAAAAGCTCCGATACCCTTAGTCGCCTCTTACGATCACCAATGGGAAGAAATAGACTAAAGCCATTCTACGCCGACACTATAAAGTAGTGCATAATAAATATATTTAATTAAATATAATGAAATACGCTATAAAATCTACATATTTGAACAGCAAAATACCCGTACAGCCTGATTCAACCGAGTACAAAGTGGGAATCCCATAGTGCAGCTTACGTACAAACTTGTTGGGGAACTTACTGAGAAAGCTCAGATAGTGGAACTTTTACAAGATTAGTCATACTAATTAAGGCTTTACTGTTTCATTAAATAAGTTAATTAAAGAGGATGTATGAGAAGGATGATGGATGTAAACGAAGCTAGAGAGGTTTGCAAGGGTAGTCAAAAGTGGCGATCAATAGTCTCTGCCTACCCAGATGGGAAATGATGGCGTGAGTATATGCATGTATGTATATGATATGAAAAATTGTTGGTATATTTTCTTATTCTTCCTTTGCTATACACATGGCTACTAATCCCAAAAAGGGGGAGACGGTGTGATAGTATCAAAATACTTAGCCACTTTTGAATGTAAGTAGAAAGAACAATAAAGGCATGTTGGTGACGGGTGCAGTCTCATCGCCCAATAATCACTCAAAAAGAACCGATACTCTTAGTTGCCGTTTGTGAATACATACATACATACATATACTCACGGCTATAAAACCCTAAAAGGGGTAGCCAGAGCTGCGAAATCAGAAATTCCCCAGCCACTTTTGGAAGTTGAGTGGGGAAAAGATGGTAGAATAAAATTGTTGGTGATGGGTGTCCAACCGCATCGCCCAAAAATCCCTTAAAAGCCCCAATACCGTTAGTCGCCTCTTACGTACACCCACCGGAAGAAATGGGATAGTGCTATTCGAAGCCGACACTTCACGTTTGTGAACTAACGGAAAAATAGACTACTGCTATTCTAAGCCGACATTACACAGTTGAAACTGTTTTAATAAAAGTTTATTAGCATTGGCTACACCACTGTACTTAACTGTGACGTCAATCGATATGATTTGGATTCACTTTAAAGGGACCGGTTTTTGAGAGGAAGATTTTCGCATTTATACTCACGCCATTAGTTTGCGTTGGGGTAGACTGTACGGATTTTCGCATTAAAGGGAGTTCAATTGAAAGTAAAATTTACGTACATTTTTACAATTTCCTTAAAAACTTGAATCTCATTACTCAAAATGTACAGAAAAAAAATGACCAAAAATAGACATTTCTTATTAAAAAATCAGTAAAACTGAATATTACAAATTAAAAACAATTTTATTAAAAATGTCCTGTAAAGGATGACATTGTAAAAAAGATAGTAAAAAGATTATTGAGATGGTTTGGGCACAAAGAGAGGATAGATTACAGTAAGTTTTGAGATCTATAGAGCCAATGAGGAAAATAATGTTAGTAGAGGACGACTTCTGAGCACACATTTGGAAATAGCAAGTGTGCTCAAAAAGGCAGGTGTCCGTATCCAAAGTATAAGAGCATGTATCAGAAGATTAATGGCTGTGAACGGAGCTAGAGAGGTTTGCAAAAATCGTACAATAGGCGATCGATTGTCTCTGCCAACCCCAATGGGAACGAACGGCTTGAGTATATGTATGTTTCATTTTATTAACTAAAACTGATACTACATTTTTCGTAGTGTAATTGCATCTGCAAATATACTGGAGTTCCCAATATCCCCATTTGACAATAATATCGAATCCACGTCCCGGAATTCCCACACCCACCCGGGTATTCCCACCATGCACTCGAGATCACGAGACGAAAACATGTTTGTATCACCAACACCATTATAATGAGAGTAACAACCTCGCCTTATTGAGCTTACGGAGTTAACGATAAGCTCGTACCATGTAGCGAAAGCTCGTTTGTGTAAACTTTAGAATAAGTGTAATAAAATAAAAATTACCACCGACCACGGAGAACACACTTGGACCAAATTGAGAGTGTGCTCAAAAAGGCTGGCGTCCGAAGTATGAAGAATAAAAGAGCATGTATGAAAAGATTGATGGATGTAAACGAAGCTAGAGAGGTTTGTCAGGATCGTACGAAGTGGCGATCGATAGTCTCTGCCTACCCCAATGGGAATTAATGGCGTGAGTATATGTATGTATGTATGTATGTAAAATAAAAATTACCACCGGTAAAGATATAATCCGGTGTCTTAGGTTTGATACCCCGGGGTCAACAGACAAGTTTTTTAAAAGATAAGTTACCTAATTTGCTACGAAAACGCAGGAACATTATAGTTCTAAATTTCGAACACCCATTATTTTGCAGTCTTTTTCCTACTCAACTTCCAAAAATTGCTGATAAAGATGTAATTCTGTAGCTCTGACTACCCCTTTTAGGACTTATAGCAGTGACTATATGTATGAACAGTAAAAAGACAGTGATATCTAATATTTCTAACTGTATTGCCGAACTCGAGAAGCCAGAAATTAAGTAAGTAAGTATAGTATAGAAAAACACTAGTACGGGACAATAAATTATCTTATTCTACTACAAGACTAAAAAATGAGTTAAATTTCGCATCTTTAACGGCACCGGCTTATAAACGAGACTTACCTACGTCACACAAAATTATTGAAACCGTTTTCAGTCAAGTTATTAGCACCGGTTCTTCTACATTTTATTTGTGCTTAAATGATGATTTAAGTTTAACTTAAAACAATATCATCATTTAAGCAAATTAAAAAATTAAAGTTAAAATTGGTTGGGCACATAGAGAAGATAAATAAAAGTTAATTGGTAAAAGACATCATTAGAGCTAAATTATTAAAGGTGGCAATATTAGTAGAGGACGAACACCGAAGTAATATTTATATCAAATACAGAAAGTTCTTAAAAAGCGGGAGGTCTAAGTCTGAAGATTAAAAGAGATTGTATAAAATTGCTGTGTAGTATCGGCTTAGAATAGTACTACCCCATTTCTTTTGGTGGGTGTACGTAAGAGGCGACTAACAGTATTGGGGCTATTAAGGGATTTTTGGGCGATGCGGTTGGAGACCGATCACCAACAACCTTTTTTTTCCATCTTTTCCCCACTCTACTTTCTTAAAGTGGCCGAGGAACTTCTAGTTCCTCAGCTCTGGCTACCCCTTGTAGGGATTTACAGCCGTGAGTATATGTATGTATAAAAATAATTAATGTAAACGTAAATGAAGCTAGAGATGTTTCCAAGGAGTTTAGAAAAGAATAGAAAACTCTTTATTGCACATCGAACTTAGGAGATACATTTATGATTTACCTACATAATATAGCGAAGCGATTTCTTCCAAACAAACTTTGAATGGTAAGGTCAATAAATTATGGTCATGTGGCAAATATATCCAAAAATACGGTGTAACAAATGCTTACTTCTACATAATCTCTACAAACTATTTTCTAGTTTTTAATTTAAAGTTAGGTTAATTAAATTCAAAAATAATGAGCTATTAACAAATAAGTAAAGACATATAATACTAGCCCCAATACCCTTAGTCGCCTCTTACGACACCCGTGGGTAGAAAGGGTTAGCGACATTCTAACCTTTATTTTTACCATCTTTTCCCCACTCAACTTCCAAAAGTGGCTGAGGAATTTATAATTCCTTAGCTCTGGTTACCCCTTCAAGGGAAATATAGCCGTGAATACTCACGGTGTATGTATGTATGTAATACTATTGTGTCGTGTAGTGCCAACTTAGAATGTAACTACCCCTTTTTACCCTCGGTTGTCGTAAGAGGTGTCTAAGGATATGGAGCTTTTAAGTGGGTTTAGGGCGATGTGGTTGGTGACCCATCACCAGCAATACTTTATTTCTACCATCTTGTCCCCTATCAACTTCCAAAAGTGGCTGAGAAGTTACTAGCTCTGATGCTCTGGCTACCGCTTTATGGGATTTATGGCGGTGAGTATATATATATACTTTCTCACTATAATTCCCTAGAAGGGGTAGCCAGAGCCAAGGAATTATAAATTTCTCAGCCACTTTTGGAAGTTGAGAGGGGAAAAGGTGGTAAAATAAAGGTTTTTGGTGATGGGTCTCTAACCATATCGCCCAAAAATCCAATATAAAGCCCCAATACAGTTAGTCGCCTCTTACGTACACCCACCGGAAGAAATGGGGTAGTGCTATTCTAAGCCGACACTACACAGCAATGGGGTAGTATATGTATATATATATATATATGTATGTATGTACTAAGTTGAATAGGGCTTTGACTGAAAATCAGCGTATGATGGGTATATTCTCTGTCATACGAGAGCTGAGTAAATTCCCTTTTTGGTTATGAACTACTTTTTTATATACATAAACATAAACATAACATAAACATTCTTTATTGTTCCAAAATAGTTAACAAAAGCATTAGATTATACAGTAAAAAATAATTTTAAATTTGCGGGTATCCGCGTTTTTGCTTTGTGTCGAGCATTCTAACGGTCCTCGCACTAGGTAAAACCTGTATCGCGAGGTCCCATAGGTGAGTATTACAGTATAAGCTATAATATTATAGCTATAAAGTAAAGCGGATGTTGAACGAAGTATAGTTTTATTTAGTTACTGGTACGTTTTTAAGATATTGGGTATTTTATATATTTTGGGTAATTGAATGTTTAGTAGTAATTTATGTATGTTATTATAGTTATAGAGAAAATAATGTATATATATATATATATATATATATATATATATATATATATATATAAATATTTTTAAATTTTGTATTAATAGTTGTTAAATATAAAATATTTTATATACTAAAATATAGTGTTACAAAGTCACTTACACCTATTCAAAATATACTTTTAACTTATTCGACAACTGTTATGATTTGCTCTGTATTAACATAGTCAAGTTTTTGTAGCCAGTTTCTAATCCTGATTTTGGCTTCGTGATATGTACAGCTTTTAAGTTTGCAAGCCAATGCAGCTTTATTAAATATATATGGGTGTAAAAATAAACTTTGTCTTCTTGCAAATGATGTGTAGATTTTAGGAGTAGGAGCTCGAAAAACTCGACTGGTTTGACGATCTTTGCAGTATTGGGTATTAGAAAATTCAGAATAGAATCGCAACACGCTCCGCCAGATATAAAGTCCTCGCACACTGAGTATTTCGCATTCTGTATATAGCAAGTTTGTGGGATATCTCATTTTTTTATTAAGCATTGTTTTAAGAACTGCCCGTTGGGCTCTTTCGACCCCAATCATAACTGTCTTTGCTGCTCCTCCCCAGATAGAAAGGCAGTACATAATTATCGATTGGCAAATTGCCACGTAAATCCTAAATAGCAGCTTGCGCTCAATACAGAATCTTAGTATTCTCATTATATAAATAATTTTTCTAACCTTCCCTGACACATGCTTTATGTGTTCTTTAAAGGATAACCTGTCATCCAAAACTACACCTAAGTATTTTAAGGATGAAGACCTAACTAAACAAGGACAAGAACACTTGCGATGGGGATAGTAGTGGCATTCATGTATTTGTAAAATATATGTTTTAGCAGGTGCTAGAGCTGCAGTTTTTGAAAAAGGTATGTATGTAGTTTTTTCCTTATTAAGAGACAGTAAATTACTATTAAGCCACTCATTTATTTGAGCCATTCCTGCCTCCGCTACGGCTTAAACCTCTGACCAAGTGCTACCGTAGAATATCACCGCTGTATCATCTGCATAACAAAATATTTCTGCATTTTTAAGATCGTTACTGCCAATATCATTTAGGTAAATCGAAAACAGTGTAGGTGAGAGTGTACCACCTTGCGGAACACCAAAGAGGACATCCAGATCCGTACTCGATTGATCACCAATTCTAGTACACTGTTTCCGATTACTGAGATATGATTTCATCCATTTGTAAGCGATTCCTCTTACGCCCGAGCGGTATAATTTTCTTAACAGTATTGGAATGGACACTGTATCAAAGGCTTTCCTCAGATCGAGGAAAACCCCTAGACAGTGTTTGCCTTTATCCAGTAACTTAGTTACAGTAGTTACTAGTCCACTTACTGCGTCTTCCGTAGACTTTCCTTTGCGAAATCCAAATTGTTTCTCATACAGTATGTTTTTCTTTTCTAAGAAGTTACTAAGCCTGATGTTAACTATTTTCTCTAATACTTTGGAGATTGACGGGAGCAAGGAGATAGGGCGATAATTTGAAGGCTCAGACTTGGAACCACTCTTGTACAACGGACATACTACCGCAGTTTTCCATTCATCTGGAAATTTACCAGACTCTAGACTTTGATTATAAATGTGAACCAAAGGCTCAGTGATAATTTTTTTGATCTTCTTTAATAAGTCATTACTAATTCCATCTTTACTAGAGGCAACCGATGAACTCAACTGTGTAATAATTGAATGAACTTCTACATCATCAGTCGGCTGCATGAAAAAACTATCCAATAAGGACTTATTAGATGACACTTTTGAGGCCAGTGAAAGTTCACTTTCATTGTGTTTCGTTAATATTTCGTCAGCTAGCCTTTTTCCTATCCCGCAAAAGAATTTATTACAGTCCTCTATAGGGCCATTGTTATCTGCTGTTTTAAGTTCTGTATTGGGTGTTTTATTGGTATTGGAGTGACAAACTGATTTTATGGTTTTCCACAATCTCTTTGGATCGCCTTGGGATTCCTCAAATTCCATCTGTAGGTAATTATTTTTAAGTTTATGTAATAGGTTCACAAGAAAGTTTCTATATCGTTTGTAGATAAGGAGAGTTAGAGCATCTTCCGGGTTTTTACGAACTTTTTTGTGGAAGCGTCGCGATGTCTCATACATTTGATTAGTCCTGGTGTGATCCAGGGCTGCAGACCGAATTTAGTTCGGCTTATCCTCAATGTTTTAGTATTTTTATCTAAAATCGATTTTATAATTTTTGAAAACATTTTTACCGATGAGGAGAGAGTGTCAGCTTTCAAAACCTCCGACCAGTCAGTACCCGCTAAATCCTTCTGCACTGCATCATGGTCTGTTTTTTGAACGGTTCTAATATGTTTTCTCAACTTATATGAACTACTACTACTACTAACTAACCCCGCTACTACAATGTCGTGATCGCCCGCAGAGTGCTCACATACCAGACTTACATGTTCACTGAACGGTCGAAT
This sequence comes from Bedellia somnulentella, assembly GCA_963576735.1. NCBI lineage: Eukaryota > Metazoa > Arthropoda > Insecta > Lepidoptera > Bedelliidae > Bedellia > Bedellia somnulentella. The sequence goes on along the minus strand of OY755199.1, from coordinate 8,526,593 downwards.
AAAAATGTGATCCAAGCATGAGGAGTTCCTTGTCGGCTTATCCACTATCTGAAGTAGGCCATGATGTGCCATAATATTTAAATAATCTTCTTTATCGTTATTATCTGATATTAAGGTGTTAATATTTATGTCTCCTGTGAAAATTATTTTCTTATTTTCTTTCAGCGTTGTTAATACATTGTCAAGAGAAGTTAAAAAAGGGGCAAGATGTCTATATGAGGGAGACCTATATATTGCTATAATCGTCAATCGTCCAGAAATGTTGATAGTGAGACAGTTTGCCTCTGCAAATAACGGTTCAGAGACTGATGCATCCCAGCAGCATTTAATATACACTACTACACCACATGCTCTGTTTAAGAAAACATTAGTTCGAAACATAGTGTAGCCAGTCATAACTGGGACAATAGTGTCATGATTCAGCCAGCACTCAGTTAGCACCAGAGCATCAAATTCAACTTTAGATCTTCTAAGTGTCACCAAAAATTGGTCGAAGTTACAAGAAATACTCCGAATGTTGTATGTTAAAATTTTAAAATGTGTATTGGTTAAGTAAGGCTCACAGCAATCAATAGAATCTAGAGATAAACAGTTTACTTTAAATGCGTCATCTACAGCTTCCATTATCATAGGGTGTCTATCCATAATCAGATAATATAATTAGACAACCAGTGAAGGTGAATGTTATAAAAATAAAATTGAGCTGTGAGCGTGTATTTAAGGCCATGTCAACACGAGTATCTTTAAAAACGGATATAAGATTGATAAAATAACACATCAAAATAATATTAGTGTAAACTATATACTTTATATATATACACAGAATAGATATAATATTATAATCATACATAATATAATAATTAGGAGATATGATACATTCTAGTGTGCGTTTCAAAGTATTATAAAACAATAACAATATTTTCAGATAAAAAGAGATGTAAAATGTTGTGGATTGACTTCGTGATACAGATCCTACCTTACGTGCGTTAGTTATTTTGGGACGCCACAGAGACTGACGAGGGTCCAACGCGCCGGTCAAGATCCGATTCAGACTTGATCTGTATGGCCTGTCCTTTGTCTGCTTTGCGTACAAAGATGGAACCACCGCTTGTCCAGCAGTAGCGAAACCCATGCTGACGAGACCGGGCCCGGGCTTCTTGAAAGAGTTGGCGACGTTGTCATTTATATTATGTAAAATACCAAATAGACATTTTTTCTTTCCTTCTTTCTATATATGCCATTCGGCCATAGTCTACCTCGCTGGCCAATAGTGGATTGGCAAACAATTTCTCCTTACCAATGCATCATAAATTAACGGTACTAATAAATAAAAGTAAAAAAAATTAGTGCTCTTCATTTGATTTAACTGTTTAAGCTCGACTTGGGTCATTGAACCTAAACTTGAACTTTTGAAAGTTCGTTCAAAATATGCACAGGCCGTTGACGCATTTTGCATCGATGCTCTGTCACGTGACTTTCATGCTTGACTTCATCTATTTATCTTATTTTCTTCGATATCGTTAATTTTATAGGAAGAAACAAATTTATAGTTATGAGGTACGTGATACAGACGAATCTTAGCTTTATTTTAAGTCCATTATACATACACACAAATATTATATATCGGGCACAGAATAAAGAGTACCTAATAAATAAAAGATGTTATTAAAGGAAAGAAAAATTTCGACACTGGCGGGGTTCGAACCCGCGACCTTCGGGATTCTTTCCTTTAATAACATTTTTTATTTATGAGTAATAATCCCCACATGAGGAATTCATGTCAAAAAACATTAAATTAAAGAGTACCTAAGTCTGTGATATCAGGGTAATGCTGAAATTAATAACTGGGTTGTGTCGGCTTAGAATAGCACTACCCCATTACTCCCCATGGGTGATCGTAAGAGGCAACTAAAGGTTTCTTTAGGGATTTTTGGGCGATGCGGTTGAAGGTCCATCACCAAGAATCTTTATTTTGTAATTTTTTCCTTACAAGAAAAATAATAATAATAAAAATTGTTTATTTTCTAATTAACCTATGTACAAATTATACTAGAGCACATGTTTTACAATTAAAATATAGATAGACATATAGAGTATATTAGTGCCATTATAGGTCGTGCCTGTGCAATGGACACTAATAATTTCATTTTCTTACAAGAATCTTTATTTACTCAACTTCCAAGTGGCTGAGAAATTTCGTATTCAGAAGCTCTAGCTACTACCTTCAGGGATTTATAGCCGTGAGTATGTATATGTATGAATATTCATATTTATATCCATATGCACGTTAACATAATGGTAAAAATGTTGTATCATTACTGGTGTGTAAATTAAAATGAAACTAAATAATACACTATTTAATTTACATACATACATACACTCACGGCCATAAATTCCAAAGAGGGTAGCCAGAACTTTAGAGCTAGAAACTCCTCGGCCTCATTTGGAAGATGATAGTGGACAAAATGGTAGAAATAAACAATCTAGTATAATTTGATATATATTCATGACTTAAATCCCCAAACGGGTAGCAGAGGATTGATACTTCTGAACTTCATGTACCGAGCTTTCTCTGTAAGTTCCCCAACAAGATTTAACATCAGCTTCACTATGGGATTCCCACTTTGTACTCGAAAACACTTTGTAAATCAAGGCTGTGCATTAAGGTTGTATGGGTATTTTGCCGTTTTAGTTGGACCGTGCTTTCACGTGATAGAGGGCAGGCCAATCACGATTTTAATCCCAACTTCTTACATGAAAATTCATCAATTAGATGATCATTTACTAATTGATTGACCATGATTAAGTGGGACTGTTGATATAATTATATTTAAGCTTGAATTCTCTTGATTTGCTGTGTAGTGTCGGCTTAGAATAGCACTACCCCATTTCTTGCGGTGGGTGTACGTACGGTATTGGGGCTTTTTAAGGGATTTTCGGGCGATGCGGTTGGAGACCTATCACCAACAACCTTTATTTTGCGATCTTTTCCCCACGCAACATCCAAAGGTGGCTGAGGAATTTCTAATTCGTTAGGTCTGGCTAGCCCTTCTAGGGATTTATAGCCGTGAGCATATGTATGTATATGTATGGATCTCCAGCCGCGTCACCCAACAATTACTTAAAGTTACCTTTACCTACAACAGTCGCGAGAAGAATTGTATTAGTGCTTTTCTAAAGGAGCATTTGGGTAAATAACGAGTGTGCTCAAAAAGACAAGTGTGAGAATTATGAAGAATAAAAGACCGTGTATGAGAAGATTGCTGGATGTAGACGAAGCAAGAGAATTTTGCCAAAATCGTACAAAGTGTCGATCGATAGTCTCTGCCTGCCCAAAGGGAACTAACGGCGTGATTATATTTATGTATGTAAAGCAGCACTATTATATTTTTAAAACACAACTTTATGTTAAAATGTATCTTTTGGTCTGTTTCAGTTGGTTGGTTTGGTCAGGTCAGTCCACGGTCATTAAAAATATATCAAAACCGGTCGATTTTTATAGATAACATTCACACAAAAACCCGAATAGACAATGTCAAACCATCAGCAATCAATAATCACATCGTATTCATGATATTGTTGTAAACTAGTACGAAACCCTTGATTTTTATTCTGTACTTGCTGACCCCACAGACTTCGTACTGTCAAAAGTGTAGACTTTCACGTCGTCAAACTGAAATATTTAACTGACCCGTTGAGGGTCTCTGTCATGCGATGAGAAAAAAGATGTTTTTCATAGTGTCCTCACAATTTTTTCACTTTATAAATTTTAAGTTTATAAGCATAGTAGTTTCGGCTGAGCATTGATTCTTAGTCTGTTTAACCATTTTTTAAGAAAATTTATTGATCTCTTAATTTTTTCTGGGATAAAAAGTGTCCTATTATGTTAATTGGGATCATTATCTGGCTTCCTGTAAATTTTATATTAAATACGTTATGTGAATTAGTCTTCATTTAGCTACAAACACACAAACATTTAAAATATTAATAGGATAAGGCTTAAACATAAGCTTCTCGCGCAGGTGACCTCGCTCGCCGGCCAGCGCAGCGTCTTGTCTTGCGCTTCATGCACGCGTGTAAATTTTGTTACGGAGTAATTCAAAAAATGTATTATCTTCTAAGATGTTTATTTAAATTAAGTGATGTCAAGGACAATTTTGTTCTCAATTAAATACTCTCAATCAACAACATATTTATTTGGATAAAGATTAATATTATGTTGATAAAACATTATGGCAATTATGCATTAAATTCGACCAAATTTATTTACCATAAAAATGGTTATAGTAAGTGAAACTTAAAAGTTAGACATATACTGTCGCGGGCATTTTTTTAGAAATAATTCTTTAATACATTTTTTTTGGGTAACTTAAACCGTTTACACACAACGGAAGCCTTAGTATGAATAATTATCCCCGTTTTTGCAACATTATTCGCTGATAGTTTGCTCCTGTTGGTCAAACTATCAGCGAATAATGTTGCAAAAACGGGGATAATTATTCATACTAAGGCTTCCGTTGTGTGGTTCTATAGGTGGTTGGTATATAGCCTAAAACCTTCCTCAATAAATGGACTATCCAACACAAAAATAATTTTTCAATTTGATTGGGTAGTTCCTGAGATCCTAGCGTTCAAACAAACAAACTCTTCAGCTTTATAATATTATAGTATAGATTTAGCTCATGTTTTAATTTTAAATAAGGCAGAAGTCGAAAGTGAGAAGAATAAAAGAGCACATAAGAAGACTAATGAATGTGAGGGAATCATGAGAGATTTGTTGAGATCCTGCTAAGTGGAGATCAGTAGTCACTGCCTACCATTATTTAAAAAACTTAATATATTGCCACTGCCATCTCTCTACATATACGAAATATTATTATTCGTGTATAAACATAGATCAATTTTTCAACAAACTGAGCCAAAATCGAGACCACAAAGAGGAAACCATACAATACAATTAACTAAACCAAATATTAAAAGTCTATCGATTTGTCAGAGAAACGGCTATGAAATGGCGATCAAGCTGTATAATCTAGTTAAGGATGAGACAAAATTACTGACATACAATAAATATAAAATTATCATTTTTAATTATCTTTTGGACAACTGTTTCTATACAATTGATGACTTTATTAAAAATTGCAATATTTGACTTTTAAATTTTAACTATGTTTTTCCTTTTTTTATTTTTTATGACATTGAAATTGTAATAAAGTTTATATAATATTTTGACATGTGTTGCCCTGATTTACTTTATAATATAATAATAATGGTTTTTTTTTCTTTTCTTTATTTTTTCATGACATTTTAATTTTAATAAAATTGATAATATTTGGACATGTGTTGCCTTACAAAATTTTAATAATGTTTTAACTTTATTTTTTTTATTTTTAATATGACAGACAATGTTATTATAGTAGTTTTAAGATATGTCGAAAAAATTTATCAATAATTTTAATGTTTAAAAATTTGCACGCCTTACTGGCAGTACATGCATAGGCCTTTATTTTATACACCACCATTTATACTCATGTATTGGCAAATAAATGATTTTTATTTTTTATTTTTATTTTTACCCCAATGGGAATAATGGGCGTGCGTATAAGTAAATAAGCAAGTTTTAATTGATTGCATTAACTAAACCAGCAGTTTTTCTCTCTAATATTACTTATTTAATTTACTTATTTGAAGATAGAAATTACTTTTAAAAACGATAAATTATCAATATTTTTTTTCATTGTGTCATATTGATAGTCAAAACCAGTTGCAGTATTTTAACTTGAACAGCGTGAACGCTGAGTAACGTCGGTTAAAATGGCACCACCTTGTCTCTCTATAAAGTTTTAATTTTTAGCATATGGTTTCATTATCTGCTGTGTAGTGACGGCATAGAATAATACTACCCTTTTTCTTCCGGTGGGTGTACGTAAGAGGCGACTATCGGATTTGGAGCTTTTAAGAGATTTTTGGGCGATGTGGTTGGAGACCCATCACCGAAAATCTTTATTTTATCATCTTTTCCCCACTAAAATTTCCAAACGTGGCTGAGGAATTTCCAATTCCTTAGCTTAGGCTACCCCTTCTAGGGATTTATAGCCGTGAGCATTTGTATATACATGTATGTTTTATTATCATATTCTACATTCAAAAGGTTTTGTGGAACACCAAAGTCCTCTGTAGACCAAATTGAGAATGTGTTTAATATGGCGGCCTCCAAAGTGTGAAGAATAAACGGGTGTGGGAACAGCAAAGATATACTGGCCAGTACACCCTGCTGTGTACCAACTTATAATTTGTTTCTATGCTGAACTCGAAAAACATTTGCACTCCGCGATGTAGGAATATGAGTGAGACACTGCTATGTGCTAGTGAGTCCGCAGAAGTGTGCGCTCTAACATGACTCCCACACTTATATATATGCTATTTTATCGACACGATAACGGTTAGAATGAGATGGCAGTATACGATACTAAGTAAGTGCGTAAAAGATGTCTGCTTTATCCCACGCAAAAACTAGTTTAAACACGGCTCGTGCTTGCCCTGCAGGTTCTACTCGATAATATTTTACTAGCTACCTTGATAGCTCAGTGGGTGAAGAACAACTTCTCATGCAGGAGACGTAAGTTCAAATCTTGAGTAGGGCCTAGACCAATGTGTCTTTTCTGAAGCTATATGTGTGGATTCTTTCAGGCATTTATCATGCCGTGTAGTGCTGGCTTAGAATGTCACTACCCCTTTCTACCCACGGGTGTCGTAAGAGGCGACTAAGGGTTGGAGACGTATGACCAATGATACTTTATTTCCAACACCTTGTCCCCTAACAACTCCAAATATGGCTGAGGAGTTTCCAGTTTACTTGTCTTTGTCTTTTGTACTATCTTTTGTATATACTAAATTTCACACTGCATCTTGTTCGTATCAGACTATTTTATTCATGAGTATGTCCTTCACCTGGCTATAACCTTTGTAAACGAATATTGTATGTTGTCAGGATGACCTTTGTAGCTATCTTTTATGCAGTAAAAAAAGCTGATGGTAATAAGGAAACCAATTTCATTGTTCTTTCCCTGTATAAGAAATTTAAAATTTTATACGCGGGTAGGCCACTTCTTTGAGATCGAACTCCTCTGGAATGGCTCGACTGATTTCAACCAAATTTGGCACAGTGATCAAGTGGACTTTGCTATGTGTTGCATGTAATGATACTTACTTACTTACTTTTATACTCACGCCCATTATTCCCATTGGGGTAGGCAGAGACTATCGATCGCCACTTAGTACGATCTTGACAAACCTCTCTTGCTTCCCTTACATTCAGTATTTTTCTCATACATGCTCTTTTATTCTTCTCACTTCGGACCCCCGCCTTTATAAGAACGTTTTCTATCTGGTCAAGAAACGTTTTACGAGGCTGTCCTCCACTAACAATCCCATCCACATTGGCTCTATATATCTCTTTCGCTACTTTATTTTCATCCATCCTCTCTATGTGCCCAAACCAAGCATGTAATGATCCAACCTATAATTGAGGAATAATCAACGAAAAACTATTCCAACGAAGTCAATAGAAAAAAAATAATGGTTTCTTATTGAGAGTGCGGTTTGAAGCTCAAGACCGACTGCACAGATAGTAAGAAGACTGAGGTTTAAGAGCTTATTCCATTTGTCTGAATGAAGACGTCTGAAAGCCACAGAATCTGAATTCAGACTAGTGGAATAACGTTCAGAACGCTAGAACTGAAATTTGTGTAGTGGAATAACAAGCGTCTGCGGCAGTAACTTCGAAGGACGTATGAATTCAGCAACGACAAAGTGTAATGGAATAAGCTTTTGCTCAGCTTAGTTAATTCAATCTCAATTTGCATTGAATCCTAGTGCATTTTATTCTGTAGCTTCTATCTAAATTAACCGATTGGGTATAAGTATGATATACTGGAAATAAAGATAATGCTAATATTCACTTTCTGCGAGACCCGCGACAAGAAATTGTTCAAAGCTTAGCCGTATGGTATAAGTATAGTGGATGTGAAATCAATTTAAATGAGTGTAAATAAATATGTAAAATTCAAAAGTGGAAGGTAATATTGGTATAGGACGACCACGGAGGACAGACTTGGACCGAGATTTAGATTTGAGATTGGAGGTAGAAAACGCAAACACTACTTAAAAAGTGTAAAACAAACAAAGAATAGAAAATTTCGCACTGGTAACCATTGACACTGTAGCTCAATTGGCAGAGCGACGGTGGCGTATACCCGAGGTCGCGGGTTCGAACCCCGCCGGTGTCGAAATTTTTCTTTCCTTTATATATCTTTTATATATTAGTAATAATCCCCACATGAGGTTTTCATGTCAAACACATTCAAATTATGTGATAGTTAGGCGTACTCAACATTTGCATTCTATCTGAAAAGGTAGACAAGTTGCCTTCCGAATTTGTAAAAAAATCGGAGGTAGGGAACGCAAACACTACTTAGAAAGTGTAAAACAAACAAAGGATAGAAGAATTTCGCACTAGAAGCCATTGACACCGTAGGTCAATCGACAGAGCGACGTGGGCATATACCCAAAGTTCGCGGGTTCGATCCCCGCCGGTGTCTAAATTTTTCTTTCCTTTATATATCCTTTATTTATTACCAATGGGAAATAATGGATTGAGTTTAATTAAATTATTATGTATGTAAAATACATAATATTGTAATTATTGTGTAGATTAACACATAGTTATCAGTTTCACTATGTAGTTGGACATCTATCACACATGACTTTAATTTATTGACCTCTCCATTCAAAGGTTGTCTGGAAGAGATCGCTTTTAGTGATAAGACCGCCAATAGCACTTTTGTTATTTAATTGTGTTTATTTGTAAATGTTTCTCCTTTTTGTGTGTAATAAAGAGTTTTATCATACATACATACATATACTCACGGCTATAAATCCCTAAAAGGGGAAACCAGAGCTGAGAAATAAGAAATTTCTCAGCCACTTTTGGAAGTTGAGTGGAGAAAAGATGGTAGAATAAAGGTTGTTGGTGATGGGTCTCCAACCGCATCGCCCAAAAATCCCTTAAAAAGCCCCAATACCGTTAGTTGCCTTTACGTACGCCCACCGGAAGAAATGGGGTAGTGCTATTCTAAGCCGACACTACACAGCTTAACTAATATATATTATGTAAAGAGTTTTATATTCTATTTTATTATATATTATTATCATAAATAAAGTGTGATTATTATTATTTTCCATGGGTTTTCGATATTGTCTATTTTCGTTTCTGTTTTAGATGTGTTATCGGCAAAAACCAACCTATTATGATGTATTTTTAAATGTCCATGAAAACAGCTTTGCCGGTGTATTATATTTGAGCAAGAAAGCTGGTCCATTAGATAGTTATCGACCGATTTCTGAATTGAGTGTTCCAGCTGATAACAACTTAAGTATCGTTCTGTCGCATTGAAATCTTAACAACTGAATGAGACAAAACGATACTTAAGTCGTTCTCAGCTTGAATACTCAATTCAGAAATCGGGCGTAAGTCTTCAGGCCTTAGCCTTTGGCCTACGGCCTAAGGCCACGTTGCAATGGGCCGATACTTCATGCCGGTTCTTCTCGCAACAATACACCTTCCGAATCCGAAGTAGAGTCAGTAGAGTAAGATTTAACTTATACGTAAGTTTGTGACGTTCAAAAAATAGAGAACAATTCTTTTTATTTTGAAATAAATATTTTTTATCTTTATCTTTACAAACTACTTTAAAATACTACTTATGAATTTCTACTGATCGTCAATAAAATACTGTAGTGACGATAAGTAATCTCTCTTCACCCCAATCCGAATCAATAGTGTAAGTATAAGATAGTTTTTAAGGTAGCGAGAGACATCTATGAGTCAATTAGAAACACTAATATGTTTTTCTACTCAGTCACATGCACGCACGACCAATATGAACTGTCAAATTTTGTCCAACCAAGTCAATCTGTTCCTGTTCGTTCTGTAGCTGTCAAACTTTGTTCTTTTTCTTCACGAAGAAAAGTCGCAGTTTTAAATCGAGACGAATTTATTGATATTTCTACGTATTTACTAGATAATGTCTGACGATAAAAATGAAACGAAGAAGGTGGCAGATCCTGAATTGGATGAACTACTTGACAGTGAGTAAATTTTTCCATGGTCGTATTACACAACTGTGGATATAACCTAGTGTCGGGAATTCGTGCTTTATTATTTTTACCTTGAATTAGGTCACGAATTGTTTTAAGACTTCCAATGCGCTTTGTAATTTAACAGGTTTTGTGCTTCTTGCAAACATTGCATCATCTTTATATATATTTACTTTTATGCTACAAAAATTGCGCTAAACCTTGGGTTGGTTCTTGAGTTCCCATGAAAATTGAATTAGAAATAATTTGACAACCATTCATATATCTATAATTTGTAGCATTAGAAGTTATGGAAAATATTACCTTGCATTGGGATAGCATAGTTTGTGGGTAGAAAATTTGATCTCCACATTAGAAGAAGTTACAACGCTGTGTAGTGTCGGCTTAGAATAGCACTACCCCATTTTTTCCGGTGGGTGTACTACGTAAGAGGCGACTAACGGTATTGGAGCCTTTAAGGGATTGTTGGGCGATGCGGTCTGAGACCCATCACCAACAACCTTTATTTTTACCATCTTTTCCCCAGGTCTTCTGAGAGATATATAAGGCTTTATTAAAATATACAACAGTTGTTTTAAAATATAAAAGGAAAAACGGTGTCCTAAAGTTTGGAATCAACAATTCTTCAGTCACCTTTGGTGTTTTATTGGAAAAAAATAAATGTGTTAGATTAAAATGGAGCAGCTATTATTATACATAACTACACAATATGCTTATGGCTCAGTGAAGTTGTTTATGTACAGCCAAAACAAGTACAATGACAGTTATAATATATCTGTATGTATATCATATCATGTCTTTCTAACTTACACTCCATATTCTTCCCTCAGGTGCCTTACAAGACATGATAAAGAAAGACGACCCAGCCCCACCGGCTGACACCAATGTCGCTGAAGGACAAAACATGTGGAGCGAGGAGTTCATAAAGGAAGCAGCGGCACAGTTTGAGAGCAATATGGCTGCGATACTTGGCAGTTTTAGTGGAGTGCCAGGTAGAGAATATACATCAATAATCCATCATCATCATTAGGCCAATACCTGTACTACCTATAGACCATATTAACCCTCGGCATGCCTGGTTGGGTCTGTGAGACCCACCGCAGCCGTTAAACCGTTATAATTCATCGCAATTTGAAATTAGCGCACAACCGCTCTCAGTAGCTGACCATAGTGAACTGATTGTCGCCCTCCGCCCGCTACCTCAGTCCAGGGCCTGCTTCAGTAGTGAAAGGATCATGTGATCATCCAGTATGGAAATTGCCATGTTCCTAAAAATGATGTCGGAAATGAAGAAGACTAATTATTTTAGCTTAGAATATAAGATAACGTATGTGCATTATGATCCCCAAAGTCTGATTGTGATTTCCTTAGTTATAGTTGATTTTGCATGTTTATGAACATAAGATGTTTAATTCTACGTTAAAAAACAAGGTAAAAGTTTAATTAAAAAATCTTTTGAAAATATTATTAATTCGAACACATATTTTATTTAAAACCCTAAAAAACATGTTTAATTTTATTATAAAATCAAAAAATATACTACATTGATATCAATTTGTAGGAGAAAAAAAAAAAAAAATTTAGGGTCTCACCGACCCACCAGGCACGCCATGTAACTTTTTTCTACCAGGCACGCCGAGGGTTAATAGCTATAACATAATATAATACACTCAGAAAATTGGCAAACCCTTGTGTTCTTTCATACTTTGTCACCTGTAAAGAGATATAATCCAAAATAATTATAATAGTAGATCAAGCTTAAAGCTCTTTCCTTTTTGAGGCTTCTTAGCCAGGTATTTGAGTGACCAAATAGGTAAAACCATTTAAATGCTGTAAAGAAAGGTAAGGCCACTAAAATCAAAATGCTGTTAGAATACCATCTTGATAAAGTCTTGAATAGAGTAAATTTGTAGATAAAATGCCTTGTTTCAATGATATTCTTCCATTGTACTTTATAAAATTGTACCATTTCCATTATTATATTATTATTATTATGAATTAATTTTTATCAAACTTTTCAGAGGACCAAATATCACAAGAGCAAATAGCACAAACATTTACAAAAATGGCTGGTAAGTTTATTTATTTGTTACATTACAACCTTATACATACATACATATACTCACGGCTACAAATCCCTAGAAGGGGTAGCCAGAGCTAAGGAATTAGAAATTCCTCAGACACTTTTGGAAAAATGAGTGGGGAAAAGATGGTAAAGTTAAGGTTGTTGGTGGTGGGTTTCCAACCGCATCGCCCAAAAATCTCTTAAAAGCCCTAATACCGTTAGTCGCCTCTTACGTACACCCATCGGTAGAAACGGGGTAGTGCTATTCTAAGCCGACACTACACGGCGTTCTAAGCACCCTTATAGTCCTACATAAACACGTCTTAAACTTAACCTTCATAGTTTAAATCTTTTTGTTCATGAAAACCTCATGTGGGGATTATTACTAATAAATAAAGAATAAACAAAGGAAAGAAAAAGAAAAATTTCGACACAGGCGGACACGATAGCTCAAATGGCAGAGCGACGGGGGCGTATACCCGAGGTCGCGGATTCGATTCCCGCCTGTGTCGAAATTTTTCTTTCCTTTGTTTATTCTTTATTTATTAGTTAACCTTCATAGCTCACTCTGCTGAACACTACTTATTCTCCTGCAGGAGATGCGAGTTAAAAATCCTATATTGAGACACCTATGTGTCTTCTCTTGAGTCATTTATCAAGGTTGCTAAAGGTGAGGGAAAAAATTGTGGGGAAACCCAAATGAATTAATACGAAATGGTGAAAGGCCTGCCCCCTATCACTTGAGTACACTGTTGAAGTAAAATGTTGCGCACTGAACATCAGGTGTCAAAAATGTCATGTGAAGTTCAGAATTATTAGTGCCTTTGCTACCCCTTCAGTTGAGAATGAAATATTAAAAATCTAGTTGAATAAAATCTTCAACTAATTTTAAAAATTCCTCAGCTTTTTTGGAAGTTGAATCAGTAATAAAAATGAAAGTGGTTTTCGTGATGGGTGGAAATGCCCCAATACCCTAAGTCGTCTCTTAAGAAGACCCACTGGGAGAAATGGTGTAGTGCTATTCTAAGCTGACACTAAACAGTTAATTTATATTATCTTTATACAGAGGCAGCTGCCCAAGTTTTAAAGCCAGCTCAAGATGGTACCACAGAGTCGGTAGCTGAACCAGCTGCGGAGAATAAAGTGGATGATGTGAGTATTCTGTTACTTATACTGTTACTAGTATTGCCCTGCCCCCTGATTACGTATCTTTTGCGACTGACGATTGTGTCACAAGTTGCACGATTATCGCTGTCAATGTCATAAATTTGTATGCGTTTTGACACTTTTGACAGCGACAATTATGCAACTTGCGTCACAGTCGTGGTCGCTAAAGATACGTAATCAGGGCGCTGGATAGTACGTCATGTCCCCTACATAGCTAGTAAGAGCGACCTATTAACTAAATATCGCATGGTATAAAACAGTCATCTCTTTTGCACTTACTTAGTATCGTATACTGTCATCTCATTCTAACTGATATCGTGACGATAAAATAGCGCTCGTGCTAAGCTTCCTGATTTCGTTTTTTAATGTAATAAATGGTGTTCTAAAAACGATTTTTTTTACTTACCCAAACTTTGGAAGACTTGTATTATGGGATACTAACTCAGCGATATATTTAATATGATATAATGCACATATAAATAACATCCAAGACTAAGAAACAATAATTTATGCCCATCACATAAATGATGCTCTCAGCGGTGTTCGAACCCGCAACCTCCGGACCGGGAAGCTAGTCGCCTATCCACTCACCACGGACGTCATCGACATATTTTTAGCATTAGTTTTACTATACTGTACTTACTGTAGTTTTCATCCATTTTTGTTTGCAGTTTAGTGGGGACAATATTGTAAAACAAAGGTTATCCAACAATCACTTAAAAATCCCCAAAACCTTAATATTCGATTTCTGAATTGAGTATTCAAGCTAAGGACGACTTAAGTATCGTTTTGTCTCATTCAGTTGTTAAGATTTCAATGCGACAGAACGATACTTAAGTTGTTCTCAGCTGGAAAACTCAATTCAGAAATCGGTTGTAAGTCGCCTGTTTTGACACCCACAAGAAATAATAAGTCAGTACTTTTGTTTTAAACCAATTCTACACATAAAATGTAGTGATGGTTTTCTTTTTAAGAGAATCATCACAGAGCCGTGTAGTGCCGGCTTAGAATGTCACTACCAATTTCTACCCACGGGTTTCGTAAGGGGTTACTAAGGGTATGGGGCTTATTAAGTGGTTTTTTTGGCGATGCGGTTGGAGGCCCGTCATCTAGAACCCTTATTTTATAACATCTTTTCCTCACTCAACTTTCAAAAGTGGCTGATGTTTTATTATTCTGAAACTCTGCCATGACAAAAAGTTGTTTGTTTTATGTACGTAATACTCATTAAGAGTATAATAAACATAAATATAAACATAAACGTTCACGCCGAATATCCCCGAAGGGGTTGGCAGAGGTACTAATATTTCTGAACATCATGAAGAGTATATATCGTACAAAGAGGCGCTTAATAGTCTCTGTTTACCCCAAGGGGAACAAATGGCGTGTATATGTATGTATATTTAGATATTTATCTATGCATTATCACCAAACCTCTGTACAGAATCCTACAGGAGAGAATGTGTTAATGAATTTTAGATTATATAATACTAGCTTTCCGCCCACGGCTTCGCCCGTGTGGAATTCGGTTATGTTGCGGGGTATAAAGCACAACTATAAGAAAACGTCTCATTCCCAAGATTTCCCTCTGGAATATCGTTTTTTCCGGGATAAAAAGTAACCTATTATTTAATCCTGACTTCTAACTATACTTTTGCAAAATTTCAAAGCAATCGGTTCAGAAGTTACGGCGTGAAAGCGGAACAAACAAACAAACTCACTTTCCGATTTCTAATATTAGTAAGGATAATTTCAAAATTTTAGTTCTTCTTAAAAATATGATTTATTTGATTTCGATAAAGATTAAAATAAACAGTTTTCTCTTTAGTTCTGATTTCAATTAACAGAATATATAATGTTTTCAGGTTACAGCAGCCATATCACAAACGCTACAAAATTTAAGTACAAACGCTGAGACATTACAAACACCTTTCAACGATCAAGACTTAGCTAATATGTTCGGGAATTTCAATATGGGAGAAGGACAAGTAAGTTTAACATGAGAATAAAAAAACCGGCTGAGTGCGAGTCGGATCGCTCATTAGGATTTCGGAACATAGATACCGTCAATTTATATTTTACTAACTAGACTCTATCTCGGAGGACTCATTTGGACCAAATAGATAATTTGTTCATAAAGGCAAGTGTCCTAAGTATAAAGATTAAATACATATATACATATACTCATATACTTCTAGGGAAATATAGCCGTGAGTATAAAGATTAAATGAGCATGTATAAAAAGTTTGATGGATGTGAACGAAGCTAGAGAGGTTTGCGAAGAGGTGATCTATAGTCTCTGCCTACCCCAATAGGAATAATGGGCGTGAGTATAAGTATCTTTGATTGTCTAAGGAAGACCACAGGATACCAATGCTTCCCTATCAAAGGGTCTAGCAGGCTAACCTAAGAAGATTGGCCCCCGCAGGGGATGTGGTTGTAATTTGAGGTGCAGTAGTGGCAGGCCCTAAGAACACTATATGCGTAATAGCTTTTTTTTTTTGACATGACGCACCATGATTTTTAATTTTTTTTTTAATTTGGTAAGTAGTTGGCAGCTGTGGCTTATTAAGTAATTTTTTTGGTAGTTGTGCCTCCGTGATAAGTGGCAAAAAATATAAGCGTAAAAAAAACTATTTTTTTTTTCATCCAAGTTCAAGGATATGAATGTCTTTAAAAATATGCATTATGAACCCCATTTCATGCTCTTTAATTCTACATTTATTTGGTTACTCCCGCTTACTTGGTTTAGCTAATATCGCAGTTTAAATTTATCATGATTTTTTGTCATTTTCGTAAATAAGTCTAAAACAAAAGAAGTTCAAAGGCTGATATTACGCATATAGTGTTCTTAGGGCCTGCCACTACTGCACCTCAAATTACAACCACATTCCCTGCGGGGGCCAATCTTCTTAGGTTAGCCTGCTAGACTCTTTATTCGATTCTCTTTAAAGAAAGAAAAGAAAAAAAGAGAGACCATTAATCGCTGCACAGATGAGCAAGAAACATACAATTAAACATAAAAAGAAAAATAAAAGCATTGACACAAACAATTACATTGGAAAAAAACATAAAAAATATATAATAATAATAAATAATAGAAAAAACACTAAATACAGAACGTATTAGGCGGCCACAAAGCAAATATTATAGCTTTACTTGTTATATGTTTTATTTTTCGTTGAAAGTAAATCATGTCTTTTCTTTCAGGATGAAAACATGTTCGTGCCATTCATGCAAGGCATGATGCAATCTCTGTTATCCAAAGAAGTTTTGTATCCGTCGTTGAAAGAGTTGTTAGAGAAATATCCAAAATGGCTGGAAGATAATAAGGGGAAAGTAGCTGATGCTGAGTTTGAAAGGTTTGTATATATTTTTTGTCGGATCAGCATAGCTAGTACGGCCCCCTGATTATGTATCTTTTGCGAATGACGATTGTGTCGCAAGTTGCACGATTGTCGCTGTCAATGTCATAAATTTGTATGTAATTTGACAGCTTTGACAGCGACAATATTGCAACTTGCGACACAATCGCGGTCGCTAAATATACGTAATCAGCCCCCTGGTGACCTTTTGCCTAGATACGGCGTGGTATTAAACAGCCATCTCTTACGCACTTTCTTAGTATCGTTTACTGTCATCTCATTCTAACTGATATCGTGGTGATAAAAAAGTGCTCGTGCTAGGCCTCCTGAAATACCAACTTTCCCGTTGTCCAGTGAATTATAACCTGTAGTATTGAAAACCTGATTTTAAGGCTATTTTCAATATCTAAGTTATATTGCCAACCTGATGTAATTATTTTAATTAGTTAACCTATTTGTAATACAAAATATATATAAGAGACGATAAAATTAAATAATAATAAATAAAACAATACAAAGTAAACACAGCTCAAATAATTATAAAATTGTTAAAGTCAATTTGATGTCTATCTAATTATTTAACCGTGATAGCCTAGTGGGTAGAACACTCGGTTAACGTGCAAACGACTAGTGTTCAAATCCTGGGTCGGGCCTACACCAATTTGTCTTTTCTAAAGACATATGTGTGGTTAATTTATCATGGTTGTTAACGGTGAGGGAAAACATCGTGAGGAAACCCACATGGTTGAGTTGTACTTAGTCATGTGACAGTGTATTCGTACAAAACGGCGATAGGCTTGCCCCCTATCACGTGAGTACACTGTCCATGCAAAACGTGGGTACTCTGAACACCAGGTGACAAAGTCACGTGATGTTCAGAAGTATTAGTACCTCTGCCAACCCCTTCGGGGATATTCGGCGTGAACGTTTTATGTTTATGTTTATGCTTTATGCTTATGCTAATTATTTAAAATATTTATATCAATAAAGAATTATCTATGTAAGATCCTTCATTGTTACAGATATACAAAACAGAAGAACCTAATGGAAGAAGTTTGTCAGGAATTAGAACCAGAACAAGAGAGTGACCCGGAAGATGTGAAGAGAAAACGATTTGAGAAGGTTCTAGAATTAATGCAGAAGGTAAAATAATTATATATATATATAACTCTTTTCTGTACAGTCGTAAGAGGCAACTAAGGGTATGGGGGATTCCAAAGTGATTTATGAGCAATGTTGATGGATTAAATCAAACATCTGTGGGAACAGCAAAGAAATACTGGCCAGTACACCCTGCTGTGTACCAACTTATAATTTGTATTTATGCTCAAAAACATTTACATACCGCGATGTAGAATATGAGTGAGACGCTGCTATGTGCGAGTGAGTCCGCAGTAGTGTGCGCTCTAACATGCCTTTTACACATCCTTAATTTTACGATCCTTTAAATTACAATACTATAGTACTTTATATGCATAATGAAAAACACTCCTTCAGTATAGGTATAAAAAGTGCGCAAAATATTATAGTCTTGGTCAATGGGAAATAATGGCGGGAGCATATGTATGTATTTATACAATAAAAGTTATTATCACGTTGTGTTTGTGTTGTAATATTTGGTAAATTCAAGTTTTGTCATATATTTAAGTTTAGTATGTACAAATTTATTTCTTATTTTTTTTGTTATCATTCATAATTATAATTATTTTCCTTTGCAGATGCAAGACTTAGGCCAACCACCTACCGAAATAGTAGGAGACATAGCTAGTCCACCTCAAGGCTTTATGCCCCAACCAAATATCGCCGATGGAAATAGCCAATGCTCTGTTATGTAGAGGAATATAGCTTTAGTTTATTTTGGAGGTGGAACAGACCCTTTATAAGTACTTATGGGGTAGTCAGACATGAATTTTTGGTCATTTTATGGTTTTGTTATCTATAACAATACATATAGTAAACTCAAGACATATAAAACAGCAAATAAACTAACTTTTCTTATAAAAATCTTACTAGGCTAGAGTTTACTACGTTTATTGTCTATAATATGATATTTCAACTAGTGGTCGATTCATTGCCTGGGTGGCAAATCATATACCTATATTCTCTTTATTCTCATGGATAATCTGTGCAATTTTACTTGCTTGATTGTAACTTTATATTGCACACGAATTTTAAAATAACACGAAATAAAATTGAAACGAAATCTTTTTATTTTGTATCAAAAAATGTTTTCACTATTCACTTAAATATGTGATAATAGTTTCACTTTTCACTTAAACAGGGGCGACAATAAAATGTCTGTCAAAATGGAAACGTTAAGAAGTTATTGTACCAATCAATCACTCAAGTGAGTGAATGAACAGTTATATGAATGATAACTGAATGAAAATCATAAATTGATCATTTATTAAAAATATATATTCGAAGGTGATAAATATTAGGTGATAGTAGGTGTGAGAATAAAAAAAAAACTATTGTATTAAAATACCCGTTTTGGTTTATTAAATATATTCCGATGAGCTTTTAATATGGGAACGGTTGATGTTTTAATCAGTGTATTTTAAAGACTTGACAGTTTTATTACAAAATTTGTGTCTATAAGTGTAATTTTAAATTTTATACGTTTTAAAATGCACAACATAACTACTATTTATCTCTTCTTCTTCTTCGTTTAGATAGAGTTTTTAAAGTTACTTGTATACTGGTAAGGGTCTTTTGGATTGATACAAGTAAAAATATTTTAAAAATGTGCCTCCTGCACTTGTGTAATAAATATTTCCGTATTTATACTCTCGTTCAGATTCATTTTTACTCTGAGATTTTTCACAACTATCTCTAGATATTTAAATGTTTAAAGCCTTAAATTTTAAATCTTCTTTGTGTATTTAGTGCCTTTTAAGGTTGCTATCAAGATAATTCTGTAGACCAAATTTTGTAATGAAAATTAATATTGTTTATTTGAATATTGTATTTATTTACTCTCAGTTTTGTTGTAATTGTAATAAATTATTTGAATAGTTTTCATGTGTTTTATTTTTACCTTAAAATACTCGGTTATTAAAGTCAAAAAGTTTATTTTTCAAAATTAAGTTAATAACTAACATTTTTTTAAAGATAATTATTTTTTAAATTTATCATCAATCCGTTGCTTCGGACGGTGTTCGCAAAGAGAAGAAGCAACCAAGAAACTCTTAACATTCACTCTTTTTCATTTTTTCAAAATATGGTACAATTAGATATTAAAAAAAACATTAGTTCATTAAGATATTAAAAACAAACGACAACGTAATAGCTCAGTGGGTAGAACACCGCTTATTGTGCAGACAACTACTGTTCTAATCCCGGGTCGGGCCTACACCAACTTGTCTTTTCTGAAGACATGTGTGATTAATTTATGATGGTTGTTAACTGCCAAGGGAAACGTCGTGAGGAAACCCATATGGCTCGGTTGTACATAGTCATAGTGTAAATGCTCTTTACCTAGGACTGATAACTCTTCAACCCCTATCCGTCCTGGTACCAGTCTTAATCTCTTTGATGACACATATACGTGCACAAACAGCATAAACACCAACAGAGGCACAACAAAAAAAACATCAATGGAATTGGATACTGGCTCAATAGCTTCAGTTCTCAACGAGATTCGACAAATTCGTCAAGAGATTAAGGATCTCAATACAAATTTTGCACTCAAACTGAATGAATTGCAAAAAGCATCCCAAAAACAAGGTCAAGAAATTCTTGAGCTCAAATCTAAGATAGCCATTTTTGAAGCCAATGAAGAATTTAGGGATCAAACAGCTATGAGAAACGATATAGAAATAATTGGACTTCCAGAGTCTCCGAACGAAAACCTAGAACACCTAGTTTTGTTAGCTACAAAGAAAATTGGCGCTGATATAGCTGAACAAGATCTGGCAGAGGTATTTCGTGTTGGTGCAAAAAGGCAAATGGACAAAGATAATGAACAACATAAACCTAGACCAATCGTTGTTAAATTTCTCCGGCAAAAAAAACGTGATGAAATCATCAAAGCTGCAAAAAGCAGAAGAAACCTTAACTCTGAAGGTATCACTGACCGGACTCCAAACAAAATATTTATCAACGAAAGATTAACGAAATCAAAAAGAAAGTTATTTCGTGCTGCCAGGGTTAGAGCACGCCAACATAACTTCAAATACTGCTGGGTCAAAGGAGGTAATATATACGTCCGTAAAGAAGACAACAGAACCCAAATTAAAATCACTACGAATTCACATATCATGACAACAGAATCGGTGTATCATTATCGTCCTCCAGTTAGTGCCAATTCCTTTTTTGTTTATCTTTTGTATTTGTTCAGCACGATGAGCTGGTATTTTGTACATAATTTTCTTTTAAATATTTTGGTATGTTCGAATCTTTGGCTGAATCTATATTTTAAATTTGTCTACAGGCTATTAATTGTAAGTTTTACTGTAAAAACCAAATGCAGCACATACAAATTACACAAATATCTTACTTTCCACTCACACTTGTTCACACTTTCTACGCACAACCCAACAGTCTATGTTCACAATTTATCAGACGCCTCAACAATTACCCTTCTTACTCGTGCCTTTTCCTCTTTTTATACTATCTCGGCTTCCCACAGTACGAATTTAGCTTTCATACACTGTTTTTCAATCTTAGGATCACCAATTACTATAATTTTTTGCTTTATTTATCAATGGCTCCCCTAAACTTACTTAATGAAATTGATGAAAGCTTCTCAATCACCTGTCATTCTATTAGTACTCCTGAAAACTGTGGGCTTATTTTAAACTAGTGGATCGTCCCAGCTTCGCACGGGTAGCGTTGTTTTTTTAAATATCTGAGGTTTCTTTCTTCAGTCACTGCTCAAGCATTGTGAAATTCAGCGTAATGTTTTTAATTTATTAAATTTATAGCACTCCCTTAACAGTGTAGTTTGGTGATTTTGATTGCGCTTTAATGAACGGTTCAGTATTTCCGTTTAATAGCAAATTTTGGAATAAAACGCCATGAAGTATTTATAACAATCTAAAAAATAAATCATTACGTTATGTAGGATGCAACTACTGGCGCCATCTAGTATGTTATATGTAAATTAGTAAAGATTTGGTTTCGATCACGGGCGCGATGGCTTATTTTATGTATAATTTCAGTGTTTGTCTACCGATTTCTATGATTCTTTTTTTATTGAATAGGTAATAATGTTACCTTATTTAAATTAGGGATGAGTGAGAGGTTTACAAACGTAAGAGTAAACATATATAATCAGAATGATCCGAACTGCTAAGCTATCAGGAATTACACGTGTTATTGTGAGTCAACCATAAAAGATAGACATATACTGTTGAGGAATTTTTTTTAGATAATTTTATGAAGAATATTTCCGCCACACATGATTTCTATGTAAGTTTAACCATTAAGGCTGCACACGCGACGGAAGCTAAAAAAATGGAGTAACTTCTCCCGTTTTCCCCAAATTTCCCAAAATTCCCCTTTACTTCTCTGCTGGAAAGTATACAAAAACCTGCGCAGGAGTATGAAGAATAATTGTACCAAGTTTCGTTAAAATCCGTCGAGTAGTTTTTGTTTCCATAATGAACATACAAACCGACAGACAGACAGACAGACAGACAGACAGACAAAAATTTTACTGATTGCATTTTTGGCATCAGTATCGATCCCTAATCACCACCTGATAGTTATTTTGAAAATATATTTCATGTACAGAATTGACCTCTCTACAGATTTATTATAAGTATAGATAATTACTTACTTACTAACTTACTTATACTCACGCCCATTATTCCCATTGGGGTAGGCAGAGACTATCGATCGCCACTTAGTACGATCTTGACAAACCTCTCTTGCTTCCCTTACATTCATTATCCTTCTCATACATGCTCTTTTATTCTTCTCACTTCGGACCCCCGCCTTTATAAGAACGTTTTCTATCTGGTCCAGAAACGTTTTACGAGGCCGTCCTCTACTAACATTCCCATCCACATTGGCTCTATATATCTCTTTCGCTACATTATTTTCATCCATCCTCTCTATGTGCCCAAACCACCTCAACATTCCTTTTTCTATCTTGCATACTACGTCATCTTTCAAACCTACTCGTTCACGGATCACAGTATTTCTCACTCTATCACACAGCCTTACATTACATATACTTCTGAGGGATCTCATTTCCACTGCATTAACTCTACTTTCATGATTCTTCTGCCATGCCCAACATTCACTACCATACATCAGCGTGGGAACCAGAACAGCATTATGCACAGCCATTCGAGCCTTTTCTGACAACGACTGGCTCAACATCAGACTGTTCATGGCTCCATTCACCGCGTTTCCCTTTTTAACTCTCCTTTCAATATCTTCCTCACATTTTCCATCCCTAGTAAACAAACTCCCCAGATATACAAATTCTTTCACTTGTTCCACTTTCTTACCATTTATAACAATGTCACATTCTGTCATACTTTCCTCTCTTTCAAAAACCATTGTTTTGGTTTTGTCCACATTCACTCTCATTCCCTTTCTTTCGAAAGACTTACACGCAATGTTTACCATCTCCTGCAACTCATTTACCGTTGATGCAAGTAACACTTGATCGTCAGCGTATAAGAGGCATTTAATGATGAACCCTCTCATATTCAGTCCATAATCACTTTCGCGCAGTTCTTTCAAACAGTCGTCCATGAACAAATTGAAGAGCCACGGAGAAGCCACACAACCCTGTCGAACACCCCTAGAGATCTCAAACCAGTCCGTGTCTTCTCCGTTTACTCTCACACATGCATTGGAATCCTCATAGAGTGACTCCAATGCACGTATAAGTTGGCTCCCCAAACCGAACTTAGACAACACCTTCCACAAATACTTTCTTACTACCCTATCATACGCCTTCTCCAAATCAATGAAGGTGCAATACACTTTTTGGTTTTTTGCCAAAAATTTCTCTGTGATGCACCTTAAGGAGAAGACTTGATTCATACATCCCATTCCCTTCCTAAATCTTGCTTGTACATCCCAAATTTTTTCATCCGTTTCTTTCATCACCCTTTCGATCAGAACTTTCGCATACAATTTGCCGACAACACTGAGTAGGCTGATACCACGGTAGTTTTTTGCTTCTTGGCGTGACCCTTTCCCTTTATATAGGGGCACAATCACGGCTCTACACTAATCTTTTGGTACTTTGCCAAGTGCCCAACACTTCTGAAAAAGGAAGAACAGCCAAGAAGCCACTAACCCTTTACCAGCCCTCAGCATTTCGACACATATCCTATCATATCCTGCCGCTTTTCCTAGTTTCATACTTTTCATCGCTTTTACAATTTCTTCCATACTTATCATACTTTCAGACACGTCACCCATTACCTCGTCACAATTAACATCGCTATCAATTGCTGAAGTAATGGGATCATCCTCTTTTTCAAAGAGACCCTCAAAATATTCCTTCCATACTCTTTTTATTCTTGTTCCAGCAGTCATAAGTTCCCCTTTTTCATCCTTCATCACACTTGTACTCGTGTTTTGAGAAACTCCCCTTTCACGTCTAATATATTTCCAAAATAATTTTTGATTACTTTGGAAATTATCGGAGAGTTTCTTTTCACTCCATTCTTTCAGATCTCGCTTTTCTTCTCTATTTTATTCTTAACCGCTCTCTTTATTCTCTTATATTCAACTTCAAATCTCTCAACTTCGTCATCATTTATACACACATTCATCCGTTTACTAGCTTTGATTGCTAGTAAATCGAGCCAGGCTTTCTTCTTTTCATTCACAGCATCTTTCACACTTCTATCCCACCAACTTGATGTTGGTCGATTTTTCCTCTTGCTCAATCCACAAACATCCGTCGCACATTCAATTACCGCAGATTTGAGCACATTCCAAGCATCTTCTATTTCCATATCATCCGTCATTTCTACGCAACTTAGTCGTTCATCCAGTTTCTCAATATATTCATCTCCCATTTTTTCATTATCTACCAAATTTTCTACTTTTATTCTAGAAATTTCAGTAGTTGACACTCTTGTCCTATGACGCCAACGCTTGAACAGACCCCTTACTCGTGATACAACGAGGAAATGATCTGTTCCTACGTTGGCACCTCTATAAACTCTAGTGTCAACCACCTTTGATTTCAGCCTTTCATCAACAATAACAAAATCTATCATACTTCTCTCGCTTCCTCGCTGCCTTGTATACATGTGGATATCTTTGTGTTTAAACAAAGTGTTAGTAACACAAAGATTCCTCTCCAAACATACTTCAATCAATTTATCACCATTTTCATTCACTCTATTATCCCCAAATTTACCTAATACTCTTTCACAACCGTTGCGTGTCACACCAACCCAACCATTAAAATCTCCTAACATTATTATCCTTTCATTCAAATCACACCCATTCACTATATCACCTAGTAAATTCCAGAACTCCTCCCTCTCGGTTTAAGATTTTGACATGTCCGGCGCATAGACGCATATTACACGTAGCCGGACCAGCCCGACTTTTAACTTAACCCAGAGGAGCCTTGGACTCACACACTCATGCTCTGACATACATTGAACCATCTTTTCAGACATAAGAAGTCCCACTCCTTGGCAAGCTCTGATATTAGGGTCGACCCCCGACCAGATGGCAGTAATTGATCCAAGTTGCGAGACCTCTTTTCCCTTACACTTCGTCTCATTTACACACAACAAATCTAAATTCTTTTCTTTCATTACCAGACATACTTCATCTAACTTTTCTAACATCCCTCCGCAAACATTCAACGTACTAAAGCGG
This sequence comes from Bedellia somnulentella, assembly GCA_963576735.1. Lineage (NCBI taxonomy): Eukaryota > Metazoa > Arthropoda > Insecta > Lepidoptera > Bedelliidae > Bedellia > Bedellia somnulentella. The sequence continues at coordinate 8,501,021 of OY755199.1, read as the reverse complement.
GTCTCGTCAGCCCACTTTTCGCCCAATGAGAATCTATGACGTGATAAGTGGCGAGCTCTATCGCCGTCTCCGTGTTTATTATTCCTCGAACACATGTGATTCCCACGAGTAGCTAGGGAATTATTCTGTCCACTTTGTCAGAGCCCCGCTTGACAAAGCAAGGTTATTTAGTACCCAGAGTTCACCAGGCTCCGGGACGGCGGCACGCTATCGACCAGGCTCACCCCTGGCCACGCATCCATCAGCACGGCAGACTTTGGATTGGTGTAAGGGCGAAGATGGTAAAAGCCCTGATCCCTTAGTCGACTCCTACGAAACACCCACGGGAAGAGATGGGGTAGTGCTATTCTATGCCGACACTACACAGCAAATTATAACATGAAATTGTTAAACATTAACATAAGAAGCCTGAATAGAAATTTTGATTCGTTTCTTATCACATTGCGACGTCTGAAAACAAATTACGACGTTATAGTTTTAAGTGAATGCTGGCTCCAGGAATCTCCGACTGTTCCCACTATTGATGGATATGCTTCTTACCACTCTAATAAATACATTAATAAATCAGGCGGAGTGGTTGTTTATGTCAGCGAAACATTAACATCAACAGGTGGTGAACTCGAAGTGGAAGATGCAAACTGTGTTCTTGTAAACATAGGAGATGAGTTAACTGTAGTAGGTATCTACCGCTCACCTTCTTTCAGAAATATAATACCTTTTGTAGACTCTCTAGAGTCATCCCTGAATTCAGCGAAACGTAACCCTTTCTTGTTTGTTGCTGGGGACATGAATATTGACATCCATGAAGGAGCCGCCGTGATTGCACACACATCCGAATATCTTAGTGTCATGACAAACTTTGGACTTATTTCCTCAATAAATAGACCGACTCACATAAAAACTAACATTGACCACATATTTGTCCCTTCAACTTGTCAGGCAGAGTCAATAGTCTACAGTTCAGATCTTACGAATCATGATCTTTGTATGGTAGGAGTTTCAGTACCTATAAAAACCCGCAATATACAAAACCACACCAAACATAAATTGGATTATGAAGCAGTTAGGGATGATTTGAAACTGTTAGACTGGGATTCAATTTTGGCTGATAAAAGCATAGATGAGGCTGTCGAGATTTTTTCTAGCACAATTTCAGAGGTAATTGCAACTCACAACAAAACAATCAGGGTTCCCCGGTCTAAGCAAATTCTAACACCTTGGATGACTCCCGGTCTTTTAAGGTGTTCTAAACACAAAGACAAGTTACATCAAGCCTTCCGCGATGACCCAGAAAACCCAACTACCAAATTAATTTTTACTCGCTACAGGAACTTCTATATTACTCTTGTAAGGAAGATTAAAGTCCAATTTTACGAAAAAAAACTGATAAATAGCAAAAAGTCCCCTAAAAAACTGTGGCGTACAATTAATGAAATCACACAAAGATCACAACCGAAACCATCCTCAAATGATCTTATTTCACGGAAAAATTCTGAGAAAGAGTGTGTAAATATAGTCAATGACCACTTTGTTAATGTTGGCCCGCATTTAGCAAAAACTATCCTCAATAACTTGAAAGAAACCCAACAATCCCTTGCAAGCAAAGTAGAAATTAAAAATCACTCCCCACTTAACTCTTTATTTATAGCACCTACAGACCCCGAAGAAGTCCTTAACCTGATTAGAGCATTAGATAACGATAAAGCATCTGGAATGGACTATATTAACAATAAACTTTTAAAAATAATTGCGCCCTCTATCTCCCGCCCCCTTTCTGATATTTTTAACCGGAGTATCTACACTGGCTGCTTTCCAATACTCTGGAAAAAGGCTCTGGTGAAGCCAATCCACAAGGGTGGTCCTAAGGATGTTCTTAATAACTACAGACCCATATCCCTTCTCACAGCTTGCTCTAAACTTCTAGAGCGTATAATACTCAGTAGGTTAGTAAGTTTTTTGGAAAACAATAGTCTATTACACAATAAGCAATTCGGCTTTCGCCAGGGGAAATCAACCCAACATGCTGTAAATCTTTTGATCGATACAGTGTCTAGAAGCCTCGATTGTGGACTAAAATGTCTGGGCATCTTCTTAGACCTAGCTAAGGCATTCGACACTGTCTCGATCCAAATTTTGCTCAAAAAAATGGAATCGATAGGTGTGAGGGGTGTGGCCTTAGATTGGTTAACAAGCTACCTTAGTTCCAGGAGTCAGTTTGTTGATATCAATGGTCATAGAAGCTACGAAAGAACTGTCACTTTCGGTGTTCCACAGGGAAGCATCCTGGGCCCAACTTTGTTCCTTATTTACGTGAACGATATCACATTAAATGGTTTACCCAATGCTGACCTCATATGTTACGCCGATGATACAGCTCTTATCTTCAGCGGAAAATCCTGGCCTGATTTAAATCTTTTTTTTTTCATGAAAACCTCATGTGGGGATTATTACTAATAAATAAAGAATAAATAAAGGAAAGAAAAATTTCGACACAGGCGGGGATCGAACCCGCGACCTCGGGTAAACGCCCCGACGCTCTGCCAATTGAGCTACCGTGTCAATTGGCTGCCAGTGTGAAATTCTTCTATCCTTTATTTCTTCTACACGTTTAAGTAGTGTTTGCGTTTCCTACCTCCGAATTATTACTAATTCGAAAGGCCACTTGTCTACCTTTTCAGATAGAATGCAAATGTTGAAAACGCCTAACTATCACATAATTTAAATCTTTTTTTTTCATGAAAACCTCATGTGGGGATTATTACTAATAAATAAAGAATAAATAAAGGAAAGAAAAATTTCGACACAGGCGAGGATCGAACCCGCGACCTCGGGTAAACGCCCCGACGCTCTGCCAATTGAGCTACCGTGTCAATTGGCTGCCAGTGCGAAATTCTTCTATCCTTTATTTCTTTTACACGTTTAAGTAGTGTTTGCGTTTCCTACCTCCGAATTATTACCATCGATCCCCGCCTGTGTCGAAATTTTTCTTTCCTTTATTTATTCCTGGCCTGATGTTAGAGACTTAGCGCAACAGGGCTTGACTATTATCACAAACTGGCTTCACATTAACTTACTCACTTTAAACATAGCCAAAACTCAATACATTTGCTTCCATAAAACAAAGGCATCAGCTCCCCCCAGTGCTTTGATGCCCATCAAAGCGCATGATACGTCCTGTCCTCGATATCGCAATAACCCAACGACATCGTGTTCGTGTGAGAGTCTTGTAAGGACCCCTAGCTACAAATACCTTGGTGTGATTGTTGACGAGAATCTAAACTTTAAACTCCACATAAGTTGCTTTGCGTCCCGAACCCGTAAATTGGTCCATGCTATGAGACGCTTACGTGAATTCGCCGATGGAGATACAATCAAGATGATCTATGCGGCTCTTTGCCAGTCTGTACTTGACTACTGCATTTTGGCATGGGGAGGGAGTGTGGCTTCTAACATGATTATTATTGGAGAGAGCACAGAGACCAGTCCTTAAGACCTGTTTAGGTAAGCCTCGAAGATTCTCCACAAGGCAACTGTATACGGAAGCAAATGTTCTAAGCGTGCGCAAATTATTTGTTTTAAGACTGGCAATGTATTCATTCAGGGAATTCAACAAAACAATTTCATCACAGTTTAATAGCAAGAAGCGCGTCTTTAGTGTAACTGTCCCGAGAATGAATACATCCTTTGGCCAACGCTTCCTTAGGTTTCTATCACCCTTCATTTATAATAAACTGTCCAAACTGACGGACACTGTGGTAAGCGGAAGCGCTTATGAATGTAAGAAAGTAGTTTTTAAAATTTTATTGGACATGAGCTACGAGGACTGCGAGGCACTGCTGAAAGTAACAAGTTAAACCTTTTCACACACACACACACACACACACACACACACACACACATACGCTCTCACACACACACATACCCTCTCACACACACATACATACGCTCTCACGCACACATTCATACGCTCTCACACACACGTACACACATAGCACAGCTGCATGACGGTTTACCTTATAATTTTATTTTAATTCCATTCCCCTTTTATACTTGCATACTTTTTATTTTGTTTTAAAACCTTTTTAAAATTTGTAATATAGTTTTTAATTTTTATTAAATTTAAACTTTATATTGTGTTAAGTAAAATTGGTCCTCGCGATACAGGCTTAGCCTAGTGCGAGGGCAAATGTAAACTTGAATTGTAAATTTGTATTTTTAGTAAATAAAGAAGTTTTTTTTTTATGTGACAGTGTATTCATACAAAACGGTGAAAGGCCTGCCCCCTATCACTGTACACTGTCCAAGAAAAACGTGGGTACTCTGAACGCCAGGTGACCATGTCCTTCCTCCCTTCGGGGATATTCGGCGTGAACGTTTGAGTTGAGTTAAAAACATACACATACTCACGGCCGTAAATCCCAGAATTTCAGAGCTTGATACTCCTCAGCCCCATTTGAAAGTTGAGCATATTAAAAACTTATAAAAATTGAGGTTCACATCTTAGTCGGGCCTACATCTTACTGTCCGCCAAAACTAGATGTATGTTACCCCGAATTTTGTGTTTCGCTTGTGACATCACTCCTCCTAAATGAACGGCTGAACCGCCCGCTCCCTCTTTAGCGACCGTCGCGTCGATTGTGTCGCAAGTTGCAAGATTAACGCTGTCAATGTCAAATATTTGTATGTGATTTGACAGTTATGACAGCGACAATATTGCAACTTGCGACACAATCGCGGTCGCTAAAGATACATAATCAGCCCGCCGATCTGTATTAAACTTTGCATGAAGGTTATAAGCATCGAGTACCAGGTCGTGACGAATGTTATGTTTAAAAAAATGTTACCATTTAGGAATAATCACCCTTAAAAGTTTTCCATGCAAGTCTGTGGCAAACTATTGTTAACTAAACTTAGTTCCAATTTGGCATCACGAAGGATTAATGACCACCTAGTTATCATACCACATGGCTAGTTTGTACTTAGTCATGTGACAGTGTATTGGTACGATTGGCGATAGGCCTGCCTTCTATCACATGGATGCCTTCTTCAAAATGTGAGCAGTCTGAAAACAAGATAAGTTTGGCACAAGCCCATGATACAGTTAGTTTGTACCGGTTATCAGTACTACGGGATTTTTTCTTTCCGCTGTACTAGGTAAAAACTACGTTCCGAGATCCGGTTGATGCCGTTAACCATACCTAGATATACTCACGGCCATAAATCCCAAAAAGGGGTAGCTAGAGCTTCAGAGCTAGAAACTCCTCAGCCACATTAGTCAGTAATAGCGGGCAAGATGGTAGAAATAAAGTATCGTTGGTCTCCAAACGCATCGCCCAAAAACCACTTAAAAAGCCCCTTACCGTTAGTCGGCTCTTACGACACCCGTGGGTAGAGGGGAGGTAGAGGTGTAGTGACAACTATACCGGAACTACTACCGAAAACGAACTTTTCCTTGACTGAAGTATTAATAGTAAATCGACTCTGACGTCAGCGGTTTTTCAAAGTTAAGAGTATCCAATATTTTAACTGCTTTATATATTAGATACGGGCCAAGCATATTGATGGTGATATGCTGATAATTAATATATAACCTACACGGTATAACGTGATAAAGTCTTGTCTATCAGACAATCGATGGTCTCTGCCTACCCTAATTGGCCTAGACCTCGTTTTTATAACATACCCTTTTTATACTATAAATCGATAAAGAACATCAAACTAAACAACTTTGCCCATGGAATGCCTATCTAAAATATTGTTATTTTCAAAAAAAAAAGATAATTAAAAATTGTCGTACCTAGTTCAAACTGAGAATGTTTAGAATGAGATTCTTTGCTTCAGTGAAAATAAGAAATAAAAAAAAAACATTTGATCTACTATGGTGTAAACAAAAACATAACTCTTTTCGGTATTTTCCAGTTCAATCGCTCGCTTTCCGATTTATTTTCATGTTATTATTTTTCAACGACGATCCATACAACTGGAAAATACCGAAATAAGTTATATTTTTGTTTACAGAGCGAAAATCATAGATCAAATGTTTTTTTTTAATTTCTTATTTTCACTGAAGCAAGGAATCTCATGCTATACATTCTCAGTTTGAACTAGGTACGACAATTTTTTATTATTATTATTTTTTGAAAATTACAATATTTTAGATAGGCATTCCATGGGCAAAGTTGTTTAGTTTGATGTCCTTTATCGATTTATAATATAAAAAGGGTATGTTATAAAAGCGAGGTCTAGGCGAATTGGACTTGTCTTGACTTAATTTTTGATGGCGATTTTGTATTGTAATTAATTTTTTATGTGGGTGATCGTGAGGCGACTAAGGCGAATCAATGGCGTGAGTATAAAAGTAGATAACCTCTTTTCAGAATGGTTGAAATATAACAGGCCATCTTTTCGTACCCTCCTTGTTTACGTTGAAATGTCAATGTCAAACTTAACAAAATCAAACAAGTGTGAAATGTGGTAAAAATATTTTTTATAAAAATTGATAAAAAAATACAAATAAATGTTGGAAACAATCAAAAAAGTAAGTATTTGTAACTTTTTTAACGGTTTTCTCGTTGACGGATGCCCTTGGGGTAGAAAGAGACTAATGATCACTTTGTATGATCCTAGCAAAACTCGATCTTGTAACTCGATAAACTCAAACTTTCACGCAGTTGGCAGAGGTACTAATACTTCTGAACATAGCGTGACATTGTCATCTGGTGTTCAGTTCAGAGTACCCACGTTTTGCTTGGATAGTGTACTCACGTGATAGGGGCAGGCATAGATGTACTAATAAAAACCGTAGATAAGTCATGCGCGCTCATAAGTGGCACTTAAAAAACAGGCTAAATGGCTCATCTGACTTCAGTCGCGCACTAGCTGCCGTCGCAATCGTTCACCTGTTTTGGCGTGTTTGTTTATCAAAATAATCGAGAATGCCGTCGTGTGTGATGAGATTTTGCACAAACTATAGTAGAAAAACTACTAAAATGATGAGATTACTTATCATTCGTAAGTATTATAAATTTCCAACGTTCTAATTATAATTTATAATAAATCGTGTGTATAGGTCTTAATTATTCTTTGTCAAACGGTCGTCTTAGTGTCATATTTCACGACGGTGCAGAGAAAATACGTTTATCTCTTTTTAGCGCTTGCTTTAAGATTTGCTATCTCGCCTACATTTCAAATGTGTTTCTTGGTGTGTTGTTTGGATATCTTTCGAGTTGTGTGCGTTCATCTGCCGCAATCGGTGCCATTCGTAAGCGCCGATTTCCTCGTAAATGACATATCTAACGTTTTCTAATCTATGGGGGCAGGCCTATCGCCAGTCAGTAACTCGACTATCCGAGAAAAATATTTAAATATGAAAAAATCATTAAAATTTTCAGTAATAGCCTTTTAAAGAAATAATGCTGTTGAATTGGCTGAATGGTTTATACCTTAGCCTCTCTGTTCGATAATGAACAAAATCAAACCCATGTGATATGCAGTTCAAAAATGAAAATTTTAATTTAACAAATATCTGAAATAAATATTTATAATAGTCAACTATTTCTTGTTCATAACTACAGTACACAAAATAAAATTCGAATTAGTTTACTCTTATTGTTTGTTATTCTTTATACATTATATAAAATCATTAAGAATTTTGCAACATAAGAAAAATAACGTTTGTAGGGAAAAGAAAATTTTGTGTTAACTTGCAACACAAAGTATGGCTTCGTAAGTTTCCCGCCAATGATATTTTATAATAATTTGTAGTTATCTAGTTATAGTTTAAGTTTTTGAGTGAATAATAAAAAAGTATGCACGAGAAGATTGATGGATGCACCTAATGTACCTAAACGAAGCTATTATAGAAAGGTTTGTCAGGATCGTACAAAGTGTCGATCGGTAGTATCTGCCTACCCCAATGGATACTAATGGTCTGAGTACATGTATGTATGTATGTAAGTTTTTAAGTTAATTATTTACACGTGGATGAATTATTTTTATCATCTGAACTATTTTACAAATCAATATTATATCAAGCGAGCCCCTAGAAAAGTACAAAAAATACTAGTCATGGGGGATACTAACACAACGATATGTTTATTTATACATAATAGGTACAGATACAAATACCCTCCAAAACTAAGCCACAATCATGCATATTCGTCACATTAATAATTCAGCGAGATTCGAACCCGCTATCTTCGGCCCAAGAAACTGCGAGATTCCACTGCGGACCCACCGTACCACCGGCCGTACACCTGGTGGTATGGTGGGACTTGACCATACCACCGTAGGGATGTAGGAATTAATAATATCAGTTTTATTTATAGTTCCTATACTACTACACACATTAAAACTTATTTTACCAAACTAAAAATTACTTATAAAATAAAATAAAACGATGGAAAAGGAAACTATAACGACATGATAGTCCAATGGGTAGAAAACCCGCCCGGAAACAGACAGGCGTGAGTTCAAATCCCGGGTCGGGGCTACACCAATTTGTATTTTCTAAAATCATATGCGTGGTTAATTTATCATGGTTGTTAACGGTGAAAGAAAACACCGTGAGGAAACTTTCACAACACCTTCCGAATCCGAAGTAAACTTAGCATTAAGTTGGAATTTGACTTTCAAAAAACAAAGATTTATCTTTTTACTTTGAAATAAATGATTATTTTATTTTATTTTAACTTACATGGCCGAGTTGTAATTAGCCATGTGACAGTGTATTTGTACAAAACGGCGATAGGCCTGCCCCTATCACGTGAGTACACTGTCTAAGCAAAACGTAGGTACTCGTACCTACTCTGGACACTAGGTGGCGCTGTCACGTGATGTTAAGAATAACCTCTGCCAACTCCTTCGGGGATATACGGCGTGAACATTTGAGTTTAAGTTTTAAAATAGTAAGGTATTACAAATTAGTGAAAAATGCAGAAAAAAATATTTTTGTATATAAAACCAGTATAGCTTTTTTATTTTATTAAAGCTGCATTTATATTTATGCTACCCTGGTACTTAAAGTGTAAAAAATAGCAAAAAATAATTAAAAATTCTAAGTTATTTTAACTCTTGATGTTGTTGAAAATTTTACAAGTACAAACCCATTCCTATATAAACACCATATGTACTTACTTGTTTCTGTCAAAAAAAAATAGTTGATCGGTGGGGATCGATTTAGATTTTTTTTCTACATTACATAACATAACATAAACGTTCACGCCGAGTATCCCCGAAGGGGTTGGCAGAGGTACTAATACTTCTGAACATCACGTGACTTTGTCACCTGGTGTTCAGAGTACCCACGTTTTGCATGGACAGTGTACTCACGTGATAGGGGGCAGGCCTATCGCCGTTTTGTACGAATACACTGTCACATGACTAAGTACAACTCAGCCATGTGGGTTTCCTCACGATGTTTTTCCTCACCGTTAACAACCATGATAAATTAACCACACATATATGTCTTTAGAAAAGACAAATTGGTGTAGGCCCGACTCAGGATTTGAACACTAGTCGTTTGCACGATAACCGAGTGTTCTACCCACTGGGCTATCACGGTTGTGATTTGTTTTCTAATTATATATTAACCGTACAACTAGTTGTACAATGGGGAAGGATTTTCAAAAATCATTCCCCTCCACTAGTTGTACGGATTAGTTGGTCAGTGGGGAATACCTCCCTTAATGGTATTATTATTTTTCATTTCCATCACTAATACGGTGGTATGGTTAAGTCCCACCATACCACCAGGTGTACGGCCGGTGGTACGGTGGGTCCGCAGTGCGAGATTCGAACCCGCTATCTTCGGCCCAAGAAACTAGTTATATATCAACCTTGTTCTGAAAAAAATAAAAAATGTGAATGTAAAGAATTTTTCTGTTGCTTTTTCATTTCACGAACACCTTCCGAAGCAACGGACTAATGATAAATTTAAAAAAAACATGACATTCAAAACATGATAGTTTTTAACTTAATTTTCAATATTTGTGTTTTGAACGTCAAATTTCCACTTAATACTTTGTTTACTTCGGATTCGGAAGGTGTTTTGTTGAGAGAAGAACCCCGCGGCCTCGTAAAAATCTTGTCGTCGAAACTCTATCGATTGTGTACATACATACATACATATACTCACGGCTATAAATCCCTTAAAGGTGTAGCCAGAGCTAGAGAATTAGAAATTCCTCAGCCACTTTTGGAAAGTTTCGTGGGGAAAAGATGGTAAAATAAAGGTTTTTTTAAATCTTTTTGTTCATGAAAACCTCATGTGGGGATTATTACTAATAAATAAAGAATAAATAAAGGAAAGAAAAATCTCGACACTGGCGGGGATCGAACCCGCGACCTCGGGTAAACGTCCCGACGCTCTGCCAACTGAGCTACCGTGTCAATTGGCTGCCAGTGCGAAATTCTTCTATCCTTTATTTCTTTTAGCGTCGGGGCGTTTACCCGACGTCGCGGGTTCGATCCCCGCCTGTTTCGAGATTTTTCTTTCCTTTATTTATTCTTTATTTATTAGTAATAATCCCCACATGAGGTTTTCATGAACAAAAAGATTTAAATTATGTGATAGTTAGGCGTTTTCAACATTTGCATTCTATCTGAAAAGGTAGACAAGTGGCCTTCCGAATTAGTAAAAAATCGGAGGTAGGAAACGCAAAAATAAACGATAGAAGAATTTCGCACTGGCAGCCAATTGACACGGTAGCTCAGTTGGCAGAGCGTCGGGGCGTTTACCCGAGGTCGCGGGTTCGATCCCCGCCTGTTTCGAGATTTTTCTTTCCTTTATTTATTAAAAATAAAGGTTGTTGGTGATGGGTCTCCAACCGCATCGCCCAAAAATCCCTTAAAAGCCCCAATACCGTAAGTCGCCTCTCAGGTACACCCACCGGAAGAAATGGGGTAGTGCTATTCTAAGCCGACACTACACAGCACGATTGTGTATAGTTGAATAAGCCCTCATCCATTATACATAGGTATAAGCGTCTTCTATTCAAATCCCTCTGTTTCAACTTACAGATTAGAGACATGGCTAAGTTGTACTTAGTCATGTGACAGTGTATTCGTACAAAACGGCGATAGGCCTGCCCCCTATCACGTGAGTACACGTCCATGCAAAACGTGGGCACTCTGAACACCAGGTGACGAAGTCACGTGATGTTCAGAAGTATTAGTACCTCTGCCAACACCTTCGGGGATATTCAGCGTGACCGTTTATGTTATGTTATTAGAGACAATATGAACTAAATTAATTCGTATTATATTTTTCAGAACCAGTTAAAGTTACGAATAAGTTGTGAATAAAATACGTGAATATGGCAAATAAGTAAGTATTTGTTCTTATTGGAGTAGGTATATGACCTCTGTGGTACAATCTATCATAATTGTATAGTTGTCTATGTATGTTGATAGATATAAAATGGTCGCAGCAAAATGTGTAATATAAATTATTATAAATAAACTGAATAAACCGCTGTGCGTATATCTGCTGGAGCACTGAGTTTCCTTTAGACATTAGTAGAGCTGCCATCTGACAAGAAACCTATACAGTGCAAATGGGTTTTCAAAATAAAGAAGGACAGCGATGGTAGAGTGAGTAAATATAAGGCTAGACTAGTAGCAAAGGGGTTTACACAGGTACGTGGCATAGACTATAATGAGACATACTCCCCGGTAGTGCGAAGTTCCACGTTACGTTTGTTGCTTTCGTTAGCTGCTGAATACGGTTGGTCAATTGATCAGTGGGACGTAACTACTGCATTTTTGTACGGTAAACTCAAAGAGGATATTTATATGTTGCAACCGCGTGGAGCAGTTTGTAAAGGTCGTGAAAAGGAGGTATGTAAATTACAAAAATCTTTGTATGGACTAAAACAAGCTTCTAATGCGTGGTTCAATGAACTGGATAGTGAGATGCTAAAGCTGGGATTTAGTCAATCTAAGATAGAACCATGTCTGTATCAAAAACGGTTTAAAGATAAGAGTAGGATAGTCGTCGTAATTTACGTTGATGACATATTTGTATTTTATTGTAACGAGACCGAAAAAGAAAAGCTCAAGGCTGGGTTGCTTGACAAGTTTAAGGTTAAAGACTTAGGTCCCGCGCGGCATGTCCTAGGAATGCGATTAAGGCGGGAGAAACATAAAATCTATCTTGATCAGGAACAGTACATTCAAAACGTATTAGATCAATTTCAAATGAATGACTGCAAACCAGCAGCCACCCCGATGGAAGTTGGCTTAAGATTAGAAAAAGCTGTTGACTCTAAGTGCGACTTACCTTTTCAAAATTTGATAGGATGTTTAAACTACTTAGCGGTTAATACTAGGCCCGATATTGCGCATGTAGTGAGTATTTTATCTCAATTTAACTCTTGTTATAATGATATCCATTTCAACTGTGCGAAGCGAGTGTTGCGATACATAAAAGGGACTTCTATCTTGTGCCTAACGTTTAAAAAGTCAGGTCAAGTAGATTTATGTGGGTTTGTAGATGCTGACTGGGGTGGATCCTATGATAGGAAATCATTTACTGGTTTTATTTTCAAGCTAGGTAATAACATGATCTCGTGGGAAAGCAAAAAACAGCAGTGTGTGTCCTTATCTTCCACTGAGGCAGAATACGTAGGACTGTGTCATGCTTCTAAAGAAGCGATTTACCTTAATAACTTGATATGTGAATTAGGGGGCATTTTGGATCGTAAGTCAGTTGTCATTTTTAATGATAATCAATCGGCACATAGGATTGCTAGTAACAAAATGAGCCATAACCGAACTAAGCATATTGACATTCGATATCACTTCATACGCGAAGCGATCATCAATGATAGGGTTGAGATTAGGTATATGCCCACTGAGACTATGGTTGCGGACATAATGACCAAGTGCCTACATGGGCCAAGAATTAAATCTTTTTTAATTAAAATGTGTCTAGAAAATGTTTAATTAAGGGGGCGACATGTATTATTGTCTAATTGTAGTATTGTTTAGTTGTTTCCTTGTATTCGTTTTTGTGTAAATTAATATTTTCTAGATAATGTTATACCTGTACTATTTAAGGGTGCGAGGTTATTTAGGGTAGACTTATCTTATGATAGAGTTCTGTTATTATTTCGAGCAAAAGTGCTGTATTTAGGGTATAATATATGACAGAAAATCTGTTTTGCACTGAAATTGTACATACATATACTCACGGCTATAAATCCCTAGAAGGGGTAGCCAGAGCTACGGAATTAGAAATTCTTCAGTTTTGGTAAATTGAGTTGGGAAAAGATGGTAAAGTAAAGGTTGTTGGTGATGGGTCTCCAACCGCATCGCCCAAAAATTTCTTCGTAAGCCCTGATACCCCTAGTCGCCTCTTATGTGCACCCACCGGAAGAAATGGGGTATTGCTATTCTAAGCCGACACTACGCAGCATTTTCGCTTTAATTGCACTGAAAAAAATCTGAAATTAGAGTGAGTATATGTATGTATGTAATTAAAATGACACGATTGTTGATCTTCACTTAGTTTATCGATGGTTTTTTGACAGATTAACGTAGGGGTATATGCACAATCTTTAAATTTGTGATTAGGCTTGGAATTCACCCTTCGATCATATATACCGAAGATACACAAACAAAGCACGAAAAACGGCCCGGCCAAACAGTGCTTTTTTATATAGTAAGCACTGTTTCCCTGACAGTCGCGTGCTAGATCTTGCATTTAATAATTATTATATATGATATATAATAATAATAATTATAATAGGTCTTAAGAACATGCGGTAAGGTCGATAATTGTAGAAAAATAAATATTTAATTGTCAAACAGTCTTGTTTGCGCGGTCTTTTGTGCGTTGAATTTGTGTGGAGTGCGGCATTTTTGGTTTATAAGATCGAAGAAGCTGTGTAGTTTCGGCTTAGAATAGCACTACCCCATTTCTTCCCATGGGTGTAAGTAAGAGGCGACTAACGGTATTGGGGGCTTTAAAGGGATTTTGGGCGATGCGGTTGGAGACCCATCAACAAGAACCATTATTTTACCATCTTCTTCCAAACTTCCAAAAGTGGCTGAGGAATTTCTAATTCCTTAGCTCTGGCTACCCCTTTCTAGGGATTTATAGCCGCGAGTATATGTATGTATGTATGTATGATCGAAGAATTTACCAAATAATATGCGAGTTTACTGAGTTTTAACGTATTTTTTTAAAGCATGGTTCTATAGATTTTCATATCATTTACATTTCATTACCTCAAACTGTATCCAAAAGCAGTTTTTCATATATTTTTAGACCAGTATTATTCTCTTTTATCCAGGGCCGTAGGAGCTGGCGATGCAACCAACAAAGCATCAACGGCAGCATCTAAGGCGCTGCCGAAGAAGGAGCCAGAACCTGAGGAAGTGGTTGAGGCTGAGAAAACACCATCGGAAATTGCTTTGGAGTATGTTTATTTAAATCCTATTCATTCACACATCATAGTCAAAGTAGTCTAACTATCACGTCATATTTTTATGCCGCGCACGCTCTCGCGCGCTATTTCATTGGACCACAATACTATTGTAGAAAACCAAATTATTATTCATAACTACCCAACTTTAAAATACCGCTCTGCTCCTACCTTACCTAGCACCTTAAAATAGATATGTTATCTAAATTGAAATGTAATAATTAATGAAATATATGGGAAAAAACTAGTACCTAAGATACAGGCCCGGCCTAGTTTAGGTACTAGAGTTTTATTGTTTTGTTTTGTACTACAAGCCACAAGGAAAAAAATATTCTTTTGTTTTTCTACTCGACCTCTTAATATGTCATAAAAAGCTAAAATATAGCTGCATTATAAATTACAATTTGTAAAACAATTATCGTTAGTTTAAGTACAAATGGTGTAATCTGTTACTTGGCAAATAAAATATATATTTTTATTAATATTATAAATAAATGTGAAAGTTTAGATGTTTGGATGTTTGTGTGTTTGAGGCAAAAAGGCTTCTCAATTACAGAATGTATATAAATGAAATTTAGCAGAATGCTAGATAATGACCCAAATTATAACATAGGATACTTTTTATCCCGGAAAAATTTGAACAATAAAATATTCACGCCTGATTGAACTCAGAGTACCGGAAAAAACGCCTAAAGTTGGGCATAAGCAAATTAACAGTACGAAGTATGTCGAGTCAGCTAGTAAATAAATGTTATACACAGATCAAGTTAGCCCAAAACTAAGTAGAACTTGTATTATGGGATACTAACTCAACGATATATTTAATATTATAAAATACACATAAAAATAACAGTCAAGACTAAGAAACAATCATGTATGCTCATCACATACATGTTGCTCTCAGCGGGGCTCGAACCCGCAACCTCCGGACGGAGAAGCTAGTCATCTATCCACGCGAACACGAACTTCATCAATTAAAATTAAAAGCTTATAACAGTTTATCCCTTTTTTAAGCAGTGGCAATTATATTGCCACCATAATTTCAACCTTACTTACCTCCAAATAGATGTGAAATACTATGAATTTTTGATGATACTTCTACCTATTGGATTGAATCAGGCGTTACTTTGCGGAAATCCATAGCAATACTAATATTAATAAATTTCGGTGGTCAGCTGCCGAACTGTCTACTAACTGCTCGTCAATGACTCGTGTTGAGTCGAAACGCGTCGCATGTTTGTGGTTGCCTGTGGTTTTCATTGCGGGTGTGTGTGTGGTGCATTGTCTGCTTTTCGATTTCTTGTAAGTGGGAGGGCGGGCGGTGCACAGTGCATGTTGCATGAAGACTGCAGGTATTATTTAGCGGAATTAAGCGAAGAAATTTATTAATATTAGTATTGATGCTTCTACCTTTTAAAGGGTTAAATGATAATTATCATACATGAATTATGACTTGATTTGTGTCATCTATTTTATTAGGTTTTTTCACAGCTGAACCCCTATTAAATACATTAAGCGTGATGATAAAGTTTCTATGTTACATCCAAACGTTTTAGCTTCTTAGAAGTCATACGTTTTTATATCGGTCGAGTTGTTTCGGAAGCCAATTAACTTCATACAAACAAATCCTTTTTATTTATTTATGAAAAGAATTCTATTTCTTGTTTTTAAACATATACTCACGTCACGGCTATATTTCCCTAGAAGGGGTAACCAGATCTAAGGAATTATAAATTCCTCAACCACTTTTGGAAGTTGAGTGGGGAAAAGATGGTAAAAATAAAGGTTTTTGGTGATGGGTCTCCAACCGCATCGCCCAAAAATCCAATAAAAAGCCCCAATACCCTTAGTCGCCTCTTACGACACCCGTGGGTAGAAAGGGGTAGCGACATTCTAAGCCGGCACTACACGGCTTCTTGTTTTTAAACTACATGCTTGACAATTTTGTTCAGCCGTTCGTAAAACTAACACGACTTTTATATGTAGGTATTTATTTATTTGGAAGACTTACAGTTAAATAATAACAACATAAGTAACAGTACACAGCATCAATGCCAATTAAAAGTCCTCACCAATAGATTGGCTTCAATGAGATAATCCGCCACCACAGCAATTAAATCACAAATTCTAATTAATGTATGAAATGGCATAAAATATCGGCTTAGAATAGCACTATCCCACTTCTTCCGGTGGGTGTACGTAGGAGGCGACTAACGGTGTTGGGGCTTTTAAGGGATTTTTGGGCGATGCGGTTGGAGACCCATCACCAACAACCTTTATTTCTCCCTCTTTTCCCCACCCAACTTTCCAAAAGTGGCTGGGAAAATTCTAATTCCTTAGCTCTGGCTACCCTTTTTAGGGATTTCTAGCCGTGAGTATGTGTCTGTGTGTATGAAATGGCAATATTGCAAACTTTAATAAACCAATGAAATTTACAGGATAGCCGAACACCGCGCAGAACTGCGAGCTCAAGAGAGAGAAAGGTTGAGAAGGAGATGGCCGCACATAGAGCTGCCTGAACTCACTCTCAGGAACTGGACACCGCCAACGTCTAGAGCTAGGAAGCGGAGGAAAGTTGTGAGTACATACATACATATACTCACGGCTATAAATCCCTTGAAGGGGTAGCTAGAGCTTCAGAAAAAGAAAATCCTTAGCTACTTTTAGAAGTTGAGTGGGGAAAAGATTGTAAAATAAAGATTGTTGGTGATGGGTCTCCGAACACACAGCCTTGATTCTCTTAATTCTATCGAGCACTCACGGCAAGAAATGGGGTAGTACTATTTTAAGCCAACACTAGATAGCTTGTTTCTTAGCAGGTTGTTGCTTAGAATAATAAATCATATTTTTTATTTCAGGAAATTGATCTTCCACAATTGAACTACAGAAAATGGGTGCCTCCATTCAGAAGGCGAAAGAAGCCGCGACCAAAACTGTTGCGTATTCCGAAAGAGGAGATTACGAGAGAGCTGTATGACTACAGTCAACTTAATAAGGTGAGGTTTAATATATTACATACATATACTCACGGTCGTAAATCCCAAAAAAGGGTAGCCAGGGCTTCAAAGGTAGTAACTCCTCAGTCACATTTGGAAGTTCATGGGACAAGATGGTATAAATAAAGTATCGTTGGTGAAGAAAGTATCGGGTCTTCAAAGACCTTTAGTCGCCACTTACGATACCCGTGCGTAGAAAGGGGTAGTGACATTCTAAGCCAGCACTACACTACACGGCAAAAAATAGAAAAAGTTGAATATATTACACATAACATAACATACGTAACATAAACGTTCACGCCGAATATCCCCGAAGGGGTCGGCAGAGGTACTTATACTTCTGAACATCACGTGACTTTGTCACCTGGTGTTCAGAGTACCCACGTTTTGCATGGACAGTGTACTCACGTGGTAGGGGGCAGGCCTATCGCCGTTTTGTACGAATACACTGTCACATGACTAAGTACAACTCAGCCATGTGGGTTTCCTCACGATGTTTTCCCTCACCGTTAAGAACCGTGATAAATTAACCACACATATGTCTTTATAAAAGACAAATTGGTGTAGGCCCGAACCGGGATTTGAACACTAGTCGCTTGCACGTTAACCGGTGTTCTACCCATTGAGCTATCACGTCGTTTTTTAATATCTGGGGGCACGGCAGTGCCCCTGCCAAGTCTCAAGCAAAACGGGCACGGCCGTACCATCTTTTCTCGAAGCGGTTCGCGGCTGTTTCGCCCCCCCTTTATCTTCGACGTGGACAAAGCTAGGAGTTTAGGTTTTCGGTGAATAATAGTAGGCATGAGAACAAGCTTAAGTTCGAAATTACACGCCAAATGAATAAATAGTTTAGGAGTTACGGTCGATCAAAGTTACACCATTTTGTCACTCACTAACTCACTGACAGATCATCAAAAATCTAAGGTACTTCTAGCAGACTTAGAAACTTCAAATTTTGCACCAAGATAGGTCATTAGCCACATATAAAGGAAAAATTATAAAAACATTAAAAAAATATATGCCTTAGAAAACAATTTTATATTTGCGGTTTGGCAAGAACATTATGTATGGATTTTGACTGCATTGTTAACTTTGTTTGTTGTCCAAGTACCTATTCAATTGGATGAATACATACATAGAATAGAAAAGAATAATATAAATGTAATACATAGACTATCATTAATACAAATTAATACATAAAGTTCATTAAATTAATAAAGCTAAAACTCCATTGTATTGCGATAAATATTGTATGCGCGCTCGATAGATGGCGTTGTACCTGTCTGAATCGCGCTATGGTTGCGTTACAAAGCGCAGTGTAAGGGCCAGCGCTGACTGCCGGCATGGCGTGGCATGGCATGGCAAAGGATTTCGGTACAGATATAGCATTTTTAATCTTATTACCATGAGTATAGAATTCATTTTACTTCATTTTGACACAACGATGCCGACGTTCTGTCCTACCGCAGCCTCCCTCGGCATCGTTGTGTCAAAATGAATTCTATATGCATGGCAATAAGACTAAAAATGCTGTATCTGTACCGAAATCCTTTGCCATGCCATGCTGGCAGTGAGCGCCGGCCCTTAGTAGTACTTCAAAATAATTCGATAATTTTCATCTGTCTATGATAACCTATTTCGAAACTAAAAAATATTGTAGTGATAATTGATATTCGGAGAACTTTACGTCTTATTTAGTTTAGTTATAGTTTGTAAGTTAGTAGATATATATTTATTTAGTTAGTTATTTGTTAGTAAGTTTAGTTCTGTTTAGTTTGCATATATATATATATATATATATATATATATATATATATATATATATATATATATATATATATAAGTTTAAGCCTTATTGTTATAGAAGTAATTGTAAATAGTGTAATGGAACGTGAAATATTGTACATAAATGGCGACCTTTGTCCACACAGAGTCATCTCTATTCCTGGAGATGGGTCGTGTTTATTTCATTCGTTGTCATACAGCATGTATGGGAGTTTTCAGTCGTCAAACAAGCATACGTGGCCCTTTCAAGAGTGACTAGTTTGGATGGATTACATTTAATAAATGTGAATTTTAGTAGTATCAAAGCTCAGGAGACAGCAATAGCTGAATATAATCGACTCCGAAGTATATATCGCCCAGACTTGTCTACCTTAGAAGTAACGAAGCCTCAGAGAAGAAACAAAAGAGATAGAGATGGAGAATGGGTTCTAAGCAAAGCAGTAGCTGACGTTCAAGAAATTGTGAGGTCACCTAAAAGTAAAAGAAAGAAATACACTTACAAAAAATAAATGAGATCCCACCAAAAACATTAAATGTAAAAAAATGCCAAGTCTCTCGATGCAGTCTTTCCATCGTAAAAAGTTTTGAGATCTCATAGAAGCCAAGTCCTATTCAAAATATTTCGTAGTTATAAATCAACATTTAGTAATTGTATCAATAGTTTTCTTTATATTATAATTATAGTGACTTGGCAATGAGCACAAATTAAAAGCTGCTTGCTGCCTGGAACTATATGCAAATGTTACTGACGAGACCAGTGATCAGATTATTTGTTATGTGTGAATCATGATGGTCACTACCGACTACATGCTCCAATACAATAATTAAGAATACCTTACGGGCCATCGCTTTATGAAAGTAAATGAATCGAGAGTGCACTAAGACTGACTGCCGTTGCCGAAATTCGGTTGGGACGACACGGATAAACCAAAAGAAAATTAATTTTGTGATATGTAACTTTCAACTCTTCCAAATATGCCGTTTTATTTTATTCTTCTTGTGCTCATTGCCAAGTCACTATAATTATAATATAAAGAAAACTATTGATACAATTACTAAATGTTGATTTATAACTACGAAATATTTTGAATAGGACTTGGCTTCTATGAGATCTCAAAACTTTTTACGATGGAAAGACTGCATCGAGAGACTTGGCATTTTTTTACATTTAATGTTTTTGGTGGGATACTATATTAACACAAGGGTACAAAATTTATCATTTTTTTTGTTGCATGAAATGTTATGCCTGTTATTTACTAATTTGAGGTCGCTGATTTTAAATCTACTTTCAGATTTTCTCAAACAGCTTATGTTTTTGATATACAGCGGTCACACGCATTTCTTCACTTGTAACACTTTAAATACAAATCAATCGTGCTATTCACTAAAAAAATATTTTTAACAATGTCAACGACGAGAAATAATTGTAAAAACGATCCTAACTGTTTTTGTAACATCTGTGGTGAATATAAGTTTTAATATTGGAGACTAAGTATGTCGGAGGTCATAAAACAAGTGTATTTCAATTACTTTGGATTCCCTTTGGACACCCGTGACACGTACTGGGTCCCTCATTTGGTTTGTAAAAAATATATATTTAATTTGTAATTCGGTGGTCAGCTGCCGAACTGTCTACTGCTCGTCAATGACTCGTGTTGAGTCGAAACGCGTCGCATGTTTGTGGTTGCCTGTGGTTTTCGCTTGCGGGTGTGTGTGTGGTGCATTGTCTGCTTTTCGATTTCTTGTAAGTGGGAGGGCGGGCGTGCACAGTGCATGTTGCATGAACACTGCAGGTATTTAGCGGAATTAAGCGAAGAAATTTATTAATATTAGTATTTGTGGAGTCTTTGAGATTATGAGCAAATAAGAAAATACCTTTTTAATAATAAATACATTTTAAGTATCAAACACCAATGCTGTGGCGGGAACCTACCAATCATCAATATGATTGTTATTTTTGTTTGTTTGAATTTAACAAAAAAACCTTTCGAAATGCTGTTACCTTAACTTTTTATCTATTACCCGGCCCGACCGAATGTTTTTTAAGAGCAATGCTTGATTTTGTAGTGATATTCTAAAAAAAAAAATTTTTATTTATAAACCCGTTTTTTTGTAACTCAAACATTTAAGCTGATACAAAAAATCTGAGTTCAAATCTGAAATCAGCACCCCAAAAACGCATAGTAATGGACACAATGTTTCATGCAACAAAAATGCTGTTCCCTTGTGTTGTACTACTAAATTCAATATAGCCAAGTAACATAATTTTCAATTCAAAATGGCGCACAATCCAAGATGGCAATTTATTTCTTTGCGCTCGAGATCAATATTGTATGTCAAATAAATATAAGTATTGTTCCTACTGAGGTTGTGATTACTAAGCTTTTCTCTATTATTATTTTTAGAAAATTATTTAGACGTTGAGATTTTACCAAAATATTTTACGTTTCAGATATGGCACAACTTTGAGAAAGTGGACCGCAATAAAATGATACTGCAAGGCACCATCGCTTGTAATTCTAAGCGATATTCCTCAAATACATGTGGTAAGTATCGGGTCCACTAATCTGTACTAATATGATACATACATACATCCATACATATACTCACGGCTATAAATCCCTAAAAGGGGTAGCCAGAGCTAAGGAATTAAAAAATTCCTCAGCCACTTTTGGAAAGTTGAGTGGGGAAAAGATGGCAAAATAAAGGTTGTTGGTGATGGGTCTCCAACCGCATTGCCCAAAAATCCCTTAAAAGCCCCAATTCCGTTAGTCGCCTCTTACATACACCCACCGGAAGAAATGAGGTAGTGCTATTCTAAGCCGACACTACACAGCAATGTTCCTAATAAGATAAAATCCTATCAATATTATAAATGTGAAAGTTTAGATGTTTGTGTGTTCGAGGAGAAAAGGCTCCTCAAGTACATTCATGTATTAATTTGGCGATGCGATGCGGTTGGAGACCCATCACCATAAACCTTTATTTTACCGCCTTTTCCCCACTCAACTTCCAAAAGTGGCTGAAGAATTTATAATTTCTTGGCTCTGGCTACCCCTTCTAGGGAATTATAGCCGTGAGTATATCTATGTATGTATGTATGAAGTCTGTCGGGTCAGCTAGTAATAAATAAAATAATCCCCAGGAACCCAAACAGGCTGCATAGCAGTGTTATGCCGTATGCTGATGGAAGAGAAGACGGCTGATAAGCTGACGAAGCGAGATGTGGACGAGCTGATTGATATTGGCGATGCTTATTACCGGCATTGTATGGTGTGCCTCAAGTGCTATAAAGGTATGGGATACATACTTATATATACTCATGCATTTAACTGCCATTGAGCTAGGCAGAGGCCATCGTTTGATACTTAACGATTCTAACAACCTCTCGAGATTTGCTATAAAGCTATGAGATACATCGACATACGCTCATTATTCATGCATTTAGTTGTCATTGTACTAGGCAGAGATCATCGTTTGATACTTAACGATTCTAACAACCTCTCGAGATTTTGGATTGAATCAGGCGTTACTTTGCGGAAATCCATAGCAATACTAATATTAATAAATTTCTTCGCTTAATTCCGCTAAATACCTGCAGTGTTCATGCAACATGCTCTGTGCACCGCCCGCCCTCCCAAGCAGACAATGCACCACTCACACACTCGCAAGCGAAAACCACAGGCAACCATAAACATGCGTGGCATTTGGCAACCTCTCGAGATTTATTTCATCTTCTATACTTATAATAAATCTGTAGAGAGGTCAATTCTGTACATTGAATATATTTTCAAAATAACTATCAGGGGGTGATTAGTGATCGATACTGATGCCAAAAATGCAATCAGTAAAATTTTTGTCTGTCTGTCTGTCTGTCTGTCCGTCTGTCCGTCTGTCTGTCTGTCTGTCTGTCGGTTTGTATGTTCCTTATGGAAACAAAAACTACTCGACGGATGTTAACGAAACTTGGTAGAATTATTCTTCATACTCCTGGGCAGGTTATAGTGTACTTTTCAGCAGAATAGTGAAGGGGAATTTTGGGAAAATTTGGGAAAACGGGGGAAGTTACTCCATTTTTGAAGCTTCCGTCGCGTGTGCAGCCTTAGTGGTTATAGTTATATAAATAGAACTCATGTATGACGGAAATATTTTACATAAAATTTTCTTAAAAATATCCTTCTGCAGCATAATTATGTCTATTTTTTATGGTTGACTCATAATAACACGTGTAATTCCTTATAGCTTAGCAGTTCGGAGCATTCTGATTATATTTGTTTAATCTTACGTTTATAGTTCTCTCATTCATCTCTCATTTAAAAAAGTTTACATTATTACCTATTCAATAAAAAAAGAATCATAAAAATCGGTATAGAATAACCAAACTTATACATGAAATAAGCTATCGCGCCCTGTCGTCGCACGTGAATGCTATAAGGATATTTTTTTAGTAATGGTTGCGCGCGCAAAAGATAGCCGGGAGTATGCAATACATTTACTCCCTGTATGTATGCAAAGTTTGTAACTCTTATTGTCTGTTTGCATGGTTTTATTTTCGGAGATACTGAACCGTTCATTAAAGCGCTTTCACAATCACAAAGCTACACTATTCAGGAATGCTATAAGTTGCACTAAATTTCACAAAGGTTGAGCAGTGATTGAAGAAACCTCAGATATTTTTAAAACTACGCTACCCGTGCGAAGCTGGGCCCGATCCACTATCCTTAATAAATTCATAAATCTTGAGCAGTGATTGAAGAAACTTCAGATATTTTTAAATCTACGCTACCCGTGCGGAGCTGGGCCGATCCACTAGTTTGTCAATATATTTTTCTCTGCCGTGGTCGTCTTGAGTAAAGTAAATTGTGAAGTAAAAGTTAAACCAATGTGAACGCTTATGTTATTTTTAGACGATCACCAAAGTCACATTAAGATCATGTTCAATTCATGGCAATATGTGGTGTTAAGAGTGCAATGTTTTTAAAGACATCAAAATTCTAAAAACATAAATTTTGGCTATACTCATTTTACAGAAAATACTTGAGTACATATTTGCTCTAAACCTTTTATCAACTCTTTTCCAAAGGCAAACCAGCTCTAAAACTGGACCAGTTACAACCGTACTCGTACCTCCACGACAAGAAGTACACGGTCAAGATGAACGAGATCGAGAGAGGGATCCTTGCCAAGCATCCGGATGAGGGGAGGCCTGAGCCTGATTTAATGGCGTAAGTAGAATCCGCAACGAAATTCGTAGTAGTGTGGGAGTCTCACTCGCACATAGCAGCGTCTCACTCATATCCTACATCGCGGTATGTAAATGTTTTTCGAGTTACGCATAGATGCAAATTAGAAGTTGGTACACAGCAGGGTGTACTGGTCAGTATATCTTTGCTGTTCCTACAGATGATTACAGCCCCCTGATTACGTATCTTTTGCGACTGACGATTATGTCGCAAGTTGCACGATTGTCACTGTCAATACAATAAGATCTCGTGATAGATCAGTAGATAGAACAACGCTTATCGTGCAGACGACTAGTGTTTCTTATCCTGGGTCAAGCTTACACCAATTTGTCTTTTCTAAAGAATTATGTGTGGTTAATAAATCATGTTTGTTAACGGTGAGGGAAAACATAGTGAGGAAACCCATATGGCTAACAAACTAGCTCTTAAACTGGACCAACTACAACCTTACTCGTACCTCCACGACAAGAAATACACGGTCAAGAGAGGGATCCTCGCCAAGCATCCGGATGAGGGAAGGCCTCTGATTTGATGGCGTAAGTAGAATATAATGGAATTGGGATCCTAAGAGGATTATTTATTGTATGTTTCACATATTGTTTTAGGGGCAAGTAGCACAGAAAAGACGTAAGACTAGGATCAATTTTTCATAAGAAATTTATAGAAGCGTTGTATCCGGGCCCCGTCCTCGCTCGATCTCGATCGCGACGCTTCTATACTTTTTGTATGAAAATTGATCGAAAGGGCGCGCCGTTTGCGACACGTCCTCGTCTTCCGTCTTTTCGGTGTGTCTTGCCCCATAGAAAAAATACATCAAAAGTCTTATAGCTTAAAGCCAAGATAGACATGCCGATAAATTTGGACTGAACCCACCACCTACCCAGCCACCTACCTACTTACCATTTAAGGTAAGTAGGCAGGTTGGTGGTATTTTGTACAATTAGAAAATTTAAATTTTAACGTATCAAGCCTAAAATTGGGTAATTTCATTCCGGACTAACTTGTAACTAACGTAATCTCATAAATACAAGAATTCATAAGTATTTGCAGTAATATTCGATAGGAAACGATACATATTCTATCATATAAATTATTCTCTTCAGACTAATGGAAAAACGCGCCGGCACATCATTCAACTTCATCCTAACAGTGGAAGACAAGCACTACTACGTCTGGGGCCATCCCCCCGGCGGGGACTATCCCAGCGCTTGCAAGACCATCGTCTACTACTTTGACCCCCATATGCTGGATGAGCTGGGGGATGTTGGTAAAGTGTGAGTATTTTATTTGTAACGTACCCGTGCTCACATCTTTACCTTATTCTCTGTGTAATCTACTCCTACCCACATACATACATATATACACATATTCACGGCTATAAATCCCTAGATGGGGTAGCCAGAGCTAAGGAATGACACCCACAACTTTACTTAATTGTTTATTTTAGCTGAATCACACCAATTATACCCCAGAGATTGAACTCGAGGCATCTGAATTGGACCAACCACGGAGGCAGTTACAATAGGAGTTAGAATATAATATGGTCATTATGATTTCAACCAGAATGCAAATTTTGAAAATTCTTACATTTAGGTGTATTAGGTAAAACATATCACTGTACCTGGCAAAGCATTTTGGTGAATCAGGCAGAGCATTTACGTGTATCAGCAGAACATTTAAATTAAACATAGAGTTGTTTTAAGGGTTTGGATTTTTGGGCGATGCGGTTGGAGACCCATCACCAAAAACCTTTATTTTTACCATCTTTTCCCCACTCAACTTCCAAAAGTGGCTGAGGAATTTATAATTTCTTAGCTCTGGCTACCCCTTCTAGGGAAATATAGCCGTGAGTATATGTATGTATGTATTTATGTTCTTTTAAGTAAGCATTTAGGTGAATTAGTCGGCAAAGCACGGGTTCCTCACACAATTTACAAATTATAATAATAAAAAAATGAACCATATTTTTACAGCTCTGGTGCCGGCGCTTTCCTTCGCTACGCCGGTGTAAACTCTTTCGTGATTGACTTCCTCAACAAGTACGGCCATCTTGACCCCAACAATAAGTATGCCAAGAAACCGGAGATTATACTTACTGATATTGATGTGAGTAGCATTTCTTGTTTTATTTAAAAAAGCCTTTTTTCATTTATTTTTACCTTCATATACATATACATACATATACTCACGGCTATAATTCCCTAGACGGGGTAGCCAGAGCTTTGGAATGAGAAATTCGGAATTTTATTTTTACCTGTTTTAATTAAATAGTTGATCAACGCAAGCGACCCAGGCGATCTTTTCACGTAGTAGTGAACTAATGAACTAAAAGAACTAGTTCGTTGAAGAGCTGTGAACTAAAATGAGCGCTCTCGGTCGTGAACTATAATGCGGAACTTTATTTTTGCTTCACATTGGTATTTGCTACAAAGTAATATCATGTCAAAAGAGCAGCTATCCGAAGGGCATGTTTGAAAAATTGATGATTGTAAATGAACCTCTAAACGTTTGCCAGGATCAAACAAAGTGGTGGTCAAAGGTCTGCCCAGCCCCATTGAAATGGGAACAGATTGCGTGAGCATATGTATGTATAAGTCGCAGGAAAATCGTCAAACTCGTCAACTTATAAGTTTCCTAGGAAACTTGTAAGTTGACGGAAATACGTCAAACAGCATGCGAATTTACATCTTACCTGATAGGTTTTAGGAAACATAACATAACATAAACGTTCACGCCGAATATCCCCGAAGGGGTTGGCAGAGGTACTAATACTTCTGAACATCACGTGACTTTGTCACCTGGTGTTCAGAGTACCCACGTTTTGCATGGACAGTGTACTCACGTGATAGGGGGCAGGCCTATCGCCGTTTTGTACGAATACACTGTCACATGACTAAGTACAACTCAGCCATGTGGGTTTCCTCACGATGTTTTCCCTCACCGTTAACAACCATGATAAATTAAACACACATATGTCTTTAGAAAAGACAAATTGGTGTAGGCCCGACCCAGGATTCGAACACTAGTCGCTTGCACGATAACCAAGTGTTCTACCCACTGGGCTATCACGGTTTTAGGAAACTGACATAAAATTAAAATGTTTTAAGAGTATTTATAAAACATAAATTGTTTGAGTATATATCGTTATACTTTATAGTTATATAGTATGAATACCTTCTAGACATTTTTTTAAAAAGCGTTTTAATACCGATACATACATACCTATACTCACGGCAATAAATCCCTAAAAATGGTTGCCTGAACGTCGGAATAAGAAATTTATACTTTTGGAAGTTAAATGGGAAAAGATTGTAATGTAAACATTCTTGGCGATAGGTCTCCAACCGCATCGCCAAAACAACACAATAAAAACTCAACACCTTGACTCATCTCCAATGACATCCATTCTTATAGGTTACCGCCAGAAATATGTTAGTGCTATTTTTAACCGATGCTTGTAAGATTTTAAAATCTTAGAAATTTACTACGATCATAATATTTGGTCCCGCGGTTATCGTAAGAGGATACCAAAGGCTTTTTAAGTGATTGGGTGAAGTGGCTGCATACCCAGCGCCACTTTCTAATTCTAGTAGTAATTCGGTATGATGCGAGTGAGTGAAAAGCAAGTCAGAAGGTTGGTTGATTAACAAACGGAAACTATTGTAAGAATCCACTAAAGTAATCAATTATTCGTAGTTTTCGTTTATTATTTCGTAATATTAACGGCTAGGAAACCCTTCTTAGTCCAGTTCCACATTTATATTTGAAAATATCAAAACATTGTCATTACTTTAAAATTCATGTTTTTCTTTTACTGAACTCACTTCATACTCACGGCTATAAATCCCTTAACGGGGTAGCAAGAGCTTTGGAATGAGAAATTCCTCAGCCACTTTTGGAAGTTGCGTGGGGAAAAGATGGTAACAATAAATGTTTTTGGTGACGGGTCTCCAGCCACATCGCCCAAAAATCACTCAAAAAGCCCTATATCCTTAGTCGCCTCTTACGATCAGCTACGGGTAGAAATGGGGTAGTGTTATTCTAAGCCGACACTACACGGCAAATTTTTATACTAATATCTAATAAACTATTAATTTCGCCAGATCTACGACGTAGAACCAGTAAAGAGAGAGCCACACTACGACGTGGATTTCCGCGCCCATCCCATTCACTGCGAGGACGAATGGTTGTATCTGAAACAGCAGACTTTGTATGAGGATAAGAGAATTAAGGTGAGGGTATAGAGCTATAGTAACATAAAATAAAAAACTTCCTGACTTCAACTTGTGGCTGTAAATCGCAGAAAGGGGAAGCCAAAGCTGTTATTAGTAGAAATTCCTCAGCCACTTTGGAAACTCTACCCTTTATAAAGCAGCGGTAAGATGAAAAAATCATTATATTTCACTTCTATTTGAAGGTAGGTAAGGTTGAAATTATACATGCATGCATATACTTGCTGCTATAAATCCATTGAAGGGGTAGCCAGAGCTAGGAAATTGAAAATTCCTCAGCCACTTTTGGAAGTTGCGTGAGGAAAAGATGGTAAAATAAAGGTTGTTGGTGATGGGTCTCCAACCGCATCCGTTAATCGCCTCTATACGTACACCCACCGGAAGAAATGGGGTAGTGCTATACTAAGCCGGCACTATACAGCCAAAATTGAAATTATGGTGTCCACATTGTGTACTATAAAGGGTTAAGTGAGGAAAATTTTGTTTCATAAATATACCCAAAAATAGCTTAACTTTTTGAATCTTACGCACCCGTAAAACAAATAGCTGAGTGCTATTCTAAGCTGTCTAAACTAAATAGCTTGATGATGGTATGGTATGTTGAATATTATTATTAAATATGTTCATTTTTCCAGCACAAATATCCGCTGGAGTCGCTTAGTGCAGTCAGCTTAGCGCTCTCGAGACAAGCGTCCAGGAAGAAAGTACACGACTTTTATCAGAAGGGGGATAAGGCGAAAGATGTAAGTTATACTTTATGTTTGAGCCGCAACAAGTATAAGGAAGGGTTTGAATTCACTTACGTGATATCCTGGTGAGTTGCTCCGTCTCCCAGAATCGCTGAAGAGGTTATACTTCTCACTATTCAGATCAGATCTGAATGCATCCAGTCTTTGATAAATATACGATTCCCTGGCCAAGGGATATCGTCTATATTGATAATGATTATTTCTTTGCTTCCTTTTGTATTTAGGTGATTTCTTCCTCAGATGATTTCTGATTCAACGCGTGCACCGGTGACCGCACACTTCACAGACGATATCATTTTTATATGGTCCAAAATTCCACCGATTCACAATATAAACAATCAAAATACGCTGCTTCTATTAGTATCACAATACTCAAAATTTAAAATTTTACAATACGAAACCCGCCACCAAAATCAAAGGTCAAGTCAAGAGTAAGCCATTCATCAATCAATCTATCAATCACTCAATATAGAATATGCTAAAGCCGCGCGTACACTAAAACTAGCTCTTAATAATCTGGCGTGAACACTTTACCTTTTATGAGGCAGAGGTATGATAAAAATTCATTGTATTTCACTTCTATTAAAAGTAGGTAAGATTTAAATTATGGTGTCCAATATATGACCAGAGCCTAATAAAGGGTGAAACATTTTCGTATTAATAAAAGACTTTTAACTAAGACTGGATACAGGCTTCCTGTGAAAATCTTTGCAATGAAATGTCTGGTCATAGGCGTGATATTTATAAAGTTGTCAGTTCAATTTGATAAAATTTTGTTGAAGATTGCCCAGAAATTTTTGAGTATAAACTATTTTGATGCTAGGTCTGTGAGGTGTACTTTTCTCCATAATATCATATGCTGATGTCAGTATTTTTATTTTCAAAATTATCTGTATCATTTAAACGAAATCTTAACTTTCTTACCTTGTAAGTTTGTCTATTCTCTGTAAAAGATGTTTTTTTCTGTAATATAACATAACATACATCTAACGTGTTCTCGGAAAAATTTATTGGTATCACATGACCTGCTGATCTGCCCATGGTACAAAAGGTCCGGTAGTTTATATATCATATGATAGTGTATTACAATCATCCACCCTTTATTCTTATTCTTTTCCCTTATTGGTCTTGGTTACTGGCGATAGGCCTACCCCTTATCACGTGAGTACACTATCCAACCAAAACGTGGGTACTCTGAACACCAGGGGACAAAGTCACGTGATGTTGAGAAGTATTAGTACCTCTGCCAACCATTGGTATAAGTAGTATAGTTATATATTACAATTTCTAATAAATGACCTACAAACAGGCTCAAAAGACCACGCTACCAGTTCCACCAGAGAAGGGTCCGCCTCCCGTCACTCAAGATCAGATATTGGCTTTGAAGGGCGAAGATTTCTTTCTGAACTGTCCTCGGTCGGATCAGCATTATTATGGACGGTAAGAGATTTTCATCTTCCTACATCATCAATCTTTTTATGCAAGCCTTTTATTCTTAACTTTTCAGACGCCTGCTTTTTTCAGCTCATTCTCCATTTGATCTAAATGAGTCTTTCGTGGCAGTCCTCTACTGACATTACTGTCAACATCTGCTTTTATTTCTTTTAGCGTGAATAGTGACGGCTTAGAATGTCACTACCCCTTTCTACCCACGGGTGTCCTAAGAGATAACTAAGGGTCTTAAGTTAAGTTTTTGGGCGATGCGGTTGGAGACCCATCACCACCGACACTTTATTTTTACGATCTTGTACCCCTATCAACTTTCAAATGTGGCTGAGGAGTTTCTAGCTCTGAAACTCTGGCTACTCCTTTTTGGGATTTTTAGTCGTGAGTTTTGTATGTATGTATTTTCTTTTACCATTTAACTATCACCTATCCTCTCTATTTACCCAAACGAATCTTACATTCCTTTTTCTATGTTCGATATCGTCTTACCTATATAACACACCTTGCACATATTACACAACTCACTCGATCACATAATCTAGATACTATTTCTATAGATTTCCTGCTTTTAGACATAATTTATCATGGTTGCTAACGGTGAGGGAAAACATCGTGAGGAAACCCACATGGCTGAGTTGTACTTAGTCATGTGACAGTGTATTCGTACAAAACGGCGATAGGCCTGCCCCCTATCACGTGAGTACACTGTCTAAGCAAAACGTGGGTACCTTCTCTGGAAACTAGATGGCGCTTGCCATGTGAGTTCAGGAGTATTGGTATCTCTGCCAACCCCTTCGGGGATAAAACGGCGTGAACGTTTATGTTATGTTATGTTATTCTATTTTATTATACTTGGGATGCCTACAGCTACAGTTTACCTTATTTACTAAAACATAATTTAACGCCAATAACAAGCGTCCACAAAAATGACAAAAATTACTTAACGTTGCTACATACTAAGTTATTGTTAAAAATTGTGCATGCCTATAAATAATTAACTAATTTTGTATTTCTATTTCTTCCAGCGACGACCTAGCCGGTATCCCGGTGGTCCCAGGCGAAGTCCAAGTGCACAGTTTGTACGAGATGGCTGAGAAGTCGTTTCCGTCGCAGTACAAGCAGATAGATGTTGGCAAATGGGTGCTCTCGGGGACACGGCATATGGCTAGTATGAGGTTAGTGGGTTTTAATTGGATTTTTTCTTGATTGTGTGGGAGTCATGTTGGAGCTTACACTATAGCGGACTCTCTCGCACGTAGCAGCGTCTCACTCATATTCCTACATCATTGCATGCATGGAATTTGGTTATATTGCGGTATAAATCACAACTATAAGAAATCTTCTCATTCCCTCGGAAATATCATTTTTTCCGGGATAAAAAGTACCCTATTATTTAATCCAGACTTCTAACTATACGTTTGCAAAATTTCATAGCAATCGGTTTTGAAGCAACGGCGTGAAAGCGGAACGAACAAACAAACTCACTTTCCCATTCATAATATTAGTAAGGACTCTCATTGATTAGTTCTGTAGTTTTAGAGGTTTGCAAAATTTACTTGAATGAGTTTAATGGATGGTTAGGGCTTTGCGTCTGAGTTGGAGTGTAGTGGGAAGTTGAATGTGGCTAAAGAAGAATAAAATTTCTATTTGTAATTTTTCATCGAAGATTTGATATTCTAATCAAAATTCACCTCTTTAAATATTTAAAAGGGGTGCTGATGATTGTGAAGTATATTGTAGGAGAGTATATTAACACAAATTAATAGATAAACTAGGTTGCCAAGATTAAATATATCTCAAACCTACGAGCCCAATGCTTACTTATCCGGCAAACAGTCTTCGTTTCTTTGCCATTTAAATCAATTTCCTAAAATCATGCCTGCTTGCTTTTTGAACCTAATGGTTAAAAGTTATTAACGTATGATTGAAGGCAAAGTAGGGTGGGGTTGACTATGATCAATGTTTTTGGACCAAATATAAAGAGTTCTGAAAAGTACGGGACTTTCGGTTAACAAGAAACAATGGCTCGATCGATTTCAGTTGATCAAGCACAAGATATTTGGTTAATGATGCAGGTTTACGATTAATAGTGTCCTACCTTTAAGAAACTAGTTACCATTCGATAAAAGTTTAACAAAACTGTTGATGTTCCTAATAAAAAATAAATAAATAAATAAAAAATAATTATTAAATATAATTTCCAGATATACACGTTTCAAAACGTGGACTGCCCCGGCGTGTTGTGTGTGCGCGATCGCCATGCTCAACAGATTTAAGGGAATCGCTTGGAACGAAGATACGATTGACGAAACGCTGGATTTGGGATTTAATTATTATAGGGTAAGTTTGGGGAGGAAAGATTTACCGAAATTGAAGAAATAGTCAATATGGATAGTGATGTCAGTAGAGGATGAACATTGAACATGCAGGATCTATTTTGTTTAAATCAAGAACCATTCGAGCACACAGCATTTGAAAATTGTAGTTGTCCTGTAAATCTTTAGTTTCGCAAAAACACTTCCTGCTTAAAATTTTTATTATTACTATATTTTTACCACCGAGATACCGGCTAGGTCGTCGCTGGAAGAAATAGATATAAATTAATTTTTAAATCAGGAAGAAATAGTATCTAGATTATGTGATCGAGTGAGTTGTGTGATATGTGCAAGGTGTGTTATTATAAAAGACGATATTGAACATAGAAAAAGGAATGTTAGATTCGTTTGGGAAAATAGAGAGGATGGGTGATAGTTAAGAAAATGCATACATACAAAACTCACGGCTAAATATCCCAAAAAGGAGTAGCCAGTGCTTCAGAGCTAGAAACTCGAAGTTAGTAGGGGACTAGGTGGTAAAAATAATTTCAGTAAACATTTTAGTCCCAAACATACAAACAAACATAGTATGTAAAACAGACTCTATACATCTTCAGGACTCAATGGCAGAGAGACACGGTCCGGTCAGAAAATTGGTGTTGGGAGAGCTGAAGGATAGTTTTCAGATTCGTGGCAAAGAGTTTTCTTATAAGGTTGGTATAGATTACTTAGGCCCTTATTAACCGCTTAGGTAAATTATGAATATTATGATTGAGCCTTGGATGGTGTGTGTTTCATTAAACACACATTTTAACACACTTTAGATATTTGCATAATTCGGTATGCAAAGATTTTTTCATATTTATTAAGTATTTTTATTCGATAGAAAACAGGAAAATAAAAGACTTATTTGAATATTTTTCATTTAAAATGAGTAATTGTAAAGTTATAATATTTTTTTAAAGATTGTTCAACTTTTTCGTTTAATAACGTCATCGATCCATAAAATCACGTAGCGACATGCAAATCAAGCAAAATGTTTACTTAAAATGTTTCTGGTTCTGGTTCTGGTTTCAAAACATTTCACGAATTAGTGATCTCAACTGATATTACATTAAAACCTATGATTTTTGATATTTTATTAATAAACTACAAAAATGAATGTCTTGTAAATAACATTGAAGGTCAAACACTGTAATTTTTTTTTGATAAAATAAAGGTTATTTTAACTTTGTTTGATTTATTTTCAAGAAAATATTGGTAATAAGTCTTATATAAACTTTGCATACCGAATTTTTTCACACATAACTTAATATTCAAATAGATTTTCTTAACATTTCTATCAAGTATTCCAAAAAATGTACGCCATTATATCTATTGCTGTTATTATTCTTTTTGTAGTGTACTTTTATGTGATCATGTTGTGGTGTCTGAGTATTGTTTTATTTTGTCCCATCTACCTATCTATATATTATGGTTCATTGATTTCATTTTATTTTATCAATAAAATGTTTAAGTTTGATTTAACTTTTTTAGCAACCGTGATAGCCCAGTGGGTAGAACACTCGGTTATCGTGCAAACGACTAGTGTTCAAATCCTGGGTCGGGCCTACACCAATTTGTCTTTTATAAAGACATATGTGTGGTTAATTTATCACGGTTGTTAACGGTGAGGAAAAACATCGTGAGGAAACCCACATGGCTGAGTTGTACTTAGTCATGTGACAGTGTATTCGTACAAAACGGCGATAGGCCTGCCCCCTATCACGTGAGTACACTGTCCATGCAAAACGTGGGCACCCTGAACACCAGGTGACAAAGTCACGTGATGTTCAGAAGTATTAGTACCTCTGCCAACCCCTTCGAGGATATTCGGCGTAAACGTTTATGTTTATGTATGTTTGTGTTAACTTTTTTCATTTGTATATATTTTTAGCTCCGCGGTATAGCAGTATGGGGCAGATTGACTTCAAGTCATCCAAAGATTTTGGAACTCTGCCGTGGTATAGAGCAGTTCTTTAAAGAGAGCGACACTGGAGTTTTGATGGTGAGACCTTTATTGAACTTTATTTTAATTTGATTAGTTATCTGGCAAGTTTGTACACAGCAGGGTGTATTGGCCAGTATATCTTTGCTGTCTTCATCGTTGAATGGAAAATAGTCAACATACATATACTCACGGCTATAAATCCCTGAACGGGGTAGCCAGAGCTTTGGAACGATAAATTCCTCAGACACTTTTGGAAGTTGATTGGGGAAAAGATTATAATAATAAACGTTTTTGGTGACGGGTCTCCAACCACATCGCCCAAAAATCACTTAAAAAGCCCCTATACCCTTAGTCGCCTCTTACGATCACCCACGGGTAGAAATGGGGTAGTGTTATTCTAAGCCGACACTACTCGGAAAATATTCAAATCCATTGAAAATGCAGTAATGTAGCCATAAGACTCAATGGTGGTAAATGTTTGATGGATGTGTAACGCGCCGGAAACGTTAATCTTTGGAATGTCAAAATTCCATGATAAACAAAATATAATTACTATCACAGGAGAACCAAAACTTAGCAAATCCTTTTTTAGAATAATGAATAACCCATAAATGTCAAAAAGGGGTAGCCAGAGCTTTAGACCTAGAAACTCTCCAAAGACATTTTGAAGTTGATAGGGTACAAGATGGTAGAAATAAATTATCGTTAGTACGGAGGTAGGAAACGCAAACACTACTTAAACGTGTAAAAGAAATAAAGGATAGAAGAATTTCGCACTGGCAGCCAACTGACACGGTAGCTCAATTGGCAGAGCGTCGGGGCGTTTACCCGAGGTCGCGGGTTCGATCCCCGC
Organism: Bedellia somnulentella; assembly: GCA_963576735.1. NCBI lineage: Eukaryota > Metazoa > Arthropoda > Insecta > Lepidoptera > Bedelliidae > Bedellia > Bedellia somnulentella. The sequence goes on along the minus strand of OY755199.1, from coordinate 8,464,983 downwards.
CTGTGTCGAAATTTTTCTTTCCTTTATTTATTCTTTAATTATTAGTAATAATCCCCACATGAGGTTTTCATGAACAAAAAGATTTAAATTATCGTAAGTAGTATGAATCAAACGGAGTATCTTTGTTATATATGATTTCCGATTAGTTACAGAGTTGCCGACATTTTTGTTTTTTTACTAAAAGATTTAAGCATTAGCGAAGTCTCATTTGAAAACGTGGTTTATGCAGTGCCTTTCCTTCAGATTTTTATGTATGTTCAAGCAATCCGAGACACATTTTTTGCCAAACCGACCAGAGACAGTGATCAGTGCTCGCTCTTTTTAAAAACTTACTTGAGAAACGTTTAAAACAAGTGCAGTGATATACGCATCAGCAAAATATTGCTGCTACTGTATTATGTTGAATAATAATGTCGAAATATTAAAGTTGTACTTTTATATACCTGTTTTTACAAAAAAAATGTCCTTCAATCTTTGATTTTTAAATCTCTTTTTGATATAATACACACTTGTATTTCGTTTTTCAGCTTCCCGGCCAGTATGAAGTAGCGATCTGGCAAGACGGCAAGAGGTTCTATTGTTATCACCCGTGGCCTGCTAATAAATATGGGAAAAGGGTATGTTTTGTTTAGTTATTATTAGATAAAAAAACAGGTTCATTCTTCATACTTCTGAATTGTGCTTGCACGTGCCAAATTTTCTCTTTAGTTTCTTTCATCATTCTTTTAACAACCGTGATAGCCCAGTGGGTAGAACACTCGGTTATCGTGCAAGCGACTAGTGTTCAAATCCTGGGTCGGGCCTACACCAATTTGTCTTTTCTAAAGACATATGTGTGGTTAATTTATCATGTTTGTTAACGGTGAGGGAAAACATCGTGAGGAAACCCACATGGCTGAGTTGTACTTAGTCATGTGACAGTGTATTCGTACAAAACGGCGATAGGCCTGCCCCCTATCACGTGAGTACACTGTCCATGCAAAACGTGGGTACTCTGAACACCAGGTGACAAAGTCACGTGATGTTCAGAAGTATTAGTACCTCTGCCAACCCCTTCGGGGATATTCGGCGTGAACGTTTATGTTTATGTATGTTATGTTATGTCTTTTAATAATATTACTTTTGCATACAATTTACCGACAACACTAAGTAGGCTAACAGCACAGTATTTTTACTAGCTGGCGAGGCGTTTTCTCTTTATATAGGGACACTATAACCGTGGCAAGTGTGGACATTTGGCACACTTTTGGAAATGAAAGAACAGCTAAGGAGACACTAAAACTTTACGAGCCCTTAGCATTTCGATATTTATCGTACTATGCCCTGTCGCTTTCCCTGCTCGCTTTTACTATTTACATAACATAACATAACATAAATGTTCACGCCGAATATCCCCGAAGGGGTTGGCAGAGGTATTAATACTTCTGAACATCACGTGACATTGTCACCTAGTGTTCAGAGTACCCAACCCACGTTTTGCATGGACTGTGTAGTCACGTGATAGGGGGCAGGCCTATCGCCGTTTTGTACGAATACACTGTCACATGACTAAGTACAACTCAGTCATGTGGGTTTCCTCACGATGTTTTTCCTCACCGTTAACAACCGTGATAAATTAACCACACATAAGTCTTTACAAAAGACAAATTGGTGTAGGCCCGACCCGCGATTCGAACACTAGTCGTTTGCACGATAACCAGTGTTTTCTACCCACTGGGCTATCACGTCGTCTTTTACTATTTCTTCCATACTTATCATACTTTTACACACGTCACCCACTACTATGCACAATGAATATTGCTATCCATTATTGAAGCAATGGGATCTTTTTTTTCCAAAAAGACTTTCGAAAGTATCTTTAAATACCGTTTTTGTTCTTATTACATCAGTCATTAATTCATCTTTTTCAACTTTCGTCACATTTGTACTTGTTTTTTTAGAAACTCCCCTTTCACGTCTGCTATATTTACCAAATTATATTTGATTTCTTTTCAAATTATCGGAGGGGTTTTCTCACTTCATTCTTTCAGATGTCACTTTTTCTGGTCTTTTTTTTTATTTTAGCTACCCTTTTATCCTCTTATATTAATTTTTGACTCTTTTCACTTTGTCATCATTTCTTATTTCTCATCCGTCATCTCTTCGACATCTTTCTTAAGCGTGTAAATTGTCGCCTCCATTAACGCAACATCCATTACTCCTACTTCTTTTACATAACATGCATATACATACATATACACACGGCTATAATATCCTAAAAATAGTGCCCAGAGCTTCAGAATCAGTGTTACGTGGGGAAAAGATTGCAATATAAATGTTTAGGTGATGGGTCCCCATCCGCATTGCCTAAAAATGACTTAAAAAGCCTTGATACGCCTCAAAGTCGCCTTTTACAATTGTAAGCCTCTCATGGGTGATATCCCATGGGAAGAAATGGGGTTGTGTTATTCTAAATTGACCCCACACAGTATTTTTACATAACCCGAGCTAATCTAGCCCACAATTTTCACAAACACGTCTTTACCCGCAGGTCGGTCTACAAGACGGTGGCAAAGCGTGCGTCGCATACTTCGAGCGCATTTCACGTCTTTGCGACTATTTTCTAGAAAATGTCGGCAAGATTGGCAACAAGCCATACAGTATTGCTGACGTCATTGTGACGGAGCGAGAGGCGCCGTATCCCGAGCCGGTGGGGATATTGAAACGTGAGTGGTTTTATTTAAGGCTGCATTCTATTAGGTCAATAGAAAAACTCTTTAAAGAACGCTGGTTTCATAGAAGCTGGTTAAAGAATTGGGTTAGCTGTATAGAAATCTGCTCAAAAGACGTAGGTCTCATTTTTGGTTCTGAGGTTCACTAAATCGCTTTGGTTAATTTATTTCTTTGGGTTTGGATATCGTGAGTAGTTTTGATAGTGATATGCAGAATTTCGTGAGCCAACAATTTTCGCGTATTTAACGTCTCTGCTCACACTTCTTCGAGAATGACGGCAAGATTGGCAACAAACCGTACAGCATTGCCGACGTCATTGTGACGGAGCGAGATGCCCCGTATACTGAACCGCTGGGGTTATTGAAACATGAGTAGATTTGTTTGAAGTTGTATGAAGATTTGTGTTAGCTTTATAAAAGTCTAATCGGAATTGGCTTTTGAATATCTTTAAGTACTTGTATGAAATTGGCTACTTCCGGTTTTCAAGCATGTTTCGTATCTATATCTAGGTAATAAGCTAATGGTATCATTAGCGGGTCTTTTCGTCTCACGAGAGGAGAGTTAAGATTTTTATTTCTTTCTTTCTCATGAAATTTTTATAACAAACCCTTTAATAACAGATATCAAACGTCATTTTATTTTACCTTCATAAGTTTTTGCCTCAGTTTATTTCTTCATGTGTTGCAAGCAGGCTGGTTGTAATAGAAGATTAACATAAAAGATAGAATATATATACATAGAGGAGTAACATTTTAAAAGCATTGTCTCGCATTATTCGCAAATTACTGATTTTTTATGGTTTTGAAATTACCTTCTAGGTTGTTTAAAAAGAAAATTGTATTGGTCTGAGAGATTTAGAACTAAGAGAACCATGTCTGACATCTCCTTAGATATTGTCTGAAAGTTATCAGTCGGACCTGGTACAGTGACCTCTCTTTCTCTCCCTTAGACTGTCGCTTGAGAATTCTTTCGTTGATATGCCAAGAAGCTTAATACTCAAAAATGACCAGAGCTGTGCAATACAAATGTGTAGTTTCAGTAATCAATAGCATCGTTTGTAACGTCACGGAAAACGCGTCACTCAGAATACGTAAATGAATCCGTTCTATTGGTTATCAAAAAACAAATTTATCTCTAAATATCATTATTAAAACCTGATTCTCATTCCAGCGGTATCTCCAAACCGTTGGGTAGTCCGCGGCCACTTCCACGAGGCTGACGAGCGCTTCCCTGAAGAACACCGCGGCAGACAGGCGACCCCAGTGTGTATGGCTGCACTAGCTATGGCGCATATTGTACCGGGAGCGGATTGGACGCCGGAGGATGTTGATGAGGTGGGATTTGGACTTTATTGTAATGGTATAAGGCCTAATTTACTTCCGCGAGAAACACCGGGGCAGACAGGCGACGCCAGTGTGTACGGCGGCTCTCGTTATGGCGCATATTGTACCCGGTGCTGATTGGACGCCGGAGGATGTTGATGAGGTGGGATTTGGACTTTATTGTAATGGTATAAGGCCTAATTCACTTCCGCGAGAAACACCGGGGCAGACAGGCGACGCCAGTGTCTACGGCGGCTCTCGCTATGGCGCATATTGTACCCAGTGCAGATTGGACGCCCGAGAATGTTGATGAGGGGGATTTGAACTTTATTGTTATGGTATAAGGCCTAATTTAGGGAAAACTGATAAACTTTTTGTGTGGATGATTTTTGATTATACACAAAATATTGAAGAGGTGAGATTTGGAAGTTTGCTCATTTCTTCATTTTCTCATTTGCTCAAAAAGGCTGGCGTCCGAAGTATGAAGATTAAAAGAGCATGTATGAAAAGATTGATGGATGTAAACGAAGCTAGAGAGGTTTGTCAGGATCGTGCGAAGTGGCGATCAATAGTCTCTGCCTACCCCAATGGGAACTAATGGCGTGAGTATATGTATGTGTGTATGTATGTTACAGTGACGTAAGGTCTTATTTTATAGATGCTTTCTGATTCTTTTGGGTGATCGAGGATTTTGAGAGTTGAATGTTGGCTCTTTATATGTAGATGATGTGTGTTGACTGTTTTTATAATAGGAATATTGATTACTGGTACGGTTTTTTTCTATGAAGTTTATATTTATATTTTTAATCGCCAGAGAATATTTATAGGGTGAGTTCAGTAACTCGTGATTATTTTGTAGTGTTTTTTATATAATGAAAAACTAAGTTCAGTTCTCCAAAATTAATAATTCGCATCGAAATATTCGTCACTATTTGGCAACGATCGTGTTCCTCGAGCGTTGGGAGACCATATGTATATAGAGTGGTTAAGTGCATGTCATAATTTATCAGGAACGGAGTTTGATTCGATGATTCCATGTCGATTATCATGATGTTCCATAAGTCAAAATGCAAGGATATCCGCACGGTTACGAATATGCTACAATCTTTGTTGGATTGAATTACTTCGAAAAATTTTATAGTACTTTTAAAACTTTGTCCTTGATATCTTGAACCACCGTGCAAAATTTTGCCGTAATCGGACCAACCTTTTCGGAGGAGTTCTGTGACAAGCCTAATACAAAAGTCGGAGGTAAATGGATAAAGTTAAAAATAAATTCTCATAGACATGCCTAACACTCCACACAGAGAGTACACCGTGCGGTCACCAACAATATGTCAAGAAAGACGATTGACATTGAGGGACCCTGGACTGCCGAGCGACAGCCACCGCCCACCCGAATTAGATTCGTTTGAGAACACATGATTTGACTCGTATTACTTTAAGACAAATTGCAAAATGCAAGTGCTTCGTTAAGGGCGGTTACGATTCAATTAGTCGGGTTTTTTCGGAATACGAGAATCACCGAAAATCTGCATTCGCATTATTAATTTTGGAGTACTGTAATTGGTTATTTAACGCAATAGAATATTCTTCTGATAATCTGGCATGATTTTCGTCTTATATTCCACATATGACATGGTGACAAAAAATTAGAGTGAGATTTTTAAATCAACTACCCTTTTTCTTCTCAGACTTTAATCCGCGGTGACATTCTCTACCAAGACACTTTGGAGAATCTGGAGAAGATGGGAGTAAGTTTGGAAACGTCGAAAGGAGAAGAAGATATTGAGGAGGAAGAGTTATTGCCAACTAACATACTAGCTGTTGATGATGTGATTAATCGGTTCAAAATAACTGACATGGATTGCATTGAGACTGAGGTTGTAGATGACTCTTATAATGGTGAGTTTGATGAAACAATCATGATTTACATGCAATGCTACCCATACATATAGTTTCTGTATATCTTACCACTATCAATTTAAAAAAGTTTAGAGGTTTGACTGTTAAATTAAACAGTTGAAAATAAAATAATTTAGATATTATGTAAAAGGTATTAATGTAAAAAGTGTTGCATGTTTAGGAAAAGCAGTTTCTCGAAGTTTTACAGACATTATTAACGAAGTATTTACGGTATTCTTATGATCTTGTGTTTTATATTATGTAAGTCAAATCCCTAGCTTTGCATGGACAGTGTTATTTTTTTGAATATCTAAGGTTTAATCTTTGGTGAATTATATTTTCGCAAGATTTAAAATTTCGCTTGAATCATAATTGAATGTTTTTACTTTATGAAACTCAATAATATTTGATGATGAAAAGTCATATAGTGGTGGAATAAGGCCAAATCACCCTATATAGGCTAGGCTCGAGCCTCCTGGTGGGGGGACATATATGGGCTGTGAGGAGAAATAAATAATTAAATAAATTTCCATCTTCATCTTATTAAAAACTACTATCTTTCTTCCATTCTAGGCAAACTGCACGGCGACCCGGAACAACAGATAATCTCTCTAAAAGACGCGCTCGCTAAGATGTTCCAAGACTACAACTACGGCATCGTGACGTCACGCGGCGCCTCGTTCGCCGTGTGGAAGCAGGACGGACAGTATTACTTCTTTGATCCGCACGGGTGCGACGAGAGAGGTACGGTTTTATGTTATCGTTTTGATGTAGTGGGTGCTGTGTTTAGTTTGAATTTAAGGAAAGGAATATTACGTTTTTTTAAGTAATCAATGGTTCAAGTAATCCTTGGTTAATCACTGATTAGTTTTTTATGCATTTGCATATATAACATACATACATATACTCGCGGCTATAAATCCCTTAACGGGGTAGCCAGAGCTTTGAATGAGAAATTCCTCAGCAACTTTTTGGAGCTGGTTGGGAAAAAATGGTAAAAATAAATGTTTTTGGTGACGGGTCTCCAACCACATCGTTCCAAATCACTTTAAAAGCCCCTGTACCCTTAGTCGCCTCTTATGATCACCCACGGGTAGAAATGGGATAGTGTTATTCTAAGCCATCACTACACGGCCATATATTAATTTACATTACCTTAATTTATTAGTATCTTACAATTACTCATGGGAAGAAATGGGTAATAATATTCTTAGCTGACACTGCACAGCATAGAACATTGCAAAAAGATAAATAGGTAAACAATAATCTAATACCAAAAATAAGCAATAGTCAAGGCAGAAAGTAAAAATTGCAAACACAACATTACCTCTATGACCGTTATGACTATGTTTCTACAACTTATTTGAGAATAAAACACTTTAAAAATATACATAAACGTTCACGCCGTTTATCCCCGAAGGGGTTGGCAGAGTATTAATACTTCTGCACTCATATGGCAGCGCCATCTAGTGTTCAGAGAAGGTACCCACGTTTTGCTTAGACAGTGTACTCTCTTAAAAATATGTTGTATTCTTTTTCAGGCTATGCAGTAGACGATCTCTACACGGCAGCCTGTCTAGTTCGTGTCCAAGGCGGCGTCAAGGACTTGGCAAATATGGTGGAATCGAACCTAGCTCCGGGCAAAGATGAGACGTTCAATCTGACTCCGAGTGCTTATAAGCGTTAGCAAACTGATTCCTGAATTGGAGCTCTCCGGAGACTAAAGTTGAGGTGAGTTTTTGATTGAAATTTAACATGGGGTTTTCTTGAATGGGTTACTTCCACATGCTGATAATTTAAACATTTTACAATTAAATTGCTTTTAATAACCTTTATTATTCATTTAAAGACTAGCGTAATAATATTCACAGCATGAATTTGATAGATGATATTGTAAAAAGGATAGAAAAAGGAATGTTAAGATTATTTGGCGTATAGAGAAGGTGGATGGTGGATGATAGTAAATTGGTGCTTGAGATCACATTTGCGGAGGACACATTTGAACCAAATAGATAATGTGGGCATAAAGGCAGGCGTTCGAAGTATGAAGAATAAAAGATGTATGTATACATTGATTGATGTAAATGAAGCTGGACAGGTTTGCCAGGATCGTACAAAGTGGTGATCGATAGTCTCTGCCTGCTCCAATAGGAACTGATAACATTAGTAAATGTATGTATGAAAATGTTTGAAAAGCATATTTACTGGACCTATTTTGAACACTTTGTATTAGTTTTTAAGAGTTAAATAAAATAATTAAAAAATGTATCGCTATTCATATCTCCCTAGATATTTCCACAGTTTACACATATTCCTTTTTACTTACAGAGCAAAGATTTCGGTTGGATCAAGAAACGTACCGCGGCCATTTTGGTCGGGCCCCGCGGGGAACACAGCGCTATGGGGAAGGCGGCCAAAAGATGTAATATCGGGGTAAGAATATGTTTAAGATTATTGAAACTTGCATTTCTCTACCTCGGACGAATAAGGTCGTATTTGCTTTTTAGCTACTTTTCAGGAGAGCGAAAACAATTTATTAGTACTAGTTTTTTTTCTTGTATTTCATTTGGTTTTTGTATTTTTGTTTATATTGATATGCTTTTAATTTTATAGCCGTGACTTAATGTGTGTATCAATCTATATAATGTGTGTATCAAAAAGTAGTGAAAGGCTTGTTCTGTTTTTATGTTATATGAGAGTGTGTGCTCGAATACTGCACGATCAAATCTAGCAAAAGCATTGTTTGACTTTTACCAGTGCTTTGTCCATGATGTCGTTAATACCTATTAGGAAAAAAATACATATAAATTGTGTAGGAAAGATCATCCGTCAATTGATGGTATACATGGGGACCGAGGTCCAACTGTATTAAGTGGGATTTTGTATATATACTAAGTATTTTAGTAACTTTGATACGGCTTTGTAGGATTTGTATAGCGAGTGTGACGTATTGCCTGGTTACGTGTAGCTCTGGAACGTGATACTTCTTTCACCGTCAGCGTTTCTATGTAGTGTGCGCCAATATCGCACGCTTAATACTACAGTGACCAGGTCAAAATTGATGAATTGAGTTACAAAACTTAAAAAGCATGCTCTACAACATTAAGAATACGAGACGATAAAGACCCAAGTGAAATTGAACCTTTTTGTGTTAAGAATACCGGTGTTTTCTTGTGCCTATGTTGTAAAGCATGCTTTTTAACATCCGTGTAGTATTGTAACTCAATTCATCAAAATTTTGACATAGGTCACTTACTTACTTACTCATACTCACGGCTATAAATCCCTTGAAGGGGTAGCCAGAGCTAAGGAATTAAAAATTCCTCAGCCACTTTTGGAAGTTGCGTCGGAAAAAGATGGTAAAATAAAGATTGTTGGTGATGGGTCTCCAACCGCATCGCCCAACAAATCTTGTATTTCATGTTTAGCCCTTCTTGGAATATCTCGGTTTTTGTATTTTTGTTCATATTGATACGCTTTTAATTTTATAGCCGTGACATAGGTCACTGTAGTGTAATCCATACATATTACGTACGGATAGCGCGTCGGTACAATGCTTTGTGCGTGTGCAGGACGAGGACCGCGCGGGGCGCACGCTGGCGCTGCCGGCCGCCGCCGCGTTCGCCGCCGCCACCGCCACCACGCCGCCGCATCTCATGCATCTCGACCATATGTTCAACTTTTTGGGTGAGGATTGTTGTTTGATTTATAAAAAGGAATACTTAGATTAATTAGGAACATCCTTCTTTATTTTAAGAAGATTTTAAATAATATAGAAGCGTCTGAATTTGGTTTGTCGGTAACCGGTGTTTAGTAAACGTTTCATGCTCGTCCGTTCGCCGCCGCGACCGCCACCCACGCCGCCACATCTCATGCATCTCGACCATATGTTCAACTTTTTGGGTGAGGATTGTTGTTTGATTATAAAAATGAAAATCTCAGGCTTCTTCTTTATTAAGCTGAGCGAGACACGAAGTCGGCTAACCCCGCGTATAAGAATACGCGGGTTAGCCGTTTCCATGGAACGCTACTACTCCGGAACCGCTTGACGGATCTTAACTAAATTTCACGGGCTGATAGCCACAGAGTACCTACAGGTTTTAGTGAAAAAAAAAATCGAACTTTTTCTAACATCTAAAAGAATTTGCCAAAAACTTTTCCATAGACTTACTTACCATAGAGAAACTCATACGCTCACTTCCGCCGCTTCTTCGGAACGCTACTCCTCCTGAACTGCTTGACCGATCTTCATAAAAATTTTCAGACTGATCAAAACTATGATATTATTTGTTTTAGTTGAAAAAAAAAATAAAAAGTACGCACCCAGAATAAAAATAATCAAAAATAAAATTTTCATATTAATTAATATTATAATAATTCGCAATAAAGATAATTCAGTCGAGTCGAACATATCGCTCAGCTCTTTTTTTCAATTGCACACTTGCATTGAAGTCCTGGTTTATAAGCAGTTAAAGGAATATGTCATATGAATAGACTTTATAATAAATATGTGGCAAAGACCATTGTTTGCATTTGGCTCGGTAACCGATGTTCGGTAAAAGTTTCAAACTCGTTCGTTCGCCGCTGCGTCCGTCACCTCGCCGCCGCATCTCATGCATCGCGACCATATCTTTAATATTTTGGGTGAGGATTACTATAAAATTTATAAATAAATGTACATTTTGATGAATCAAGATTATTCTTCTTTGTTTGTAGCCGGTTTAAAATAGTGTAGAATATGTATAGACTACAGAAGACCCGTCTCCAAAGACTTGTGACAAAACGTGGCTGACGAATTTCTTATTCTGAAGCTTTGGCTACCCTTTCTACGAATGTATGTGCGTATATGCATGGGGTCTATTTATGAATATATACACAGGTCACATAAGATTTTGTATATTGTTAGAAAGGTTTTTGTCTACATTTAGCTCAGTAACCGATGTTCGGTAAAAGTTTCATACTCATTCGTTTGCCGCCGCGTCCGCCACCACGCCGCCGCATCTTATGCATCTCGACCATATGTTTAACTTTTTGGGTGAGGAAACTATATAATATAACTTATACTAACTATAATAAAATAAAATTATTTAATAATTTTTTTTGGTGAATTAGTAACTTTTTTCTTTATTTGATTTCGGTTAAAGTGAATACATAATATGAATAAACTTTGGTAGATATATAGTAAAATGGATGACTGAGAGTTTGGTAAAAGTTTCATGCTTGTGCGCTCGCCGCCGCATCTCATGCAACTCGACCATATGTTTAATTTTTTGGGTGAGGATACTATGTAAGATTAATAGAAGGGAATATTCAGGTGAATTGAGAATATCCTTCTTTACTTTTAGTCGGTAAAAAATATTGTCAGTGTAAAATAGACCATAGAAGATGTGATTCAGGGTTGGCAAATCCCCTCTCTGCATTTGGCTAAGAAATCGATGTTGCCGGTTCATCCTTAATGCTTCAAAAATTAACATACATACATTCATACATATACTCACGGCTGTAATTCCATAGAAGGGGTAGCCAGAGCCAAGGAATTATTAATTTCTCAGCCACTTTTGGAAGTTGCGTGGGGAAAAGATGGTGAAATAAAGGTTTTTGGTGATGGGTCTCCAACCGCATCGCCCAAAAATCCCTTAAAAGCCCCAATACCGTTAGTCGCCTCTTACGATCACCCACGGGTAGAAATGGGGTAGTGTTATTCTAAGCCGACACCACACGGCAAAAATTAAATTGAAATAATACTTTTATCTAGTCAGTTGTGTTGATAAATATTATTTTTACTGTCACTTACCTGTAAGTTGCTTGATAGCCGCTGTCTTCGCTTCCTTGCTAACTCTTCATGCACTTAAAATAATTCAGCAAGTGAGTATGTGCTTGAGCAAACAGATAGTATTGTGATTGATCAACTCAATGATACTGTAACCAAATTTGGCAGAAATATAGATTATGGATTTTTTATTATTGTTATTCTATCTTTCTATCTTTGAGAAATAATTCAGAAACGAATAACCGTTTTACAAGACCAGGAAAGAATCTTTTTATTACAGTTTGGTCTTTGAACACATTCGTATTATATTACTTTTTTCATATATATTATTCAAACAAAACCTAATAGCAAATATGTCAACCAACCTTTAAACACAGTTTGCTAAATGAATACGTTACCCCGTTTAAGAAAATAGTCAAACATTATAATTCGGTATGTAAAGTTACAAGTCACTTACTAAAGTGATGCTGATTACAAAAACATTTCAAGATATTATGGTTATGAACAATATTTATCAAAAAACTGTATCATAGTGTTTGACCTTCAATGTTGTTTCATACGATTTGCACTTAATTAATAAAATGCTGTGTAGTGTCGGCTTAGAATAGCACTATCTCATTTCTTCCGGTGGGTGTACGTAAGAGGCGACTAACGGTATTGGGGCTTTAAAAGGATTTTTGGGCGATGCGGTTAGAGACCAATCACCGACAACCTTTATTTTACCATCTTTTCCCCACTCAACTTTCCAAAAGTGGCTGAGGAATTTCTAATTCCTTAGCTCTGGCTACCCCATCTTGGGATTTATAGCCGTGAGTATGTGTATGTAAGTATGTATTTAATAAAATATCGAAAATCGTAGGTTTATTTAGTATAACATCGTAATAATTTCATTTGAGATCACAAATTTGTGATATGTTTTGAAATCAGCAACATTTTTATAAAACATTTCGCTTTATTTGCATGTCGCTACGTGAATTTATCGATCGATGACGTTATCAAGTACAAAGGTCGAACAATATCTAAAAATCATAACTTTACAATTACATTTTAAATGGAATATATTCAAATTCGTCTTTTACTTTCTTGTTTACTATCGAATAAGAATACATAATAAATACCAAAAAAAAAAAAACTTTGCATACCGAAATATTCACATTCCCAGATGCCGGCGCTACCTACTACAACAACCACGTGAAATCTACGGGACGCAGAACTATATTCCCTGAAGACCTTAACGGCACCTACGAAATGGGGGTGAACACGTTTACTATAGAGTTGGGAGAGCCGACTGAGATGCCGCTGAGATTGCCTGATCCTATTGCGGTGAGTATTTGGGTGATGTTATTTGGTGTATGTGGGAGAGAATTAAAGAGCTTTTATGAGAGATATGAGTACCGAGCAGCGTAGTTAATAAATTAAAAAAACCGGCCAAGTCCGTGTCGCTCAGCAACGAAGGGTTTCGTACTATTATCTATAATAGAAAATTACGTTTTTTTATGGGACACCCTTTGATATTTCCTTAAGTGTTATTTAATTATTTGTTTTGAAAGGTGATATACTACAAGTTAATATTCTGTGAAAATTTGAAGCGTCTACTTATTATCGTTTTTAATATTGAGCAAAAGATACAAAAAAAACATGTTTATTGTATCGAGACCCCCCTTAATATATTTTTTTACTTTTTAGTGTTTGTTATTATAGCGGCAACAGAAATACATCATTAGCTTTCTAGCTATCACAGTTTTTGAGATACAATCTGGAGACAGACAGACAAACAGATAACGAAGTCTTAGTAATAGGGTCCCGTTTTACCTTTTGGTACGGAACCCTAAAAAACACAAATTACAGAGATCAAATAAGCCTCAAAATTAGTAAAATAATCACTTTTTGTATGACACATTGTACACATAACTCGCCGATGTATGCTGTCCACTGCTGGATTCAAACCTGTGACCTCCTGACCCAAAAGTTCAGTTAGTTTTCAGTCAGCATTGCTCAAAAGTTGCTTTGAATGATTTCAGGAAGGCGAAGATGAAGGTGAACCGGGGGCTGAGGGCGAAGAAACTGGAGAACCTAAAGGTTCGTTTTCATACATCCACAAAGGTTTTTAGAACTATGAAGAGTTAAAGAACTTATTTTGATTACTCGATGTAACGACAAGAACGAACCAAATCAAATCAATGTAATGATAATTTGAGCGAGCGAAATCACAGAGTTGTGATCTCACTCGCTCTCACAATGGCATCTCTCTTTAACGGAGTACCACATCGCGGTATCAAAGTATTTAATTTACAAAGTGAAATAAACTCTCACTCTTTACCTGAAACTATTAATAATTAACTAAGATAACCTCCATAATATACTCTGACTCATTGTGTCTCCGCCCAGTCCTCCTTTGTTTTATAATGCTTTCTCCACTTAGTTTCCCAGAGTGATTAGAATGTTTTTTTTTCATGAAAACCTCACGTGGGGATTATCTTTATATATTATTTCTGTAAGCCTCTTTCTTGCCCAGAAGCCTATGACGCGATGAGTTAAGCTAGAAATTTGGTTCAGGTATCGTTTTGTACAGTTTGCGGCCGTGGTTTGCACAAAATTCAGACATCTGATGTAACTGGATTAAGTTAATTGTTGCAGAATTTCAAAGTTTCGATTTTGGCCCATAGACTTTGCTTGAATGTCATATGCGCACGCAAACTTTAGTCGATCAGATATGCGCTGTGATTGGTCGGAATTTTTTCAAACCGGCTAATCAGAAAAATTCACTAGAAATTCAAAAGAGCTGCGCTGGGATTGGTTGGATAATTTCAAAATAAACTCATTTTATTGGACGCGACGTAGTCGCGCCAGGGTTGCCCACTAATTTATCCTTTATTTCCTAGAGTGACTCAAGAATTGTAAATCCTGACGCTCTAGCTACTCCTTTTTGGGATTTATAAATGTATGAGGGACTCAAGATTATGTAATAGCCATTGTACCCTCACCAACCTCCATGCAATTTAAATAATTTCCTCAGAAATTAAAGACCTCCTGTTCAAACTGTGGTACGACCACACGAAGCCAGGCCACGCCACGCTGCTGCTGGGCGACTACCACCAGCTGGGCGTGTGGGTGCAGCCGGGCGGGAAGGTGGTGGCGTACGACCCCGCGCCTACGCTGTATAAGGGACTGCTCACTGAGAACCGGATTCAGTTTGGTGAGTACAATATTCATTTTGTGTGGACTCATTTTGAGTGATCATGTGGTTCATCAAGAGATTAGGGATAGTGGTGTAATATTATCATAAAATGTATTTGTAATAGTTGTGAATGAACTTATTCATTACAATACCTGCCACTTCTTACAACTGCAATTGCTTTAACTAATCCGGTCAATTTATACATTCAAGGTTACATAAATTCATAAGAAGCTGAAAATTGGCACAATTGTTCAAAACATGATTATAAATGAAACCTCAAAAGTCCCCATCGTTCCGAGGTGTGCTAAAAATTTTACACGAGGTCAAAGGGCACAAAAATGAGTTTTTTGCGATTTTAAGCGAAACGGTGAGTTTTTCGCAAAATCACCACACCACAAAATTGTAGATCAGAAAATTCTCTACAAAAAAGATATCAATATTTTTTTTCCTAAAAGCCAACATTTTGAAGATATAACGCGTTGAAAAGTTCGATCATTGGTAATGCAAACGTGTGCAAAGTATGAAGACTTAGCACACGTTTCCACGCCACTTATGAGGTAGTGTACTTGTGTACTACTAGCGCGTTTTATTTTAACGTGGTATCCCCTGTAGGCCTATTCCACGGGTCTGCAGTGATTTTATTTGTTTTGAAACTATTGTAAAATATTATTATACATATCGGTTGGTTAAAATAATGGCGGTGTAATTGAAGATGAAATGGTTAATATTCCTCGTCTGATTCGTAATTTTCCAGGATTACTGTTTCTTGTTCTTCGTCTTCTTCTTCCTGTTCTTCTTCTTCTTCTTTTTCTTCTATTTCACAGATCAACTGTCCCACTAGCGATTCCTCATTGGTATCATATGAGTCTTCTAGATTAGCTGACTCAACATTAGAGCACGATCGGCCTTGGCAGTTTGTGCATGCCAGGGAACAAAACAGTCCAACTTTTCTGCATCCACATTTAGCATTACAACATTTTTTACAGTTGCAAAATATTGAGTTGAGAAGTTTCTCAGCTGCTGGTGGAAGTAAAGTTAGAACTGGCTCTAATGTATTGTCGACCAACTTCCAACCCCAGCCACACTTGAACTTGGTAATATACCCAAAATAAATGTTGGTGAGCAGCTACTGAGGTGAGGTTGGAGGTAAAGAAGCTAGTTTATAACACCTTATAAGTGATGTTAATACGTGGCGTACGTTTGCAAAGTATGAAGATTACCAATGATCGAACTTTTCAACGCGTTATATCTTTAAAATGGTGGCTTTTAGGAAAAAAAATATTGATATCTTTTTTGTAGAGAATTTTCTGATCTACAATTTTGTGGTGTGGTGATTTTGCGAAAAAACTCACCGTTTCGCTTAAAATCGCAAAAAACTCATTTTTGTGCCCTTTGACCTCGTGTAAATTTTTTAGCACACCTCGGAACGATGGGGACTTTTGAGGTTTCATTTATAATCATGTTTTGAACAATTGTGCCAATTTTCAGCTTCTTATGAATTAATGTAACCTTCCTCCTTATTTTAGGCCTAAATTGACCGGACTATAACAATGCATCTTTTCAATGTATTTAAGTCGACAAATCCTTAAACAATTTTGTCGTCTATATGAATAATACATGATGTAAAATCAACTTTAAGGCAAATAATATTTTATATTCTTGTTTTATTATCAATTTCTCATATATCAAGGCAGTTAACAGTAATGGAAAACGTGTTTTTGTTGCATAACTAATTTTTGTGATGATAATGAATTATTTCACAACCAAAGGACACATAATTGTTTTAGCAAACTTTCTAGGTGTAAATATAACTAAATTTCATCGGCATTTTATCTCTTTTATTCAGGTGATGAGCTCGCCAAGCAGCGTAAGAAGGAGGCGGCTGGTGAAGGTGAAGAAGACGATGATGAAGCTCCAGGAGGTTAACCATTTGTTTGCTTAAAAACAAAACTGTAGATTGCTTATTGCTGACGACATTTTCAGGAATTTGACATTCATATAATGTAATAAATTTCGAGTTCATTATTCACACAATAAATGTTTGATTCTTATTTAAATCTGTGTGATGGTACAGTTTTTTTTTTCTAGTCAATATTAACACAAACAGATTGCTCTATATAATTCGAATATCATTCATACAACTCAATAGTCTATAATATAAATCTTTTTGTTCATGAAAACCTCATGTGGGGATTGTTAGTAATAAATAAAGAATAAATAAAGGAAAACTGACAATTGACAATTGACACGGTAGCTCAGTTGGCAAAGCGTCCGGGGCGTTTACCCGAGGTCGCGGGTTCGATCCCCGCCTGTGTCGAAATTTTTCTTTCCTTTATTTATTCTTTATTTATCAATAGTGTATTTCCTATAGTATTATATCCCATTGAACAGAGGGAGAGGAAGTACCGGAGCCGCCGCCGGTGCCGCCGGACGCGTGTCCCGTCATGATGGTGTGCTCCAGCCCGCAGGAGTTTATCGATAAACTTGGTTAGTGTAATTTAAATCTTTTTGTTTATGAAAACCTCATGTGGGGACTATTACTAATAAATAAAGAATAAATACTCATATCCTCTGTATTTTATATAATGCCCTTAATAATCCTGCTGCCCCCCATTATCTTCGTTCCAAGTTCACATACTTGTGCTCCCACGGCCGTGCCTTGCGATCACAGGAGAATAAGATGTTGAGTGTACCTTCTCATAACAGTGCTACATATGGTGATTCCTTTGCAGCCAGAGCAGTTAATTTATGGAACTCACTACCAGTTGACATACGGCTGTCATCATCACTAAATATATTTAAAAATAAACTGAAATCCCATTTTTTTAAAACCTTAGGTTGGTAGATTTTATAAAGTTAGGTATATGTATTTATTTGTATTTATTATATTATATTATATAAGTATGTATATACATGTATATTTATTAAGATATTGTATAGTATATTTGATATAATAATTATTATATATATAATTAATATACAGGTTGTAAATAAGTTATGTTTAGTTAAGTTCTATTTAAGTTGCATATATACTTGACCATAATGTTTTAAAGAGTTGTCTAATTTGTTCCTCACCATAAAGGTTGACTGGAAGAAATCGCGTTAAGGCGATAAGTCCGCCTTTGTGTACATGTACTGTTGTAACTATTGTGTAATATACTGTTTGTGTGTTTTTGTGTATGCAATAAAGTGTTTAAATAAATAAATAAATAAAGGAAAGAAAAATTTCAACACACCTTGTTTGAGCTGACACAATTGAGCTACCGTGTCAATTGGCAGAGCGTCGGGGCGTTTACCCGAGGTCGCGGGTTCGATCCCCGCCTGTGTCGAAATTTTTCTTTCCTTTATTTATTGGTTAGTGTAACTATTTAAATGTTTTTAAAAAATAAAAAAAAACAATTTTACTTGTGCAAGATTTTGAAACGCATATATGATAATATTGTTTGTTTGAAAATATGTTACAACAATACTGTTGATTTCATTTCATTTTTGTGTAATTTTATAAAATACTGGTGCTGGCTGAAAACCAGCGTGCTTCAGCGGATGTGTCCTGCGAGATACGCAGCTGTGGCACATATGCTGAGCCAGAACCGATTCGGCAACCTTTGTAATTCACCCGACGATATTTGGCAATAACATAATACTAGTACAATACTATTATTATGTTATTGCCAAATAAATTATTTTTCTTTCTTTCTTTCTTTCTTTTTACTTGGGTTTTGGGTCTGGTTTTGTGTTGGTAGGTTTTTTTGCAGGATGATTAAAGCGAGTGTGGAAACAGTAAAGATATACTAGACAGTACACCCTGCTGTGTACCAACTTATAAATTTTATTTATGCTTAGTCGCAAAAACATTTACATACCGCCATGTAGGAATATGAGTGAGACGCTGCTATGTGCGAGTGAGTCCGCTGTAGTGTGCGCTCTAACATGACTCCCATACGAGCATAATACACATATCAAGATAGCCCAAAGATAACAACTTGTGATATGGGATACTAACTCAAAAATATATAATATACATATAAATATTACAAGGCTAAAAAAAATCACGTATATTTATCTTAAAAATGTTGCGCTTAGCGGGATTCAAACACGCCTTTCCGACTTTGAATACCAACTAGACTACGGGTGTCATAAATTTAACGTATTTGGCCTAGACTTTGTTTCTAAAACATACCTTTTTTATATTTTAAATTGGTAAAAGACATCAAACTAAACACCTTTGCCTATGGAATGCTTATCTAAAATATTGTAATTTTCAAAATAATTGATACATAAAAAGTGTCGTACCTAGATCAAACTGAGAAAGTATAGTGAGGTTCTTAGCCTTACTTGAAATAAAAAAAAACAGCGTGTGATTTGACCATATGTTTTTTATTTTTATTTTAGCTTAGGCTAAAAAACTCATATTTCTTAGTTTGATCTAGGCAGTGACACTTTTTAATAATTAATTATTTTGAAAATCACAATATTTTAGATAAGCATTCCATAGGCAAATCAATTTATATTATAAAAAGGGTATGTTTTAAAATCTAGGTCGAGGCCAATTGTAATATTTTAACAATTGCTCAAAAAGCGACTATTTGATAACCATTACGCCTTTTCATTGGGCCTATAATGCACTTCCGTAGTGTTAAATTTTCCAAACTTATATCTTAATGTACTATTACGTTCCCACAGCCGAACAAGGAGGCCTCAGCAACAAACAACGCCTACAACCAGCCAGACTGTATCCAGTGAAGATTGTCAACGAACTCACTCCGAGGTTGAGAGAGAAGAGAACTCCTCCTGGCGGAGAGGAGATGGGAGAACCTCCGGAGGGAGAAGAAGGTAAGTGAGATTCGTGAGAGATATGTTACCAGATTGTTTGGTATATGGAAATAGTTTTATACTGTATCTGAATGTAGAGAGAATGGATGACAGTAAATTGGTGAAAGAGATCTATAGAGGACGATCACGTAGAACACATTTAGACCAGATAAAGAGTGTGCTCAAATAGGCAGGCGTCCTAAGTATGAAGAATAAAATAGTATGTATGAATATATTGATGGATGTAAACGAAACTAGTGCGGTTTACATTCATCTATCATGATAGTCTCTGCCTACCTTGTATCCCGTGAAAATTGTCAACGAACTCACTCAGAGGTTGAGAGAGAAGAGAACTTCTCCTGGCCGGGAGAAGATGGGGGAGCCGCCGGAGGGAAAAGAAGGTGAGGGGGATCAGTTAGAGATACATGTTATAAGATTGTTTGCTACATGGAAATAGTTTTATATTATAGCTGAGTGTAGAGAGAACGGATGACAGTAAATTGGTGAAAGAGATCTATAGAGCTAAAGTGGAAGGTAATGTTAGAAGAAGGTAAGGGAGACAAGATACTTACCGACATGTTATTATATAGATCATAAGAAGGATCGAATAAAATAGAAAAATCTTTATTGCACATCAAATAAGGAAATCAAACAGAATTGAATAATACACGTACAAGAAGCAGTCTTAACCTCAAAAGCGAGGTCAATAAATTATAGCCATGAGAGATAGATGTCCAACGACATAGTGAAATAGATAACTATGCTTAAATCTACATCATTTGAAGACTTTTCTATTAATTAATAACTTATACACAATATGCCGTGTAGTACCGGCTTAGAATGTCGCTACCCCTTTCTACCCACGGGTGTAGTAAGAGGCGAATAAGGGCATTGGGGCTTTTTATTGGATTTTTAGGCGATGCGGTTGGAGACCCATCACCAAAAACCTTTATTTTTACCATCTTTTCCCCACTCAACTTCCAAAGTGGCTGAGGAATTTATAATTCCGTAGCTCTGGTTACCCCTTCCTGGGAAATATAGCCGTGAGTATAGGTACCCACGTTTTGCTTAGACAGTGTACTCACGTGATAGGGGGCAGGCCTATCGCCGTTTTGTACGAATACACTGTCACATGGCTAAGTACAACTCAGCCATGTGGGTTTCCTCACGATGTTTTCCCTCACCGTTAACAACCATGATAAATTAACCACACATATGTCTTTAGAAAAGACAAATTGGTGTAGGCCCGACCCAGGATTTGAACACTAGTCGTTTGCACGATAACCGAGTGTTCTACCCACTGGGCTATCACGGTTGCAATTTTCATATATCATGAATATATTTGTTTCAATTTCAGCTGAAGAAATCCTAGTGACCCCGCTAGAAGACGACGCAGTTGGTCCATACTACAAGCGTATGGGAAGAGAGTTAGCGTCCGTGCGAGGAAGAGTGGCGCAGAGTGAGAACTATTTCTTGGATGCGCCTAATAAGAATCATCAGGTTGGAATTATTTTTTTGTTACAGCTAAGGATTTGATGAAAGTTTATTTTGTACATTACCCGAATTAAGTTAGCGTAATATATTTGAAACAAAAACACTACTTGATTTTAATGCCAGTAAAAAAAAATTTTTTTTTTTTGTAGAAAAGCTCGAAGGACCAGTCAGATTTCAAATATTTATGAATAATGTTCCAAGAGATTTTTGATATAGCTGAATTGGTTATCTGATATGGATTTAAAGTACTGGCATACGAGTCGTTAATGTTTCATCTATTAGGTGATAATCTTAGTTAAAAGTTAAAAGTCAAAAAAAGTCAAAAAGTTTATTTTTCAAAATTAAGTTAAAAATTAACATTTTTTGAACGTCAAATTTTTTTAAATTTATCATTAGTCCGTTGCTTCGGAAGGTGTTCGTAAAGAGAAGAAGCAACAAAGAAACTCTTTACATTCACATTTTTTCATTTTTTCAAAACATGGTTTGTACAATTTCAGTTTATTAACATGTTTTTACTTTATAAAAGATTTTCTATGCGACAAAACCAAACGCTAGTTTGACATATTTAAAATAAATTGTCCATCACAAAAACCAATCACATAACGTGAGAAGAAAAATCCTCACCAGACAATTATTCCTAGGAATAACGAGGGAAGATTTATAGCTTTACGGACACGGTCATGTGCGCGTTGGGTCCTTGTCGTTTAAAAAATCTTGAACACTGTAGTAAGACTTCTTTAAAAGCATGGCTTTTATTGCCTTTTTAAAAGATGCCACAGGCAATTCCAATATGTCAGAAGGAAGTTTGTTGAACATTTTCAGGGATAGTCCCATAAAGGAGTTACTTACTTTATTAAGTCTCCACTTCGGTACGTTAAGTTTCTCCTTATTTCGAGTATTAACAGTATGCCTATCACTAACTTTACTAAATTGGCCTATATTTTTTTTGGCATACATTAAATTCTCAAATATGTATTGGCAAGGGACAGTTAAAATGCCAATATCTTTAAATTTTTCGCGCAACGAATACCTCGACCTCAACATGTAAATAGATCGGATAGCTCGCTTTTGTAAGACGAAAACTTTATGAACATCAGCCGCTTTACCCCATAATAAAATACCGTACGACATAATACTATGAAAATAACTGAAATACACAATGCGAGCTGTTTCTACGTCTGCTATTTCTCTAATCTTACGCACGGCATACGCTGCTGAGCTCAGCCTTTTAGAAAGTGTTAGTATATGGGGTCCCCATTGCAACTTAGAATCGATTATTATCCCTAGGAATTTTGTTTCAAAGGTTTAAAAGTCCTTCTAGTTATAAATTCTTACATTGTCTTTTGGGCGATGCTTAAAATAGGTTTGCCGTTTGACTCCCGTATCCATCGTTTTCCAAAACTACAAAGTAGTAAAAAGTTTATCATCCCCAAACTATTGTAAAACAACTTTCTAGCTTCTCTTATCCTTTTCACAGGACGCAGCCAACGCAATCATGGGCATAGTAGTCGATGCAATAGAGAGCTACTTCCACTGGAAACCGACTTTAGTCGACGCCATTGTGAAATATGGTGATCGACTTTACACTATGTCATTACCAAAAGCAAAAAATCCACCTGATTTGACACCGCAAGAAGTTATCAAGGAGTTTCATGTTACCAGTTTTGATGTAAGTTGGTCTTTCACTTTTAAACACGCATATGTGAAATACGAATTCATTGTATTTGACCGCTTTTTGCAGAGAGATGAGTTTGAAATTACGGTCCACTGGTTTAATGGTTAAAATACTTATATTTTATTGATGACAGTTCTTGAGACACGGAAAGTTATATAAAGTAAAAGTAAAAGACATTTATTTGGCAAAATGGTAAAAAAAAACAACACACAGTAAAAACACATCGAAAACAAAAAATACAAAAGTTAAAACAAGTAACCTATTGCCAAAATGGTTATCGGCTCAGCATGTGTGTCTGAAACGGTACGGTCTGTGTACAAGACACGATGGTTTTCAGCTGACACCTACAAATTTAAAAATGAAAAACAATAATAAAAGAAGCACTAATAAAAGAAGCACTCGTTATAGCATAAACACCCTTATATATTTCCTTTATATCAAATTGCAACCTTTACAATTACATATCTAACCAACTCAAATAAACTACAATTGAAAAACAAGTCTGGATTACGAAAAGTATCAACCACTTTGTGTAGTAATTTTTATTTAATATATTAGAGTTTTTGAGATTTTGTAACATTTGATGGCATCATTTTTAAACGTTTTTACGTCAATGAAACTTCATGCTTTGACTAATATCCAGATCTAACGTTAAAAAAATTGTATTACACTAAGATATTTAAAAAAAACTGTTTTATAGGTGAAACTCGACGTGCATCCCGACGTGGTCTGCGGTGATATCAAAGCCGCCGAAACGGGCGCCATCAAAAACGTTAAGAAAGGCATTGTCCACTTCTTATCGGAGGTATTTATCGCATGTATTATGATCTCAGTTTTGTAGCATAAATTACTACAAAAGTTAAAATTAGTAAACATGTTTTATCCTGCAGCATTATTGTGAGCTGATGATGGCACGTTTTTGGTTACTGAAAGCCACAAAAATTAATACAAATAATCTGTCTTCGACCTTGTATCTAACTGATGAAATTTTGCTGTATAAATTAATGTGCAGCGTTATGGCGGGCGGAAAACGACACGTTTTGCCACTTCTGGGACGAGCATACTATAGGGCCGTGCTCGCCTACCCATTACCGTTTTTTCGTGTGAGCGACCCCTTCATCAAAACATTTAAATTCAGATAATATTGCTTCCCAAGAATTTAACCCTTGTCACTTCTATCACTTACCATCGCGCTTGTGTATTTTTTTACAAAAACTACTTTGCAGCGCTATGGAAATCTGATAATGTTACATTTGGCTTATGAGACGCGCACACGAAACGACCACGTGGGACGTGCTCGCCCGGGGGCGCCACAAGTCAATTTTCATATTACCGTAATTCTGTTGTATGGAACGCTATTTCAGGAGTAATTAAGTACTCTTTTGCAACTTAAAGATATGTAGCTTCCCAATATGTAAAAGAATCCAAAGTTGCCATTTCACATATTTTTTCTATCAGCATCGAGCCTGCATGATTTGCTGCAAGAACTACTGCGCAGTGCTATGGAAAGCTGACAATGGCACGTTCTGCTACTGGGAAGCGCACACTATAGGACCTCGTGGGACGTACTCGCCCGGGGACGCCGCAATCTTTTTTAGTATCGTCTTTTTTTTGTATAGGACACTCTTTCATGATTAATTAGGGACTCATAGGAATGCGCAGGACGATCTAACCCACAAGTAATCTTTTTCACTCCAGTCTTGTTGTGTCTGGGGCGCTTTTTTTTACTTTTTTTGTTTGCCTATTTGAAATTACTCATAATTTCTTTTACTCAGCACCGCGCCGGTGTAATTTGCTGCAAGAACTACTGCGCAGCACTATGGAAAGCTGACAACGGAACGTTTTGCTACTGGGACGCGCACACTATAGGACCTCGTGGGACGTACTCTCCCGGGGGCGCGGCTGGACTCGTTATATTCTCTACTGCGGTGGATTTGGCTGAGACGTATCGGTGGAATGTTGAGTGTATGGAGCGACCAGGGAGTAATCAGTAAGTTGTAAAATTATTAAAAATATAATAGGGAATAGAGAAGGTGCTCAAATAGCGTTTGGAAAATAAAATATATTATGGAATAGCATATATGAAAAGATGAATGATCATCATCGACAGATGCCCGAGAGTTTTGCTGGTATCGTACAACGTAGTCTTTGTCTACCCAATGGCAACATATATCGTGAGAGTATGTAATGTATCTAATAACAACAAAGGTCATGAACTTTTTAGAAGGGTAGAAGAAATAATATTGAGAAATCTGCGAAACAAATGCATCCTCATGCAGAAAGGCTTCCAAGGTGCAAAATCTTTTTTATTGGTCCTTAATCTCTTGATAATTCAATGGATAGAACTGTATTTTTCTTTAGCCAGAAACTGAGCTAAATTTCTGAACGGTGTGCTCAAAGAAAAACTTTGGTTCATTTATGACGGTAGTTAATGAAAATTTCAAATGTTGTTAGGACATTAAATTTATATTTTTTTATTCGCATTTCTATATTGAGCTGTTTATATTGTAATATATCCAAGCGCTCTAGTTAATACTCTACTAAATTATGCTCTTGGCCTTTTTTTCTAGATACTGCATAGCCAGTGTAGAAGCCACGTGGACTCTAAATAATATAGAACCATCTACACAAATCAAAGCCGCAGTATCAGACGAGCCTTATGAGAATAAGGTTCTTACGGCTTATGTCGAAATGGATAAGGGAAGGACAATTCTACGCGGGTCTAAGCCTCAGGATTGTATAAAGTAAGTTATTTTTTCATTTCATCTGGGCGTTCGGTGTAAGTTGAATGCAGGAAAAAACTTTTAATACAAGTACTTGTTGTTGATGAGAAGTTGTATTTAGTAAGTGTGATGTCTGTATATCTTATATAGATAGAGCAGTTAGATCACTGCCTGTACTTACAAGTCGACAAAATGAAATGGAATGTGATAAACCTTTTTAGCAGCTTATTTATGATTTTGCCGGTCTAACTACGCTTCTACGTGTAAGGGTGTAGTTCAACAAAACATATAAGAGGATAATATGATTTCACCAACAGAATCGCTTTAATTACCTGTTCTGAGAGACGCGGCACTCTTGATAACACAGAATCTATGCGAATTCTCTGCTGGATAAAAAAGAAATTCGTATCGCAATAATAACAAGTAAAACTATAACAAGGAAAAAGGCGCTAAGGTTATCTTGGCAAAAATCACAAATTCTCAATATTTTGTTACATTTTCTCTCCCAGATTCATAAACGACGCCCTATTCCAATCGGCCGCCGCCGCCATCGTGTCTGTCTGTATGACGGAGATCAGAAGACCGGAGCTGTGGACCAAGAAGACCATCGATGAGATCATGAAGATCGGCAATGATCTCTTCTCTGCGTCTCTGCTTAACTTGGGGTACGAGTTGAGGCCTGGCGAGGATGTTTTGTTGCCTTTGCAGGTTGGTACTTTTTTAAACAAACATCTGAGTATTGGTAGCCTCAAATGGATTAACTATTTGTATTCAATTTAGGTCGATGCACACGATTAAAGTAATACTGAAACTACGCAAGGCCTAGTCGCTGGTATCATTAATGTATGCTTAGATGAAATTAATTTCAAAGATATTATATAGTATGATGGTGACTGTGTCATTACCAAAGATGCGACATACATATACACACGGCCATAAATCCCAAAATAGGGTAGCCAAGCCAGCGCTTCAGAGCTCGTAACTTCTTAGCCACATTTGGAAGTTGATAGGGGACAAGATGGTAGAAGTAAAGTATCGTTGGTGATGGGTCTCCAACCGCATCGCCCAAAAACCACTTAAAACCATTAGTCGCCTTTTACTACACCCGTGGGTTGAAAGGGTTAGTGATATTCTAAACCGGCACTTACATTACATATAATTTACGTTTTTATAGCTAAAGCAATGTTTACCTTACCGGCTAAAAGAGAAGTGTTTATAACTTACTGTTTTTCTACTTTGTTAATATAATTTTCACTTATTTTTAGGTGTCGAAGCGTTTTGTGATTGGTGTAAATTACGTGCGCTACGACTTGCAACAAGTGTTTACCGGCAGAGTGGAGCCGGTCGTGAAGAAGGAGACTTGCTTGAAGTAGGTTTTGATGTTTTCAACTCATTTAAGCTATATTATTACACTAAGCTTTGTTCATACATATTTTTGGTCCTTCGTGCTGGACAGTCTTAAGACATAACATGTAAATGTACTTACCACTATCATTTGAATCGCAAAAAAAAATTAACGTAAGTTTTTGAATTTGTAATTTCATCATGCAGGGCAGATGAAAAAAATTGAAAATTGAGGGTAGGCACGGACAGTTAACAGCTCCACAGTTTAAATTTATAATATCATTGTTTTTGTTGATTATTAGTGATTAAAAGTGTTTTAGTGACAAGTTTATTACACAAATCTAACGTACAAGTGCTATTAACATATTTCCTCGATAGAAACTCATAAATTTGTGTCGAAAATTGTGCAACGGTTTTAGTGATTACAAACATGTTAGTGAAATTAATAATAAATACATGTAACGTGCATTGGATTTAATGTTGAATTATCGCATTTATTGTATATCAAGTTCTTAATAAAATGGAATATTGAAAAAGTGAACGAACATGAGAGTTAAATAAATTTAAATTTGATTACATACATATATACATACATATACTCACGGCTATAAATCCCTGAACGGGGTAGCCAGAACTTTGGAATGAGAAATTGTTCAGCCACTTTTGGAAGTTGATTGGGGAAAAGATGGTAATAATAAATGTTAAATTTGATTATATGACGAAAATAAAGCGACATCTAGAGATAACCATACATACTTATAAAAAACGTATTAAGATTGTACAGTGATATATCAATACAATATTGAGATGGTTCCTACATAATCCTATAGAGGGAACTCATGGTGTACATGAATATATTCCAGAGAGAACTACTAGTTGGAAAATACTTAAGATGTTGTGCAAAATATGTAATAAAGAAATTGATTTGAGAACGTTACTTAAATGATCGCTATGTGTCGGATCTTATCATTTTGGTTGTCTAAATATTGGAACAGCTCAATATATGTCAAAACATTATTATTTTAAAACTGAATGGCTATGCCCTACATGCGACAAAGAACCAATATACAATATTATGAATGAAGCAAAAAGTTTATCACCTGCTACTACCACCAACATTTCGTTAGACTCTTGTCAATGATGATAATTTTGTTACCCAAAGGCGTGAAAGGTCTGCAACTAATAGCCAGAATCTCTCTTATCAAAGTCTCCCTGACACTTTTTGTAATGTTCAAGAATTAGAAGATATAAGAGAAGAGAATACAAAATTAAGATTAGAGTTAGAAATAGCAAAAAAACAGCAGCCCTAAATTAGCAAGTATACGATTCACTGAACCAAACATCGCTGTAACTAATCAAAATCAATTTATTCAAAAAAGAAATATTATAAAAGACTGTAATGTTAAAACATCGTCAAAGCAGAGCACAAAAAAGAAAATACTGATACTATGTGATGAGCAAGGTAAAGGATTGGGTATTCGATTAAAAAAACTATTGGGTAATGAATTTAGCGTTTTTTCTTTATGTAAACCAGGAGCAAGTATTAAAAGAATATTAAAACCCTTAGAAAACTGGAAAATGGAATACAATAAAGATGACTACATAATAATAATTGGAGGCAAGCATTTTTCAAACCCGTATCTTTTATTGTCATATTTGAATTTCCATCTTCAAACATTACAAAAAACAAATACAATTGTTTGCGAAACAATGTACAATAACTATCTTAATTGTAAGAAAATAAAGTATGAAATGAAATTCCTGTGTTCCAATTTCCCAAAAGCTCTTTAACTTTATCTGGATATGTTTTATTATGAAAATGGATTGCCTTCACTATTTAAAATGAATCTGGCCCAAAATTTTTTACAAGAGGTACTAAGAATTGATTATAAAAACAAATATGAAAACTAAATACAGAAAGAAAAATCAATATCAAGATTTAAAAATTCTAAAATACTATTAACGAATCAATATACGCAAACAGAAAACGATATCGAACATGTACATGGTTGTGATAAGAGCAGTACTTCAAACCAAAGTTTTTTTTTAGGGCAGTAAGTTCAGAAGCAGTGGCCGAAACTAATTACTTTACGGTCTTTCATCAGAACATAGAAGGATTGTTGAATAAACAGGAGAACGTCGTTATAGCTATTACTGATCTCAACTCTCAGGGTTTAGATATTGACGCCTTATGTTTCACAGAACATTTCATCAAAACGGGACACGAGACCAATCTTTCAGCAATAACTGGGTATACTCTCGCTACAGCATACCAGAGGCCAGACCAGAACAGGGGCGGATCCTGCATATTACTACGAGAGGGTATAAAATTTGAAACATTAGATATCGCATTACAATTGTCACAGCCATTTAATTTTGAGTGTTGCGCTATAAAGATTACTGTATTGAATTTAGTTATAGTTTGTGTATACAGAATACCTTCTGGTAAAATAAATATATTTTTTGAAAATTTCCATAAGCTTTTGTCTAAGATATGTATGAAAAAAAAATAAAGTAAAAGTTTGTGGTGACTTTAACATAGATATTTTACAAAAAGAAAGCAAAGTTACAAAATTATTTCTAAACTTAATCTATAATTTTAAATTGGAACCGCAAATAAAAACATATACTCACTCGACTTATACTTCAAAAACTTGCATCGATAATATCTTATCCTACTTTCAGGGTACAGGTAAGGTTCATAAGTTAGGGCAGGGCTATCACGACATTTTGCTCAAACGTTTCAATATGTACAAAAGAGAGCCGATTTTTATACGAACTTTTACTTAAAATATTGTTATGATTATTCTAATGAAAATTTACATAAGTTTTATAATGTAATCTCTAGTTTGACGTTTAACGATGTTTTAGATAACTATGATTTTCAACATTCTTTTCATACTTTTTATGACAATTTAAAATTATTTAGAGACCTTTGTTTTCCTTAAATTAGAATAAAAATAAACAATAAAACACATCTAAGGTGGTTGACTAAAGGTATAAAATATTCTAGTCGTTTTAAAAGAACAATGTATTATAAAACTAGGAAAACCCGTTGTGATATAAATGTATCGATACAATTGTACAATAGAAGATCTATGTAAACTACACCCACATTTATGACTAAATAAATGGTAATGGTTCTATATTTGGGCTGCCGAATTTCTATCATCACGGGTATCATCACAGAGCTAAAAGAGTTCTTTGAGAACTACACCAATGGTATAGTATAGGTGGCCCTGCATGCATTCTGGCAGTTAGTCGCATTTTACACTTTGTCCTATCCTGATTAATCTCACATTTATCACGCTACTCACTCATACTCCTTTTTTTATTCCTTCTCAATAATAAATTTATTTCTACATAATAAGACTTTGTTGTGCATGAAACCTCATGTGGAGATTATTTTACTAATCAATTAAGGAAAGAAAAAAATCGACACCAGCAAGACTCGGATCTACGACATTCCGACCGGGGCGTAGACCGAAATGTTGCGAGTTCAAGATTTGCAGGTGTCGATATTTTTCTTTCCTTAATTGGTAAGTTTACTACTACATTTCATTACTTAGGGCTGCGTTGAAGAAGTTCTTCGAAAACCTCTTCCTCTTCCAAAAATGCAACTTTGCTTCTCACTGATTTCTATTACTTGATTCGAACAGGGCAGCGTTAGAAAAGTTCTTCGAGCACTACACCCACGGCATAGTGTGGGCGGCTCCCCACGCCGTGGGAGTGTGGCGGGTGGGCACGGCGCCAAGGTACTACGTGTGCGAGCCGCACGCCTGTCTGGCGGGGGGACAGCGCGCGGGGGAGGAGGACAACATCGTGAGTACTGAACGTGAATGCTGTGTTGTGTAGGCTTAGAATAGCACTACCCCATTTCTTCGGGTGTGTGTACGTAAGAGGCGACTAACGGTATTGGGGCTTTTAAGGGATTTTCGAGCGATGAGGTTTGAGACCCAGCACCAACATACAACCTTTATTTTACCATCTTTTCCTCACTTAACTTTCCAAAAGTGGCTAAGGAGTTTCTGATTCCTTAGCTCTGGCTACACCATCTAGGGATTTATAGCCGTGAGTATATGTATGTATGTACTGAACGAGTTATTGAAGCTTAATATACTCACTACTATGACTTCCAAAAAAATACTAGTTTTAGTCCTTCAACAGTTGAGATGCGCCCGGGTGCCTCTGTCGCAGCGCGCCACTTTAAACGTTATTTGTGATAGTTATAAAGACTTGTTTTGCATGCTGTATTGTAGCTAATTTAAACTTTTTAACGGTGTTCCTCTGAGGGGTTAAAAAATAAAGTCATATCCCTAAATCGCCACTTACAACAGTCACATGCATGTCTGGAGAGAGACAGTGCGCCGCGCTGGCGAGGAGTATCGTATAATGTCGTGAGTAAATTAATAACCTGATTTCAAACCAAATAATAGTTTACAAAAAAGTGTCATACAAACACACATAGGAACATATACCCGCGATTATAAATCCCAAAAAGTAACACATTGGATATAAAGTAGGTGTGGAGGTCACTATATTGAGTACTAAATGTTTTAAATAAAGATACATATCGCTTTCTTGCAACAAATATTCAAATTTTGCTAACTAAGTACTAGTTGGTTCACTACTCCTTTTTGCAAGCCAATATAAAACAAGAAGCGAGTGTTTGCAACCACTAGCTGATGCAACACATCCTCCACAAGTGGGTTCAGAAACTTCTTCATTTTCAATCATTGTCACAGTCATAGCATATTTCTTGAGGTCATTTTTTGTTCAGGTTTAACTTTAGCCCTGGCAATGCATTCGCTATGGATTCTTTTTATTTTTACATGTCCTACTGCATTGCCAATATAAGAATCTTTTGAAGACCTGGAATCATTAAAATATTTGTTTAATTTGTTTGTGTTTGAAATTACGGCTAAGTGAAGCGTTTTATCTAGTAGTGTACTTTTACTTACATCGGTGCTTTTGAGAATTTAAAGTGGCGAGTGCTATGCAAATTCTATATTTTAGAAGCTCGGCTTGAAATGTTTTTCTCCTGATGAACCTGTGTATTGGACTTGTGATAACCTGGTATATTTGTATCTATTATTAAAGAACGTTCTGTGATTCGTTTAAATAAACAATATTTTTGAAAACTGTCCTCAATTTGACCACATATTTTGATCAAGAAGTCAAAGACATGATTTTGTGTGTATATATATATGCATAATATGTGCATTTTGTTGTTGTGTAATCTGACTTTAGAATTCGCTATGAGTGTTTATATACTTTTTCATATTTTCTTTATGTATAGATACTTGCTTTGTATTTGTTGTAACGTGATAGTATGAATTTAAACAAACAATACCAACCTTTCAAGGGACTTTGTTCTTGTTTTGTTAGTGAAATAAACAGCTTAAAAAACTTAAGATGCTGTTGAATATTTTCAAACATAAATATTTTTATTTCAGGAGGATGTCGCTGCCTGTGTACTCACGTATTCATCAGTGAAAAATCTTTGTATGGCGTAAGTATATATCATATTTTTATTAGTATGTCTGTACATTTAGCAATAAGATACCTACTTTTTAATGTATAAAAATATTAAGAAATAGGATGACGATGAATCAAGATATAAAGAAATATGTTTTGATAGTTTGGGGACAAAGTAGGTATACAGAATCAGTTTTGATGGCATAGTAAGTAAAGGGTGGTCACGCAAGACGATTAAAGACCAAAAGCTATTTTTCACTCTATCAAATAACCTAACATTACAAACTATTGTGAGGGATATTATCTCTACTTAGGGTCAACTCTTCACATCGGGAACGATAATATGCTTAATTATATCTTCTAACCCATATTAATATTTATTTCTGTCTTGCTCTCAGTCTTGCTAGTCGAAACGAATATTCGTATTTTCGACATTTCTGATATATGAGAATACATGATGATACTCGACGAATCCAGCGATACCTCCGTAGTTGTCGTTGGTTTCACCGAATAGAAAGCGGCAATATTTGTATTGCTCTATACATATCAAAATCCGAATATTCGATCGTGCGAGGGAGAAACAAATAAATGTTAATATGGGTAGAAGAGATAAGTAATGCTAATTATAATTAGCTAAAGATAATTATCTTTCTCGGCGTGAAGAGTAGACCTTCTGCATTAATTCTAATTTCATGCTTCTTCTGCCACACCCACACCCGACATTCGCTGACATACATAAGCGTAGGAACAACCGTAGTAACAATGTGTCTGGAATACCGTCACTTATTATAATACATACATACATACATATTCTCACGCCGTTAGTTCCCATTGGGGTAGGCAGAGACTATCGATCGCCACTTTGTACGTTCCTGGCAAACCTCTCTGGCTTCGTTTACATCCATCAATCTTTTCATACATGATCTTTTATTCTTCATACTGCGGACACCTGCCTCTTTGAGCACATTTTCTATTTGATCCAAATGTGTCCTCCGAGGTCGTCCTCTACTAACATTACCTTCCACATTGGCTCTATATATCTCTTTCACCAATTTACTGTCATCCATCCTCTCTATGTGCCCAAACCATCTCAACATTCCTTTTTCTATCTTTCTTACAATATCATCTTTTACACCACACCTTTCACGAATCACATCATTCCTCACACGATCACATAACCTTACATTACACACTTTTCTGAGGGATCTCATTTCTACTGCATTCACTCTAATTTCATGCTTCTTCTGCCACACCCAACATTCACTGCCGTACATAAGCGTAGGAACGAGGACAGCATCATGCACAGCCATTCGGGCCTTTTCAGACACCGACTGACTAGACATTAGACTATCCAGTGCTCCATTTACCGCATTACCCTTTTTCACTCTTCTCTCGATATCTTCATCACACTTTCCATCCCTAGTAAACAAACTTCCCAAATATACAAACTCTTTAACTCGTTCCACTTTCTTAACATTAATCTCAATCACGCATTCGGTCATATTCACCTCTCTCTCAAAAACCATAGTTTTTGTTTTATCCACATTCACCCTCATTCCCTTTTTTTCAAAAGACGCACATGCAATATTCATCATCTCTTGCAGCTCTTCCACCGATGATGCAAGTATGTATCCGTCACTTATTATCATTTTACCATAGTATCCCCTCTCAGTAAATTTCACTGCAAAAAGAAATCTGTTTAGCAAAGGCGGGAATACGAAGTGAGAATAATAAAAGAGAAGAGGCGGGCAATTGTAAATGTGATGGAAGCAAGAGAGAATGGGATTATTAAAGATGTGGCCTTGTCCGGCAACGGTCCTTGTCTGGCCTATTTAGCGTAAATATTTGTAAGATATTGTTCTCCTAATAAAAATGAGTACTATGTCGTTTTTGCAGAATTGTGAAAAATGGGTTCTTAATATAACTTCCTTGGTTTCCTATTTGGTGCCAAATAGTTTTTAATATGTTTTTTGCCTTGTCTGCATCACTTTTGTTTTTGATTTGATACTTGGAATTCATAAAAAATGTGATCTCTGATTTTTCACAACACACAAATTTACAAGTAATAATCGAAATAACCTCCAAATTTATAGAAAATGAACATGCAAAACTCTTTTTATCTGCTACTGCACAGTAAATGAACTAAAATTTATGATGTACTTATCAAAATTATTTGTTAATTCTGTTTAGTTTGCACCTTTTCTCTCAAACCATTTTGAATCAGGCAAGTCCCTTAACGTATTATTTCGTATCTTACTCGTTATTGTTCTTACTACCTATATTATTCACGAATCAGAATATTTCACTGATCATCGCCTCAGCACACTTATATCGCAACTGTTGGGCAGGAGACATTTTTTTATAGGGTGATTTAGTATAGTACTTCATCTTTGACGACGGTCGATAACGGTCTAATGGTAAGGAGATCTTGCTGAATGCATTAATTTATACAATTAATATAGATATTTGATTATTAGTGTTGGACGTTGTTTATAGGTCTAATTGTATGCATCATTATTTAACCAATCGAAGTCCACTTGTGGACATAGGCCCTTCCCTAAAGATCTCAACTGCGACCGGTCTTGTTCTGTCTTCATCCAATGGCTTACCGCAACCTTTATCAATTCGTCCACCTTGTGGGATAGTATTTTATAATATTAATTATGCCATCGTAAAATAGTACTTATCTGAGAGCTAAATTCATCTGTGAGCTGTTTCCGTATACATTTCTTCATTATTATCGTCTCACATGCTTAAAAACTAATTTTACTCCCCAGATACGTATCAAATCTCCCGCTAGTGACCCGCAGAACGAGAGAGTTCGCAATATACGCGATATCGATAGTGGTGCGTCCGATCAAACCGATTTGTCCGGACGTTCCTCTGATCAGGGGCGCGACTGGAGACGACAGGAGAGTGCCTGCTACCAGTCGGGTGAGGAACTAATGGATATTTAGTTTGAATTTTCGTATTAGAAGTAAATTTTGTTTTTTCTTATTTGTATACTTGTTGTAAAATTCAGGATTAAGCAATGAAGCATTTAAAATTTCGAGCCATATCTGTTTTTTTTACAATTTTGACCCTATAATGGCTGAGAAGTTTCCTATTATAAAGGTCTGGCTACCACTTTCTCGGGATTTATAGGGATGAGTAGGTATCATAAAAGCATGGGAACCCAGTACTAAATTGATACTGTTGTCACCGATCGAACCGATTTGCCCGGATGTTTCTCTGTGGTGGAGAGTTTTCGTGGTAAGTTCCGAAAATCGACCATGGAAATCTTTCCTAGTAACTTACAGTAGTATGTCCAATTATGGTAAAGTACATTCTAATAATCCATTTTGTTCAATGTTGTAAAAGTTTCAGAAAGCAAAGTTTCAAAAGTAACATATTGTAATTATAAAAAAATGAGCGACGAAGCTGAAGACCCATTTAGGTTTTTTGGATTCTGTACCGAATATGTAAAATTGGACCTCACAACTATATGGTATCAAACCAATGTGTTCGGATCAGAATGTGTGACGGTTTATAACGAAATGTGTTCGTTAGATCGGCATGGACGGGTGCCGGCGCGCGGCGGACGAGGCGGACCGCAAGCACCCGCCCGGCAGCAACACGTGTCTGGACGCGCAGCGAGCGACCGTGCGGCGGGATAACAAGAATACTATGTTTAAAGGTGGGTGTAACTTTGTATGTGATTAGATGTCAAGTGTTTTTGCTCAAATTTAAAATATATAATTGGGAATGAAGTAGGTTTATACTGGCGCAAGAAATTTTCAAAATAGGTACAAAAATGTCATATAGAAATGCGGTAGCCAATTTGTTAAAACAATATCCGCGGAAGCTGATGCTAAATGCTAGACTAACTAACTAGTTTTACCAAAGAAATAAGATCAGCAACACGTGTCTGGACGCGCAGCGAGCGACCGTGCGACGGGATAACAAGAATACTATGTTTAAAGATAGGCGACTTTGTATGAGCTTGGATTTTAACTGAAAGGGATAAAAATAGCAAACTACCAACTGTTGTGTACTATCAATTGTTTGAAGTAAGAGTTTTTAAAACGTGGTACAAAGTTGTCAAGTTAGACTATCTAAATAGTTTTACCAAAGAAATTAGATCAGCAACACGTCTCTGGACCCGCAGCGAGCAACGGTCCGACGGGATAACAAGAATACTATGTTTAAAGGTGTGTTACTCTTTGGGTTCCGTGCCTAAAGGTAAAAAGGGACCCTAATATGTTGCCGATGATACTCGAGCAAATCACCTAGGGTTTTGTTAGTACAAGATTTTTTTGAAATCGGTGCATATTTATCTTGACCCGTAATAGCGGCGAAAAATGCAGGCTCTATTTTAGAGAAACAGCATAAATAGGGAC
Organism: Bedellia somnulentella; assembly: GCA_963576735.1. Classification (NCBI taxonomy): domain Eukaryota; kingdom Metazoa; phylum Arthropoda; class Insecta; order Lepidoptera; family Bedelliidae; genus Bedellia; species Bedellia somnulentella. The sequence goes on along the minus strand of OY755199.1, from coordinate 8,428,191 downwards.
CCTAACATTGTTAGGATCTCAACAATAGGAAGTCCACAATAAATGCACCATAAAATATTTTTATTTGCAGGTGCTCGCAGCACCAGCGGCTGGCTTGTGCTTCGTGATGGATCACAATATCTGTCTGCGATGCATTCTATATGTTGCAAGAAGTTTAGTTCAGCATCACGAGGCAATCAGGTGAGGTTTATTAAATTATTTACGTTTTTGGTGCTGCTGGTTTTAGCCGAAATATCACTATCAAGAAATTTGGTTTTGTTTATTACCCTAACCAAAAAAATGATAGGTTTAAGCACAGTACAAGTTCCATCAAAATTAAGATTACTGATAGATGAAGTAGCCCATTTGGCTATAACTGGAATTTAGAAAATTTGTTACTTAATTTTCTTTTTAAAAATTACTGTAGAAACCCAAGCTTTAGCAATACTAATATTAGCTGGCAGCATTACTAATTTAAATGCAAGTATCTCATCATCAATTCTATATAACTTACCTGAGTATTAACCTGAGAAACTAACCTAATTAGTTGATTCACAAAAAAATCTGAAGTCCAATGTGTGAGAAATAAAAACTACAACAAAACAATTTTCAGACTGTCAATATTGTTTCATGCGCCTACCCTTACAAAATATTTCATATCGTCTAAGCATATACTAACCCCATCTCACCAATCCCCCAGGCTCTCCCCTGCTGCGTGATGGCGGTCGCCATGTCTCGCGTCGATAACATCTGTAAATGGTCCTCCAGTACTTTGGACGCTTTGCTCGCCTCTGGAGATTTGTTGTATCAGGACAGCTATCTGCAGTTTCGACCGAAGAGCAGGATTTTGGGAATTGAACAGGTATTTCAGGATATTTTTTTTAAATTTCGAGGAAAAAATTATACTTCAGACTGTCCCTACACATGAATATACTCACATCTGCAAATGGCTGTCGAGTACATTAGACGCTTTGCTGGCATCTGGAGATTTGTTGTATCAGGACAGCTATTTGCAGTTTCGACCGCAGAGCAGGATTTTAGGGATTCAACAGGTACTCTAGCAGTTTTTTAAAATGAAGGTGAGAAATATCTTTATTCTATTGTTAAAAAGACGACCAAGGAATATACTCACTCACACCTGTAAATGGTCCTCCAGTATATTAGACGCTTTGCTCGCATCTAGAGATTTGTTGTATCAGGACCGCTATTTGCAGTTTAGACCGAAAGCAGGAGTTTGGAGATTACATAGGTTCCTTAGAAGAAAACAGGGAGCAAGCATTAGAAGTTTGTAAATTTGAAAAAAAAAATTGTTTTTTAAATGTTATTTCTCAATTTCGTTTATCTCTCTCACCCCGAATTAAACAGCCGAAATTCCGATCATAATATAATTCCTTTCCTCTTAGTACCGGAAGCATCTAAAGAGTTTTATATTCCAAATTTCAGTAAAAAAAAAAAAGTTATCTTTTAACATTGGAATTTTCATGTCGCTTTATTCCCTAGCCTTTAAATTATTTTCAAATTAACGAACATCTATCATCTCTTTCTCTACAGATTCTCCGCAAGTTCTACACGCCCGGCAACTGCGTGTGTCGCGTCGTGACGTTCGCGCCGAGACAGGCCGGACAGGTTACACAGCATTTGGGACCTATGGTGAGATTATAGTACTATCTTTATAGAATATATTAGAAAAAAAGTCTATTTGCTACTTAAAGCCTAAGTGAAACATGAACAAAATTATAAAGGCAAAAAAGTGTTAAGTTTGAGGGTTACTCCCTAGACACCCCTTATATAAAGAAGCAGAGACAAACTGGACAGGTCACACAGCGTTTGGGATCTATGGTTAGTTTATAGGGAAAATATGAATGGTTTGTTTTGCATATTAGGTAGTATTAGTATGTGTAGTATTACATTGAAAATTAGAAGACCATATGTTTCTGCGTGTTAATATCCTTTTAAAATTTTCGAGAGAAGATTGTGTGTAATATAAACTTACTGCGATGTATTAATCTCCACTTTAACAACTTATTAATCATAATAAATATATTAGTGCATTTATAAAAAACATTTTGTACCTCTATTTGTAGTTTTTCAAATAAGGAATCAAATAAATTTAAAAATATACGGTCGAATTGAAAACACTCCTTTTTTTTTTAATCGTTTAAAAAAAGTCTTTAATTCTCTGTAAAATCTTGATTTATCATATAAGGATAATTTACAATGCGCTAAGTTAATCTAAATGATTAACCATGATCACTGTAGGTAGCATGAAGCGTGAGAGGCACTATCACACTTCTCACATGACAAATGGCTCTCACACGCCTCTTGCTACGGGGCTGACTCACTAATTTTGAGAATGAAATATCGAATCTAAATTTTCAGGTAAAACAATTCTTCTGCGAAGAGGAGTGCGGTGTTCTGGTCGCAGGAAAAGGAGATTTTGCTGTCGCCTTGTTTAGGCATGACAGAGGTATGTGTCATCATATTTGTGGGAACAGCAAAGATATACTTGCCAGTACACCCAGCTGTGTACGATCTATGTGCGAGTTAGTCCGTAGTAGTGTGCGCTCTAACATGACTCCCACATGTTATTCAAAATTAAATAGTTTATTTCCATTTGTAATCTTACATTTGGAAACATTAATACCAATTTTCAACATGCTAAGTCCAGGGCGTGAGTTCCAATCCTGGGACGGGCCTACACCAATTTGTCTTTTCTAAAGTCATATGTGTGGTTAATTTATCATGGTTGCTAACGGTGAGGGAAAACATCGTGAGGAAACCCACATGGCTGAGTTGTACTTAGTCATGTGACAGTGTATTCGTACAAAACGGCGATAGGCCTGCCCCCTATCACGTGAGTACACTGTCTAAGCAAAACGTGGGTACCTTCTCTGGAAACTAGATGGCGCTTGCCATGTGAGTTCAGGAGTATTGGTACCTCTGCCAACCCCTTCGGGGATAAAACGGCGTGAACGTTTATGTTTATGTTATGTTATGTAAGTCCAGAACTGAGAAATTTTCATATAAATTTCAAACTTCTGTTTTACCTTCTAAGGTTTGAATTTCATTGAAAATCTTTTTAGCGCTGATTGATATCATAAATAGATACGTACATATAAACTAAAGAAATAAACAACTACTACTGGCCATTGGATTAGTTGAATATCATCATGTACACAATTGGCAAATTTTCAAACTTCGTTTCGTGCGAGCGAGACAGAAACAAATGTTAACTGCGGTTTGAAGAGATACGCATGAAATTATGTCCGGATCTTCTACTTTATTTTTTCCTTCTGTACATACATTAATAAAGCCAATTTTTCATCTGCCAAATAATTATAGTTCCTTTTAGTTCCCCTCAGAGGAAGAAACCGTTATATTTTTTTAGCATTTTCGCTAAAATAATTCATCGATCCCGGCGGCTACAATACAGTATGCAAAACAAGTCTTTATAACTATCACAAATAAGGTTTTAAACGCGCGCGCCACTTCATTATTATAAGCAGACGGGCGCCTCTCAACCGCTGAAGGGTTAAATAACATATGTTGTATTATTCTAATATAACCTAAATGTTCGCAGGCTACTTCATGTTCGACCCGGCCGACAGAGACCGCTACGGTCGCGCCGTGCCGCCTCCTTGCATCGGGAGAGCGAGAGGATGTCTGTCTATGTATCCTACCGTGAGTTATATTTTACCGACTTAAAAAACAAACATACATATACTCACGGCTGTAAATCCCTAAAAGGGGTAGCCAGAGCTGAGGAATAAGGGCCAGCGCTGACTGCCGGCATGGCATGGCATGGCATGGCAAAGGATTTCGGTACAGATATAGCATTTTTAATCTTATTACCATGAGTATAGAATTCATTTTACTTCATTTTGACACAACGATGCCGACGTTCTGTCGTACCGCGGCCTCCCTCGGCATCGTTGTGTCAAAATGAATTCTATATGCATGGCAATAAGATTAAAAATGCTGTATCTGTACCGAAATCCTTTGCCATGCCATGCCGGCAGTCAGCGCCGGCCCTTAGAGATTCCTCAGCCACTTTGGAGTACACAGTAGCTGTGTAGTGTCGGCTTAGAATAGCACTACCCACAATTCTTCCCGTGGGTGTACGTAAGAGGCGACTGAAGGTATTGGGGCTTTTTAAGGGATTTTTGGGCGATGTGGTTGGAGACCTGTCACCTAAAACATTTATTATTACCATCTTTTCCCCAATCAACTTCCAAAAGTGACTGAGGAATTCTTCATTCCAAAGCTCTGGCTTTCCGTAAACGGATTTATAGCCTTGAGTATATGTATGTATGTATTAGATTATAGTCGTGAGTACAAATAAGTGAGTACAACTACTTAATATGTTGTGTATTTTTCAGGTCAATCAACTTGTAGAGAGACTTGGACCAAACTTACCACCTACTTACAAAGCGACAGTGCCGATGGCAGCGGTAAGAACTATTTATTTAAATTAAATTAACATTATAACATGTTTTGGGCACACGATGATTTAATGAAGTAGAAAGCAAATTTATAGAAGAGATGTAATAATAATAATAATCATTTATTTCGGAAATCAAAACATTCCATATACAGGTGAGTCCAACACAAAAAAAAAAATCACGACATTATTAAAAATCCTACACATCTACAGATAGAAATAAAATAAAATCAGGCAGTGTTAATTAAAATTAAAATCATATTAAGTTACATAATTAAATTAGCATAAAAATAAAAATAGTATTAAAAATAATCAATGCAAACAAATTATAAAATAGCAATAAAAATAATTTGTGAAGACATTTAATAGATATATTTATTTATAGATTTATGATATATAGACAATGTGGATGGTGTAAGTAAAAGACGGCCTTTGTAATCCATTTTTATACTAGATTGAAAACGTTCCTGGGCATGATTATAAGTATATAACCAAGGTGCACATTTTCGACATGATAGTCCAGTGGGTAGAACACCCGCCCGAAAAACAGAAGGGCGTGAGTTCCAATCCTAGGTCGGGCCTACACCAATTTGTCTTTTCTAAAGTCATATGTGTGGTTAATTTATCATGGTTGTTAACGGTGAGGGAAAACATCGTGAGGAAACCCACATGGCTGAGTTGTACTTAGTCATGTGACAGTGTATTCGTACAAAACGGCGATAGGCCTGCCCCCTATCACGTGAGTACACTGTCTAAGCAAAACGTGGGTACCTTCTCTGGACACTAGATGGCGCTGCCATGTGAGTTCAGAAGTATTGGTACCTCTGCCAATCCCTTCGGGGATAAACGGCGTGAACGTGGCTTATTCCGTTTATCCACCCTAAAAAATCCTCCCTAAGGCGGATATTCGGAAACGCGTGTCCGTCTATCCACCCTGAACGGGGTGGATATCCGGAATGCATATAATATGGTTCTTCCGATTTTCTACCCTGCCTACGTACAGTCATTTACAGAAAAAAGACCCTAAGTTTGTAAGATATTTTTATTCACACTGTAAGTAACAAAGTAGGTATGTTTATCTTAAGTATTTTAATGTTCACGATGTTCCTTGGACCCATTTTGTGTTGTGTATGTTTCTGTAAATTACTGTACTTGGGGTAAAAAATCGGAAGAACCATATTATATGCATTCCGGATATCCACCCCGTTCAGGGTGGATAGACGGACACGCGTTTCCGAATATCCGCCTTAGGGAGGATTTTTTAGGGTGGATAAACGGAATAAGCCCTTTACGTTTATGTTATGTTATGTTATGTGCACATTTTCTCCATGGATTAAGAATGAAAAATTTATGCTCCTTTACGTAAATCGAATGTCGTTTTATTATATTTACGTAATAATATAATATAATAATTATTTATTGCAGGGTTCTAGTAAGAGTTCGAGTCGATCAACCAGCTCGAGTCAACTCAGTCAACAGGTAAATATTTTACATTATACTTTTCTTAATAATAGCCGTCTACCCTCGGTTTAGAAAAGAACTTTCCCATTTCTTCCTGCGGGTGACGTACGAAGCGACTAACGGTATCGGGGTTTTTAAGGGGCTTTTGGGCGATGCGGTTGGAGGACCCATCACCAACAACCTTTATTTTACCATCTTTTACCCACTCAACTTCCAAAAGTGGCTGAGGAATTTCTTTTATAGGGATTTATAGCCGTGAGTATATGTATGTATGTATGTTATTTTGTATATTCTTATTATAGCCTACCGACCTTTATAGCTAACAGCTACTTTTTTTTATATCTATCTACTTTATAAGTATTCAACACGACTTTTTTTGTTGTAGGCGGTATGTGAGCGGGAGGTACCAAACGAATTCAAAATCTACGGAATGGAAGTTACGGACCTTCGTAGGTTATCTGCGTGTGAAAGATGAAGATGAATGAAGATCGGATGAAAACTAAGGATTCAAATTTAAGAAAAAACAATCTTATAGCTTTGCTTCTGTGAATGAATTACAATTATACTGAACACAAACACTTGTGGCAGACGTAATAAAACGTGTAAATGAGACAGCGCATATCACGTTCTCGTTTGCGTTTACACTTACACTGTTTATGAGTGACGTCACATTGTCATAATCTGTGCACGCACTTACATTGCACTTCATTAATCTTCAATTTTGCTTGTACGCATCTCTATTACATAACATTTTAAACATGATTTATGTCACCGTCTGCCAAAAGGTTTTGCGTACAATATAGTTACTTTTGGACAATCTAATATCCGAAGACTGTAATTTTGATCTTCAAGATATTCTATTAAAAAAGATATTTACTGATGCATTTATTATAGGTTATAGTCGTGGACAAAACATGTCAAGTACACAGAGTAAAGCGAATGTAGATGTAGTTGATATTTGTTGCTCTCTGAGCAATTCTAAGCAAATACCTAACTGGTTTCATACATAGGTATCCATGAAAGAGAGACTGAAAATTTGGTAAATGTTTCAAAAAAAATTCAGATGGCAGTCAGAAATATAAACAAAAAATTCAATTAAACTAATATAGAAAAGAACAAGGGGCTAAAGAATTGAGTTGTATTGTAACTGACTAGATATATATGGCTCGAGTTCTAATGGCAGCATATTGTATGCCTTGAAGTTTATGTGTACATTTATGTACTATAATCCTTAAAATAATGGAAAGTAACTATAATAAGAGCTTATTTCAAATGCGTATTATTACTATTGGAATATCTCTAAGGTGTTTTGAAGGTTTATCGAAAGAAAATATTTTATGTTGATGATACGGCATCACCACTTATGTATCTAGTAAAGTTCTGTGAAATTCCTTATAATTAGCCTGCTCTGAGACTTAAGTCATTATTTTTTTTAAATATTTTATGTCCAAGTTTTATTTCACGTGTTGTTGTACTTTTTTTCTAATAAAATGTACCACATTTTTACCACTATATTGTTTACTTTTTCGCCAGTATTATCATGGATTTAGTTAAATTAGTCTAAGATAAATGCTTAAAATAGCGGAATGTTAACCTTATTTCCGCTCTGTATCATTTACCACTGAGTTCACCTAGTCCCTGTATGCCACCCTACATCGGCGCCCGTAAGGCGTCTACGCGGAAAAGAATGTCATATCAGACATCCTATATATGTATGGGCTAGGGTGTGGCTTATTCCGTTTATCCACCCTAAAACAGCCACCCTAAGGCGAATATTCATAAAACGCGCGTCCTTATATCCACCCTGAACTGCCTACGTGCAGTCATTTACAGAAAAAAACCCTAAGTTTTAATTAGACACTTTTTTGTTAGAAGTTTCTTTCTTGTTATGGTTTCATTTGTCACAATGCTCATTTTAAATGGTACAGTCGCCATCAGATATATCGGAGCGGCCGAGGTACTCAAATATATCTGAGCAGCAATAAATTTCAATAAATTCTTTACGGTAAATAAGGTCAATAAGATCTGAACATCTAATTCGCCACAAATATATGAGCAGTGGGTTTTCAATTAAATCTGAACACTCAAAGAGACAATAATATCTGAAAGCACAACTCGTCAAAGTTATCTGCTCAGACAGGGTGATCATAAATATCTGAACATTTAGGGAAAATATACCTTAAAGCAAGAGGCATACAGTTTAAATGTAATCGTATCAAAATGAGTAGGTATACAAAATAGAAATCTGCGTAAAGCAACTTTACGGTCTTGTAACAAGAAAGACATTTGAATAAAATATTTGCCAATTGCATGTATTTTATCAAATACTAGTGGTCCGCCCAGGCTTCGCACGGATGGTGTAAAGTTTTTATACTGCTTACTCCCTACGATATTTAGCATGATGATATCTATATTTATATTAATCTGTAGAGAGGTCAATTCTGCACATTAAATATATTTTCAAAATAACTATCAGGGGGTGATTAGTGATCGATACTGATGCTAAAAATGCAATCAGCGAAATTTTTGTCTGTCTGTCCGTCTGTCTGTCGGTTTGTATGTTCCTTATGGAAACAAAAACTACTCGACGGATTTTAACGATACTTGGTAGAATTATTCGTCATACTCCTAGGCAGGTCATAGTGTACTTTTCAGCAGAGTAGTGAAGGGAAATTTTGGGAAAACGGGAGAAGTTACTCCATTTTTTAAGCTTCCGTCGCGTGTGCAGCGTTAATGGTTACAGTTACATAGAAATCATGTATCACGGAAATATTTGCCATAAAATTGTCTAAAAAATATCCTTGAGTAGCATGTGTCTATCTTTTATGGTTGACTCAAAATAACACGTGTAACTCCTGATAGCTTAGCAGTTCGGTGCATCCTGATTATATTTGTTTACTCTAACATTTATAGTTCTCTCATTCATCTCTTATTTAAAAAAGTTTACATTATTACCTATTCAATAAAAAAAGAATCATAGAAATCGGTATAGAAACACCAAACTTATATATGAAATAAGCCATCGCGTCCTGTCGTCGCACGTGAATACTGAATCATGCTGGATTATTATTTAGTAATGGTTGCGCGGGCAAAAGATAGCCGTGAGTATATGTATGATGTATGCAAAGTTTGAAATTCTGATTCTTTGTTTGCATGAGTTTGTTGTCGGAGATACTGAACCGTTCATTAAAGCGCTTTCACAATCACAAAGCTAAACTATTCAGAAGTGCTATAAGTGGTGCTAAATTTCACAAAGGTTGAGCAGCGATTGAAGAAACCTCAGATATTTTTAAAACTACGCTACCCGTGCGAAGCTAGGCCAATCCACTAGTATACCCTATATCCTTTTCCTGGTTCTAAGCTACCTCTCTAACAATTTTTAGCCAAATCGGTTCATCCGTTCTTGAGTTATAAATAGTGTTACTAACACCACTTTCTTTTATATATATAGATTTGCAGATTTATTATGCTATAATTACGTATATAAATTGGCAATACAAATACGACAAGCGAACCTTCTTTATCTTAGCTATAAGGTTAATACTAGGATTTATAAATTAAATATGTTACTATATAATTTGACCTTGGGATATAGGCAAAAAATTGTTAATTTTAATATAAATAACTATATTAAGAAACCATTTTTGACTAAAAGTACCTTGAAAGTACCTGAACATTCTAAAAAACGTCTAGCTATGTTACTAGCTAGTAATATTATTTACAACAATGTTATTAATTTGAATAACATAACTATTTCAACTGACTTGGATGCAGTTATTAGTACATGTACTAATGTATCTGCAAATTTAGCTTTAAACTAGGTAGTAAGACAAAGGAAAAGGCATACATTTCTCTTGTTCATCAGAACATACAGAGCCTTTCCTGCAAATTATTAGAATTAGAGTTATTCGTTAATAAGTACAATGTTAAAATACTTTGTTTGACAGAACACTGGTTAAAAGCCGAACAAATGAAGTTTAGTTTAAAGAATTACACAGTGGGCAGTTGTTTTAACAGAGAGTCCATAATGTGTGGGGGTAGTATGATACTATTATATGTAGACATTAAATTTAAAGAAAGAAAAGACATCTGTAGACTCTCTGTTGAACAACATGTAGAAATCTCATGCATTGAATTGAGCAAGTATATAATTTTGTGTGTATATCGCCCACCCAAAGGTAACTATGACATCTTTGAAGCAGCGATGGAAGATGCTTTGGGGATGGCTTCCCGCAGCTCCAGAGAGGTTGTAGTTTGTGGGGATTTCAATGTTGACTTGTTGGGTGAGGGTCTAGTAAAGGAGAGAATATTGACATTTTTTCAATAATTTAATCTTGTAAATGTATTTAATGAGCCAACCCGAATTACCTCGACCTCTGCAACATGTTTAGATAATATTTATTGCAATTGTGATTACTCCGGTCACTTCCTTTTTGATTGCATTACCTCAGACCACAAGGGTCAATTTATAAATTTAGAATTTACCATCGAAAAGAAAAAGTCAATAGTATGTAGACAGATAACTGAAAAAAAACTTAGCTTATTTGAAAATAATATTAGGTCTAGCATCGGCCCCCCAATGAGAAGCAGTGAATCATTAGAGAATTGTCTTTCATTCATCAATGAGCTAAAAACTGAATTCAACAAAATCTTTAAAACTAAGGTAATACAAAATGCTCTTTTGCTGAATGGGCCACCGCTGGAATTAGAATAAGTAGAGATCACCTATATAACATTTATAGAGAAAAGTCCTTTAACTTCAACCAAGATTTTATTATTTATGTCAGAAATTATTCAAAAATTTTCAAAAAAGTTTGTGGTGAAGCTAAATCTAGATGCATAAAACATAAAATTATGAATTCTTCTAACAAGAGTAAGACTGTCTGGAAAATAATTAACAGTGAAACTGGAAAACTAAAGTCCCCACATGATCTCAATTTATTATTAGATAATGAACTGATACAGTCAAGATCACAAATTGCTGACATTTTTGAAAATCATTTTATTAATACCCCTACTCAGACAACAGAGAAATTAAATTCATGTCCCCAAAAAGCTCTTGAGTTGTTGGAACGAAATGTTACCAAAACAACAGCACAGTTTTCTTTCATGTATGTTGACAGTAATGATATAATTAAAAATTTTAAAACTATTAGTCTTAAAAAAACCGAAGACATAACCGGAATGTCAGTTTTCGTCATAAACAGAATAATAAATATAATCGCTCCACATTTAACGATACTTTTTAATAAATGTATAGATATAGGAGAATTTCCAGACTGCATGAAGTTAAGTAGGCTCATCCCACTCCATAAATCAGGAGATAGTCAGGACTTTACCAATTATAGGCCTATTTCTATTTTACCAGTTCTCAGTAAAGTTTTTGAGAAAATCATGTCCAACCAAATGCTTTCTTATTTCAACAAACATAATATATTCCATGACGAGCAATATGGTTTCACCAAAGGTAGGTCTACTGTAGATGCAGGAGTGTCACTAATGAAACATATTTTTAATTCATGGGAAAACTCCCGGGATGCGTTAGGTATATTCTGTGACCTCACAAAAGCTTTTGATTGTGTAAAAAAAGAGATAGCGTTGATTAAACTTAAATATTACGGTTTTGACGAGCAAGCACTGAAATTGATGGCATCATATCTTAATAAAAGAACTTTAAAGGTTGATATTAATGGAACCACGTCGGAAGGATCGGAAATAGAAATGGGCGTTCCTCAAGGTTCTATACTTGGCCCATTACTGTTTCTGATTTACATTAATGATTTACCATTTATGGTACAAAAGTATTCTGAGATAGTTATGTTTGCAGATGACACATCTTTAATATTTAATGTAGCGAGATCCTCTACATCTCTTGACGACGTAAATAAAGCTATCTCACTGGTATTGCATTGGTTTACTGTAAATAACCTGGTTCTAAATGCCAAAAAAACTAAATGTATTAAATTTACTTTACCGAATGTTAGGCAAGTTGAAAACAATATTGTTATTGATAGTGAAAAAGTAGAATTAGTGAAAGAGACAAAATTCCTAGGGATAATAATCGATTCTAAGTTGCAATGGGGACCCCATATACTAACACTTTCTAAAAGGCTGAGCTCAGCAGCGTATGCCGTGCGTAAGATTAGAGAAATAGCAGACGTAGAAACAGCTCGCATTGTGTATTTCAGTTATTTTCATAGTATTATGTCGTACGGTATTTTATTATGGGGTAAAGCGGCTGATGTTCATAAAGTTTTCGTCTTACAAAAGCGAGCTATCCGATCTATTTACATGTTGAGGTCGAGGTATTCGTTGCGCGAAAAATTTAAAGATATTGGCATTTTAACTGTCCCTTGCCAATACATATTTGAGATTTTAATGTATGCTAAAAAGAATATATGTCAATTTAGTAAAGTTAGTGATAGGCATACTGTTAACACTCGAAATAAGGACAAACTTAACGTACCGAAGTGGAGACTTAATAAAGTAAGTAACTCCTTTATGGGACTATCCCTCCAAATGTTCAACAAACTTCATTCTGACATGTTGGAATTGCCTGTGGCATCTTTTAAAAAGGCAATTAAAGCAATGCTTTTAAAGAAATCTTACTACAGTGTTCAAGATTTTTTAAACGACAAGGACCCAACGCGCACATGACCGTGTCCGTAAAGCTATAAATCTTCCCTCGTTATTCCCAGGAATAATTGTCTGGTGAGGATTTTTCTTCTCACGTTATGTGATTGGTCTTTTGTGATGGACAATTTATTTTTATTATGTCAAACAAGCGTTTGGTTTTGTCGCATAGAAAATCTTTTATAAAGTAGAAACATGTTAATAAACTGAAATTGTACAAACCATGTTTTGAAAAAATGAAAAAATGTGAATGTAAAGAGTTTCTTTGTTGCTTCTTCTCTTTACGAACACCTTCCGAAGCAACGGACTAATGATAAATTTAAAAACATTTGACGTTCAAAAAATGTTAGTTTTTAACTTAATTTTGAAGAATAAACTTTTTGACTTTTTTTTTGACTTTTTAACCAAAAAAAAGTACAACGGTGTGCGTAAATGAATGTGTGTGCGTGACATTAGTATGGCGGATGCCATACTAGCCCTATTAAAATTAATAAAAATTCACGTATTTGTAATTTTTGCCCAATTGTAAACTTTGCAGTAATTGTAGTACTATGATGATACAAGATATTTTTTATCATATATTTGCATTGAAAACTTTGGTTTAAGATCATATAGACCTGTTATTATTTATTACAGTCTTAGTTTGGACATAAATGGCTAATAATTTTGTGTTTGCCAAAGAATATGTATTCGATTTAGATTTATTTTTTTCACTTTGATTAAGTTATTAAATATTAATAACTTAATCCAAAAATCATTAAGGTTAAAATAAGTCAATTATTTTCTTTCATGTTTTATGTCAAAATCGTTGTAGGAATTTATCGTCTCTGAGAGGTCCTGCCTTTGTTGACGTTTATGCTATGACGTTTGTCACTTACTGCTAATCCATGTGCTTCTATATCTATGGTAATATAAAAGCTGCCAAATTAAAATAAGTACGAATGCTTTGCAATATTTCATCCACTTTCGTGTCAGTCACCATGGCCTAGCGGTTTAGTGAATAGAAATCATAATTGTTATCCGTTGCGTCAGGGTTCAAATCCTAACTTGTGTTTATTTTTATCAAGAATTCATGTTCTTTTTTTTCTATTTTATTTATTAAGTCTTTAGATTTATTGTCCTCATTTAATATAATGCTATATATTACGTTATAATTATATATATGAATACGTATAATACGTTACAGAAAACAGCAGGAAAAAGTACAATTTTGCAAAAACTAGTTTATCCTTTCATTTTATTAAAGCTGCATTTATATTTATGCTATCCTGGTACATACAATGTAAAAAATGGCATACATGTTTCAAAATTCTAAGTTATTTTACCTCTTGATGTTTTCGTACCGGTGAAAATTATACAACTACAAACCCATTCCTCTATTAACACCATGTACTTACCTGTTTCTGTCAAAAAATGGAGTTGGTCAGTGGGGAATGACTTAGTATTTTTTTTCTAATAATATACTAACCGTACAACTAGTTGGGACCGTACAACCAGTGGGGCATACCTCCTAGCAGAAGACTCTTTTTAGTTTTGACATTGATAAAACCATGGATAAAACCAAATGGTGGTTGTGTAGAAAATGTATTCTAGCGTAGTACGATTAAGAATTTTAAACTGTATGCTTAGTGCTTTAAGGTATATTTTCCTTAAATGTTCAGATATTTATGATCACCCTGTCTGAGCAGATAACTTTGACGAGTTGTGCTTTCAGATATTATTGTCTCTTTGGGTGTTCAGATTTAATTGAAAAACCACTGCTCATATATTTGTGGCGAATTGGATGTTCAGAGCTTTTTGACCTTATTTACCGTAAAGAATTTATTGAAATTTATTGCTGCTCAGATATATTTGAGTACCTCGGCCGCTCCGATATATCTGATGGCGACTGTACCATCCCTACAGGTGCTTACCTGCAATTTGGATCGTAAGATTATTTTACGTTATTCATTTAACATCATACATACATACATACATATGCTCACGGCTATAAATCCATTAACGGGGTAGCCAGAGCTTTGGAATGATAAATTCCTCAGCCACTTTTAGAAGTTGATTGGGGAAAATATGATAATAATAAACGTTTTTGGTGGCGGGTCTCCAACCACATCGCCCAAAAATCGGGGAATGCTCCGCAGTTACACCACGCTGTTCACCCAGTGTAATTGCGGAGCATTTTTTTTCTTCGTAGTTACACCAACGTCTTTTTGACATGAATTTAACAGTTCTGCAGACATATTATGCCCTCCGGAACCATTGGACTACTTTCCCGTTCTGTCCACTTTCCTGATGTGTCTACTTTACCGATCGGTTCACTATTTTTTCCTTATCCGTCCGTTTCCTAATACGTCCACTTTTCTAATTAGTCCATTTACCGAATGGTCCTCTTTCCCAAATGTTCCTCTGTTCTTAATTTTTTTGACAGAGACAAGTAAGTACAGTCGCCATCAGATATATCGGAGCGGCCGAGGTACAGTCGCCATCAGATATATCGGAGCGGCCGAGGTACTCAAATACTTCTGAGCAGTAATAAATTTCAATAAATTCTTTACGGTAAATAAGGTCAATAGGATCTGAACATCCAATTCGCCACAAATATCTGAGCAGTCGGTTTTCAATTAAATCTGAACTCACAACGACCCAATAATATCTGAAAGCACAACTTGTCAAAGTTATCTGCTTAGACAGGGTGATCATAAATATCTGAACATTAAGAGAAAATATACCTTAAAGCACTGGGCATACAGTTTAAAATTCTTTGTTAATTTATTTTAGTACGTACGCTGGAATACATTTTCTACACAACCACCATTTAGGGCCAGTTTTTTGATCCGTGGTTAACTCAACAATTTGTTAAATATCGTAACTATTAGTTAGATATCAGCAAAATGCATTTTTTGACCCGTGGTTAGAGTAACTAATGGTCAAATATCGAACCAAAATGGATTTACGATTTAACTACTGGTTAGTCATTTAACTATAGTCAATGTAACAAATGGTTATATTTTTAACTCCGGATCAAAAAACTGGCCCTTAGTTTTATCAAATGTCAAAACTAAAAATAATGTTCTGCTGGGAGGTATTCTCCACTGACCAACTTATCCGTACAACTAGTTGTACGGTTAATATATTATTAAAAATACTAAATCGTTCCCCACTGACCAATTCTTTTTTTTATAGAAACAAGTAAGCACATGGTGTTAATATAGGAATGGGTTCGTAGTTGTATAATTTTCGCCGGCACAAATCATCAAGAGGTAAAATAACTTAGAATTTTTGAAAAGATGTATGCCATTTTTTTAACTTTACATTAATATAAATGCAGTTTTAATAAAATAAAATGATAAACTAGTTTTTACAAAATTATACCTTTTTCTCTTTGACTATGAACACTATAGACAGAGTCATAATGCAACGGGAGAGTACCTCTTTTAGATATCAATATTTTTCCCTGTAATGTTGCGATCACTAGAAAACAATTACCCCAAAATAGTATAATCACCATTCTAAAAGCTACTTTTTAATTTAAAATTGATTACGTCAATTTATTGTTACGTCGTTTTATTTATTGTAAAGGTTTACTGTTTACTATATTATTTCCTGCAATCATATAATTATACATACTTGCTCCTAGTATTATACAATCTTTTTTGTTTAATTTTACCATTTATACTGATGTTTAATACACCGTGAAATCTAAAGCATTTTATTAACTATCAGGGATGAATCTTCCCATGATTACGAATAAATTTTTGTACGGGACTAACTTTGTTACTGGACAAAAAAAACAGCTGTTCCATAAGTGCAAGTTATGTAAATATCATACGGGTCATCATGGGTATAGTGGGGTCTATGTTTGTATTTTGAAAAATAAAAGACAGCACTATTTTGTACATGAGTTTTATTGCATTATTTACTATTGACCTTTAAACAAAATCAGTTTCGTGTGAAAATTTCGAATTCATTCGTCTATTTCAGTCACATTTTTCAAAAGATGATGTATTCGTACATCGAAGTATTTTATATTTGGTTGATTTCCAATTGCATCTTCCAGTGGCCGCAATCCATTTTTCTCGTAGATTCGGGTCTTTAGGAAAACTGTAATGAATACGAAGAAATTAAATAAATATAACAAAATTATTACTTACTAATTCCGTAGATAACAATTGGAAATCATTCAGCGTCGCTATAGCGCGACGAAATTCATAATATACTCACTCATTAACATCAGTTTACTAATTTGAAAATTTTACCCTAACGACAGGGTAGGATGAAAAACGTGAATTATGGGAACACTGAGATACTGCATATTTTTAGGTTATGCTATTAAAAAATTGCTCAAAATAACTAAAGAAAATGCTAGTAATCTAGTTCAACGTAATTAACATTTGAATCACTTTTTTTCTGATCGCGCAATGTATTTATTATGTATTTATCTGTAGAAAAACATTAAAAAACTCACTTACTTCAGAAAGTCAATCCTTCGATGTGTTTTTCGCTGCGGCTTCCGCAGCCAAGCACGCTACACCCAACCATACCTCACTAAATAATAAGTTTGACTAATGGAGTCTCTTTTATCACAATAACAATATACAAATGAATAAAATCTTTCTCAAAATCAAAAGAAAACCAAAATCGCTCACAAGTCGACGCTTTGTTTGTCAAGCTTTAAAAGCGTGACATCAACAAAACGGGTTACGCGATAGAGATGACAATAAAGATTTTGTGTCTCTCTTTAACATATAAGAACTTAAATAAGGGCTTCTCTTTTTAAAATGGATGACGTAACATCGCTCTATCTATAGTGTTCATAATCAAAGCTTTTTCTGCAGTTTTCTCTAACGTATTATACGTATTATATATAGCTATGGCACGAGGTCGGGCTGGAGGTACCCAGAGTAAAAAATTACTACGGGGACAGGACGCTTAAAAAGCGATTACCGTACTTGATCAACAGTCTGCCCGAGGACATCCGCCTCGAGCCTAATAGACAAAAATTTAAAAACAAATTAAAAAAATATTTTCTTAACTGACTACCATAGATGTAACTAAATAAAAATTTATCAAAAGAGACTCTATTTGCAGACAAACTGTAAAACAGTTTTTCAGGTCTTTGTTATAATTAAATGTAACCATTTATATT
This sequence comes from Bedellia somnulentella, assembly GCA_963576735.1. Lineage (NCBI taxonomy): Eukaryota > Metazoa > Arthropoda > Insecta > Lepidoptera > Bedelliidae > Bedellia > Bedellia somnulentella. The sequence goes on along the minus strand of OY755199.1, from coordinate 8,410,534 downwards.
AATAAAGATTAATATCTCGAATAAAAATATCTCGATCTGGCTCACGAGGTCACCGACATGTGGGGTGTGACTTCGACAGAAATAATCCCAATTGTTTTGTCCGCGAACGGGTTAATTCCAACCAGCCTCGCGACCAACTTGAGGCGGTTGGATTTTTGTGGCGTGTCGGTTCCAGAACAAATGCAGTGCGCGGTGCTGCTCGATACGGCTCGGATCGTCCGTCGGTTCTTGAACCTGACTTCCTGACCCCGACCGACTGAGCTCTTGTCGGGGAATACCGCCTCTCCCATTTAAAATTCTAGTTTTCTGTTTCGGCCATGGGAGAGGCGAGAAACTAAAAGTATTCCCAAAATAATAATAATAATTTGAATGGTGAAAATGTCTTTGACAACTCACCGGAGTTTGCCTGTAGACTGGTGGAGCGCATCGATGATCTGAAGCAGAAGATCGCTGCTTGGGGTAAGCGAATTAGGCGTTATTCTGAAAGGGTAAAGAGGTACCAACAGAATCGTCTCTTCATGAGAGACCAGAAGAAGTTCTACAGAACTTTGGAGCGTCCCGATGTGGTTTCGACGGGTGAGCGACCGGAAAAAGCAGACGTAGTTGCCTTTTGGCGTGGGCTTTGGTCGCTGCCTGTTGATCACGAAGAGGGCCGATGGTTCGAGGGGGTCGAGGGAGCATGCGACCCCTTGGCGCCCATGAACCCCGTCAACATATCCGAGGAGGATGTGGTGGCTGCGGTCCGTAAGGCTCCGAACTGGAAAAGTCCGGGGCCGGACGGATTGTACCATTACTGGTTGAAGGGGTTCACGCGCTGTCACGCTACTCTCGCCCGTCAGTTCCAAAGCGCCCTCGAGAGTGGGACGCTCCCGAACTTCTTAACTACTGGGGTCACTCATTTAGCTCCAAAGAGCGATGCTACCGCGGATCCATCACAATACCGCCCCATTACTTGTCTTTGTAGAATTTACAAGACCTTGACATCCGTTCTGAGCTCCAAGATTACTCAACACATTGTTGACAACAATGTGATCTCTGGAGCTCAGAACGGATGTAGGGGCGGTAGTCGCGGTAGCAAGGAGCTGCTCCTCATCGATGCGGTCGTAGGCCAACTGGTCAAACGCAACCGTCGGAACTTTTCCGCTGGCTGGATAGATTACAGGAAGGCGTTCTCTTCGGTACCTCATTCATGGCTCATGAGGGTCCTCGAGCTGTACAAAATTGATAGTGCAATTCGACATTTCCTCGGACAATGTATGGGCTGCTGGAGAACGATCCTGAGTTTAGACGGTCAGCGGATGACGGACGCGGATGACCAAATTGATATAAGGCGAGGGATTTTCCAGGGCGATTGCCTGAGTCCAGTTTGGTTTTGCTTGGCCCTGAATCCTCGAAGTACACTCTTGGAGGATTCGGGGACAGGCTTTCAGTTTCGGAGAGGCGGACCACGCTTGCCTCATCTCCTTTACATGGATGACCTGAAGCTTTACGCCCCCACGGCTGACAGATTGGCGGAGCTACTGGCGATCACTAATGATTTCAGTGGTTCCGTCAAGATGGAGCTCGGGGTCGATAAGTGTGCGGTCATTCATGTTGAGAAAGGGCATGTCGTGCACTCTGATGGTGTCGATGTTGGCACCAGTCATTTGAGGGCACTCTCCGAGGCTGAAACATACCGGTATCTGGGCATGTCACAGACCATCGGTGTGAAGGCGGCAGACGTGAAACAGGGTGTTTGCGAGGAGTTTTATGAACGCCTGAAAAGTGTGCTTAATAGCTACTTGTCGGGCGTTAATAAAATCCGAGCCATTAACTCCTGGGTCATGCCTGTACTGATGTACACGTTTGGCGTGCTCAGATGGACTCAGTCCGAACTAGATGCTCTGGACAGACGAGTCCGCACGACGATGACCTCTCATCGAATGCATCATCCGAGGTCGTCGGTTATGAGACTGTATATCCCGCGGAAGTGTGGTGGTCGTGGTATGGATCGTGGTATGGGATCGGTCGCAATCGAGGGTATTTCTAGTGGATGTCACTATCCCTCATGACGAGGGCCTCGTGAAAGCCGACACCGAGAAGCGTCGGAAATATCTCGATCTGGCTCACGAGATCACCGACATGTGGGGTGTGACTTCGACAGAAATAATCCCAATTGTTTTGTCCGCGAACGGGTTAATTCCAACCAGCCTCGCGACCAACTTGAGGCGGTTGGGTTTCTGTGGCGTGTCGGTTCCAGCACAAATGCAGAAAGCGGTGCTGCTCGATACGGCTCGGATCGTCCGCCGGTTCTTGAACCTGACTCCCTGACCCCGACCGACTGTTCTTTTGTCGGGGAGTACCGCCTCTCCCATTTAAAATTTATATTTTCTTTTTCGGCCACGGGAGAGGCGAAGAACTAAAAGTCATGCCCAAAATAATAATAATATTCATATATATAATTATATTAAATGAGGACAAGAAATCTAAAGGTCTAATAAATAAAAATAAATAAAAGAACATGAATTCTTAATAAAATACAAAAATTAAACACAAGTGAGGATTTGAACCCTGACGCAACGGATTATATTTCTGATTTCTAATTACTAAACCGCTAGGCCACGGTGATTGACACATAGTGGATGAAATATTGCAAAGCATTCGTACCTATTTTAATTTGGCAGCTTTAAACTAACCATAGATATAGAAACACACAGATTGGCAGTACAGATCCACATACATTTCTTGGCCGGTAAGGGCGTCGCTGTCATCGAAATTAGTATTGCCAGTAAATAAAATTTTACCATTATAAGGGAAATAATTTTACATCATACAGGCTAATTTATTTATGTATTGAATTGTCTTAATAAAACAATTTATATAATATTCATTCATTTAATAACTAGGTGCTGTGTAGTGTTGGCTTAGAATAGCACTACCCCATTTGCCGGTGGGTGTACGTAATAGGCAACTAACGGTATTGGGGCTTTTAAGAGACTTTTGGGCGATGCGGTTGGAGACCCATCACCAACAACCTTTATTTTACCATCTTTATCCCACTCAGCTTTCAAAAAGTGGCTAAGGAGTTTCTAATTTCTTAGCTCTGGCTACACCTTTTAGGGATTCGCAGTCGTGAGGATATGTATGTATGTATGTAATAACTATTATTGTAAGTAAACAAGTTTGTTTTAATGTAAGCTAATATCATTTATTTATATTTGCTTGCTGTTATGTCTACCCGAATGACAGTGTATCCTAAATTTGCTGATCTTACCTCCCAAATGTTGTCTGGAAGAGATCTCTTTTAGCGATAACACTGTCAATTGTACTTCTCTGCAAACTGTTTCAGTATTTTGTACTCAAAGATTTGTTGTTTGTGACACTCAGAGTTTAAAAAGTGGGTAACTACATAAAATCATTTTTTTAATCCTGTAAATCAGAGGCTTACCTTGTCGTGTACTGTCTTTTAAATTTTATATTCACACATAGATCCCCTAAAAAGGTGGCACAGAAAAAAATATTCTAAACATTAGAAATCGTTTGGGTCATTCATTTTGCTGGGTCAGTGAATCTATGGGCACTTTTCTATTGCTGTTGACAGCCTTATATTTTTATATATATGTCAGACAGTTATGATATGACATAAGAAATTACACATTGGTACATCCCCGCATTAGGATTAGAACCCACGCATCAGTGTATACGAAGTGAAATCTTATTCGGGAGCTTTTTCCCACTTTCCGTAACCCGCACCGCTATTTAAGTGCGCACAACTTTTTAGACAGTGTTAGCCTACTTAGATAAAATTTAACAAAATAAGTAATAATAAACATAAACATAAACATTCACGCCGTTTATCCCCGAAGGGGTTGGCAGAGGTACCAATACTCCTGAACTCACATGGCAAGCGCCATCTAGTTTCCGGAGAAGGTACCCACGTTTTGCTTAGACAGTGTACTCACGTGATAGGGGGCAGGCCTATCGCCGTTTTGTACGAATACACTGTCACATGACTAAGTACAACTCAGCCATAATAATCTCATTTAATTTTTGTATCAAATACTGGAAACAAAAGCGTTTATTAATAAGCAAAGATACATGATAAAAATAATTATCGTTAAAAAAAAGTTTCCACTACAAAAAATATTAATGAAAGTGATAATTTATACGTAGGTCACCCTAAAAATTTTATTTAGTTCAGAACTAACTGACAATGACAGGCCGAAATTTCAAAATGGCGACAGTAGTACCAGTGTCGCCGCCGGCCAAGATAAGATTGTGGATCTGTAAGTGACAAACATAGCATAAACGTCAACTAAGGCAGGACCTCTCACGGACTGGATAACAGCCTACAGATCCACAAACTTTTCTTGGCCGGTAAGAGCGTCGTTGTCATCGATATTAGTATAGCTAGTAAATAAAAATTAACCATTATGTAGGGAATATTTTAAATCATACAGGCTAGCTTATTTATGTATTGAAATGCCTAATAAAATAATTAATATAATATTAATTTAATTAATAACTATTATTGTAAGTAAATAAGTTCGTTTTAATATACGCTAATTATATTTGCTTATTTTGCCCTTGCCTTATGTGTCAACCCGAATGACTGAGTACCCTGATCTTACCTTCCAAATGTTGTCAGGAAGAGATCGTTTTTAGCGATAACACTGCCAATTGTACTTCTATGTAAACTGTTTCATTATATTACACTCAAGGATTTGTTATTTGTGACTCTCAGAGTTAAAAAGTAAGTACCTATATAAAATCATTTTTAAATCCTGTAAATCAGAGGCTTACCTTGTCGTGTACTGTTTTTTACATTTAATGTTCCTAAAAAAGTGGCACTTAAAAAAATATGTAATTCTGAACATCAGATATCGTTTGGGTCATTCGTTTTGCTGGGTCAGTGGATTTATGGGCACTTTTCTTTTGCTGGTAACAACTTTGTATGTATGATTTAAGAAATGACACATTGGTATATCCCCGCAATTGGATTAGAACCCACGCATCAGTGTATACGAAGTGAATTCATATTCGGGAGCATTTCCCCACTTCTTGTAACCCGTTCCGCTATAGTCATGTGCGCACAACTTTGCGGACGGTGTTAGCCTTCTTAGATAATTTTAGAAATATAAATAATAATTTACATATTTTTTATATTGAGTACTGGAAAGAAAAGCGTTTATTAATAAGAAAAGAAATATTATATAAACAATTGTCTCTAAATATATTAATAAAAATGATAATTTATTATATTCGTAGGTCACCCTAAAAGTTTTATTTAGTTGAGAGCTAACTGACAATGACAGGCTGAAATTTCAAAATGGCGACAGTAGCACCAGTAGCAGCCGTCGGCCAAGAAAAGTTTGTGGATCTGTACAACGGTTTTCGCATAAAACATGAAAAAAATATGATTTATTTTCGTTAATTCTGGTATGTAAGTCTTAACTTTGGTGATTTTTTGATAAAGTTATTAATATTTAACAGCACAGAAGCTTAATCAAATACATATCTTTGGCAAACATAAAATTTTTAGCCATTTATGTCCAAATTTAAATTGTAATAATTACCAGTCTATATGCTTATTATAGACCTAAAAAAAAAGTTTTCAATGCAAATATATGATAAAAATATCTTCTGTTATGATAATTTTACAATTAATGTTAAGTTTACAATTTGGCAAAAATAACAAATACGTGAATTTTTATCAATTTTAATAGGGTTAGTATGGAATCCGCGATACTAATGTCACGCACACACATTCATTTACGCCCACCGTTGTACTTTTTTTTGGTCTCGCCTGTCGACTTTGTATTGCCAATCTATATACGTAAGTATAGCACAATAAATCTGTGAATATTTGATAAATACATGAAGTGAATTATATGCAATGACAGTAATGTTACCATTTTTGTAAATTGCCAAATATTTTGTTCAAATGTGTTTCTTGTAACAAGACTGTAAAGTTGCTTTTCGAAGATTTATATATATTTTGTATACCTACTCATTTTGTAAAAGGAAAATTCATTACATCTGTACGATTACATTTAAACTGTATGCCTAGTGCTTTAAGGTATATTTTCCTTAAATGTTCAGATATTTATGATCACCCTGTCTGAGCAGATAACTTTGACGAGTTGTGCTTTCAGATATTATTGTGTCGTTGTGCGTTCAGATTTAATTGAAAATCCACTGCTCATATATTTGTGGCAAATTGGATGTTCAGATCTTATTGACCTAATTTACATTAAAGAATTTATTGAAATTTATTGCTGCTCAGAAGTATTTGAATACCTCGGCCGCTCCGATATATCTTATGGCGACTGTACACAGTTAAAACATTTTACACTCATCAAGCAAAATGTGAGTACTCTGAAGTATTAGTTGAAAAGTATTAGTACCTCTGCCAACCCCTTTGGGGATATACGGCGGGCGTGAACGTTTGAGTATCCACTGTGAACTCCATTATTATTATGGAACTTTTTAAATTATTGCTATATTGCTGTGTAGTGTCGGCTTAGAATAACACTACCCCATTTCTTCCGGTGGGTGTACGTAAGAGGCGACTTATGGTATTGGGGATTTTAAGGGATTTTGGGCGATGCGGTTGGAGACCCATCACCCATCACCTTTATTTTGCCATCTTTTCCCTACTCAACTTTCCAAAAGTGGCTAGTTCCTTAGCTCTGGCTACCCCTTCTAGGAATTTATAGCCGTTAGTGTATGTATGTATGTATGTTCTGTAAATAATACTTATTTGATACATAGATAAATAAAATCATTCTCATATGCCCCTGATTTTCAAGGTTTATGTACCAGACTTTACCATTTCCAGTTATTATTTAGTCCGGCACTTAATTAATGGCTTTAATATACAGCAGTTTTAGGCTTTAAAAAGTATTTATCATGTTGTATGGGAACAATATTGCTCACTGTATAAGTCTAGGCGTAATCCTTTACAACCCATGTGTTCATGTCCAGGTGCGTGTTACGATTAAAAGCGTTTACAAGTGATACTACACTTGAATTATTTTCCATTATAAAGCTGTGTAGTGGCGGCTTAGAATAACACTACCCCATTTCTTCCGGTGGGTGTACGTAAGAGGCGACTAACGGTATTAGGGCTTTTTAAGGGATTTTTGGGCGATGCGGTTGGAGCCCCATCACCAACAACCTTTTTTCTACCATCTTTTCCCCACTCAACTTCCAAAAGCGGCTGAGGAATTTCTAATTTCTCAGCTCTGGCTACCCCTTTTAGGGATTGATAGCCGTGAGTATATGTATGTATGTATGTATAAAACACTCTCTGTCTTTCTCCCTTATTGAGCGGTTATCCGTATGTCTCATGTTCAATTCCCGGGGCGCTTAACTCAAATATATTAACATAGTTCGGAAGAATGTTGCACTCGTAGGCTTTAATTGAAACATGTTAACCGAAACTTAAGATTTTTCCGGTCTTCAAAGAGCTAGTTAAGCCGTTGACCCTGGCTTTTTCGCGGTTGTAGCTGTTAGTCTGTCAAACCGCACTTGGCCAGTGTGTAAACTATTTACAAATAACTCTATACAGAAGGCAAGCACGAGCACTATTTTATCGACACGATAACGGTTAGAATGAGATGGCAGTATACGATACTAAGTAAGTGCGTAAGAGATGGCTGCTTTATCCCAAGCGATAACTAGTTTAAACAAGGCTCGTACTAGCCGGACAGGATAGGTTTGAGCCCTTTAGTCGGGACATATGTCCCCACATAAGCACACAACATATAATAAAAGCAACCGTGATAGCCCAGTGGGTAGAACACTCGGTTATCGTGCAAACGACTAGTGTTCGAATCCTGGGTCGGGCCTACACCAATTTGTCTTTTCTAAAGACATATGTGTGGTTAGTTTATCATGGTTGTTAACGGCGAGGGAAAACATCGTGAGGAAACCCACATGGCTGAGTTGTACTTAGTCATGTGACAGTTTATTCGTGCAAAACGGCGATAGGCCTGCCCCCTATCACGTGAGTATACTGTCCATGCAAAACGTGGGTACTCTGAACACCAGGTGACTAAAAATCTGATTTCTAGGGGTATTATACAATTTTGTGAGGCTTCTCTGTGTCTCTCCAATTTGACTGTTTTAAAGAACTGTATAAAAGTGATTATGAACTGAAAATGACAAAGTTCATCATTAAATGCCCTATGTGTGATTAATTTATCATGGTTATTTACAGTGGTGAGGGGTAACATCGTGAGAAATCTCACGTATCAAATTGTTTGTGACCTAACTCCTCCGTAGTGTAACGCTGTGTAGTGTCGGTTTAGAAGCTGTGTAGTGTCGGCTTAGAATAGCACTACCTCATTTCTTCCGGTGGGTGTACGTAAGAGGCGACTAACGGTATTGGGGCTTTTTAAGGGATTTTTCGGCGATGCGGTTGGAGACCCATCACCAACAACCTTTATTCTACCATTAACCCACTCCCCACTCAACTTCCAAAAGTGGCTGAGAAATTTCTAATTTCTCAGCTCTGTCTACCCCTTTTAGGGATTTATAGCCGTGAGTATATGTATGTATGTAACTCCTCCGTAACGGCTGTACCGATTTAAATGAAATTAGCATCTACCAAATGCATAAACATTTGGTAGGTCTGAGAATAGATTTATAATTATACTAGGTACTCCCATACTCCTTAGCGATGGTTGTCCACCCCTGACATTTTATTTTTATTTTATAGATTTATATAGCAAAACAACATTTGTCATTTTAGCAGTAGTCATATTAATGTCTTTCGCCAACTTACTTTCATTTATCCGTTTTATTAACCCAAATCATGGTAACCATCCTTTTCTACCTTGCACACTTCGTCTTAGTTAACACCTCATCTTTCCCGAATTATACTTTTTTCTTATTCTATAAATCACACTTTCAGCTGTGTAGTATCGGCTTAGAATGTCACTACCCCATTTCTTCCGTGGGTGTACTTAAGAGGCGATTAAGAGTATTAGGGCTTTTTAAGGGATTTTTGGGCAATGCTGTTGGAGACCCTTCACTTTCCCCTTCACCAACAACCTTTATTTTTCCTTATTTTCCCCACTGAGCTCTGGCTACCCCTTTTGGGGATTTATAGCCGTGAGTATGTACTTTTTCTAACTCTATCACACAACCTTATATTACATTAACTTTTAAGGGATCCCATTTTTGCAACATACATTCTATTTGTATGCTTCTTTTGGCATGCCCACCATTCACTACCATACATCAGTGTAGGGGTCATAACAGCATTATGTACTTCCATTTAAACCTTTTCAGTAAAAGAACTAGCCCAACATTTATTTATTTTTATTTATTTATTTATAACACAACAATATAACCATTACAGAAATGATATCTAATACAGCTATATTACACTACATTTTCACACAACATACACGACATTCGTCTACTCCGAATCCAATTTTATATAATTACTTTTACTTATTGATAACATAGATAATTCATACTAGTTTTCGTAAATTCAGCCAGCGTGCACGAAAATATATCAACACGCTCAGATACCTGGTTCATCGCGTTTAATGCACGAGCAAAAGCATTTTCACTGGACAGATTGGTCCGCGACGATGGAATTGAGAATAACCTACCCCGGCGCCGTCTCAGTGTACTGCTAGGAACTACTAGTTGTATCTCAGACAGGATCCTAGGGTTATTAATAATTCCCCTTACTATTTTTAAACAATACAATAACAACGTAAAGTACCTCCTAATCTCTAGCTTGTTGTACCCTACCATACCCAAAATAAATAGAGTAGGGTACATCAACGGATAGTAGGGATAAATTCCGTAAAGCTTGAGATATAAAAATCTAACGAATTTATTTTGTATACATAGGGGTTTTTATGGATCACCGCATATCTCTTTTTATCTCTCCTTTCAACATCTGCCACATTTTTTCCGTCCCTAGTAATCAAACTGGCCTGATGTACAAATTCTTAACATGATAATTGCTTGGCGACACCGAATTGGAGCGGAGTGGCGAGTTTTGTTTACAGTTGTTTCCCATAGACTAGACTTACATGGGAGTCTTTTAAGGGTGATGGCAATGGTAATCTTTTTACGAAAAAACTCTCCTTCACGATTCAGGATTGTGCAAAGTGGTGATCGAGAGTTTCTGCTTACCCCAATGGAAATAATACTCGTCAATATCAATAAGTAAGAATGAAAACCATATATGCGAGAAGGCGAGAGAGGTTTGTCAGAATCACATATAGTGATGACTAATCCGACATATGTTCTACATACACACAGTACTCCAGGCTATAATTCCCTGGAAGGGGTAGCCAAGGCTAAGGAATTAGAAATTCGTCAGCCACTTTTGAAAAGTTGAGTGGGGAAAAGATGGTATAATAAGGTAAGGTTGATCGCCTAATGTTCCCTTAAAAGCCCCAATACCGTTAGTCGCCTCTTACGTACACCCACCGGAAGAAATGGGGTAGTGCTATTCTAAGCCGACACTACACAGCAATAATAATAATATGATATAACAGGATCCCAAATTACAATATCGGTTAAAGCTTTAAAATAAAAAGAATTTTACACTAAATTGCATAAGGAAAGAGCAGTTATTGGAGAAACCCTAAATTGATACTTGAAAAGTAACATTACGAACGAAGCTGTTGCAGTCCATTTATATTATAATCTATACTTATAATAAATCTGTAGAGAGGTCAATTCTGTACATGAAATATATTTTCAAAATAACCATCAGGTGGTGATTAGGGATCGATACTGATGCCAAAAATGCAATCAGTAAAATTTTTGTCTGTCTGTCTGTCTGTCTGTCTGTCTGTCTGTCTGTCTGTCTGTCTGTCGGTTTGTATGTTCCTTATGGAAACAAAAACTACTCAACGGATTTTTACGAAACTTGGTACAATTATTCTTCATACACCTGCGCAGGTTTTTGTATACTTTCCAGCAGAGTAGTAAAGGGGAATTTTGGGAAATTTTGGGAAAACGGGAGAAGTTACTCCATTTTTTGAGCTTCCGTTGCGTGTGCAGCCTCAATGGTTAAACTTACATAGAAATCATGTGTGACGGAAATATTTTTCATAAAATTATCTAAAAAAAATCCTCAACAGTTTATGTCTATCTTTTACGGTTGACTCACAATAACACGTGTAATTCCTGATAGCTTAGCAGTTCGGAACATTATGATTATATTTGTTTACTCTTACGTTTGTAAACCTCTCACTCATCCCTAATTTAAAAAAGGTAACATTATTACCTATTCAATAAAAAACGAATCATAGAAATCGGTAGACAAACACCGAAATTATACATAAAATAAGCCACCGCGCCCGTGACCAAAACCAAATCTTTACTAATTTACATATAACATACTAGATGGCGCCAGTAGTTGCATCCTACATCACGTAATGAAATGATTTATTTTTTAGATTGTTATAAATACTTCATATCGTTTTATTTAAAAATTAGCTATTAAACGGAAATACTGAACCTTTCGTCAAAGCGCATTTAAAATCACCAAACTACACTGTCTAGGGATTGCTATAAATTTAATAAATTGAAAACATTGCGCTGAATTTCACAATGCTTGAGCAGTGACTAAAGAAAGAAACCTCAGATATTTTAAAAAACAACGCTACCCGTGCGAAGCTGGGACGATCCACTAGTTTTAAATAAGATAACTTTATATTCACAAAATTTATGGATAGCCTCAATTCATACGTTATAGTTTGCTTAGAAGGAAGAAGCAACGCTACTAATGCAGAGGCGTCGAAGGTTCAAATCCTGAGTCGGGAATAATACATACATATACTCACGGCTATATTTCCCTAGAAGGGGTAGCCAGAGCTAAGGAATAATAAATTCTTCAGCCACTTTTGGAAGTTGAGTGGGGAAAATATGGTGAAAATAAAGGTTTTTGGTGATGGGTCTCCAACCGCATCGCCCTAAAATCCAATAAAAAGCCCCAATACCCTTAGTCGCCTCTTACGACACCCGTGGGTAGAAAGGGGTAGCGACATTCTAAGCCGGCACTACACGGCCTACCCTGAATATTAAAAGAGATATCAAGGGATTTTTGGACGATGTAACCACTCGTCATGTTACAATCAATTTACCACTCATCTTCAGAAGGTGGCTGAGGTCTGAGGTGACACATTCAGAATGATAGGCTACCCTTTTTAGAGTTTTAAAACCGTGAGAATATGTTTGGAACAAGTTAGTCCAGTAGACTTTCACATCGGCAATCCAAATCAAAATTTCAATTCATCATACGTCAAATTAGGTAGAACCGGTACGGCACAATACGCAAAAAACTAAATTCGCCAAGACGGCCATTTTAACGTAGCATTTTTAATTACATGTTTTTCCCGCGAACGACTCTCATTGGCTAAAGCGGCAACTTTCGGAGTTTTTGCCAGAGTCTTGTTTTTGTGATGACAAAAGGTGCGTGCTTTTGTGGCTTACGTTTGGTTGGTGCTTCAAATCAAATGTGAATTGATGATGAAGTTTTGATTTTATAGCTTTGACTACCTTTTTGAGGATATATAAATATATATATATATATATAGCCGTGTAGTGTCGGCTTAGAATAGCACTACCCCGTTTCTACCGATGGGTGTACGTAAGAGGTGACTAACGGTATTGGGGCTTTTAAGGGATTTTTGGGCGATGCGGTTGGAGATCCATCACCAACAACGTTTACTTTACCATCTTTTCCCCGTTCAATTTTCCAAAAGTGGCTGAGGAATTTCTAATTCCTGAGCTCTGGCCACCCCGTTAAGAGATTTATAGCCGTGAGCATATGTATGTATGTATGTATGTAATGAATAATTACAAAACACATATCAGCCGGGATCGAACCCGCGACTCAGTTTTAGAAGCGAGTTTCTTAACCACTACACCACGGACGCCATCGAATTAACGTTTGAGTTTGAAATGTAATATGGAATGTTTTAATTCCACCTTGATTGTAATAGTAAGAACGACATCATCAAGGCATTTAAAGAATGAGAATTGTATTTTTTGCAGATTCGGCTCCCAAAATTCTTCATGGTTCCATCATCTAAACTAATGTTAATGTCTTGACATATTATCTTAACTCAAATTCACGCCGTATATCCCCGAAGGGGTTGGCAGAGTTACTAATACTTCTGAACATCACGTGACATTGTCACGTTTTGCATGGACAGTGTACTAACGGGATAGGGGGCAGGCCTATCGCCGTTTTGTACAAATACACTGTTAACTAAAGTACAAGTTAGTCATGTGTGTTTCCTCACGATGCTTTCCCTCACCATTAACAACCATGATAAATTAACCACACATATGACTTTAGAAAAGATATGCTGGTGTAGGCCCACGATATGCGGTTTTCTACCCGTATATGCCGTGTAGTGCCGGCTTAGAATGTCGCTACCTCTTTCTACCCACGGGTGTCGTAAGAGGCGACTAAGGGTATTGGGGCTTTTTTATTGGATTTTTGGGCGATGCGGTTGGAGACCCATCACAAAATCCTTTATTTTTACCATCTTTTCCCCACTCAACTTCCAAAAGTGGCTGAGGAATTTATAATTCCTTAGCTCTGGATACCCCTTCTAGAGGATTATGTATGTACCCGTTGAGCTATCACGGTTGCTTGACATTTTATGTGTACGAGGTCCAGGCTATAGTATGCTATCGCTTTACAGCATCAGTGCACTTATCGCTTTACAGCATCAGTGCACTTACGACACCCGTGGGTAGAAATGGGGTAGTGTTATTCTAAGCCGACACTACACAGCTAAGTTTTAAGTATAGTTAGGAGATTACATAACTCTCAAATGTAAAAGAACTTAAAAATCCCCTACACGATGGCTTCTTACGATACCCACGGGGAAAAATAGGTTAATGCTATTCTAATCCAACACTAATCAGAAGTGTATTGTATTAGAATTCCTTGGCTCAAGTCATTAATTCTACTTTTCTAGGTAGTACCTTGATCTGCATTATTCAACAAAAAAGCTGCTATTGAGTCAGCTAAACAAAGCTAAGAGTTCACACACATACATATATATGTTCACGACCATAAATTCCAGAAAGGGGTAGCCAGAGCTTCGGAGCTAATTCCTCATCCACGTTTGGAAGTTGATAGGGAAACAAGATGGCAGAAGAAGTATTGTTGGTGATGGGGCTCCAACCACATCACCCAAAAATCCCTTAAAAGCCCCCAATACCGTTAGTCGCCTCTTACGTACACCCACCGGAAGAAAAGGAGCAGTGCCATCTAAGCTGACACTACACAGCATACTTTTATTTCATATCATATTTTTCCGACTTAACTTCCAAACCACCAAATGATGGTCCACTTTGTGGGAGGTTAACGTGAATACATGATCACTTCTCTGAAACAAAGTATTAAAAAATTACAACATACTCACATATAAAGATGATAAAACAAAGGTACTTTGGTGATGGGTCTCCAACTGCGTCGCCGAAAACTCACTTAAAAAGCCCCAATACCCTCAGCCGCCTGTTACGAACACCCACGCGGAGAAATTAGATAGTGCTATCTAAGCAAACACTACACAGCTTAAATTACTAGCACTTCAATGCAAGTGTGCAATTGAAAAAAGAGCTGAGCGATATATATCATAGTCTTGATCAGTCTGAAAAATTTTATCAAGATCGGTCAAGCAGTTCAGGAGGAGTAGCGTTCCGAAGAAGCGGCGGAAGTGAGCGTATGAGTTTCTCTATGGTAAGTCTATGGAAAAGTTTTTGGCAATTTCTTCTAGATGTTAGAAAAAGTTCGATTTTTTTTTTCACTTAAACCTGTGGGTACTTTGTGGCTATCAGTCTGTGAAATTTGGTTAAAATCTGTCAAGCGGTTCCGGAGGAGTAGCGTTCCATGGAAACGGCTAACCCGCGTATAATCAAAATATTAATATTATCTGCCATACCTTTGAGCTAAGAAGCGTAAAGATAAAGTTGAAAATATCTGGTTATGCCCACATAAATACAGCAATACATAAATACCATGAACCAACAAAACAGATGAAAAAGGTTTCGTTTGCAAAATTCTTTTAATTATGTTTTTCGCGGAATTCTCGAGTCGCATGGTGCGTATTAAATGAGCTCCATAAAAACATGTAGTGATGTATCTTAATTAGGACACAATAGGACTCAGTTGATTTATCGATATATCGATAAAAGTATTTTTTTCATAGTTTTTGAATATTGCTGTGTTGTGTCGGCTTAGAATAATACTACCCCATTTCTGCCAGTGGGTGTACGTAAGAGGCGACTAACGGTATTGGGGCTTTTAAGGGATTTTTGGGCGATGCGGTTGGAGACCCATCACCAAAAACATTTATTATTACTATCCTTTCCCCAATCAAATCAAGTGGCTGAGGAACTTCTCATTCCAAAGCTCTGGCTACCCTTTCTAGGGATTTATAGCCGTGAGTATATGTAATGTTTATGTTTTTGAATAGCTGAAGCCTACTACCACCCCCTAGCCCACTAAGCCTTTCCTTTTGTGAGTGTCTTAAGAATTAGGATAATATAGCTCAACTCACACTCAAACGTTCACGCCGTATATCACCGAAGGCGTTGGCAGAGTTACTAAAACTTCTAAAAATAACGTTTTTCATGGACAGTGTATAGTTAAAAAAAAAGGTTTATTCAACATCAAAAACAACTTACAATTACTACATCAAGCCTACTCCCTAAAAAAGTTATTTGATTGTTATACATGATTTTTAATGTTTTAAAGCCATTTAGAGAAGTCAATTCGTTAAAATATTTTATGCAAATTAAATTACATAATGATACAAAACATGTAGCAAAACCAACTGTATTTTTCCTCAGCAGCAACTCGCGATACTCACAAAGCTATTTTAAAGCCTTTAGTACCATTTCAATTATTTTTTTCTCTCCCAGAAGGTGTAATTTATTCATCAAAACATACACCTATAAATATCGAGTATTAAAAAAACGCTGTTGTCATCCTAACTATCGGTATCGATAAAAACTATCGACAAAATTCCCAACCCTATAGAATAATCCCTACCCGTGACTAACTAAGGGTCATTTAAGTCACTCCACGATGTATGAAAAACCTTTGTGAATGATTCATACGACATTAGAAAAGGGCTTTATATTGCCAATTTTAATATAGAAGGTTTAGCCAGTTATCGAAATTCGACCAATTCGGCAACCGTGATAGCCCAGTGGGTAGAACACTCGGTTATCGTGCAAACGTACACCAATTTGTCTTTTCTAAAGACATATGTGTGGTTAATTTATCATGGTTGTTAACGGTGAGGGAAAACATCGTGAGGAAACCCACATGGCTGAGTTGTACTTAGGCATGTGACAGTGTATTCGTACAAAACGGCGTTAGGCTTGCCCCCTATCACGTGAGTACACTGTCCATGCAAAACGTGGGTACTCTGAACACCAGGTGACAAAGTCACGTGTCTTTAATAGCAATCGATAGTCTCTGCCTATCTTAATGAGAACTAATGAAGTGGATGTATAAGTGAATGTCAGAGACATAACAACGTAGGTTGGATTAACGATTCAAAACTATATTTTTTTGCATTAATTTTACATAACATAAACGTTTACGCCGAATATCCCCGAAGGGGTTGTCAGAGGTACTAATACTTCTGAACATCACATGAACTGTCACCTGGTGTTCAGAGTACCCACGTTTTGCATGGACAGTGTACTCACGTGATAGGGGGCAGGCCTATCGACGGTTTGTACGAATACACTGTCACATGACTAAGTGCAACTCAGTCATGTGGGTTTCCTCACGATGTTTTTCCCTCACCGTTAACAATCATGATAAATTAACCACACATTGTGTCTTTAGAAAAGACAAATTGGCGTAGGCCCGACCCGGGATTTGAACACTAGTGGCTTGCACGTTAACCGGTGTTCTACCCATTGAGCTATCACGTCGTCTTAATTTATTTTACCGTCACCAAAATATTGTCCTAATAAATATTTAACCACTAAACTTCCATCCATGAATTACATTAAGCTAAAAACATTTTGCACATTCCTTTTCATTGTAACACCAGACCATTCCGGATCACGAATCAAACTATTTCATACTATGCGTCACTCAATATAATAGCGAAGAAGTAACAATTAAAAGCTGCACAAAAGCTCATATCTGTGCTTTTAGAAAAGGCGTCAGGTAGCAGAAAGTTTGAATAGGCTATTTCCTGTTTCGCTAGAAGGTTTTAGCGTCCGTTTTATTGTGGGCTGTGACAAATTTATAATTTATCACCTAACTCTTTGTAAAGCTTTGTGACATACAAATGTGTCGAGTAAAAAGGAAACCTTTTTTAAAGGGTTCATATTTCGTACATCCTTTTTGATATTGTAAACTTAATTTTATCTGAATAGATTTTAATCGATCTTTGTGCTTGAATGTCGCGCGTTTCCTTACTGCAAAAAATCTCAATGACTTCACAATTCATAAATGAACTGCAGAGATGATATTAGAATAAACACAGAGGTAAGCCATGATACCAATTCTATTCTATGTTAAACTCACGCCTCTCAGCTTCTCAAACAATGCTTTAACAACTGAACATACATACATACATATACTCACGGCTATAAATCCCAAGAAGGGGTAGCCAGAGCTAAGGAACTAGAAGATCCTCAGCCACTTTTGGAAAGTTGAGTGGGGAAAGATGGCAAAATAAAGGTTGTTGGTGATGGGTCTCCAACCGCATCGCCCAAAAATCCCTTAAAAGCCCCAACACCTTTAGTCGCCTCTTACGTACACCTACCGGCAGAAATGGGGTAGTGTTATTCTAAGCCGACACTACACAGCTAACAACTGAAGACCTAAAAGAGCTCAGAATTAAATGAAAAATTTCTCAGCATTAGGGGCATGAGGTCTCTTAAGTGACTGATGGGCGATGTGGTTGGAGATTATAGAGAATTAACTAAATACAGCAGAAACCAAACTTTTCCAGTACAAAAATTGTTAAAAAAAACTTCTTAAAACCAATTCGGTATGCGAAGTTTTTTTTTGTATTTATTAAATATTTTTATTCGATATTAAACACGAAAATAAAAGACTGATTCGAATATTTCCCATTTAAAATGAGTAATTGTAAAGTTATGATTTTTTAAAGATTGTTTAAATTTTGTACTTTATGACGTCATCGATTGATAAAATCACGTAGCGACATGCAAATGAAGCGAAATGTTTTATAAAAATGTTGCTGATTGCAAAACATAATACGAATTTGTGATGTCAAATGAAATTATTACCATATTATACTAAAGAAACCTATGATTAACGATATTTTATTAATAAACTGCAAAACCGTATGTCTTTGAAACAACATTGAAGGTCAAACACTGTTACAGTTTTTTGATAAAATAACAGTCATCTTAGCTTCAATTGATATAATTTCAAGAAAATATTGTTTATAACCATAATATCTCGGAATGGTTTTGTAATCAGCACCACTTTATTAAAACTTTGCATACCGAATTGTCAAAATAAGTTATCCCTACACCCCGATTGGTAGATTCAATGCTCTGAATTTTGTCGTTCATACATTTGCTTTGCTTAAGTCAATTGAAATGCACTGAATCGTTTACGGAAAATGACATTCTTTGTTTTTCGAAGCTGTGTAGTGTCGGCTTAGAATAGCACTACCCCATTTCTTCCGGTGGGTGTACGTAAGAGGCGACTAACGGTATTGGGATTTTTAAAGGATTTTTGGGCGATGCGGTTGGAGACCCATCACCAACAACCTTTATTTTAACATCTTTTTCCCTACGCAACTTCCAAAAGTGGTTGAGGAATTTTTCATTCCTTAGCTCTGGCTACCCCTTCTAGGGATTAATAGCCGTGAGTATATGTATGTACATTCTTCGTTTTTTCTCTTTTTAAGTAAGTTCTCTATGTTGTAGACCAATAACCAACCACAGTTTATTTACGATTTCTCTCCCACTAAAATTCCCAAAGTGGCTTACGAATTTTACCACTAAGAACCCAAAATAATAATCATACATACATATACTCACGGCTATAAATCAGGGTAGCCAGAGCTTTGGAATGAGAAATTCCTCAGCCACTTTTGGAAGTTGATTGGGGAAAAGATGGTAATAATAAATGATAAACTAAAATAATAAACTAATCACTAAAATCCTTTATATCTCAACCATTCACTAAAAACCATAATATTTTATTCACATGCATCACCCACAACAAGAGATGGAGTAGCGTTTTTTTAAGCCGCCACACGGTTAATTGTGTTCTTCATACGAACTGTTTAGACTACTGTGTTTTGCTTGTTTTTTAAACGCACCTCATTTGTATTGTATTGTTACAGAATACAGAAGACTTAGAAGCAATGTGGCCATTTAGTTAGTTGTGTTGTGATGTAAGTGTTGTCTTAGAAAATCGATGCCCTTTATTTTTTTTATGGGCTTTAATAGTCAAATTAGGCGGTTTAAGTTG
This sequence comes from Bedellia somnulentella, assembly GCA_963576735.1. Taxonomy (NCBI): domain Eukaryota; kingdom Metazoa; phylum Arthropoda; class Insecta; order Lepidoptera; family Bedelliidae; genus Bedellia; species Bedellia somnulentella. The sequence goes on along the minus strand of OY755199.1, from coordinate 8,391,060 downwards.
TTTTTGGATAATGTGCGAATGGCTAAAAATACAGAAAAAAATATAAAAATAGTTTACATTCAAACAGTAATAAGTAAGTAGTGCAGTATTTTTGCAACTTACATACATGTATTCCCATTGGGGTAGGCAGAGACTGTTGAGCGCCATTTTTTACGATCCTAACAAACCTCTTCAGCTCCGTTGAATCAATCTTTTGATTCATGCTCTTTTATTCGGCATACTTCGGACGCCTGCTTTAATGAGCTTATTCCATTTGATCCAACTGTGTCCTCCGTGGTCGTCCTCTACACACATTACCTTCCACATTGGCTGTATTGATTTCTTTCACCAATTAACTGTCATTCATCTTCTCTATATTTTCAAATAAATCTTTATAAAGAAACGATAAAAAATATGACATACGGCCTAATTATAATCACTTCATCACTACCACTATGATAATAACATTTTTACAACACATCAAAATTCAAGTGACCGCTTTGCTCTTAAGTTCACAACGGTTTTGTTTACTTAGGACAAAATGCGGGTCGGTTTATTAATAAAGACATTTATAATCATAACACTGCCTACTACTTGCTATAATTACGACCATATGTTATGAAAGGGATGTCGGTATTTTGTAGACGTCGCTTTTTAATTTTATTCAGTATTTGCGTTTCTTCTATAGTTTGAAGGTTAAACGAAACTTTTGTTACTCAAGGGCATCATACACATTTGGTATATACTTACGGCTATAAATCCTGAGGAGGGGTAGCCAAAGCTAATGAATTCGAAACTCCTCAGCCACTGTTGGAAGTTAAGTGGGAAAAAGATGGTAAAATAGAGGTTTTTAGTGATGGGTGTCCAACCGCATCGCTAAAAATCCTTAAAAAAAACGCCTACGTATAGTACGTAGTTAATGAAATTCTTAGCCAACACTACACAGCACCACAGTTTGCAGTAATAACAGTATTGAATTAAGACTGACATGCATACATATACTCACGGCTGTAAATCCCTCGGTGGGGTATCAAGAGCTAAGGAATTTCTAATTCATTTCCACTTTTGGAAAGTTAAGTGGGGAAAAGATGGTAAAATAAAGGTTGATATTGGAATCCAACTACACAGCACATTTATCCAATAATTGTATAAATGTGCTGTGTAGTGCCGGTTTAGAATAGCACTACCCCATTTCTTCCGGTGGATGTAGGTAAGAGGCGACTAACGGTATTGGGGCTTTAAAGGGATTTTTGGGCGATGCGGTTATTGACCCATCACCAACAACCTTTATTTTTCCATCATTTCCTAACTCAACTTTCCAAAAGTGGCTGAGGAATTTTTAATTTCTTAGCTCTGGCTACCCCTTTTAGGGATTTATAGCCGTGAGTTTATGTATGTATGTACTTTATCCAAAATATTTCAGTATTATGTAATATTCAGTCGAAGTCAACTATGCAGGATGCAATTAGCAAATAGAGAATGGTCTAAAAAACAAATGATAAAGAATAAAACAGGTAGAATAAAAGGGTATGTAAATGAAGCTATAGGGGTGTGCTAGGATTGTACATAGTGACGATCGATAATCTCTGCCACTCCAATGAGAATTAATGGCGTGAGTACTGCACAGTCCAAGTTTTAATACTTACTTATACTCACGCCCATTATTCCCATTGGGGTGGGTAGAGACTATCGATCGCCACTTAGTACGATCTTGACAAACCTCTCTTGCTTCCCTTACATTCATTATTCTTCTCATACATGCTCTTTTATTCTTCTCACTTCGTACCCCCGCCTTTATAAGAACGTTTTCTATCTGGTCAAGAAACGTTTTACGAGGTCGTCCTCTACTAACAATCGCATCCACATTGGCTCTATATATCTCTTTCGCTACTTTATTTTCATCCATCCTCTCTATGTGCCCAAACCACCTCAACATTCCTTTTTCTATTTTGCATACTACGTCATCTTTCAAAGCTACTCGTTCACGGATCACAGTATCTCTCACTCTATCACACAGCCTTACATTACATAAACTTCTGAGGGATCTCATTTCCACTGCATTAACTCTTCTTTCATGCTTCTCCTGCCATGCCCAACATTCACTACCATACATCAAGTTTTAATCTAACATCGTTACCCTAATATTGCAAACCACATCTAACCCCAAACGAACCGGTACATCATAAAAACCACATCGAAATTGGTTCAGCATTTTTTGGGCAAAAACATACACGAATGCGTAGAACATCGGAGCATTCCTTGGCGTCATATATGCCCATACGAGAAGGCTTTGACGGACCGGCAGCGCGGGCATTCGTAACGATTTCAACTATGCGACCATCGGGAGTTCGGGGCATAGATTGTTGGGGCACAGAAGAGACATTGAGAATGAAAGATTAAAAATATTGTCAAGCAAAATTAATTAGCAATGGTATTATAGGTTATTGATAGAAATAAACAAACTATTGATTGTCTCTACCTACCCCAATGGGTACTAACGGTGTGGCTTTTTGTATGTATCATAAAAAAACTAATAAATAGTAGATGAAATTAATTGAAACGTAGCTGTGTTGATAAAATTGCACTAACCGATTAATAGCCGAGACTTTTAATGTTTTGTCGTGTAGAGTCGGCTTAGAATAACACTACCCTATTTCTACCCGTGGGTGATCGTAAGAGGCGACTAAGGGTAAAGGGGATTTTTAAGTGATTTTTGGGCGATGTGGATGGAGACCCATCACCAAAAACGTTTATTATTATCATCTTTTCCCAAATCAACTTCCAAAAGTGGCTGAGGAATTTATCATTGCAAAGCTCTGGCTACCCCGTTAAGGGATTTATAGCCGGATTATATGTATGTATGTACTTTTAATATGATTTTTGGGCGATGTTTATTTATTTTAGATTTTGTTACCCATGATTTATTTTAGACTCAATCACTTACTCAATTTATATAGGTAATTGGCTGAAATTATGAAGTTCTATCTACCTTTTTTTTGGATTTATATCTGCTAACTTCTGGCTTAAACTTCTGAATATCGAATAATTTGACTACTTACCACTCTTCGGATGAAGAATAAAAGAGTAAGTAAGTAAGTTAAATGTTTATTTGGTATTAAAAACTAAATTATAAACAATAATTAACTGTTAAATACCACCTGTAATGATACCAAAATGGTCTTGGCTCAGCATAAAATGTACCCAGCTGTTTGTAAGAGCATGTATGAGAACAATAATTAATGTAAGGGAAGCAAGAAATACTTGTCAAAACCGTGCAAACTGGCTTTCGATAGTCTCTGCCTACCCCAATGGGAATGATAGGCGTGGGTATAAGTAAGTAAGTTTACTTTTCAGTGTCCCATCTGCCAAACAACATAATCAATGCCCTGGCCTATACACGCAGTACAATTAACCACCGAAGAATGTTTTTCATCATTAAGTCATACCATATGAGTTATGTCGCTGCCTTCCGAAGGTTGTGTCTTTCGATTCGGTTCTATTTAAATATGTTTTCGATAAGGCTTCGGTTTTAAAGAATCGATTTTACTCTGTGCTGTGTAGTGCCGGCTGAGATTGCTGTGTAGTGCCGGCTTAGAATAGCACTACCCCATTTCTTCCGGTGGGTGTACGTAAAAGGCGACTAACGGTATAGGGGTTTTAAAGGGATTTTTGGGCGATGCGGTTGGAGACCCATCATCAAGAACCTTTATTTCATTCACCATCTAATCCCCACATAACTTACAAAAGTGGCTGAGGAATTTCTAATTTCTTAGCTCTGGCTACCCCTTCTAGGGATTTATAGCCGTGAGTATATGTATGTATGTATGTATGTATGATATTACACTAAAAGCCCTAGAATAAAAGGGTATGTATGCAAAAAAATATAGATGCAAATGGCACTTGAGAGGTTTGCCAGGATCGTAAAAAATGGAAGTTACTTGATTCAAGTAAACCTTAAGCTATCCACTAATTTCTTTGTATTTAACTTCGTATTTGACTGCCTCAATTTAGATACTTGTGAGACATACATACAAACATATACTCACGGCTATAAATCCCTAGAAGGGGTAGCCAGAGCTAAGGAATTAAAAATTCCTCAGCCACTTTTGGAAGTTGCGTGGGGAAAAGATGGTAAAATAAAGGTTGTTGGTGATGGGTCTCCAACCGCATCGCCGAAAACTCCCTTAAAAAGCCTCAATACCGTTAGTCGCCTCTTACGTACACCCACCGGAAGAAATGGGGTAGTGCTATGCTAAGCCGACACTACACAGCATAGTGAGACATACTAACGACTAAAATAACAACTAAGATAAGAGATCCTCCATATTCACAATATAAATTATGCCAACTTCAGTGAGGATCAAACCCACGATCTTTGGAGCCAACTACTACCTAAATATAGATAAAAATTTAGGTACATATAGATAGGACATTTAAATTGCAGAAAAAGTGTGTTAGGTCCCGGGGGGCAGGTTTTATTTATAGCTGTGTACGTCTATTAAAAAATAAAAAAAGGGGACAAGTGCGAGTTGAACTCGCGTGAAGAGGGTTCCGTACGATGTTAAAGTTGGTACGCACAATATTGAGTGATTTACCATGTTATTTTAATATCATGGACTTCTTAAAGGATTTCCTATAAGATATAAGGAGAAAACTAATTTCTGTACTTTTTTCAAAATGTTAGGTTCAGTAGTTTCGGAGATAAGAGGGGGGGGAATGGTCAATTTTCATCTATTTTCTTGAATAACTTGGAAACTATTTATTTATAAATTACAAAAAAAATACATTTAAGATCTTCTCAACAAGACCTTTCATTTAATATGCCACACGATGCAGTTTTCAGTTTTTTTTTCCCCTTCCCCTCCAAAAATGACCCCCTGTATACAGATTTCATCTGCTCACGTCACACCTCTGTGTTTGGGTCACAGGAATTAATATGTGTACCAAATTTCAACTTAATCGGTCTTATAGATTCGGAGATAATTGACTGTAAGCGACATACGGACAGACACACGAGTGATCCTATAAGGGCCGGCGCTCACTGCCGGCATGGCATGGCAAAGGATTTCGGTACAGATACAGCATTTTTAATCTTATTGCCATGTATATAGAATTCATTTTGACACAACGATGCCGAGGAGGCCGCGGTAGGACAGAACGTCGGCATCGTTGTGTCAAAATGAAGTAAAATGAATTCTATACTCATGGTAATAAGATTAAAAATGCTATATCTGTACCAAAATCCTTTGCCATGCCATGCCATGCCATGCCGGCAGTCAGCGCTGGCCCTAAGGGTTCCGTTTTTGTATTCAGACGTACGGAACCCTAAAAAAGAATATCCTTCCATTACCTTGTCTTTATATTTTCGAGATTTGTATGTTTGTGCAAAAAACTTGAAATGAAACCAGAAAATGGTCGCCCTTTTAGAAAAAACAGAAAAACGAATCTAATATTGTATCCACCTAAACGAAACTTGGAACTGTATAGGAAAAATGCTTATTTTATGGCAATTACAATTTACAACCAACTATCAAATGGACTACGAATTCAAACGGATATTGTACAGATATTTATTGGATAATTGTTTTTACTCTATAAAAGATTTCTTAAAAAATGCAGTATTTAGTATTTTTGACATTTCTTTATTATTATTAAAAAATTACATTTCCTTATTTTTATATTATTCTTCGCTTCGCACGGATGGTGTTAAATATTTTTACTGTTTACCCCCTACAGTATTTAGCGTGATGATATATATCCTATGTTCTTTTCCTGGTTCTAAGCTACCTCTCCAACAATTTTCAGCCAGATCGGTTCATCTGTTCTCGAGTTATAAATAGTGTAACTAACACGACTTTCTTTATATATATAGATTTTTTTGACATTTATAGTGATTCATATTTTGACTTTGTACCTTGGTAAATTATTTGGTGACATTTTTAGTAGGTTAATGGTGACATTGTATTAGTATTATTACCATATTTTTTTTGTTTTTAATATGTTAATTGCCATTACTTTATATTACTTTTTTAACAAAATTTACATGTGTATTGTATTTATTTCAGTAGTTTATATGTTTTTTTTGACACTATTTCTTTAGTTTGCATGATTTTTATAAGATTAAGGATGATAAATATTCGACCGCCCACTCAAGGCAGATTATGGATTGCGCACTTGTAATTACCTGAAGACCTTTACATCTATAATCGTCGAATAAATGTTTCATTTCATTTCATTACCCTCCTAACCATTGCACCTCAAAAAATAAGTATTAGTATTTATTCAGTATCAGGAATTATAAATAATTTGTTTTTTTTTTCTATTAACATAAAGCATGGTAGCTTATAGAAAAAAAAATTGCCCAGATGTAAAAAGCTAAAGTTAAAATCACATCATCAATGATACTTTATTTCCATCTTGTCCCCTATCAACTTCCAAATGTGCCTGAGGAGTTTCTAGCTTTGAAGCTCTGGCTACCCCTTTTTAGGATTTATAGCCGTGAGTAGTATATGTATGTATGTAAAATCCCTGTGGGTATTATTTGGGGTGTTAAGGGGAGTGTTAAATTAAACCGATGCTACAAATAAAATTATTATAATATTTACATACATACATACATATACTCACGGCTATAAATCCCTAGAAGGGGTAGCCAGAGCTAAGGAATTACAAAATCCTCAGCCACTTTTGGCAGTTTAGTGGGGAAAAGATGGTAGAATAAAGGTTGTTGGTGATGAGTCTCCAACCGCATCGTTCAAAAATCTCTTATAAGCCTCAATACCGTTAGTCGCCTCTTACGTACACCCACCGGAAGAACTGGGGTAGTGCTATTCTATGCCGACACTACACAGCAATATATATTATAATATTTCTGCTCTCCTAAATGCTAACTGGAATATATGAGACAATATGGTTAGTATTGTTAATGGAGGACTGACAAGATAAAGTTTTCAAAAAGAACATACATACATACATATACTCACGGCTATAAATGCCTTAACGGGGTAGCCAGAGCTTTGGAATGAAAAAATCCTCAGCCACTTTTGGAAGTTGATTGGGAAAAAGATGGTAATAATAAATGTTTTTGGTGACGGGTCTCCGACCACATCATCCAAAAATCACTTAATAAGCCCCTTTACCCTTAGTCGCCTCTTACGATCACCCACGGGTAGAAATGGGGTAGTGTTATTCTAAGCCGACACTACACGGCTTCAAAAAGAACTTTACTCAAAACTCAAGCCTTCACGGCGTATATATGCGAAAGGGTTGGAGATGTGCTAATACTTCTGAACATCACTTGAAATTATCACCTGATATTAAGAGTACCCACGTTTTGCTTGGAAAGTGTACTCACGTGATAATGGGCCAGTACTATCGCTGTTTTAGTACGAATACACTGACACAAGACTAAATACAACTCAGCCATATGGGTTTCTTTACGATGTTTACCCTCACCGTTAACAACCATAATAAATTAATCGCACATATATGTTCTTAGATAAACAAATTGGTGTAGTCCCGACCCGGGATTTGAATCATCATCGTCTGCTCGATAAGCGGTGTTCTCCCCACTGGGCTATCATGGTTGCAGGTATCAGAAAGAACGTATGAGAATATTGATGAGAGAGTTTTAGCTGTGTAGTGTCGGCTTAGAATAGCACTACCCCATTTCTTCCGGTGGGTGTACGTAAGAGGCGACTAACGGTATTGGGGCTTTAAAGGGATTATTGAGCGATGCGGTTGGAGACCCATCACCAACAACCTTTATTTTACCATCTTTTCCCCACTCAACTTTCCAAAGGTTGCTGAGGAATTTCTCATTCCTTAGCTCTGGCTCCCCCATCTAGGGATTTATAGCCGTGAGTATATGTATGTGTGTATGTTTTCAAAAGCAAAAGAGATTATCTCAATTAGAATTAATAGCTTTTTTAAGTAAGTTCCCATGGAGTTTGTAAAGGTGAAAATTTATTTACGTATTTTAAACTGCACTTTGAATGACATTATCTCATCTCCTTCCTTAGGGATGTACGAACAAGCAGTTTTAAACTGTAGGGTTTTTCGGTTTGTGGTTGGCATTACTCTATTATATTTATTTTTAATTCATAGAGACCAAGTCAACAATTTATGCAGATACTGAAGTAAACCATAATCAATCAATTATATTATTTAAAGTCCTATAGTTGCTGTTCTCTTTTTTAGGATTGAAATGTATTTAAATCCCTAAAATAAGACCACCAACTGTTTTCACAGAAAAGAAAACATAAGTATTCCCCCATTTTCATAACTCACGTGAAAATTCGTGCTATTTTTTAAATAGCTCTCTCAAGCATTTCTTCAAATCCATTAAGAATACCGACAAACGTTCCGCAGGAAATATTCTTTAATTTTCCGCCAAAAAAACACTAAATCGATACTAAGAATAAAATAAGAGCGGGAAAAAACAGACGCCATTTTGAGAAGTGGACGAAAGAAATGTCAATTGACATTTTTATCGGCTCAAAAAAGGTTGCGTGCAAAAAGTTTTATCGAATGAGGTTTGTTTTCATAAGGTCAGTTTGGTTCTTGTCGGAACGTACTTAAAAGTTCATTTAAGATTAAAGCAGAAATGGCATGCCACACACCAGTACGGAGTATTTGAGCTTATTTTATGTACTCAGCTCTTCAGATAGAAACAACTTATTTTCATTTCTTTACGCTTTTAATTTTTGTAATAATGTTTCAAGGTGAGATAAGCTCTGCTCTTTACACGTAGATTTTAATTTTTATTCGAGACAAATGTATTACATTACTGTTTATATGTAGATTTGAAGGATTGGTTGAAAATATTACAATACCATTTCTTCCAGTGGGTATCATATATATATTCACGGCATTTTTTGCCGTGTAATGTCGGCTTAGAATAACACAACCCCATTTCTACCCGTGGGTGATCGTAAGAGGCGACAAAGGGTTTAGGGGCTTTTTAATTGATTTTCGGGCGATGTGGTTGGAGACCCGTCATCAAAAACATTTATTATTACCATCTTCTGCCCAATCAACTTCCAAAAGTGGCTGAGAAATTTTTCATTCCAAAGTTCTGGCTACCTCGTTAAGGGGTTTAAAGCCGTGAGTATATGTATGTATGTATTTTTTGCTATTATGTTGGGCAGAGGGAGACTAACGATCGTCACTTTGTACAATCATGGCAAATATCTCTAGCTTCGCTTATATCTTTTTTCTTCATACTTCGGATACCAGCCTTGTTGAGCAAATCTCTTTATTCGGTCCAAATGTATTCATCTTTCACACACCGCACCTTTCATGAATCAAACTATTTCTCACTCGATCACATAACCTTACATTACTTCTTCTGAGAGACCTCATCTCTACTGCTTTTACTCTACTCTCATGCTGCTTCTGCCACACCCAATATTCGCTTCCATAAATAAACGTCGGAACTAGAACAGCACCATGCACTGCCATTCGGGCCTATTCGGACCCCGACTGACTAGACATGAAACTATCCAGTGGGTATCGTAAGAATCGTATCGTATTCGTTGAACTACCCCATTACTCTTAATCGCCTACCCATAGGAAGAATGGGTAATCGTAAGAGGCGATTAAGGGTATTGAGGCAGAGACCCATCACCAAAGATATTTACTTTACAGTCTCTTTCTCACTCAACTACCAAAAGTGTCTGGGGAAATCTTTATTCCGAAGCTCTGGCCCCCCTTCTAGCGCCTTATAGGCGTGAATTTATTGCATGTATGTACAAAAGTAATGCAAAGTATTTGACCCCATTCCTATTGGGGAATGCTCCGCACCACCACGCTGTTCACCCAGTGTAACTGCGGAGCATTTTTTTTCTTCGTAGTTACACCGACGTCTTTTAGACATAAATTTAACAGCTCTGCAGACATATTATGACAGACGAAACATATCGTGGACTCAATACCGTATTTGGACTTGCGAAATTTTCGCGTGTTCACAATCAACAAGAAGTAAAAACACTTAGATTATTTTTGCAAAATGTTGCTCATTTTAAACAAAATTCTTATCACTCGGCAAGTACTAGGAGTTCATAGGTTCATTAGAAATATCACTAATGCAGGATTGATTGATTGATTGATTGAACGTTATCACCGTAACTCAAAAACTACTTAACCCATTTTAATGCGTTTTGAATCGTTTGGCAATCTCGATTATTGGAATGGTTTGATGGTACAGCGAATTCAAAAGTATTTCCTTATGTTATTTGTTGATTAGTTTTCAGAAAGGAAGATGTTTATATTAACACAAAATCGCTTTTACAGCAAACATACATATTTCAAAGTATATAAATTCAATTTATTAAAAGTAAAACTAAAGTTCTCTGTTTTTTTTAACGTCATCAATAAATTAAGTCTAAGTTTAATCTGATTCCTTCGGGTAAAAGATAAATAAAGGAAAGAAGAATTTCAACCCTGGCGGGGATCGAACCCGCGACCTCGTGTATTCGCCCCCGTCGCTCTGCTAATTGAGCTACCGTGTCAATGGCTTCCATTGCGAATTTTTTCTTTTCTTTATTTATTAGTAATAATCCCCCACATGAGCTTTTGCCGTGTAGTGCCGGCTTAGAATGTCGCTACCCCTGTTTACCCACGGGTGTCGTAAGAGGCGACTAAGGGTATTAGGGCTTTTTATTGGATTTTTGGGCGATGCGGTTGGAGACCATAACCAAAAACCTTTATATTTACCATATTTTTCCCACTTAGCTTCCAAAAGTGGCTGATTTATATTTTTTTAATTCCATTCAAATTTATAATTCCTTAGCTCTGGCTACCCTTTCTATGGAAATATAGCCGTGAGTATATGTATGTATGAGCTTTTCATGAACAAAAACATTCAAAATGTATTCGCATTCCTTCGGATTCGAAATTTTGCTAGAAAAATCCATTCGAAGAAATCATCAACACACACATATTTTCTTAGTCAAACAGTTTAGCATGTTGGTGTATTCTAGAAAAATATTTCAAGCTAGACCTGGTTTACTTTTTACAATAACTTTGCATATATTTTGTATAAAAATGCGAAAATCATCAAGAATTTTAATAATGTACATGATGGGTCCCTATCGCCCACAAGCTCTTGAAAAGTTCCGCACTCATAGTGAATATATAGTACAAACATACATTGTATGAATTGATACCGTATTTTCTTCAACATACATACACTCACGACTATAAATCCCTGAAAGAATAAGAAATACGCCACTTTTGGAAGTTCAGTGGGGAAAAGATGGTTAGAAAAATGTATTTGATGATATGTCTCCAGAAAAGACGGTAAAATAAAGGTTGTTGGTGATGGGTGTCCAACCGCATCGCCCAAAAATCACTTAAAAATCCCCGATACCCTTAGTTGCCTCCTATGATCACCCATGGGAAGAAATGGGGTAGTGCTATTTTAAGCCGACACTACATAGCAAATTTGCAAATTTTAAGACGACAATACACAGCAAGAACTTCAAATCGAATTGAATTTAATTCTGATATTAAACTTTATGAATACTCATATTTATTTAACTCAAATTTTCCTGGCAAAAGGCTTCTCTTCTCTTCTTGCTTAAACTGTTACATACATAGATACATATACTCACGGCTATAAATCCCTAAAAGGGGTAGCCAGAGCTGTGGAATTAGAAATTCCTCAGCCGCTTTTGGAAAGTTGCATGGGGAAGAGATGGTGAAATAAAGATTGTTGGTGATGGGTCTCCAACCGTATTGCCCAAAAATCCCTTAATAGCCCCAATACCGTTAGTCGCCTCTTACGTACACCCACCGGAAGAAATGGGGTAGAGCTATTCTAAGCCGACACTACACAGCTACATTTTTAACTGTTACATAATTTAGTATAACTGAGCTCTGCGGGCGTTTCCTCAAGATACTTATATTCACTGCATTTATGACTTTTGAAAACACATTGTGGGTAGGACACCGCCTATAGTGCAGAAAACGAGAGTTCGGGCCTACACCATTTTATCTTTTGTAAAGTCATAAGTAATGGTTAATTTATCGTGGTTGTTAACGGTGAGGAAAAGCATCGTGAGGAAACCCAAATGACTAAGTGTTAGTCATAAGTGTATTCTTGTAAATCGGCGATAGGCCTGCCTGCGAAACGCGGGTACTTCGAACCCCAGTGGACAATGTCACGTGATGCTCAGGAGTAATAGCACCATTACCAACCCCTCTGGGATATGCAGCGTGAACATTTGAGTTTCAGTTCAGTATTGTAGGCTTGATCCAGGATTTGAACTCGTACCTTTGTGTATCAGAAGCAGTTCTTGTGACTGAGGTACAGGAGTACAGTCCGCGTTACAATCATAAAAAGGGGTAGACAGGTCTTCAGATAGAAATTTACCGAAAGTTTCAAAGGGTCCTTCCCTTGTTGAATAAATAGTATAAAATATAAAAAAAACAAATATGTAAATACATACATATACCCAAGGCTATAAAGCCCTAGAAGGGGTAGCCAGAGCTAAAGAATTAGAAATTCCTCAGCCACTTTTGGAAATATCAGTAGGGAAAAAATGGTAAAATAAAGGTTACCGTTACTCGCCTCTTACGTACACCCACCGGAAGAAATGAGGTAGTGCTATTCTAAGCCGACACTACACAGAGAAAAAACAAATATGTCATTAAAACAATTTGAGAACAATAAAATTCCGACCTCCATGTTTGTTAGCATTGTCGCACAAGGGGTAGATATTTTGAACAAATTCTCATTTACATCCAGCTTAGTTATACAGGATGGTATTAATTTGCTAAATGCTTTTCATTTTAGTGTGTGCGATTTTATTAGTTTTATCTTTGAATTTTGATTTGGACATACATACATACATACATATACTCACGCCATTAGTTCCCATTGGGGTAGGCAGAGACTACGCCACTTCTCCACTTCGTACTATCCTGACAAACCTCTCTAGCTTCGTTTACATCTATCAATCGTTTCATACATGCTCTTTTATTCTTCATACTTCGGACGCCAGCCTTTTTGAGCACACTCTCAATTTGGACAATTTAAAACATAACAATTAGTATATGGCGATGTAAAACATAACATATACAATGAACAAAACTCCCGCCTTAAAAATGGAAATCACATGGAAATAAACTATTATTGTATTTTTATTATATTCTAAAATAAAGAGATTTGAATCATAAAAAGTAATATACATTACCAGCCTGTATACACGGGCATCATAAAGGCATGTTTACACGCAGAGCGCAAGAAGTGTCATATTCGTCGTCAAATAGCGCAGTGTCAACAGAGCCGAAATCACACTGCGTCTAATTTAAATAAAAAATAAAAAACAAATGAGTCACGACTCGGATTTTTATATTATTTGCTTTTTTCGTTTGCTTTTGGATTTAGCGCTGTTTGGAAAGGAGATTACAAGTTTAGATTTATTCTATACTAAGTTTTTAACCGCGGCTACGTCCGAGATTATTATATTATTGAACAATTTGTATCTTGTATCTTGCTGTGTAGTGTCGGCTTAGAATAGCACTACCCCAATTCTTCCGGTGGGTGAACGTAAAAGGGCGACTAACGGTATTGGGGCTTCTAAGGGATTTTTGGGCGATGAGGTTGGAGACCTTTTTTTTACCATCTTTTCCCCACTAAACTTTCCAAAAGTGGCTGAGGAATTTCTAATTCCTTAGCTCTGGCTACCCCTTCTAGGGATTTATAGCCGTGAGTATTATATGTATGTATGTACGTTGTATCTTGTACAGTTTGCGTGTTAGACTCACACTGGTGTGCTTTGCCCACCAATCAAAATAAGAGTAGATCTTTTTGTTAATAAAAAAATAGGCTGTAAATTTCATTTAGCTTTGAGTTTTGAGTCATGCGTGAACATAAAAACAGACAGCTATAAAGGTGCCATAAAGGCACTTTATAATGCGTTAGTTAGTAGCATATTAGAATTCAACGCAGTTGTCTGGTCTCCACATGAGTTTAAGTATTGCCTTATGTTGGAGAAAATACAAAATAAATTTGTTAGATTTTTGTATTGGAAAATGTACGGAGTCTATCCTTATTACCCCTTGATGTACCCCACTTTATTCGTACTGGGTATGGTGGGGTATAACTCATTGGGTGTGAGAAGAGACTTCGCATTAGTGTCATTTTGTTTTAATATTTTAAGGGGTCTTATTCACAATCCCACAATATCATTAATCTGATTGTTCCAAACGAGTCTTTGCGACGGCGCCGCGGCCGGCTGCTGGCGACGCCGGCGGCACGCACTAACTTGCTGCGTGACAGTGCGCTGTCTCGAGCTATCATGTCCCTGAACCTAGTCGCCGAACAAGTAGATATTTTTTCGTGTTCTTTAATGGATTTCAGACTAGCGTGTCTAAAAGTGTTATGTTATGGATAGATTTAAGCTCTGTGATTTTACTTTATGATATTTAAACATTATGTTTAGTTTTTATTTTTTGTTGTCCGTAGAATAGATTGAAAGATATTGTTATTTTGTTAATAAATTGTGTATGTTAAAGTGAAACATGAACGAATTAGGTTTATATCTGTAATGTTTATGTTTTTGTAAATAAATAAATAAGTAAATAAATAAGCTATTCTTTACATACATACATATACTCACGGCCATAAATCCCAAAAAAGGGTAGCCAGAGCTTCAGAGCTCTTAAACTCTTAATCGGAAGTTGATAGGGGAGAAGATGGTAGAAATAAATTATCATTGGTGACCAATCGCATCGCCCAAAAATCACAAGTTTGTAGAAATATACTCGTAGTATCGTTGGTGGTGGGTCTGTGAACCAATTTAAAAATATAATTCTTGGCTAATCCTCGCAGGCCAAGTGTGATAGTTGCTAGGATGGAAGAAGAATAAGAAGAAGAAGAAAAACATTTATTCGCTGCTACACACGTACAAAGGAAGACACAGCACAAAAATAAGTATATACAAACACACAGAAAAAAAAGACAATATCATACACACTAATTCCAAGATATAAAAGAAAAAAAAACTTTAGCCGTATAACCTGCGTAGTAGCAACGAATTTGGAAGCTACCTCAGCGTTGTCGTTGTGAAGTAAATGAATACCTCACAACACTGATTTTCAGTCAGCCCCAAAATAAAAATATAGATATATAGATGGATTGCTTAAATAGCAATTGTTTTAAATATTATAATTTAGCACTGAGGAATATTTGAGTTCAAGATCTGGCCTCGCCTTTTGGTTTAACACCCATAAATAAAAGTAAGTAAGATTAATGTTATCAAGGAATTTTCGACTTCGGATCTAAGAACCTTTTTTCACCCAAACAAATGAAAGTCCCACCGGTTTTAAATTGCACCACGTTAATCCCTATTCTAAGAATTAATTGATTTCACATCAACAAAAGATTAGGCTGTGGGATATACAACAAAATATTAAATTACCAAGCGCAAAACGTGCGAACGTACAATAGTAGAGAAATTGAAAAAAAGCAATTCGGTAAGAATGTGGTTTTTCTACCTCGGTTCCGTAGGAGTTTTGACTACTTAATTACTCAGTCTTATTATTGGAATAAAGTTCCGTTTACCCCCGACTTTTGTATTTCTCTTGTGACATTACTCCCATTACTCCTCCGAAGCGGCTGAACAAATCTTTACCAAACTTTGCACGATGATCATAACTTATATGACTCATAATCATCGAGTACCAAGCTGTGCTGTGTAGTGTCGGCTTAGAATAGCACTACCCCAATTCTTCCGGCGGGTGTACGTAAGAGGCGACTAACAGTATTGGGGCTTTAAAGGGATTTTTGGGCGATGCAATTGGAGACCCATCACCAACAACATTTATTTTACCATCTTTTCCCCACTTAACTTTCCAAAAGTGGCTGAGGAATTTCTGATTCCTTAGCTCTGGCTACCCCATCTAGGGATTTATAGCCGTGAGTATATGTATGTATGTATGTTTCAGAGTAGGCAGGAACTATTGATCGCCACTTTGCATTATTCTGACTTTCTCTTGCTCTCCTCACATTCTTGTTCTACTCATTGCATTGAATTTTATTGTGTTCAAAACATTTTAAAAGGACAGGAATCAGCGGTCAGTACTTTAAAAGTGTGTGTAGGGGATTTTAGATTCTAAGACCTTAGTTGTATATTATATATGGGTTGTCTGGAAGAGATCGCTCTTAGTGATAAGACCGCCAGTTGTACTTTGGCTTTTGTAACGATTTTTTTTTTGTAATTGTTGTTTTTCGTGATGTGCAATAAAGACTTTTTATTATTATTATTATATATCTGAATATAAATTAAATATTTTATTGCAAAAGAAAGTTATGCTGAAAAACACTATGAATAAAATTGATTTCATATTATTGAACTAAAATTTTGTAAAAACAAAAGCATGCATTTCTAGAAGATGATATCTAGATCTTTTATTTCTAAAAATATACTTTATTTCTGACTTAATTAGACATAGAATTAAACCTACATGAGCAAAACCCAGCCAAATCATAGTTTTGCTTGAAATGAGAACAGAACTCCAAAAAGGTGCTATTCTCTATGGATTAGCGATTGACAAAGCCGGCTTTAAGACGTTCGAATTTCGAATGAAACAGGACTGACAGGAATCTTTTCAATAAGTGTTCCATTTTTGAATTTCAGACGTATTCGAATTCGCAGTTATGCTAAGTAGCAAAAATCGATAAATCAAAATACTACAAAAAAGTGTATAGAGTAAAAGAGCATGTATGAAAAGATTGATATAAAATTTAGATGCAGATTGAGTGGTTTGCCAGGTTCGTACAAACTGGCGATCGATAGTCTCGTCTAATCGGCCTATGTATGTAAGTATGTACAAAAATATATAATTAGGTAAAATTTATAAAAAAAAACATTTTGCTAGATATTATAGCAACTCCTGAATGTAAATATTGCATAATAAAAAAAACTGTTTTTTTTTTGTCGTCGCAAACAATCTATACAAACGTATATGCAGTAAAAACTTCAAATAGAGGCCGAATAAGAACGCATTAACAAAAGTTCGACTAACCTTCTTTGAATTTGATACCTTGGTCTTTTGACAACGTGTTAAAATTAAAAAAAAACCTACAGCTGCTCTATTTTTACTCGAAACCAAATTTTATGAAATATTTTGTAGTATTTTTATGCAAATCTTAGCAAATGTTACTTTGATATTTTATTTATACTATATTCTAAAGCGTGTTTTACCTATAGTAACAGTATAATAATCATCATATAAATATTATTCCTAGAGAATTTATAGTACATAAAAAAATCGTTTTGGGTAGGCTCCCCTTAACACTGAGGACTAAAAAATTGTTATAAACCTATTCTTACACCTACCAAATGTGTATGAAAAATTTCATTAAAATCGGTTCAGTTGTTTCGGAGGAATTTGGTGATAAACACTGTGACACTTGAATTTTATATATTAGGTAATAATAATCATGCTTAATAACCAAATGTATGATTAAAGGATGGCCCATTTAAATGTCTCAATATGGGGGACAAAAGACTTATGGATGTTCATACTTTTAAAGATGAAACTCTCAGTTTTTTTTCTCTCTACATACATTAAGCTTGCCCTCTATCGCGTGAATGTCTAGCCGCTTCCCAATCGCCAATCAGTGACTTCCTTTGTTAAAGATGTGGTAGGCTCTGTAGATCCCGTATCAGTCTGCAAAGCCACAAACGTAGGTGCAAATGATGATGAAGATGATATCACGTGAATGTAGAATAGAACAGAATAACTCTTTATTGCACATCAAACACAAATTTACAAAATAAATTATCATACAGTTTACAGTGCGGTACAATTGGCGGTCTTATCGCTAAAAGCGATCTCTTCCAGACAACCTTTGAAAGGTGAGATCGGTAAATTAGTTACATACATACATACATACATATACTCACGGCTATATTTTCCTAGAAGGGGTAGCCAGAGCTAAGGAATAATATATATTCCTCAGCCACTTTTGGAAGTTGAGTGGAGAAAAATGTTAAAAATAAAGGTTTCTGGTGATGGGTCTCCAACCGCATCGCCCAAAAATCCAATAAAAAGCCCCAATACCCTTAGTCGCATCTTACGACACCCGTGGGTAGAAAGGGTTAGCGACATTCTAAGCGGGCACTACACGGCAATATAACGGTTATTATTAGGAAATTAATTATGAATGTATTGGCCAAGTAAAACGTGTGTACTCTGACACACGTTTTACTTGGCCTTACTGTACTTAAAACAAACTCACGTAATGTGTAGGAACATTGGTATATACCTGTGCCCACCCCGTTTAGGATAAATGTCGTGAACTTTGAGTTGAGTTAGTTTAATATACAATCCGAATCTATTTGTATCTATTCCCAGCGGTTTAATTCTAATGCGGGGAATAATATGCTCTGTTATTTTAGGAGCCACGAACAATTAATCAAAATGAGCATAACTAAAATATGTACATCATATACTTGGAATTAATAATCTTGATAATTAAATTCAAAATTTTCTGTGTAGTGTCAGCTTAGAATAGCACTACCCCATTTCTTCCCGTGGGTGTACGTAAGAGGCGACTAAGGGTATTGGGGCTTTTTAAGGGATTTTTGGGCGATGCGGTTGGAGACCCATCACCAAACACCTTTATTTTACCATCTTTTCCCCTCTCAACTTCAGAAAGTGGCTGAGGCATTTTTAATTTTTCAGCCTTTTAGGGATTTATAGCCGTGAGTATATGTATGTATGTATGTATGTAAATTAAAAAAAACTCTAAGTCTACCTCTAAATCTTGTATATTTACTTATCACATCACTTTTACTATTTAATGTTTGTCTGAAAGAGATCAGTTCAAGTGATAAGACTTGTATTCCTATTTAAGAAATGTTTGTAAATTATGATCAGCCCGGCTAGTACGCTCGGTGTTTAAACTAGTTATCGTGTGGGGTAAAGCAGCCATCTCTTACGCACTTACTTAGTGTCGTATACTGCCATCTCATTCTAACCGTTATCGTGTCTATAAAATAGCGCTCGTGCTTGCCCTTCTGCAAGAGTTTTCGTATCTGTTCTTGTATAAATGTCACTGTCGGATTGTATAATCCGCCGTTTTACATTACGGCGCCGTCACCTAAAACAGCGCCGTTTTGTAATGCGGCGGTTCAAGAATAAGCCGGATTGTTATTGCGATACGTTCTTCAATAAGGCGGCCCACGTTTAGCCGCATCGCACTTATACTCGGGTGCGCTTTTTCTTACATAACTTTTTAACTCCCATCATCGGAGGTCCGAAAATATTTCACATACCATTTAAAATAATAATGATTAGTCTTCATAAAAAAATTAAGTTCTGCTTTGAAAGCCCCCCGCAGGGGAAGTAAAGTTAGGTCATATTTAGCTAGGTTAGGTTAGGTTTGGTTATGTATAAAACGAGCGAGTGAAGCGCAGCGAAGCGAGCACCTTTAATACATTATCTGTATTATAAATCTGTATTGAAATTATTTCTCAAAGTCACTGTTAACCGACATATTTATAACGTTTTCATAGTTTAATTCACTCAAAACTTCACGATTTAACAACCCACTCGCCATTGTAGTTGTTATGTCAGGTAGCGCTACGAGTGTTAAGAATTGGAACTAAAAACTTTCAAAGTGGCGACTAATCTCTCGCTTTTATACATTATGGCTAGCCGTGTTGAATGACATATGGCACCGAATGCAAACCGGCGGTTTTATATCTAGCCACATTCAATCCGGCTAATGCTTGAACCGCCGCATTACAAAACGGCGCAGTTCTAAAAAACGGCTAGCCGTAATGTAAGACGGTGGATTATAAAATCCGACTGCGACATAAAGACAGATTGATCAGTATACATGTTAATGAATTATTTAAAAGTTCATTGTTCAATAATCTGTAAAATAAAAACTGATGCAAAATAAAACATTATTATGGCCAATGCTTGACATAGGCGGATGCACAAACAGTTCTTAGTCGACTGGTGTTGCGCTGTCTGCAACCATTGGCGACCCAAGCACTTGTGGCAGAACGTTGGTGCAAACAAATTTAAATTATACAAACCATATGATGTTGGGGCTAGGATAATGTGATATGCCTAATACAACAGAATAACTCTTTATTGCACATCAAATACAAAATTACAAAAATAATAATATGATCAAACAGTTTACAGTGAGGTACAATTGGCAGTTACAAATCTTATCGCTAAAAGCGATCTCTTCCAGACAACCTTTGGAAGGTGAGATCGATAAATTAATTATTTGGGTAGATGCACAAAACAAGGCCAAAAAAACATGATAATCTATTAAGCTTACTTAAAACTAACTTATTTAATTTAAATAACAACATAAATATTAATCTTACAAAATATTATAGATATTTAACGAATATGAACACATACTTACATAACTACATACTTTTATATAATACAAGCAATACAAATACCTAAATAAAATACACATATACGTTTTAAAAATATAATTAGTATATATAAATAGTTTAAAAAGCAACAATGTTGTTTTACTGCGATCCTGATGTTATGAAAAGTTAAAGTATCAAGATTAGCGGCCCCCACTATAGCACAGCCAAATATTGACTTAAACACATTCATTTAGCTACAAATTGAACTTAAAATGATTATTATGGCCGGAACTAATCATATGAACTGTGAAATGTTAATGAAATTAGACGTGCTCTGATCTGAGAATAATGTGGATGGTAAAGTAAGCTTTGTAGTGTCGGCATAGAATATCACTACCCCAATTCTTCCGGAGGGTGTACGTAAGAGGCGACTAACGGTATTGGGGCTTTTAATGGGATTTTTGGGCGATGCGGTTGGAGACCCATCACCAACAACCTTTATTTTACCATCTTTTCCCCACTTAGCTTCCAAAAGTGGCTGAGGAATTTATAATTCCTTAGTTCTGGCTACCCCTTCTAGGGATTTATAGCCGTGAGTTTATGTATGTGAATAGAGAATGTGCTCAAAAAGGCGGGCATCTGAAATTGGAAGAAAAAAAAACGCATGTATGAAAAGTTTGATGAAGTTAAATGAAGCTCAAAAGTTTTGCCAGGATATTACAAAATGGCGATTGATAGTCTCTGCCTACGCCAACGGGAACTAATGGCGTGAGTATATGTATGTTGTGAATTGGTGCCATCTTCTAAGGTTGTCGGATATTTATATATTGATGATATGACAAAGTCTGTGGTCTTGTGGTTAGGTGACTGACTTCTAGATCCGGCGTTGCGGATTCGATCCCCGCTGTGGGCAATCATTTGTTGTTGTGATAGTTATAACATAACGTAATAACATAATCGTTAACGCCGAATATCCCCGAAGGGGTTGGCAGAGGCACTAATACTTCTGAACATCACGTGACTTTGTCACCTGGTGTTCGGAGTACCCACGTTTTGCATGGGCAGTGTACTCACATGATAGGGGGCAGGCCTATCGCCGTTTTGTACGAATACACTGTCACATGACTAAGTACAACTCAGTCATGTGGGTTTCCTCACGATGTTTTCCCTCACCGTTAACAACCATGATAAAGTAACCACACATATGTCTTTAGAAAAGACAAATTGGTGTAGGCCCGACCCGGGATTTGAACACTAGTCGCTTGCACGTTAACCGGTGTTCTACCCATTGAGCTACCCATTGTGATAGTTGTTCCTTAGTTTTGGGTATAATTCATATATGCGTCAATTATTTACGTCTATTATTAAATATATGGTTGGTTAGTATCCCTTATCAAAAGAAATTGTTGTATTTTTCTAAGAGTTACTCGTTCATAAACAAAAGTATAAATATGCGTTTGTGTCAAGTTCACTACATTCATACGTATTATAAAAAAGGTTTATAAACGAAGTTCATACTTTACATTACTTACTTATACTCACGCCCATTATTCCCATTGGGGTAGGCAAAGACTATCGATCGCCAATTAGTACGATCTTGACAAACCTCTCTTGCTTCCCTTACATTCATTATTCTTCTCATAAATGCTCTTTTATTCTTCTCACTTTGGACGCCAGCCTTTATAATAACGTTTTCTATCTGGTCAAGAAACGTTTAACGAGGCCGTCCTCTACTAACAATCTCATCTACATTATTAATCTATATTATTATATAAAATATTAAACACTTTGTGTAAAAAAAAACCTTAGGTTTGTTAAATATTTGTACAACTTTTGTACAAAGGTATAGAAAGTTGCGTTTACGTATTAAAACAAAGATATTATTAAAAAAAAACTTACAAGTAATAAAACAGCAATTTTTATTAGTTGTCTATCCAATTTCACACCACAGAGACCACCCAAAGAAATCCTCATTTGTATTCAAATAACTAAATAAGTCATCATTGGCAACAGCTTTCTGCAAATAGTCGTGAAGGTATGCAAAAATGGCGACATAACTATTAAACAGTAATAAATTGAAACACGATACTTAACTTAACAGTAAAAAATTTGTTTTAAGGCTGTGGGTTCATTGGAGATTTAAACGTGGGCTCATATGATATACATATGTATTTAGATAGTTAGTTGTGTAGTGTCGGCTTAGAATAGCACTACCCCATTTCTTCCAGTGGGTGTACGTAAGAGGCGACTAACGGTGTTGGGGCTTTTAAGGGATTTTTGGGCGATGCGGTTGGAGACCCATCACCAATAACCTTTATTTTACCATCTTTACCGCACTCAACTTTCCAAACGTGGTTGAGGAATTTCGAATTCCTTAGTTCTGGCTACCCCTACTCGGGATTTATAGCCGTGAGTATATGTATGTATGTAATCACAAAAAAAAACAAAAATTCAAAGTCGCCTCTTACGATTACCCATGGAAAGAAATTGGTTAGGTTAGAAAAAAGTGTTATTCTAAACCGACAATACACAGCAAGTTTAGTCACAGTCCTATTTATAATAAAATGTTTTATTAATAAAAAAAATCAAGGGCTTTTTATACAAACATAAATATACTCTCGGCTGTGAATCCTTAAAAGGGGTAGCCAGAGCTTCAGAATTAAAATAATTCAGCCATTTTTGGAAGCTGAGTGAGGAAAATATATTTGTAAAATGAGGGTTCTCGGTGACGGGCCTCCAACTCGGCCTAAAAAATCGTAAGTATAATGCCGCATATTAAGAAATGCCGCTCCCGCTTTATTCCCCGCTCCGCTAGCCGCTCCGCTCTACCGTTGTATCGCAGTATCATATTGTGACGTCACCATACTACAAGAAGATGTATGATTTTTTGGATGGGATTGTAAATTTTTTTTTTGTCATTAATTCATGATTCTTAGAAAAAGCACCAATATTAAGGTAACATGGTCATAATCCCTGTGGGGTATCTTCTTTATATATTATTTCTGAAAGCCTCTTTCTTGCCCGGAAGCCTGTGACGCGATGAGTTAAGCTAGAAATTTGGTTCAGGTATCGTTTTGTACAGTTCGCGGCCGTGGTGTGCACAAAATTCAGACATTTGATGTAACTGGATTAAGGTAATTGTTACAGAATTTCAAAGTTTCGATTTTGGCCCATAGACTTTGCTTGAGTGTCATAAGCGCGCGCAAACTTTAATCGATCAGAGATGCGCTGTGATTGGTCGGAATTTTTTCAAACCGGCCAATCAGAAAAATTCACTAGAAATTCAAAAGAGCTGCGCTGTGATTGGTCGGAAAATTTCAAAATAAACTCATTTTATTGGACGCGACGTAGTCGCGCCAGGGTTACCTACTAGTTTGTAATGAATTTTAATGATTTTAATAATTAAAACAACTATTGATTTTCGGATATTTGGGTCTGTTTATATTTTTATTGTTTATTATCTCCCACAAAACACGTTAAGACATTTAGCAAAATACACACACACACACATATACTCACGGCTATATTTCCCTAGAAGGGGTAGCCAGAGCTGAGGAATTATATATTCCCCAGCCACTTTTGAAAGTTGAGTGGGGAAAAGATGATAAAACAAAGGTTTATAATTAATATTTAAAATAATTTAAATCTTTTTCTTCATGAAAACCTCATGTGGGGATTATTACTAATAAATAAAGAATAAATAAAGGAAAGATTTTTTTTTCTTTTTTTTTCCGCCTGTGTCGAAATTTTTCTTTCCTTTATTTATTCTTTATTTATTTTTAATATTTAATATTTTTATATTTTTAATATTCAGCAAAATAATATTGAATTTTGCCGTCTCGCTCTTGTAACATGTCATTTTATCATGCTATTAGAGCTCATCTACGCCCAACCAGCCCAACAATGAAGTTATAACATGAATGTTTTATATTTTTTGTGAATAAGCCGTGATAGCCCAGTGGGTAGAACACTCGGTTCTCGTGCAAGCGACTAGTGTTCAAATCCCGGGTCGGGCCTACACCAATTTGTCTTTTCTAAGGACATATGTGTGGTCAATTTATCACGGTTGTTAACGGTGAGGGAAAACATCGTGAGGAAACCCACATGACTGAGTTGCACTTAGTCATGTGACAGTGTATTTGTACAAAACGGCGATAGGCCTGCCCCCTATCACGTGAGTACACTGTCCATGCAAAACGTGGGTACTCTGAACACCAGGTGACAAAGTCACGTGATGTTCAGAAGTATTAGTACCTCTGCCAACCCCTTCGGGGATATTCGGCGTGAACGTTTATGTTATGTTATGTTATGTTTTTGTGAATAATATATTTATTCAAGAATAATTAAAAATTTACAACCTACATTAAAATATAAAACTAAAAATGCCACATCCAAACAAAACTACATCGAAGTTAGTCCCAGGCTCAAAGCTAACTGCCAAATTATTTAAATAAGATATTTGAGAAATAATTTATGAGAGAAATCAATGAAGCAACAGTGTTTGTTTTATATATTATGATACTCCGTTTAAGTGACTAGACAAATTGCCGTAAAATCGGCTTAAAATAGACACATATTAATCGTTGAGGCAGCATATCCCAAAAGAAATGTGTTGCTGTGTAGTGTCGGCTTAGAATAGCACTACCCCATTTCTTCCGGTGAGTGTACGTAAGAGGCGACTAACGGTAATGGGGGCTTTTAAGGGATTTTTGGGCGATGCGGTTGGAGACTCATCACCAACAATCTTTATTTTACCATCTTTTCCCCACTCAACTTCCAAAAGTGGCTGAGGAATTTGTAATTCCTTAGCTCTGGCTACCCCTTCTAGGGATTTATAGCCGTGAGTATATGTATGTAGGTATAATATGTACTTCGCACACTTACCTTTTTGAGCACATTCTGTATTTGGTCCAAATGAGTCCTCGGAGGTCATAATATATACTTACGGTTATAAATTAAGGATGGTTGGGATCTCCAGCCATATCATCCAACAATCACTAAAACTATCTTAAATAATCTTTCACGGCTATAATTCCCAAAACGGGGTAGCCAGAGCTTTGGAATGAGAAATTCCTCAGCGACTTTTGGAAGTTGAGTGGGGAAAAGGTGGTAATAATAAATGTTTTTAGTGACTGGTCTCCAACCACATCGCCCAAAAATCACTTGAAAAGCCCCTATACCCTTGGTCGCCTCTTACGATCACCCACGGGTAGAAATGGGGTAGTGTTATTCTAAGCCGACACTACACAGCGTCAAAACATGTACAACCAAAAAGACTTGCTACCCATCCAAAGCGGGGTTAGATCGCTAGTACTACATATAAATCATCCACAAATTTTCTACCGTACCATAAAACTGGAATTTAGCGCCATTAAAAAATCTATGCACCTAAAAAGCGAGAGAAATGTATGACATAAAATACGGTATTGAGACACACCTAATTTAAATAAAACATTTAAATTCACGCACTAAGGTGGTCCGATAGATGACACTTGTGGAATTAGGCTTAGCACAAATAACACATAGATAGTTTAACGATATAAGAAATCCGTGATAGCTCAGTGGGTAGAACACCGCCTACCGTGCAGACAATGAGGGTTCAAATCCTGGGTGGGGCCTACGCCAATTTGTCTTTTCTAAAGACAGATATGTGGTTAATTTATCATGGTTGTTAATTGTGAGGGAAAACATCTTGACGAAACTCACATGGCTGAGTTGTACTTAGTCATGTGACAGTGTATTCGTACAAAACGGCGATAGGCCTGCCCCCTATCACGTGAGTACACTGTCCATGCAAAACGTGGGTATTCTGAAAACCAGGTGCAGGTGACAATGTCACGTGATGCTAAGTATTACCACTCAGCCAACCCCTTCGGGAATAAACGGCGTGAACATTTTCGTTTGAGTTAAGACAGTTTAACGATACTTATATTTTGGTGAGCAGCTTTATACTCAAATGAAATACTTAATTTGAGTATCTCAAGAGCGTTATTTGCAAAACTTCTTAACGGTAAATTTCAACCATTTTAGCAGAAGTTGTGACTTCATTAATTGCATTATGACAAATATTATGTACTTTTGAAAACTGTTTTTTTACACACATGAATATACTTATACTCACGGCTATATTTCCCTAAAAGGGGTAGCCAGGGCTAAGGAATTATGAATTCCTCAGCCACTTTTGGAAGTTAAGTGGGGAAAAGATGGTAAAATAAAGGTTTTCAGTGATGGGTTTCCAACCGCATCGCCCAAAAATCCAATGAAAAGCTCCAATACCCTTAGTCGCCTCTTACGACACCCGTGGGTAGAAAGGGGTAGCAACATTCTAAGCCGGCACTACACAGCATTTTTTTTTATTATAATACTATGTATGTGTGGAATGTATTTAGCTGTGTTATGGCGGCTTAGAATAGCACTGGTCTATATTATCCCACGGAGGTTGTACAAGGCAGCTGACTTAGGTTTTTAGGAGTTTTTTAAGTATCTGGCTTTTAAAGACCTTCAGAATCCACAACCCCGGGACCAATCTTCCCTTGGTTATTCGTAAGGGGCGACCGAGGCTATTAAGGCTTTTAAAGAGTGATTTTCGGTCGACGTGGTTGATTGTCGCTACCCTTTTCTACCCACGGGTGTCTTAAGAGCCGACTAAGGGTATTGGGGCTTTTCATTGGATTTTTGGGCGATGCGGTTGGAGACCCATCACCAAAAACCTTTATTTTTACCATCTTTTCCCCACTCAACTTCCAAAAGTGGATGAGGAATTTATAATTTCTTAGCCCTGGCTACCCCTTCTAGGGAAATATAGCCGTGAGTATATGTATGTATGTATGTGGTTGGAGACCAATCACCCCAAAACTTTATTTTACAATCTTTTCACCACTCAACTTCCAAAAATGGCTGAGGAATTTCTTTATCTAAAGCGCTGGCTACCCCTTCTAGGGATTCGCAGCTGTAATGTTATGTATGTATGCACTACATAGCTAATATGTATTACCTTGGAAAAGTTGCATTAGTGTAAGCCCATCATATTTATCTTTGCATTTGAGTCACAAGAGATTAACAACGCTATGAATTTGTTAATACACATTTTGTCTTGTTTCATACACTCTTACATCACATACATATACTGACGGCTATAAATCCCTAGATGGGGTAGCCAGAGCTAAGGAATGAGAAATTCCTCAGCCACCTTTGGAAAGTTGAGTGAGGAAAAGATGGTGAAATGAAGCTTGAGAACCAACCGCATCGCCCAAAAATCCCTCAAAAGCCCCAAAACCGTTAGTCGCCTCTTACGTACACCCACCGGAAGAAATGGGGTAGTGCTATTCTAAGCCGACACTACACAGCAACATCTCTTACATAACATGCTTTAAATTGTTGAATTTAATGTTATTTACAGCGAAAATGATATGACGCATCTAGATGAAGTTTCTTGATCTTTGGCTTAATCTTTAAGGTACTTTTAACTCGGGTACGTCGGAGTAAAATGGAGAGGTTTGATTAAAATATACCTACCTTAGTATACATTTTATATTAATGTATAAGTAGTATGATTAATTTGAAACTCAAGAGAGATCTTAACAGGTGAATCTCTGATTCAAAACCGAACCTACTATATCATACTATCTGTCACAGTTAGCTAAGCAGGCCTTACGTATTATTATTAGCATTATGTATTATTTAAAAAAACAACCCTAGATGTGTATATTAAAATTAAAAAGAAAAGATCTAATTCTAC
The DNA here is from genome assembly GCA_963576735.1 of Bedellia somnulentella. Taxonomy (NCBI): domain Eukaryota; kingdom Metazoa; phylum Arthropoda; class Insecta; order Lepidoptera; family Bedelliidae; genus Bedellia; species Bedellia somnulentella. The sequence goes on along the minus strand of OY755199.1, from coordinate 8,362,980 downwards.
ACAACCGATAAAAATATCATAGTATTGAAAGACTAAATTCATCAAACTGAATACAATTATTTCAAAAATATAATATTGGAATTGCCACTTTTCAATACTCCATTTTTTTTATTTTGTGAACCCTAATTAATGCAGTTTTAATTAAATTTAACTTTTTGATAAAAAAAATATATTTCAGTTAAAACACATTTCTTAACTCATATATACTCACGTTATTGTATATTTTATATAAGTATTAAATACAGCTCTCTCAACCTAACTCGTAATAATCTCACCACATTACCCTCTTTAGTGTCGCATCTACGCCCGCTGCTTGATCTTTGACATAACATGTGGGGTCCTTTTAAGATAAACTAAATGATGTATTGACTTAACATTGAAGATAGTGTACTATCACGGCTGTTATGCTGTAAAGTGTAGTCAATAAGTATGGTACATTAAATGGGAAAATCCGTTGGCAATTTACATCTTTACGCCGCTTTTCTGTAAAGGTATAAGATATTATATCGACCATTTTAAGTTAAATGTTTCAGCATGGACAGTTTAGTATATGTTGTCACGTGATATAGGAAAAACTGGACAGGTTTTTATAACTTTAAATACATAAATACATATACTCACGGTTATAAATCCCTAAAAGGGGTAGCCAGAGCTGAGAAATTAGAAATTTCTCAGCCACTTTTGGAAGTTGAGTGGGGAAAAGATGGTAGAATAAAGGTTGTTGGTGATGGGTCTCCAACCGCATCGCCCAAAAATCCCTTAAAAAGCCCCAATACCGTTAGTCGCCTCTTACGTACACCCACCGGAAGAAGTGGGGTAGTGCTGTTCTATGCCGACACTACACAGCTACCTTAAATACAGAATGATAATATGCATACATAGGTATATATGTATATATATACTGTGCGTGAAATTCACTACGTTAGAATGTCACTACCCCTTTCTACCCACGGGTGTCAAAGGTATGGGGCTTTTTTAAGTGGTTTTTGGGCGATGCGGTTGAAGACCCATCACCAGCGAAACTTTTTTTCTACCATATTGGCCCCTACCAACTTCCAAATGTGGCTGAAATGTTTGCTAGCTCTGAAGCTCTGGCTAACCCTTTCTGGGATTTATGATCGTGATTATATATATTTGCATGTATGTATTATTTAGTTATTAATGCCGTGTAGTGTCGGTTAAAAATAGCATTACCCCATTTCTTCCGGTGGGTGTACGTAAGAGGCGACTAACGGTATTGGGACTTTTAAAGGATTTTTGGGCGATGTGGTTGGAGATCCATCACCGACCACCTTTATATTACCATCTTTTCCCCACTAAAATTTCCAAAAGTGGCTGAGTGGTTTTTAATTCCTTAGCTCTGGCTACCCCTTCTAGGGATCTATAGCCGTGAGTATATGTATTATTTAGTGTGGAAAGTGCTTTTATCTGTTTTATTTCAGTTTTCAAAGCTGTAAACATACCAAATTAATTATATTTTGACATTCATATATAGATATTTATTTATTTCTGTGAATAACACTATCGTAAGTTAAGTGTTATTCGTGAAAAGTGTGGTGTGAAAGATGATATTGTAAGAAAGATAGAAAAAGGAATGTTGAGATGGTTTGGGCACATAGAGAGGATGGATGATAGAAAATTGGTAAAGAGAATCTATAGAGCTAGTGTGGATGGTAATGTTAGTAGAGGACGACCACGGAGAACACACTTGGACCAAATTTAGAGTGTGCTCAAAAAGGCTTGCGTCCGCAGTATGAAGAATAAAAGAGCATGTATGAAAAGATTGATGGATGTAAACGAAGCTAGAGAGGATTGTCAGGATCGTACGAAGTGGCAATCAATAGTCTCTGCCTACCCCAATGGGAACTAAAGGCGTGATTATATGTATGTATTCTGTGAAAAAACTGTGATGACTCAGTAAGGAGCACCTTTACCTTCTGTGGGTTCAAATCTAGAGTCAGAACGATACACCAAGGTTCTTTTCTAATGTCATATGGGTGGTTAATTTATCACGGTTATTAAGAGTTAGGGAAATCATCGTGAGGAAAACCACTTGGCTTTGTGGCACTTAGTGATGTGACTTCCTCTATCCCTGTTTATCCAAAACGGGGGTACTCTGAACACCAACTGACATAAATGTCACGTGATCAGAAGTGTTAGAAACTCTGCCACCTTTTTGGGGGTATATGGCGTGAATTTTGGAGTTTGAGTACTGAAGATTCGTAAAAGAAAATGAATCGTGAGAAAAACTATAATGCTGAAGAATTAATTTATTTGAGGGGGTTAATAATAATTTTAGCGTATCAAGCACCTTACTAAAACAAATTAGTTAGCATTCATACATAATTCTACAGAATGTCCCCACTGTCAGGGCTGTTGGTCATATCAATAACTTTTTAGAGCGATGTCAGGATGCCGACATACATCACACTACGTTACCTACTCTTATTAAGTTGTGTAAAGTGGTACTTAGTTCCTAAATATATGTATGTTATTTTTTATTGTTTAATATGATCTCAATTTATTTAAATTTTAATTCTGTTTATTTTTAAATGTTTGTTGTATTTTATTATTTTTGATTTCGTGTAATTTTAATTTAATTTGTTGTAAATGTGAAATTTTAATAAGTTAGATATATTTGTTGTGAATTTAAAATTCTATTTTGTATATATTTTTTGTACTACCTAACAATAATTGCGTGTTGGCCATAACTGTTAGGCATTATTGTGTTCTTATAATAATAAATTAATAATAAATAAATAAATATCTCAACCGTGATAGCCCAGTGGGTAGAACACTAGGTTATCGTGCAAACGACTAGTGTTCAAATCCTGGGTCGGGCCTACACCAATTTGTCTTTTCTAAAGACATATGTGTGGTTAATTTATCATGGTTGTTAACAGTGAAGGAAAACATCGTGAGGAAACCCACATGGCTTAGTTGTACTTAGTCATGTGACAGTGTAGTCGTACGAAACGGCGATAAGCCTGCCCCCTACCACGTGAGTGCACTGTCCATGCAAAACGTGGGTACTCTGAACACCAGGTGACAAAGTCACGTGATGTTTAAAAGTATTAGTACCTCTGCCAACCCCTTCGGGGATTTTCGGCGTGAACGTTTATGTTTATGTATGTTATATGAGTATTGAAGATTCGTAAAAGAAAAGGAATCGTGACAAAATTTAAAATGCTTAAGAATTAATTTATTTGAGGGGGTTAATAATAATTTTAGCGTATCAAGCACCTTACCAAAACAAATTAGTTAGCATTCATACATAATTCTTCATATCTCAATGATTTTCAAGTCCAAAGTATTTTAAACCCCAAAAGTTCACATTTAACGTCCCAAGGAACGGTATAAAAACTCAATCGGTCCGTAAGAATTCTCTATCTGATTAGTACAATTCTATTCTATTCGTGTTTTTTCTTTGCCGCCAGCTGCGACGTTTGCTACCGCATTCTTTGGAGATCCGCTGTCAAGTTAAGTAAAGATAAAATAAAACTTTTACTACGACTTTCGTGCCAACATACATACATATACACTCACGGCTGTAAATCCCTAGAAGTGGTAGCCAGAGCTAAGGAATTAGAAATTCCTCAGCCATTTTTGGAAATGATAGTGGGAAAAAGATGGTAAAAATCAAGGTTGTTGGTGAGCTCCAATACCGTTAGTCACCTCTTACGTAGACCCGCCGGAAGAAATGGGGTAGTGCTATTCTAAGCCGACACTACACAGCACAATTTTAGTGCCAAATGCGATTGAAATTTGTGCTGAGCGAGTCAGGTGAACCTCAGTCTTCTTACTATCTGTGCAGTCGATCTTAAGCTTCAAGCCACGCTCTAAATAAAAACTTTTTTTTTCTACTGATTTCAATGGGAAAACAGTTTTTCAGTTATTACTCCTTAATGGTGGGTTTGTACACATGGCTGAGTTGTACTTAGTCATGTGACAGTGTATTCATACAAAACGGCGACAGGCCTGCCCCCTATCACGTGAGTACACTGTCTAAGCAAAATGTGAGTACCTTCTCTGGACACTAGATGGCGCTGCCATGTGAATTTAGAAGTATTGGTACCTCTGACAACCCCTTCGGGGATAAACCGGCGTGAACGTTTATGTTATGTCATTATGGTGGGTTTGATTACAACATGCGATCCCTTACGAAAAGTATTAATTGATAAACAATGTCCACTTAATCACTTTGCATAATTTGGTTGAAATAGGTCGAGCCGTTTGAGAGGAGTCCAATCAAAAAGAAGTGGCATGCCATGCCAAGCTGCCGCTGGCCTCTAGAGATTTTAAGGTTCAAACCTTAAGTCGAGTTTACACCAATATGTCTTTTCTAAAGTCATCGTTTGGTTAATTTATCATGGTTGTTACCGGGCAGAAAAAACATAGTAAAATAAGCCTCAGCCACTTTTGGAAGTCTGCTGTCTAGTGTCGGCTTAGAATAGCACTACCCCATTTCTTCCGGTGGGTGTACGTAAGAGGCGACTAACGGTATTAGGGCTTTTAAGGGATTTTTGGGAAACGCGGCTGGAGACCCATCACCAACAACCTTTACCATCCTTTCCCCACTCAATTTTCCAAATGTGGCTGAGGAATTTCTAATTAATAATTAAAAATATGTTGATATTGGATGAATATTGAAACCCTCAAGATACTCTATTTTTATATTTACTAGAAAAGGCTTTAACACTCAGTTTTAAAGGTACAGAACCTCGTATCTACATCAAACTGATTAACACTTGGAAACTCAAACCCCTGTCACTTCTGAATATTTTAGACACATGTCGCCTCGATCTGTCTAGTCATTGCCAATTCATAAATCATTGTTTGTTAATGATTGTCCCAATTTGAAATGGTTCCGAATGTTATTGAACGTGTGAGAAATATGTAACAGCGCCAGTATATGTATGTACATAAATACATAGAAAAACATTTTTACTGAGAGGACATGTGACTTCGTTGAATATCAATGAAGTTTTCTTTGTCTTACTTGATATTTAGAACTTACGCAAACTTACTGTTAAAATTCTAACGAGCTGTAAAACAGTCATCAGCCACTTTTAAAATTAGGATGAAGTAAAATAATTGCTGTGTAGCGCCGGCTTAGAATAGCGCTACCCCGTTTCTACCGTTGGGTGTGCGTAAGAGGCGACAAACGGTATTGGGGCTTTAAAGGGATTTTTGGGCGATGCGGTTGGAGACCCATCACCAACAACCTTTATTATACCATCTTTTCCCCACTCAACTTTCCAAAAGTGGCTGAGGGATTTCTAATTTCTCGGCTCTGGCTACCCCTTCTAGGGAATTATAGCCGTGAGTTTATGTATGTATGTATGTAAAATGATTTGTTTTTAGCAATATCATTCTACAATCCTCAAAATCTTTAGTTGCCTCTTACGAAAAATGACAACTGGTCAAACACATTTTTTTTAATACATGATTCTGCTGTTTAATGGCATAAGTCGACAACACATAATATAGTTAGTATTACCCTTATCTAAAATAAGGGATGAAGATATATCCCAGCAGGTGGTAACTGGATTGATGAGTCATGCAAGCTTTGTTGACAAAGGATACGATTAATCACCGGTTTTTTGGTGAAGTCAAATCGTACAAAAACGAACCGAAATATTTTGTTAGTTCCGCCGTGTTAGTCACAAATAGTTTTGTAGTTTACTAGTGACTCCGTTTGGCTTTGCATATGTACAATAGGCTATTTGACTGTAATAAAAATATACATTTCTTTTATTTCATTAGTCTTAATATTTCTTTTTTGGAGCAATATGTAATAATGCGAGATAATAATATTCTTCATTATTTCACTGAAATCCGTCTTCTAAAATAAGTAATTTTGATGCAACTGTCACGTGACTAAAAACGACCGTGATTGGCTATTTCTATGATGACGTAGATTGCACATAAACAGACTGTGTATCGGTTCGCTCATTTGTGTTTAATGCGGAATTGACGTCATTTGTGCTACAGCCGCCATATTACTAAAAGTCGCGTTTTCGCGGCACATTTGAATATTGCAGTTTCTTTTTCGAATTTTTAATAAAATAGCTAAAATGAAGACGGACACACATTTTTTAGGGCTCCTTATAAACAAATTAACACCGTAAGATAGTTTTCAAAACTAAGTCAAATAGCCTATTATAGTGTCAGAAGCATTTAATAAGTGCCGTGTAGTGCCGGCTTCGAATAGCACTATCCCATTTCTTCCAACGGGTGTACGTAAGTGCCGACTAAGGGTATGGGATTATAAAAAGTGGTTTTTGACGATGCGGTTGGAGACCCATCACAAACGATATTTTATTTCTACCATCTTCCGAATGTGGCTGAGGAGTTTCCAACTCTAAAGCCTTGGCTACCCCTTTTTGGGATTTATGGCCGTGAGTATATGTATGTAATAAACGTTCAAATGTAAAAAAGGAGTTGCTGTGTAGTGCCGGCTTAGAATAGCACTACCCCATTTCTTACGGTGGGTATACGTACGAGGCAACTAACGGTATTGGGGCTTTTAAAGAATTTTTGGTCGATGAGGTTGGAGACCCATCACCAACAACCTTTATTTTTACCATCTTTTCCCCACTCAATTTCCCAAAAGTGGCTGAGGAATTTCTAATTCCTTAGCTCTGGCTACCCCTTCTAGGGATTTATAGCCATGAGTATATGTATGAATGCATGTATGTAAATTAGTAGTATTTTTGGTCATCAGCGATGGCTTGACAAGTACGTACAGATAATGACGAATAATTATTTCTACCCACCCCGGTGGGAATCAAACTTTCACGCCGTAATATTACAGAACATCACGTGACATTAATGTACCCTAGTATTCAGTGTACTCAGAGTATTATTGTTTTTAGACACCCTTTTTGAAAGAATACATTCAACATGACCTCACTAGTGAGTATCATGTGATCCGATTATCTCGGACTGAATTCAAAGAGACACTCTAATAAATCTGTTTATTAATAAATAGCAAATTGAAATATGTACCCGATAAACAAAGACATAAATTATTATTTGCTTCAAAAGGGATTTTTGGGCGATGCGGTTGGAGACCCATGGCCAACAACCTTTACTATTACCATCTTTTCCCCACTCACATTTCCAAAAGTGGCTGAAGAATTTCTGATTCCTTAGCTCTGGCTACCCTTTTTAGGGATTTACAGCCGTGAGTATACGTATGTATGTATGTATGTCAAAAGCCACTCGAAGCCACCAGTGAAGTCAAAAATTATTGCGAATCTGAAAATATTTCATCTCAACCCATGGCTCTAGTACAAGATTATTAAAATATCCATCTTTTAGTATAAATAATAAAGAATATGTATAAACAAAACAGAGAACAAATTCCCAATCTTTCTGCAACACTACATAATCTTTGACAACATAGCGTACGGTTTATCAAAGAATACTTTTACGCGTAGGTATGTCACTAACTCCACGACGTTTTATCAACGTCTTAAAATGCCTCCCGAATTATACTCCGAACATGACAGAAAGATAGATTACTTAAAATAACCTTGGTTCAATGACCAAGGAATTATCAACAATAACTTAGTGCTTTAGTTTGCTTAATAGCTTTTTATTACATGTACATCATGACTGCCAGCAACCATTGTGACTTACATCTCTCAAAACGAAAGAGGCTCAAGTCCGAAAATAGTGATGTTTAGTTACAATCATAGAAAGGCAAAAAAGAATGCTCTGACACAAAGGCATTTATTGTTATAAGGAAGGAAAATTCGCTATCCTGTTTTCTTAACAATAAGTGCCTTTGTTTTACTATTCATCGGATGGAGCATACTTTTTTATATCCCGCTATGATTGTAACTCAATACCACTATTTTTGTCTTGAGCCTCTTTCGTTCTGAGAGTGCGATATATATAAATTATTAAAAAATGTAGGCAGAGCTTCAGAATACGAAATTCTTCAGCCACTAATGAAAACTGAGTGGGGAAAAGACTGCAAAATAAAAGGTTTTTGGGAATGGTTTTCCAAAATCACTTAATAAGTTCCAATACCCTTGGCCGCCTCTTACGAACATCCACGGGAAAAAATAAGGGTAGTGCTATTCTAAAGAGCTTATTCCATTTGTCTGAATGAAGACGTCTGAAAGCCACAGAATTTGAATTCAGACTAGTGGAATAACGTTCAGAACGCTAGGCTTCTGAAAAGTAGACAAATTTGTGTAGTGGAATAACAAGCGTCTGCGGCAGTAACTTCGAAGGACGTCTGAATTCAGAAACGACAAAGTGTAATGGAATAAGCTCTCAAGACACTACACAGCTTTTTAAATATACAATGCATTGTTTGTAACCTTGTATTGATGCTATACAAACCTATACGTCATAATTTTGAGGTAGACAGAGATTATAGATCGCCTTTACGATTCTGACCAAATTCTCGAGATTAATTTACAATATTTTTTTTTCATAAATGCCCTTTTATTCTTGATTGATTTCAAACAATTATAAATGTAAAATCCTGAAAAGTTCTTAAGAGCCTAGTAGAACATCTATAATGATAAATGATGAATATATTTATACAATTTCGCTGTGTAGTGTCGGCTTAGAATAGCACTACCCCGTTTCTTCCCGTGGGTGACCGTAAGAGCCGACTAAGGATATTGGGGCTTTTTAAGGGATTTTTGGGCGATGCGGTTGGAGACCCATCACCAAACACCGTTATTTCACCATCTTTTCCCCACTCAACTTCCAAAAGTGGCTGAGGCATTTTCAATTCTTCAGCTCTGGCTACCCCTTTTAGGATTTATTGCCGTGAGTTTATGTATTTATGTATGTTTTATACAAACAAATCCACAACCACAATGTGCTTAATTTTTTTCTGTTTTCAACATTTGCGTTCTATCTGAAAAGGTAGACAAGTGGCCTTCCGAATTAGTTAAAATTCGGAGGTAGGAAACGCAAACACTACTTAAACGTGTAAAAGAAATAAAGGATAGAAGAATTTCGCACTGGCAGCCAATTGACACGGTGGCTCAGTTGGTAGAGCGTCGGGGCGTATACCCGAGGTCGCGGGTTCGTTTCTCGCCTGTGTCGAAATTTTTCTTTCCTTTATTTATTCTTTATTTATTAGTAATTTCTTATGGTGTTCTAGGCAAACGGATTATGGTAAAGTGGGAAACAAAATATACAATATGGGCGCCAATATAACTTTAGACTTCCCTCTTGAAACGTGAAGAATTTACTTATAGATTAAGCGTCACAACCCGATATTCCCAAAAGGCTGGAGTGGGATTATTATTTTAACGTCATCTTACCTTTAGAGTACTCACTTTACTCCTTTTGCTTATTAAGCTTATTCTCAAATAATTCTAGTATACTTGGGTTCCCTCACGATGCTTTTCATAGACCGTTAACCACAATAAGAAATTGTAAGAAGTTGTATGAAAAAAAAGGGCATAAATTCTTTACAGTTTTATTTCAGTACAATTGCATCCTATACATTTTTACATAAATTATTCAATATTGTACAAATAAAAGCAATTTAATCTTTATACACACTTAACAGCATACACAACATTTTGGTATTTAAATCATGTATTAAGTTTAAAAAAAACTTCTTTGCTGTAATTAATCTATAAAATCTTAGGTCGCAATATAATATTTTAAATTAAAATTTTATTTGCGACTTATTTTCATACAATTTTTACAATAACAATGCAAATTGTTCTTGAGAACTAAAAGTCTTAAAATAATACCTTAATTAAATTCATAATAAATATTAACATTTGGTATCAAAATCTATTTACAATATCACTTTTTAAGATACTCTGAAAATAGCTATTTTCTTGTGAACAAGATAATATTAATACAAGACGCTAATAGCATTTGAGAAATTGAGAGATGAGAAAAAAAAACAGTGACCTCTTAAATTTATATTATATCACCCACAAATATGTAACTAGGTTTCAAATTTGGTATCTAAAACATGGCTTTTATAACTATATTCCTCACATGATACATTCTATCTTTTAGCAAAGCTCTGCTCACATTTCTGGACTTGACTCAATACTCTTGCAATTCTTTCATGTAAAATCTTGGCATTTTTATCTGGCAATGGCGGTAAAATATCTCTTATTACTACGTCATTTTTCTCATGAAACATATTACTGATTCTTTTACCTACATCATGTCCTTCGTTTAAACTCTTAAGTCTATCAACAGTGTTTCGTCTAAACATACATAAATTATCTAACATTAAACTGTGGTACATATTGTATTTCTTTAACAGCCTATAGCCGTGTAATAGTCCAGATTCGTTATCTAAAAACATTAACAAACCATTGTCTATTTTCTTAGCTAAATTATGCGCGGGCCCGTCCATTATATTTGCATTCCACTGGTAATTAAACAAATTATTTACAATCCTATCTAGATTAGCTGTGAGGTAATCAAAAATAATCAGGTCTGACCATTGTGCTAATTCTACAAAGCTATTTGTAGTTTTCACATTTAAAACCATATCTAAATGATCGAAGTCTACGGTTTTATCGGTATTTCTTTTAGAAACTTTACCTCTAACTTTATCTAAAACAATACTTTGTTTTGTTATAGTATCGTTTTCTTTTACAGATATATTAAAAACGTCAAATTTATTTAAATGTCGACTAGTTGGTTTGAAAATGTCTGGTATATTAGCTACTTCTAAACTAGGGATGTATTGTGTTATAACTACAGCTCTATTGCTACTCCATTGCGCTTTATTAATATCATTAGCAACATTTTTCCAAAGATCATCTTTTAAATCAACAATTTTTACAACAGATGGTGCTAAATTGGTTAAATTTAAAAGTTTTGCTACATAAAAACTAAATATTTCACCTTGAATTTGGTCCGTATTTTGTCTATATCTAACACATGCCTGTACACCATCACTAAAAGTCACTAATCGATTTTGCATACGTCCACAACCGGTCTCCATTTTTACGATTTCAGCTTGATTGATGTATTTTTCGAAAATATTCACTGATTCATCATCATATCCTTTTGGCAAAGAATTTTCTATTTCTGGTCCCCAATAAATATTGTTATAAAGAACAGTCTTATTTCCTGGGATAAAAGTGTTGTTTTTGATTGCCAGAAGTGAATTAGTATGACTTGTCACTTTATTATCTTTTAGTATTTCCATCAAATCCTTTGGCATTTCTTTAGGATACATATCTTTTTTATATTTCATTTTATCTGTATTTCCAGTAAAGGTAACTGTGGAAAATAATCCATTCCTAAAATGTCTTTTTTTCTCCAGAATCACAGACTCTATATTATTATCTTTTACTGAATTTAATGATCGTCCTACAGATTTGCTCTCGTAATTTTCTTGACTACTTAAACTATTTATTTTACTTATTTCTTGAATTCTATATTCTGATGAGCTTGTTAAAAAGACGCCGATACTGAGCCCAAGAATAAAACTTAAACAAATGCTTATGAAGAAATAGTAATAGTATCGAAAATTTCTACGTTTTGGTGCAGGATTTTCCGAAATAGTTTTAAAGTACATTTTATGTTGCTTAAAACAATCCTGTTTGCTTTTTCTATTTTCCATGTTCCTTTCTTTTTGTCTATTTTCTTCAACATTAATAATTTCGTGGTTGTATTTTGTATCAACTGACTTTTTTTCAGCTACAATCGGTGTTTTATCTTCGGGTCTATTAAAAGCTTCTCGTAGTCTCTCCATTTTGTTTTACTAAGTATTTTTTACAGCGTTGTCTTCATAATCACTGTAACAAACAGAAAAATGGAAATTAGTTTTGTTATATCATTATAAATAGGAATACACGTACAATAACAATATTGATATACGTAAAATTACGTAGATAAAACAAATAAATCAGCCCTCTTACGATGTGATGTAAACAATTAAAACAATAAAGAAATATTATTCAGTTATAAAAAAAATGCGAAATATTTTATAACATCTGTTTACATATCAAAACAGTGTTGTGATACACTCGTTTTAAATATATCTGTAAATACAGATGAATCTGTGTGTTACCAAATTTGTTTTTTTTTTTTGTTCGCTGCCGAGTGTGCACTTTGGTATCATTACATATTATTATTGCGAGTATATGTATATATATACTCACGGCCATACATACATACCTATACTCACGGCTATAAATCCCTTAACGGGGTATTCAGAGCTTTGGAATGAGAAATTCCTCAGCCACTTTTGGAAGTTGATTGGGGAAAAGATGGTAATAATAAATGTTTTTGGTGACAGGTCTTCAACCACATCGCCCAAAAATCACTTAAAAAGCCTCTATACCCTTAGTCGCCTCTTACGATCACCCACGGGTAGAAATGGGGTAATGTTATTCTAAGCCGACACTACACAGCACGGCCATAATTTACAAAAAAGGGTAGCCACATTCGGTAGCTGATAGGGGACAAAATGGTAGAAATAGAAATAAACCTCTCCAACCGCATCGCCCAAAAACCACTTAGAAAACCCCATACTGTAAATCGCCTCTTACAACACTCATGAGTAGGAAGATATTGTGACAGAGAGAGAGACAGGTTTGTCAGGATCGTACAAAGTGGCGATCGATAGTCTCTGCCTACCCCAATGGGAACTAACGGCGTGAGAATATGTATGTATGTATATTGTGACACTCTAAGCTGGCACTATACGGCAATCTATATAGAAGAGCGTCATATTATATCTATTTTAGTATTAAACCTCAGAAAACGACCAAAAACTAACATTTCAATTCCAGCCAAAACGAGAAGTTAAAAACAAACAATATAATTATAGAGCGGTCACTCCTCTAATTATATTAATTCAATTAACACTCGTATATTGTATGCGCAGTAATTACTTTGAAACCAAGTCATCGGAACGGTTACGCCCTTTTATGGTTAAGCCGAGATATTGTTGGAGCTGTTAATAAACGGGCAGGATTACGCGAGACATGATCATGAAAATACTAATCTAACCAAAAACTGATGTGGCATCAAAATGTACTCATAATGATACTTGAATATGTCTTTGATGCTCATTTGGTAATTTTGGTGTTTGTTGAAGAGAAATTTAAAGTGACTTAAATTATTTCTATTAATATACATTTGTTGTAAAGTGAGTCTTTTGATAATCTGATATCTCATATTAACTAAGTGAAATTGATTTAATTTAATAATTACAAAATAGTTGGAATTTATGGTTCATCTATGGTTTATGTACTAAGATAAATTTTATATTTTTGATTAATCTAATTTTTATTTTTCATGCTTTTGTCAATGAAAAGTACGAGTAAGTAAATAGGTATACCTAATTTTTTTCCATTTTTGCAACTAGTAATAACACTACTTATTCACTCAATTTTTTAAGTTCTGCAATGTTATATAAGTTTAGCATGACACTATCATAGATCTTTTACATTATTATTGTTGAATAAAATCCTACATTAAGTATTAAAAGAAATTATGCTAATTAATAAACTCAAATTTAAAAACTTAAAATCAATGTCTTGTGTTTTTCCAGTTCCACATCATAACAGCTCTATATAAATCAATACAAGAAACCTAACAAGCCTTTTTTGTGGTGATCACCAGCAGTCGTTTTTTTCTGTTTTTTGTTGTACAACCTTTTTTTAAACCTCCTTGTAAGAATTTGTTAAACATATGTTATTAGAGGTTATGCTCTGTTAGTTTTAGTACACTTTTAAGGTTATATTATTACTTTAATATGTCTTAAGGCTCTAATTTTAGGATTATGTTAATTGATAAGCACACATTTAAATTTTAATTACATGTGACTCAACTATGCGATATTATTTAACAACGTGGTAAAAACTAAGGCTCTAATTTTAGGATTATGTTAATTGATAAGCACACATTTAAATTTTAATTACATGTGACTCAACTATGCGATATTATTTAACAACGTGGTAAAAACTAATGTAAAAAATTTACTGCCCAAAGCCGTGTTTAAATTATTCAACATTTACATTAATGAGACTGAATATTTCATTAACTTATAAGCTATGTATTGTCGGCTCTAAATAGCACTAACTCACTTTTCTCATTGAGTTATTCACTCAAAATTATGACTTATTTTGTCATACGCTCTTCAGAATAATTAGTCTTTGTCCTGACAGGCCAATTGCCACTTTTTATGAAAACACTTTTCATCCACTCATCACAGCCCATATCGAGGGTTGAACCTACCCTAAACAGGGTAAGTTGGCCACAGTCTAACACAGTATCCTAATAAATAAAGAATAAATAAAGGAAAGAAAAATTTCCTTTATTTTATTTAGTAATAATCCCCACATGAGATTTTCATGAACAAAAAGATTTAAACAGTATCCTAGTTAAAATTGCCAGAATTACTATTAGCACCATGATAGTTGCCAAGACAAGCCGTCTGCAAAACGGAATAATGTTAATTTTCGGATAATCAGGTTAATAAGGCCTGCAGTATCTTTCTAAATTGAGTTATATCTTACAAAATGAATATTTAAGTCAGTTCTTGGAATATGACCGACACTTGGGAACCATGAGCTATACCGTCAGACCAAGGATGCATCATATTATCCAGGGTGTTTGTCATAAAATTACTAAGTATAACTCTGTTCCTCACGGCAATCATAAATATGACTATAGTACAGCTTTAGGGCTAGAAGCATGGCTTAAGCATTCAATATTTTAGGCTGATCGATGCCATTAAGCTACCGAGGTTTTCCATTAATTTGCACATATACTCTCGGCCATAAATCTCCAAAAAGGGGTAGCCAGAGGTAAAGCTCAGCCACATTTGGAAGTTGATAGGGGACAAGATGGTAGAAATAAAGTATCGTTGGTGATGGGTCTCCAGCCGCATCGCCCAAATACCACTTAAAAAACCCCATACCCTTAGTCGCCTTTTACGACCCCATTGGCTAGAAATGTATAGTGACATTCTACGCCGGCAGTATAATTTTAACCAGATAACAAATAAGATTAAATTATTTATCCATCTCCATAGAGATTTAACCTTTTTGAGGTTATATCGAGTAAACGATTCTTAATCGATATCATAAATACACAATCGAATGAGTCAAATCGAGAGGTCTCGATTGCGGAAACACCAGGCTTATTGTGATGGGGAAAGTTTGCATTCTAAATTTATTGCGCAAAGAAATCCGTGTAGTGTCGGCTTAGAATAACACTACCCCATTTCTACCCCTGGGTGATCGTAAGAGGCGACTAAGGGTACAGGGGCTTTTTAAGTGATTTTTGGGCAATGTGGCCAACCACATTGCCCAAAAATCCCGTCACCAAAATCATTTATTATTACCATCTTTTCCCCAATCAACTTCCAAAAGTGGCTGAGGAGTTTCTAATTCCAAAGCTCTGGCTACCCCGTTAAGGGATTTATGGCCGTGAGTATATGTATGTATGTATGTATGATTGAAGTTGTTAAGTTGTGGTCGTCGAGGACGGTAATGTAAGAAGAACATAGATTTTTAGAACTAGATAATAATGTTTAATATGGCGAGATTCCGCAGTACAATGAATAGAAGTAACAAACTGTAATATTTGACTGTGTTATTATTGAATATAACATTTAAACTATGTAATATTTACACGCCGCAAGGTAAAACAAGATGAACGATTGTCAAAAACCTATTATCGCATTCCTCTTGTTTCGTGTAATTAAACACTTTTTAATTTATTTATTTTAAAAGAGCTGGATTGATATGATATTGATATTGCGGTGTAGTGTCGGCTTAGAATAGCACTACCCCATTTCTTCCGGTGGGTGAACGTAGAGGCGACTGACTGTATTGGGGCTATTAAAAGATTTTTGGGCGATGCGGTTGGAGACCCATCACTAACAACCTTTATTTTATCATCTTTTCCCCACTTAACTTTCCAAAAGTGGCTAAGGAATTTCTTATTCCTTAGCTCTGGCTACCCCATCTAGGGATTTAATGCCGCGAGTATATGTATGTATGTATATATGATATGACTGGATATTGTGAGGAAAACCAGAAGAGTTTTCAGGATCGTGCGAAGTGGTGTCAAATAGTATAGAACTAATGCAAATTTGGTTTATGAGTATAAGTCTAGTGATAATTATCATGTGGTTTTGGTCTATAGAAACCCTTTGTTTTTTTTCAGTTTAAGTGTATACAAATTAATTTACACAAAGGTAAATTGATAGACCTCTTTACAGATCTGAACTTATATCCTTCAAAAAGCCTCAAAGCACGAGACTCCAGACTCGCGCTTATCCGTTTTGTTTTTTATTTTGACATATGTCACTTTTGACAGACCGCCATATAACAAGTCACATGATTGATGGCGCGTGCACATCAATATATTTTTTCGTCGGTCGTAAAACAAGTATCACATTTTTTGTTCCGATTTGGGAACCAAACGCAACTGTCGGTTGTCGTTGTTTTCTGAAGCTCTGGAATGTAACTTATGCTGTTTCGATTTTTGTTTTTGTTTCTCTTTTGCTTTAGAACTAACCTTGGTCCTTGTAAGGTTTAGGAGGTAAACTTAGATCAAAATTTAAATCTTTCATTCAAATCAGTTTTCTGTTATACTCTTACTTCCCTTTCAGAAATATAAGTCCCAAAAAGTGACTACCCCTATCGCAATGGAATTGGAAACACCTTGGCCATATATGGAATTTTATAGGGATAATATTTTTACACACATACATATACTCACGACTTTGAATCCCAAGAAAGTGTAGGCAGGGCTTCAGAATAACAGAAAGCTCAGCCACTTGTGGAAGTAGAAAATTTTTGTAAAATAAAGGTTGTTGGTGATAGATCCAACTGCATCGCCTTATAACTTCCTTAAAAGCCCCAAAACCTTAGTCAGCTCTTACGAAATCTCACGGGTAGGAATGGATAAGTGCTATTTATTTATTTATTCGGCACACAAACAGTATTATGACATAGCATTAGTGAACACAGCATGATATTAAATAATCAGTTGAGATGACAACTTAAGAAATATATTATATTATATATTAGTTTAGTAAATTTAGTTTTTTTTTATTATTATTTTTTAATTTAATAACATTAATGTAATTTAAATCTTTTTGTTCATTAAAACCTCATGTGGGGATGAAAAAATTCCCGCCTGTGTCGAAATTTTTCTTTCCTTTATTTATTCTTTATTTATTAGAAACATTAATGTAACTTACAAATAAAATGAAGACTATTTACAAAGGGAAAGGGAAAGGAGGGAAGAAAATTCTAAGCCGACACTACACAAAAATCTTGTTAAATAAAGGATAAATCTGTGATGGGTGTCCAGTCTGATCGCCCAACACTTAAAAGCTCTTATACTCTCAGTAATCTCGTACAACTCCTAGGAGAAAATGGGTTAATGGGTTAGTAGAGTCGGCTAGTAGTAACACTAACACATTTATTCCTACGGACTTCGTAAGGGCTAACTTATAGACCAAACGGCGACCGCTACAAAGGGTGGTATTCCAGAATAAGTAAGTTCAAAATGTATTTTATAATTTTTCGGATATTACATACATACATATACTCACGGCTGTAAATCCCTACAAGGGGTAGCCAGAGCTGAGGAACTAGAAGTTCCTCGGCCACTTTTGGAAAGTAGAGTGGGGAAAAACATTTTAAGAAAAAGCTTTTATTTAAACGCTCTAAAAAGAAGAAAATAAAATATTCCTTTTGGATTATACTAACAACTCCTCATTATACACAATTTATATATAATAATAAAAGCTTGTCGCGAGGTTTACATACCTATCAACATTCCTTTATATCATAATAATTTGTGGTAAATCGAGCGACAAGCTTTTATTATTATATATAAATTGTGTATAATGAGGAGTTGTTAGTATAATCCAAAAGGAATATTTTATTTTCTTCTTTTTAGAGCGTTTAAATAAAAGCTTTTTCTTAAAATGTTTTTTTACTTAATTTTTTTTATTTTTTACTTTTTAGTTATCGCTGACTATTTTCAAGTTATTATTACTCTCAAAATGCCCTCTCATTTGACACCCATATTGTAGAAGTAGACTAAAGGTAACTATTCCGCCATCCTGCACGGTCCGCCATATTGGATTCAGAATGACGTCATATTCTTTTTCTAGTCACTCTTAACAAGCCCTTTCATTTGATACCCATATTGTAGAAGTAGACTAAAGGTAACTATTCCGCCATCTTGCATGGTCCGCCATATTGGATTCAGAATGACGTCATATTCTTTTTCTAGTCACTCTTAACAAGCCCTTTCATTTGATACCCATATTGTATAAGTGGATTAAATATAACTGTTCTGACATCTTGTATGATCCGCCATATTGAATTTAGAATGACGTCACATGTCTTATCATATATTGTCATCCAAACAAAATGCGTCCACAAAATTTCAGCACAAACGGTTGAATATATCTACTTCAAAATTGAGTTCAAAGATTTCACCCGAACACACAAACATACATTGCAAGTTAAATAAAAGCTTTTAAAAGATGGTAAAAATAAAGGTTGTTGGTGATGGGTCTCCAACCGCATCGCCCAAAAAAGATTTTCGGATATTAGATTAATAATATTTAACCGTTGATCTAATATCTGTGACGAGTCCGTAAATCATTGAAAGTATTAGAAAGAAAGAGATACTTTTATTCAGTGCACAGTGCAGAAAGAAAATAAATGAGAGAAGGTTTAAAAAAAAAACTTATTCCTTTAACTATTTTCTTTCAGGATTAAACCCTATAATTTACCAAATAATTAATACAGAGCAATGCACCGATTCAGATTCAAATCTTTACCCCCTATACTCGATACCGTGCACTGTTCCAGTGAGCAATGAAGGCTGTATATTCCCATTTTACACAGTAAACACTCTGCTGTTAAAAAAAGGTGGATATATCGCTCGCGAAATCTTTGTTTCTTCGTAAAAGAAAATGAATGATGGACTTGCAATGGGTACGGTCAGAAAATAATATCCGGGTTACGAAGACATAATAAAGGTATACGTGCAGTGAAGTAAATGCTGTGTAGTGTCGGCTTAGAATAGCACTACCCCATTTCTTCCGGTGGGTGTACGTAAGAGGCGACTAACGGTATTGGGGCTTTTAAGGGATTTTTGGGCGATGCGGTTGGAGACCCATCACCAAAAACCATCTTTGTTTTACCATCTTTTCCCCACTCAACTTTCCAAAAGTGGCTGAGGGATTTATAATTCCTTAGCTCTGGCTACCCCTTCTAGGGATTTATAGCCGTGAGTATATGTATGTATGTATGTATGGGAAGATATAATAAAGGTATACGTGCAGTGAAGTTTCGGCTTAGAATAGCACTACCCAATCTCGCGAGTGTCATAATGGGTGACTTTGGAAGTTGGGGCTTTTTAGGTGACTTTTATTCGATGTTATGTTTAACCGTAATAACCCAGTAGGTAGAACACCGCGTATTTCTATTTCTGTGGCTTTGGGTAGTCCTCAGTGCGATTTATACATACATACATACATATACTCACGGCTATAAATCCCTTAACGGGGTAGCCAGAGCTTTGGAATGAGAAATTCTTCAGCCACTTTTGGAAGTTGATTAGGGGAAAAATGGTAATAATAAATGTTTTTGGTGACGGGTCTCCAACCACATCGCCCAAAAATCACTTAAAAAGCCCCTATACCCTTAGTCGCCTCTTACGATCACCTACGGGTAGAAATGGGGTAGTGTTATTCTAAGCCGATACTACACGGCAACGATTACGATTTATAACCATAAGTATAAATGTTGTAAGTTATTTCTGTTCAATATTGTATATTAAATTAAATAGTATCTACTAGTGGACAAATATATATACAAATAATCCCAAAACATTCAAAAATACGCAGGTTTCTTCGTTATAATATTAATTAAAAAATCTTTATTAGCTGTAAGTTTTGACTTTTTAAATTAATGATTTACAATTGTTTATAATGTTGAAAAGATAAATAAAACTTTAATTTCGCCAATATTTTTTTCCAAAATCTTTTTATCCTAATTTCTGGCTACCGCAAATCCGGAATTACATTCGGGTATGTATTTTGGGATCGTACATACATACATACATTAGTTTATTAGCCACTAGTTTCAATTGGGGTAGGCAGAGCCTATCGATCGCCACTTTGCACGATCCTACAAACCTCTCTAGCTTCTAATAAATAAAGAATAAATAAATTCGTTCATTCTCTTCGAGAGCGTCGGGGCGTATACCCGAGGTTGCGGGTTCGATTCCAGCCTGCATCGAAATTTTTCTTTCCTTTATTTATTCTTTATTTATTTGTAATAATCCCCACATGAGGTTTTCATGAACAAGAAGATTTAAACTCTCTACCTTCGTTCACATCTATCAATCTTCTCATACATGCTATTTTACTCTTCTTACTTCGGACACCTGCCTTTTTAAACACACTCTCTATTTGGTCTAAAAAAGCGAGTTTTCGCCATTTTATTTATCCGCTTCTGGGATCGTAGAATATGTTTTTTAAAGAAATAATATAGTATTTGTACTGCTGTCGCTCCTCTGATAAGTTTTGTAGCATTTTTGAGTTCTTCGCCTGCAGCTTGATGCTATCAGAAAATTTTGCGAGTGATCGAACCAATGACTACTCAGCGCACGGACTACTGTTTCAACCTGGGCGATATTTTGGTTTTGGGGATCTCAAAGACGCTCTTTTGTATTTATGCTTTTAATTATCATTAGTGTGAAAAGAAACTATTTATTGCCACTTTTTATTATTATTACAAACTTAAAAACTGCTTAAGTTCTTCAATATTTAATAATCTTCTTATAAGTGGTTATAATTTATTCTCAAATCGAATTCCCCCCTTTCTTAACATGCTGCACGCGCTTATGTTATAGGGGCTGGTTTCAAACAGTAGCTGTTTGTTTACTGAAAATACAGTCCAAATTGCCCAAAAATCCCTTAAAAGCCCCAATACCATTAGTCGCCTCTTACGTACACCCACCAAAAGAAATGGGGTAATGCTATTCTAAGCCGATACTACACAGCACATGAGGTTGGAGACCCATCACCAACAACCTTTATTTTACCATCATTTCCCCACTAAACTTTCCAAAAGTGGCTGAGGAATTTCTAATTCCTTAGCTCTGGCTACCCCATCTAGGGATTTATAACCGTGAGTATATGTATGTATGTATGGACAGTCCAAATTGGCCCCATCCATTTAATTCTTTGGCTTCATTACTTTAATTAGAATACTATATCAACATTTTCATAAGAATTTCCAAACATCACATTTATTTACAAATTTGAAGTGAGCGGTTAAGTTTTTGAATTAATATTATGTAGTGTCCGTGTAGTGTCGGCTTAGAATAGCACTACCCCGTTTCTACCGATGGGTGTACGTAAGAGGCGACTAACGGTATTGGGGCTTTCAAGGGATTTTTGGGCGATGCGGTTGGAGACCCATCACCAACAACCTTTACTTTACCATCTTTTCCCCACTCAATTTGCCAAAAGTGGCTGACGAATTTCTTATTCTTTAGCTCTTGCTACCCCTTCTAGGGATTTAAAGCCGTGAGTATATGCTTGTATGTAGTATATGTATGTATGTTAATATGCTTATTTACAGTATAAATCTGACTAAAGATAATACGATCAATACGATCCCAATGATCTAGTTCACAGCAAATCTGAGCACTTTTAACTGATTATTAAATTAACATTATCTCTCTGAGTAGTCAGTGTTATGTAGTTAGTATCCTTACACTGCTTTTTCTTAAGTTATTTTATCTAATTATCAAGAAAATAAGTAAAAATACATTTTTAATATATTCATATTGGGTTGCGTGTGTTATTTGTATGAATAAACAGTTATTAATTACAGGGAATAAAGTTGTTTTAAAATTCGATAATCGTTCGAGAAATCTGCGTTTATAAAAGTAAAATACCATATGTACGTTTTTTCTTTTAAAGGAACGCAAGAAAAAAATAATTAAAATGATAGTGAAAAATATAAATTAAGATATTATATGAGACCAAATCCAAAAGTTACTTATCGTCATAAGAAACCATAAATACTTTATTTGCCTTTCTTAAAACATTAAAATTACTTTATTTGCCTTTCTCAAAACAAAACATAATGTACACTAAACACAAGCATTTCAAAAGGAATGCCAGAGCTAAGAAATTAGAAATTGCTCAGCCACTTTTGGATTAAAAGGTTGAGTGCGGAAAAGATGGTGAAATAAAGTTCGTTGGTGATGGGTTTCCAACCGCATCGCCCAAAAATTCCTTAAAAACAACAATACCGTTAGTCATACCCACCGAAAGTAATGGGGTAGTGTTATTCTTAGCCGACTCTACACAGCTCCCGAATGCTCAGAATGATATAATCCCTGAAAATCGTACCAAATATTTTTAAAAAGATGAAGAAATGATAACCTTGGTAGTTCAGTGGGAGACACATTATTTATCGCGCAGGAGACAAACGTGCGAGTTCAAATCCCATGTCGGGCCCGCGCCATTGTGTATTAAATACAACAAACATTACCAAAATCATCATTACCAAATTTTGGTAATGATTTGTGATTAATTAATCAAGACTACCTGCGGTGAGATTACATTTTGGAGAAACTCAAATAGCTCAGGTCTTTGTGAATGTTAGGTTTAAAAGAGATCATGTTAATCAGTTTGAGAATGATGAAATATAGGCGTATTGGTGATGTGTTTCTAACCGCATCGCAGAATGTACACCTTAAAACACCTACAAAAGAGATTCGATAGTTTCATAATCAAAAACAAACATAATTTTTGAGTGTTAAAACAAACGACTTCTCACGAATCTTTTCACGAAGTTTTTTTTATTTATATATGGTTTGTAATGCAAATAAGGTATTTTTCTTACTTCGGTTATTTAATTTACGTATTTCAATGCTTGAAAATGTTATCAATTGTAAAAACATACCCTATCAAGAAATAGCGTGAACATACTGTGACGTAGGCCAAAGGAATTCAACACAAAACAAATATATTCGCAGATACAAAGAGCAATGTCAATAAAATGAATACCCAACTAAACCGGTTTCTCATTTGAATATTAACATATTCCGACAAAAATGGCTGGAATCGTATAGATTTCACACTCGGATTGTAGTCTGGGAGCCGATGGTGCGATATTGGCAATATGTGTTACCTTTGCCGTGTAGTGCCGGTTTAGAATGTCGCTACCCCTTTCTACCCACGGGTGTCGTAAAAGCGACTAACGGTATTGGGGCTTTTAAGGGATTTTTGGGCGATGCGGTTGGAGACCCATCACCAAAAACCTTTATTTTTACCATCTTTTCCCCACTCAACTTCCAAAAGTGGTTCTTCACAGCTTTGGTTACCTCTTCTAGGGAAATATAGCCGTGAGTATATGTATGTATGTATGTGTTACCTTTGAGTTGAGTGGCTAGGTTTTTGTAATGAGGGTTGGGTTGTGTCTATCTTACCTATACATTAAAATGTTTATGTGTTGACTTAGGAAAGCTTATGATTGATATATAGTAACAAAGATATTAAATTTAAGACTCATTAAGAAATTTACAGGAAAATGTTGAAACACCCTTGTTTACCGTTTGAATTTTTAGTTACTCACTTTTCTTATATATATAGAATTTTAAATTATCTTTTACTTTTCCCACTTTGAACATGTACTTTTTAACCGACTTCAAAAAAAGGAGTGTTCTCAATTCGACCTTATATTTTTTTTAAGCCTGCTGTCATAACGTTCTAGCATTTGTGATAATTGATTGCGATGATCATTTATAAAATGAGGCTATAAATTTTTAATATCGAACAAAATAAAAATAACGTGTATACCGCGCTTGTTACTTACAATTGTCAAAAAAATATGTCGACTCCGGTACTACAGCGTGTATAACATAAAACCCAATTCGAAGCATTTGAGGTTTGTTTTTGAACAAGTAATTATATATACATTTTTTAATAATGGCTCAATCTTTACAATAAGCTGAGACATTATTGGCTTAATTGGCTTAACTTTTAAGCCTTGTCGCATTATTATTGAATTAAGCCTTTTTAAACTTTATGGAATTAATATTCTAAGTATTTAGCGATCTATAAACAAACAACATAAACATAACTTAAACGTTCACGTCGAATATCCCCGAAGGAGTTGGCAGAGGTACTAATACTTCTGAACATCACGTGACTTTGTCACCTGGTGTTCAGAGTACCCACGTTTTGCATTGACAGAGTGTACTCACGTGATAGGGGGCAGGCCTATCGCCGTTTTGTACGAATACACTGTCACATGACTACGCACAACTCAGCCATGTGGGTTTCCTCACGATGTTTTCCCTCACCGTTAACAACCATGATAAATTAACCACATATATATCATTACACAAGACAAATTGGTGTAGGCCCGACCCAGGATTTGAACACTAGTCGTTTGCACGATAACCGAGTGTTCTACCCACTGGGTTATCACGGTTGCTATATAAACAAACAACACTAAGGTAATATGGAAATATAATAATATCAATTGCCGTATAGTGCCGGCTTAGAATGTCACTATCCCTTTCTACCCATGGATGTCATAACCGGCGATAAACGGTATGTGGCTTTTTAAGTGGGTTTTCGGCGATGTGGTTTTAGACCTATCACCAACGGTATTTTATTTCAAACCTGTGTGAAAACAGCAAAGATATACTGGCCAGTACACCCTGCTGTGTACCAACTTATAATTTGTATCTATGCTTAACTCGAAAAACATTTACACTCCGCGATGTAGGATATGAGTGAGACGCTGCTATGTGCGAGTGAGTCCGCAGTTGTGTGCGCTCTAACATGACTCCCACACCTGCTTGTCCCCTATCAACTTCCAAATGTGGCTGAGAAGTTTCTAGCTCTAAAGCTCTGGCTACCCCTTTTTGGGAGAAGTAAATAAAGATGACCCTATTGAGATTTGAACTCAAGACTCTTGCATTTAAGACTTGGGCAACCATAGTTCTTATTTTTGTAAGAGACTAGCTGACCCGGCAACCTTTGTTTTGCCATATTAATTATTTGTAGAGAATTTGTAGTACATACATACATATACTCACGGCTATAAATCCCTAAAATGGGTAGCCAGAGCTGAGAAATTAGAAAGTCCTCAGCCACTTTTGGAAAGTTAAGTGGGGAAAAGATGGTAAAATAAGGGTTGTTGGTGATGGGTCTCCAACCGCATCGCCCAAAAATCCAATAAAAAGCCCCAATACCCTTAGTCGCCTCTTACGACACCCATGGGTAGAAAGGGGTAGCGACATTCTAAGCCGGCACTACACGGCACTATATTTTTTTTTTTATAATTTTATAAGACATAAAAGCGGAGCATATTTCTGTCTGAGTATGAAGGCGGGTATTTTATATGCAAATTAACGCCAAAAGTGTCACTTTCTAAATAACTTCAAATTGAAACGAGTAAGATATTGATTCAACAAATATGTGCATAAAATTTTCGCAGCGACACATAATTTTGAACACTAAAATTTGCAGCCAATTCATATCAATTTCGCGATTAATTTGATTAAATCTAATCAAGAGCGATTCGGTTTTATATATTTTCTTTATTTTAAGAATATCTTTACTCTGTTGAGGATATTAATTTCAAAAGCGGATGATCAGAGCTTTTTAAATGTATTATTATTATTTACTTTTCTGCTTGAACAAATTAAACTTAAAGTGGTGTATTGTCGGCTGAGAATATTACTACCACATCTTTTTGCATGTGTGTCATACGATATAATTACTGTTACGATGAAAATACTCTATAATTATACTAATGGGGTGCTCACATGCCCGCAGTGCGCGAGGATCTTCACAAAGAAGATTTGCTATGTCAGCCAGATGCGAGCCCACGACCGGCGTCCATAGAGGACACGTTGAAGCGGTCGCCGTGACCGAAATCGGTTGGACCACATCATCATCACATACATACACACACTCACGGTTATATCCTATCAATTTCCCTATTAACTTCCAAATGTGGCTGAAGAGTTTCTAGCTCCAAAGCTCTGGCTACCGCTTTTGGGATTAATGGCCGTGAGTACCTATATGTATGTAGGTTTTTTGAATGTTTTTGACATGAAAACCTTGTGGGAGTCATGGTAGAGCGCACACTACTACGGACTCACTCGCACATAGCAGCGTCTCACTCATATTCCTACATCGCGGTATGTAAATGTTTTTCGAGTTAAGCATAGATACAAATTATAAGTTGGTACACAGCAGGGTGTACTGGCTAGTATATCTTTGCTGTATGTTTTTTGTTGAGTCCAAACTGTGGTTAATTAATACAGTTTTTCGTAGTGAATGACATCAATTTAAAAAAAACCTGCATAGTCAAGTAAAGTAAAGGTGAAAATGCAGTAGCAATGCAGGGGCTAAAATAATACTTATGTAAGGCTGTGTTCAGAGCTAACCTGACAGTCAGTCGTCTGTAGCTGTTAATCTAATTTTCGAACGAAATTTTAAAGAGCATTCAGACCCGTCCTGACCTTTCCGTACGCAGGTTAGTACGTACGTATTGTACGTGCTGACGGTCAAGACCGACGGTCAGGTTGGCTCCGAACAAGCCTTAAATTGTGAGTACAACATTTATGGACCAATCTTTCAAATTCGTTGTATAGTCTGTATAAAAGACATAAACGGGCGCTTCAGGAAATTTTGTAAGTCAATTAATATAGATTTAACCAGTGGTGAAATTGTCTTGTCATTAACTAATAAAACTACGAAGATAAAATAATAAAAATAATATAAGAAAATAAAATTAAATAGTGCACATAGTGCTGTGTAGTGTCGGCTTAGAATAGCACTACCCCATTTCTTCCGGTGGGTGTACGTAAGAGGCGACTAACGGTATTGGGGTTTTTAAGGGATTCTTGGGCGATGCGGTTGGAGACCCATCACCAACAACCTTTATTTTTACCATCTTTTGCCCACTCACATTTCCAAAAGTGGCTGAGGAATTTCAAATTCCTTAACTCTGGCTACCCCTTCTAGGAATTTACAGCCGTGAGTGTGTATGTATGTAGTGCACAAAGGTCCAAAACGCTATCTCCTAAAAGACAAGGTCTTTTTACATTAGAACAGCCAACAGCAAGAATGTTGCCAACATCGAAAACATTTATCAGATCTAATCGATAACTAATACAATTATTATTAAACGTTAAAATGAAACTAGGTATTTCTAAAATCAATATGGCATTAATATTAATTGCTAATTTGATATCTATCGTGAGCAAATAATTTGTTTTAGTTTGTAGTAATTTGGAATTATATTGTTATCAAACTCAAACGTTTACGCCGTATATCCCCGAAGGGGTTGGAACATCACACATCACATATACTCACGGCTATAAATCTCTAAAAGGGGTAGCCAGAGCTGAGAAATTAGAAATTCCTCAGCCACTTTTGGAAGTTGAGTGGGGAAAAGATGGTAAAGTAAAGGTTGTTGGTGATGGGTCTCCAACCGCATCGCTTAAAAAGCCCCAAGTTAGTCGCCTCTTACGTATACCCACCGGAAGAAATGGGGTAGTGCTCTTCTAACCCGAAACTACTCAGCTAAAGGGGTTGGAAGAGGTGCAAATATTTCTGGAAATCACGTAACATTGTCATCCCACCGAAAAAGTGAGTTTAAATATACTCACTGCCAATGCCATTCCAAAAAGGAGAGTAGCCAGAGCACAAGCATAAACGTTCACGCCGAATATCCCCGAAGGGGTTGGCAGAGGTACTAATACTTCTGAACATCACGTGACTTTGTCGCCTGGTGTTCAGAGTACCCACGTTTTGCATGGACAGTGTACTCACGTGATAGGGGGCAAGCCTATCGCCGTTTTGTACGAATACACTGTCACATGACTAAGTACAACTCAGCCATGTGGGTTTCCTCACGATGTTTTCCCTCACCGTTAACAACCATGATAAATAAAGTAGCCAGAGCTTTAGGGCTAAAAGCTCTTCAGTCACATTAGGAAGGAAAAGGGAGAAATAAAATATCGTTGGTTATGGAACCGCATCGCCCAAAAACCACTTAAAAAAGCTCATAGCCTTTGACTCATCTTACGACACCCGTAGTTAGAAAGTGGTAGTGACGTTCTAAGCCAGCACTACACGGCAATGAAACCCTCACTGAAAAATCAAATTTCAACTTCAAGTCATACCAGAGTTCAAACTAAATAAAGAAGGATAAAAAAAAACAAAAATTCGTTGCCTTGGACATCCTCTAAACATTGAAACATGAAGCGTGACTAACTTTTTAAACGTGAACTAGGAACTCATTGGTCAAATGTCATAGAGACGATTTACTTTTTATTTTGTCTATGGTCATGAATGATCTTTTGAATTCTGGGTGATTTTTCTCACGATGTTTTTACAATGAAAATTATGTTCACAAATTTAGTTCACGACTTTAGGGTAAAATTGAATTGGGAATAGGTTAAGAGCTTATTCCATTTGTCTGAATGAAGACGTCTGAAAGCCACAGAATCTGAATTCAAACTAGTGGAATAACGTTCAAACTGAAATTTGTGTAGTGGAATAACAAGCGTCTGCGGCAGTAACTTCGAAGGACGTCTGAATTAAGCAACGACAAAGTGTAATGGAATAAGCTCTTTAGCGTGGGGTGTGAATGAACAGAATTTTTAGTTTTATTGCTTTAATACCGTTTAATTTAATATAACTGGACGTTTTATGATAAATATTAGTTAAACTAGCTAACCGGCAAACGTTGTATTGCGTTATAATTTTTTTCTAGGTAATTTACATACATACATATACTCACGGCTGTAAATCCCTAGAAGGGGTAGCCAGAGCTAAGGAATTAGAAACTCCTCAGCCACTTTTGAGAAGCTGAGAGGGGTAAAGATGGTAAAATAAAGGTTATTGGTGATGGGTCTCCATTCGCATCGCCCAAAAGTCTCTTAAAAGCCCCAATACCGTTAGTCGCCTCTTACGTACACCCACCGGAAGAAATGGGGTAGTGCTATTCTAAGCCGACACTACACAGCTAATTTCTATACATTAAATAAAAATTAAATGTTCTGGGTGGACAACCCTTATTACTTAGGAGCATAAAAACATTCTTAGACCTACCGAATGTATATGCTAAATTTCATTGAAATCTTATATATAATATATAATATATAATCTTTATTTTTATCTTTATTTTTCCAAACACAGTTTTCAGTACAGTGAGGATATTACATAAACACATTTTGTTTTACATGATATGAGTACCTGTGGCCCCACACTAGGCAAGCCTGTATCGTGGGTACCGAGTTATGATACGCTATGTGGTCTTCAAAACTAAATTACATTCAAACATAAAAGTGACCTATTTATTTATTAATTTTATTTTTATTTATTAATCGGTTGAGCCGTTTCGGAGGAGTCCCGCAACAAGCACTGTGACACGTGAATTTTATATATTAAATTTTAATATTCCGTGGTTTTTTTTTTATAGTAGGTAAACCTATCATCTCAACATACATTCATATACTCAGGGCTGTAGATTCCTAGAAGGGATAGCCAGAGCTAAGGAATTACAAATTCCTCAGCCACTTTTGGAGTTGAGTGGGGAAAAGATGGTAGAATAAAGGTAGTTGGTGATGGGTCTCCAACCGCATCGCCCAAAAATCCCTTAAAAAGCCCCAATACCGTTAGTCGCCTCTTACGTACACCCACCGGAAGAAATGGGGTAGTGCTATTCTAAGCCGACACTACACAGCCAATCTATGCTATCATCTCAAGAAGATTAATATTTTACTTAATTTATACAAAATGTTTTAACATCTGTGTTACATAAATAAAACCGATTGTAATTTATAAAAAAACTGTTTTTAGCTGATTGAACTTAACCGATCATTTTTAAAATATATTTTGTCTAGTTTATTTTTATACTGTATAAAGTGGCTGTGTAGTGTCGGCTTAGAATAGCACTACCCCATTTCTTCCGGTGGGTGTACGAAGAGGCGACTAACGGTATTGGGGCTTTTAAGGGATTTTTGGTCGATGCTGTAGGAGACCCATCACTAACAACCATTATTTTACCATCTTTTCCCCATGCAACTTCCAAAAGTGGCTGAGGAATTTCTAATTCCTTTGCTCTAGCTACCCCATCTAGGGATTTATAGCCGTGAGTATATGTTTGTATGTATGTTTATTTTTATAATAGTTGCAATAAACGTATCAATAGTTGTTGCAACTTTTATTTCATGTTTAGTTAAATTTAAACAAAAAATCTAACGCGTCGGCAATAAATATTAAACATGATTAAAATCCAACAAAAAGTTAGGTCTTTTTTTCTGCGTAACAGTTTTCATGTGGTCACATATTTCATAGTGACACAGTCACATGACATATGATACGATCTTACACATTAATAATAACTGCTAAATAATTCATACAACTAATGTCAAGCATAATTTGATACCATATTCTAAACTTTAAGCAAAATAAATCTAAATTGTGGTATTTTATTACATACTAACAAGTGAGCATTGCTTTACAAAGGGGTAAAGCAGTCAGCCTCTTTGGAACTACTTTGAATTTGCAAATACTTTGTATGTTTTTAGTTTTGTAGGTATAAATTGTAAATTTTATATGTATATAATAAAGTTTGTAAGTTAATTTCATCGTGTGAGGAATGATGTGATTCGTGAAAGGTGTGGTGTAAAAGATGATATTGTAAGGAAGATAGAAAAAGGAATGTTGAGATGGTTTGGGCATATAGAGAGGATGGATGACAGTAAATTGGTAAAAGAGATCTATAGAGCCAATGTGGAAGGTAATGTTAGTAGAGGACGACCTCGGAGGACACATTTGGATCAAATAGAAAATGTACTCAAAAAGGCAGGTGTCCGCAGTATGAAGAATAAAAGAGCATGTATGAAAAGATTGATGGACGTAAACGAAGCCAGAGAGGTTTGCCAGGATCGTACAAAGTGGCGATCGATAGTCTCTGCCTACCTCAATGGGAACTAACGGCGTGAGAATATGTATGTATGTATGTAAGTTAATTTAACTCTTTAATACGACTGTGAATTCCAAACAGAGGTAGCCAGAGCTTCAGAAACCAAAACACCCGTGAAAAGAAATAGGGTACAGCCAACTCCTCAGCCACATTTTAAGGACACTACCATGAAGGATCGTTGGTGATGAATCTCCAAACTTCATCGCCCATAAACCAGTAACAAAAGCCACATACCCTTAGTCGCCTCTAACGACACTCAAAGTAGAAAGGGGTAGTAACATTCTAAGCGCACACATATGATCTAAGTGAAAACGTAGATGTCGATAACAACTATATTTTACCTGATTTTATTCCCACTTAAATAGTGTAGTGCCGGCTTAGAATGTCGCTACCCCTTTCTTCCCACGGGTGTCGTAAGAAGCGACTAAGGGTATCGGGGCTTTATATTGGATTTTTGGGCGATGCGGTTGGAGACCCATCACTAAAAACCTTTATTTTTACCATATTTTCCCCACTCAACCTCCAAAAGTGGCTGAGGAATTTCTAATTCCTTAGCTCTGGCTACCCCTTCTAGGGAAATATAGCCGTGAGTACATGTATGTATGTATGTATAACTTTTATCTCCTGATAATCGGATCAAATTTTCGAATGGATAAATGGAGAAATAAAGTAAATTCATGAAAAGATTGATGAATATTTAAGAAACTTAAGGGGTTTGGCAGGATCGTGCAAAGTGGCGATCGATAGTTTTTGACTACACAAATGGCTAATAATGGAATTACATAAAAATCCAACTAGAAATTTTCAAAAGAATTAATTTTGTATTTTTATGAGAAACCGAAGTACGAAGTACGAAGTCCGAAGTACGAAGAATAAAAGAGCATGTATGAAAAGATTGATGGATGTAAACGAAGCTAGAGAGGTTTGCCAAGATTTTACAAAGTGGCGATCGATAGTCTCTGCCTACCCCAATGGGAACTAACGGCGTGAGAATATGTATGTATGAGAAACCTTAATATTTACAATTGTTGCTAAAAATTTACTTTCAACCCAAAAAATAGATAAGTATGATAAAGAACAAATTTAAGCGTTTTAGAGAAAAAACTTATATTTTGCCACTCGTTAGTATATATTGAGTGTGTAATGTATTGTTAATATATTATTATAGTGCTGTGTAGTGTCGGCTAAGAATGCCACTACCCATTTCTATCCACGGGTGTCCCAAGAGGTGACTAAGGGTATGGGGCCTTTAAGAGGTTTATGGGCCCAATTGGTACCCACCACCAAAAACATTTATTTGACAATCTTTTCCCAACTTAACTTCCAAAAGAATTTTCTGATTCTGAAGCCTTTGCTACCCCTTATAGGGATTTATAGTCGTGAGTTCATACGTTTATATATTAAATAACATCACTGTTCACATCATGTTCAAAATATGCTTTATGATCGGTATATCCAAAATTATTCTTATAATAAAAAAATACATACTTTACTTTTTTTATAATAATAGTATAGCTGTTTTAACATACATACATACATATACTCACGGCTATAAATCCCTTAACGGAGTAGCCAGAGCTTTGGAATGAGAAATTCCTCAGCCACTTTTGGAAGTTGACGGGGAAAATATGGTAATAATAAATGTTTTTGGTGACGGGTCTCCAACCACATCGACCAAAAATCACTTAAAAAGCCCCTATACCCTTAGTCGCCTCTTACGATCACCCACGGTAGAAATGGGGTAGTGTTATTCTAAGCCGACATTACACGGCATTTTAGCTGTTTTTAAAAGTACTTAAAATAATAGTAGTATAAATAAAAGTTTTAATCATAAAAATACAAACCTAGTGTAGAAATCCAAAAATGTCACTAACATGTGTTCCATAAAAAAATGTCACATAACATTTTTCGAACACTATCCTTTTTTATTGTCACGTGAAAAAAAATATCACTTCACTGAAGAATAATTACTAACACTTATTATTCAAAACCTCCTCTACATATAAGAAATCGATCAGAAAAGTAATAAAAGCTCGTCCTCACTCGTCGAGCTTTACAATCGTACTGAACTTAAAATCTGTCCTTTATAAAAGCCTACATGAATAGAACCTCTAGTCGTCTCTTTCACTCACGTGCGTTACCCAAATAAGAGGGAGATAGGTATAATGGTATGCATTATTGCCGTGTCGCTTGGTTGAATTTTTTCCGATGATTTCTTTGAAAGATCCAAAGGATCTATATGATCTATAGATCTTTATACGACCGGTGAGTTATGTGGGCGCATGCGCAGCCAAATGCTCCAAATTCATTGATAGAAGACGAACGTTTTATAATTGTGTGTGTTTTTGAGGAGTTATTGTCTTTTTTTAACCGATTTAGAATTAATGGTTGTAATGTTAGATTAATGGAGTGCATGTGTTGGTTGATGTTATCGTGTTGTTAAAGAAAATTCATTTGTCATTTTAATGTGGGGTTCTCTTTTATTTCTGTAGTTGGCTTAGAATAACACTACTGCATTTGTCTGTGGGTGGCATTTGGATTGAGAATTCTAAACGTATTTTTAATATCAATATAGTTTTACCAATATAATATCAACTTCCGAAATCTAACCATAGAAATTTTTCAATAAATTTCAACACAATACTTCCTTACTATAGATAAATCATATTAATGAACAATAATAATAGAGAGGATGGATGTTCGTAAAGTGGCAAAAGAGAAATAGAGTCAATGTGGATGGTATGGCACGGGTGTCGTAAGAGGTACTAAGAGTATTGGGGCATTTTACTGGATTTTTGGGCGATGCGGTTGGAGACCCATCACCAACAACCTTTATTTAATCATCTTTTCCCCAATAAATTTTCCAAGTGGTTGAAGAGTTTCTAATTCCTTAGTTCTGGCTACCCCTTCCAGGGAAATATAGCCGTGAGCTTATTTATGTATGTGGATGGTATTGTTAGTAGAGGACGGCCGCGTAAAACGTTTAAAAACCAAATAGAAAACTTTCTTACGAAGGCAAAAGTCCTTAGTGAAAAGCATAAAAGAGCATGTATGAGAAGAAGGATGAATGTGACAGAAGCAAAAGGAATTTGTCAGGATCGTACAAAGTGGCGAACTATAGTGTCTGTCTATCCCAATGGAAACAACGGCCGTGGGTATAAGTAAGATATAATATTCACTTGTTAACGTCAATTTGCCTAAAAGTATTAAAAATAACTGAAAATATTTTTGAGTCATGTATAATAGTATCATCATGGTAGTGTGTGAAATGCAGTTATGATAAATTTACATACATACATACATATTCTCACGCCGTTAGTTCCCATTGGGGTAGGCAGAGACTATCCAAGCCACTTTGTACGATCCTGGCAAACCTCTCTGGCTTCGTTTACATCCATCAATCTTTTCATACATGCTCTTTTAAATTTAATGTTATTTATATGCATAAATTAGTTTAAAACATTACTCATGTATTCTTTCTTCTTATAGGTAGAATAGCTGACCCGACACACTTCGTTGTGACAAAAATGTATATTATTATAGATATTAGATATTATATTAGATAAATAAAAAATAAATAAAATAAAATAATCATTTATTTCAAAGTAAAAAGCCGTGTAGTGTCGGCTTAGAATAACACTACCCCATTTCTACCCGTGGGTGATCGTAAAAGGCGACTAAAGGGTATAGGGGCTTTTGAAGTAATTTTTGGGCGATGTGGTTGGAGACCCGTCACCAACAATTATTTATTACTAGCTTTTTGCCCCGCGACTTCATCCGCGTGGACTTCATTTTTTGCATCCAGTTTACATACTCGTAATACCAAAATTTTTATACGACAAAAAAATAGTACGTCATCCCTCGGGAGTTCCTTATTTTCGGGGATCCATTATCGTACCATTAAGCTTCTTAATTTTGATTTTTATATTAGTTTACAATATATTACGTTGTTTTAAACGATACACAGCGCCATCTCCAATGCATCCAGCAAGCAAACAATATTTTTGATTTCCCATGGGAACATATTTTTTCCGGGATAAAAAGTACCCTATTATTTAATTTAGACTTCTAACTACACATCTGAAAAATTTCAAAGCAATCGGTTCAGTATTTACGGCGTGAAAGCGGAACAAACAAACAAACAAACTCACTTTCCCATTTATAATATTAGTATGGATTACCATCTTTTCCCCACTCAACTTTCAAAAGTCGCTTAGGAGTTTCTCATTCCAAAGCTCTGGCTACCCCGTTAAGGGATTTATCGCCGTGAGTATATGTATGTATGTATGTATGTAAAAAGATAAATCATTATTTTTTGAACGTCAAATTTCAACTTAATACTAAGATAAAAAAGATATATAAAAGATAGTTTATTATTATATCGATTAAATAATTGCTCTATCCTTGTAACTGTTTAAAATATTTATATAATTGTCATAATCGGCAAAATCGCCAAAATTACATAACGAATATCTCTCAATAG
Organism: Bedellia somnulentella; assembly: GCA_963576735.1. NCBI lineage: Eukaryota > Metazoa > Arthropoda > Insecta > Lepidoptera > Bedelliidae > Bedellia > Bedellia somnulentella. The sequence goes on along the minus strand of OY755199.1, from coordinate 8,327,493 downwards.
ATAACTACATCAGGCAGGACACATTAAGATCAAATAAAAATTTACCTATAAGTCAGTACAAAGTTTTAAGAATAAAATAACATACATACATACATATACTCACGGCTATAATTCCCTAGAAGGGGTAGCCAGAGCTAAGGAATTAGAAATTCCTCAGCCACTTTTGGAAAGTTGAGTGGGGGAAAGATGTTATAATAAAGGTTGTTGGTGATGGGTCTCCAGCCGCACCGCCCAAAAATCCCTTAAAAGGCCCCAATACCGTTAGTCGCCTCTTACGTACACCCATCGGTAGAAACGGGGTAGTGCTATTCTAAGCCGACAACTACACGGTTTTATTTTGTCAATAGATTTGGTGTTTTCGGTTAAGAGCCAAATAATGATCTGTCTAATTTTAATATAACATTATATTGCACATGAAAGTCAGGTGGTGAATTTTAAGCTCCAATTCAGCATAAAAAATTAAAATACTAATTTCATACACTAACGTGACATATGAAAATTATTGATTGATGAATCTACCTGATTCTCAAGAGATGCTCCTTATTGAAGTGTTGGTGTCTCTTTTATTCCTATGAAATAAAGAAAGAGAAAGGTATACCATCGTTTTGTAGTTTGAAAACTTTGGAATGTATGTTTTTGAGGAATTTAAGGTTCTTTCGAGCTTAGCTTTATTAATATAATATCATACTCACGTCATCTAGTTTAATACATACATACATACATATACTCACGGCTATATTTCCCCTTACATAGCCCAGTGACAACAATAGCCCAGTGGGTAGAACACTCGGTTATCGTGCAAACGACTAGTGTTCAAATCCTGGGTTGGCCCTACACCAATTTGTCTTTTCTAAAGACATATGTGTGGTTAATTTATCATGGTTGTTAACGGTGAGGGAAAACATCGTGAGGAAACCCACATGGCTGAGTTGTACTTAGTCATGTTACTGTGTATTCGTACAAAGCGGCGATAGGCCTGCCCCCTATCACGTGAGTACACTGTCCATGCAAAACGTGGGTACTCTGAACACCAGGTGACAAAGTCACGTGATGTTCAGAAGTATTAGTACCTCTGCCAACCCCTTCGGGAATATTCGGCGTGAACGTTTATATTTATGTTATTATGTTATGTTATATTTCACTAGAAGGGGTAACCAGAGCTAAAGAATTATAAATTCCTCAGCCACTTTTGGAAGTTGAGTGGGGAAAAGATGGTAAAAATAAAGGTTTTTGGTGATGGGTCTCCAACCGCATCGGCCAAAAATCCAATAAAAAGCCCCAATACCCTTAGTCGCCTCTTACGACACATTCACTTAAAAAGCCCTTATACCTTAAAAAAATACATTCATACATATACTTACGGCCGTAAATCCCAAAAAGGGGTAGCCAGAGCTTCAGAGCTAGAAACTCCTCCACACACATTTAGAAGTTGTTTGGGAACAAGATAGTCAAAATAAAGTATCGTTGGTGCAGGGTATCCAACCGCATCGCCCGCTTAAAAATGCCCCATACCCTTAGTCTCCTCTTACGACACCCCTAGGTAGAAAAGGGCAGTGACATTTAGAATGTTGTGTAGCCGGCACTACACGGCTAAGAAGATCTTAAATAAACATATACATACAAATGGCACATATTAAATTTTAAACCTAACATACATACATATTATGTATGTATGTTATGTTTAAAATTTAATATGTGCCATATGTTATTTATATACATACATATACTCACGGCTATAAATCCCTTAACGGGGTAGCCAGAGCTTTGGAATGATAAATTCCTCAGCCACTTTTGGAAGTTGATTGGGGAAAAGATGGTAATAAAAAATAAATGTTTTTGGTGACGGGTCTCCAACCACATCGCCCAAAAATCATTGATGAGGCACCTATACCCTTAGTCGCCTCTTACGATCACCCACGGGTAGAAATGGGGTAGTGTTATTCTAAGCCGACACTACACGGCAAAATTTTAATTTTAATTTTAAACGGAACCAACCACTAAAAACCAACTCAGACTTGACCAGAAAAGAAGTCAATTAAATTGGCTTCCAAGGGGATCTGACTGCAATAACGGTACAAATGTGAATTTCCGACATAATTTGCGGTTTTAATTAGGTTCCATTGTTAATACACCACTGTGATGTTATTAATCATGGACTGAAAGATCCATTTGTTATATTCAGAACGGGAATACATTAATTTATATAACGCAAATGTAGTTTATTTTATTATTTTGTAAGCTGCGAATTAAATACATACATACATATACTCACGACTATAAATCCCAAGAAAGGGTAGCCAGAGCTTCAGAAATTCCGCAGCCATTTTTGGAATTTGAGTGGAGAAATTAATTTGATGTGAATGTTTTTGGTGATGTGTCTCCAACCGCATCGTTCAAAAATGACTTAAAAAGCCCACATACCCTTAGCTGCCTCCTACGAAAACCCCCGGGAAGAAATGGGGTAGTGTCATTCTAAGGCGACACTTCATAGCAATTTTATTATATAGCTATAGTTATTACAACTCAGCCATGTGGGTTTCCTCATGATGTTTACATACATACATACACTCACTGCTATAATTCACTAGAAGGGGTAGCCAGAGCTAAGGAATTAGACATTATTCAGCCACTCATAAATAAAAGATGTTATTAAAGGAAAGAAAAATTTCGACACTGGCGGGGTTCGAACCCGCGACCTTCGGGTATACGCCCCCGTCGCTCTGCCAACTGAGCTACAGTGTCAGTTGGCATCCAGCGCAAAATTTCTCTATCCCTTGTTTCTTTTTTACACGTTCAAGTAGTGTTTGCGTTTCCTACCTCCGAATTTTAACTAATTCGGACGGCCACTTGTCTACCTTTTCAGATAGAATGCAAATGTTGGAAACGCCTAACTATCACATAATTTAATGTTTTTTGACATGAATTCCTCATGTGGGGATTATTACTCATAAATAAAAGATGTTATTAAAGGAAAGAAAAATTTCGACACTGGCGGGGTTCGAACCCGCGACCTTCGGGTATACGCCCCCGTCGCTCTGCCAACTGAGCTACAGTGTCAGTTGGCATCCAGCGCGAAATTTCTCTATCCTTTGTTTCTTTTTTACACGTTCAAGTAGTGTTTGCGTTTCCTACCTCCGAATTTTAACTAATTCGGACGGCCACTTGTCTACCTTTTCAGATAGAATGCAAATGTTGGAAACGCCTAACTATCACATAATTTAATGTTTTTTGACATGAATTCCTCATGTGGGGATTATTACTCATAAATAAAAGATGTTATTAAAGGAAAGAAAAATTTCGACACTGGCGGGGTTCGAACCCGCGACCTTCGGGTATACGCCCCCGTCGCTCTGCCAACTGAGCTACAGTGTCAGTTGGCATCCAGCGCGAAATTTCTCTATCCTTTGTTTCTTTTTTACACGTTCAAGTAGTGTTTGCGTTTCCTACCTCCGAATTTTAACTAATTCGGACGGCCACT